>CANIUD010000060.1:0-715000 GCA_947470075.1 Closterium sp. Yama58-4 | reverse complement strand
GCACCCTAGTGAGCTGACAGTTGAGGTCCTTGAGTCTGCGCTCAAGGACGTCGAGAGCAACCTTCGCTCGGTAGCTGCCGCCTCTGGTGCTGTGCCCCCCCCACTCTTCCACGGGTGCACAGTCCCGCAGTTACCCACCTTCACTGCCTCTCTTGCCACTGCCGCTACTGACGCGACTGCAGCTGCTGCTACGACTGCGTCGCGGTCCCGCGGCAAGGGGGGCAAGAAAGGTGGTTCTGGTGGAGGTGGAGGCGGAGGTAGCGGAGGTAGTGGGGGTGCTGTTGCGACTGGCGGTGGTGGGAGTGCAGCGTCTGGAGAGACCTCTCGTGCAGCGGCTGGTGACTCCACTGCGCCTGCTGGTGGTGGCGACGCCCGAGCTCGTCAGTCGTCTCCTGTACTGCCGGCCCCGCTAGGTGGAGCAGCGGCGTGGTACCAGGCTCAGCGTCAGCAGCGGCTTCAGCAGCACCAGCAGCCCCTCTCCTCCCAGCAGCCTCAGCAGCAGCAGCGTCAGCAGCTGGCTCCGGGGTCGGGGCTGCGTCAGCCCCAGCGTGGTGCTGCTTACCCTCCCTGCACCTATCAGGTTCTGACAGGTCCTCGTCGGGGCCACCCTTGTGGCCGCTTTCACCCCCCTGGTCAGTGCTTTGCTCAGCTCACTGACACGGTCCGGTTGGCCTACGGGGTTGGCGGTCCTGCCCTTGACTGGCTTCCTCTGGTTCAGCGCTACGGCTCCGCTCTGTGGGGCATGTCTGCTGAGCAGTTAGTTGATCTGATTGGTGCTCCTCATGCTATGTATGCTGTTGTTGACTCTAGTGTTTCTGACTCTGCTTACTCTGGTGTTGTTAGCTTAGGTGCTAGCCTTGCTCAGTTGCCTGTTGCTAGTGTAGGTTCTTGTGTAGACTCTAGTCCAGCGGCTACCTCAGAGGACGGTTCGCTGTCGTTCACGCTGGACTCTGGAGCCTCTCACTGCTTCTTTCGTGACAGCACGACACTTACGCCTCTTCCTGCGCCTGTTTCTGTGGCGCTGGCTGATCCCACTTCGGGACCAGTCACCGCGCGTCACACTACCACCTTGCCGTGTCCGGCTGCTCCTTCTGGGTCTCTCACTGGGTTTCACGTCCCCTCGTTCTCCCGAAACTTGGTGGGCGTGCGACCCCTTGTGAGTCAGCACGTGGGTGTGTGGTTTGAGCCTTCTGGAGAGACTGCGGTGTGTGTTGACGGGGACTCTTACCAGCCCCTCGCCACTTTTGCTGCTGAGCCGGGCTCCGGTCTCTACACTCTTCACACTGGCCCGCGCGCTCAGCAGCGACTGCAGCAGCAGCAGCAGCCGCAGCAGCAGCAGCAGCAGCAGCAGCAGCCGCAGCAGCAGCAGCGGCAGCAGCAGCAGCCGCAGCCACAGCGGCCGCCGTCACAGCAGCCCCTCCTCCCAGTTCCTGTCCCTCCCCCTAGTCTCCTCCCTGCGTCTCACCAGGTGGTTCCGTCCTCTCAGGTTGTCGCGTCCAGTCCAGTCGCTGCGTCTTGCTCCTGTCGGTCGCTTGCCCACCCCACCGTTCTGTGGCACCACCGGCTGGGACACCCTTCTCTTCCACGTCTGCGTGCTATGTCTAGTCAGCGTCTGGTCTTAGGTCTCCCGCGTGTCTTGCCGTCGCTGCCGCCGTCCCTTGCACCACCGTGCGGTCCTTGCGTCGAGGGTAGGCTGCGTGCCACCCCTCACTCCTCCTCCCTTCGTCCGGCCACCGAGCCTTTTGAGACACTGCACTTGGACGTCTGGGGCCCCTCTCCTCGCCCTGGCCCTGAGCGTGAGCGTTTCTTTTTGGTGGTCGTTGACGACTACTCCCGCTACACCACAGTGTTCCCCCTGGCGAGGAAGTCTGAGGTGACTTCTACGCTGATCAGGTGGTTGCTTACCACCCAGGACACTCGTGGTCGTCGTGTCAGCTGTCTCCACTCCGACCGCGGGGGCGAGTTTCGCTCCGGCATTCTCGCTGGATTCTGTCGCGAACAGGGCATTCGTCAGTCCTGGACGCTTCCGGAGTCCCCACAGCAGAATGGGGTTGCTGAGCGTCGCATAGGCCTGGTCATGGAGATTGCCCGCACCTCCTTGACTCACGCCCGTGCCCCCCATTTCCTGTGGCCATACGCAGTCAGGTACGCCGCGCACCAGCTGAACCTCTGGCCACGCGTCTCTCGGCCGGAGGCTTCACCGACCAGTCTTTGGACAGGGTCCCCTGGTGTCGCGTCGAGGTTTCGTGTCTGGGGGTGCTTGGCTCTTGTCCGCGACACCTCCGCGGACAAGCTCTCGCCTCGCGCCGTTTCTTGTGTCTTCCTTGGTTTCCCTGAGGACTCCTCTGACTTCACCTTTTACCACCCTCCCTCTCACCGGTTCTTTGACTCCCGTGACGTCCGTTTCGAGGAGTCCACCCCCTACTACGTCAGGTACCCCAGTCGAGGTCTGCCGTCTCCTCCTCCTGTCTCGGGTCTTCGGACCCTTGGTCTCCCCTCTCCCTCTCCTTCCTCCTCCCCCTCTCCTCCCGTCTCTGGTCCTTCGCTTCCTCCTCCTGACCCCTCTCCCGCTGTTTTCCCTCGTTCTCAGTCTTCGTTGTCCCCTCCTTCTTCTCAGACTTGGGCCTCTCGTCGCTCCCCTCGTGCTCGTCCCTCGTCTCCTGTTCCCTTCACTGACCTTCGTACTGCCTTACTTCGTTCTAGTCCACCTCGTCCGTCTCCGTCTGTGCTTCCGTCTCCTCCTGAGTCGGCTCTCACTGCGTCGCTCCCTACTCCTGTCACAGACTACTACCGCACGTACCGTCCTCTTCTCTCTCGTGTTCTCGCCTCGCTTGTTACTCACCCTCGTGCCTCTGTGTCCTCTGTGTCCGCTCTTACTGCCGCAGTCACTGACTTTGCCTCTACCCGCCGCCTTGACTTCGCCACCGCTCTTGTGGCTGCTCCTCCTTCCAGTCCTCTGGCCGTCGGGGGTGTGTCTGCCCTTGGCTGTGACGCCCTAGAGGACAGGCAGTTTGAGCTAGAGTTCCTGGCGGCCGCTTCCCCTCATCTCTGTGCCATGCTCCTCGCCCCTGAGGGTGACCCCGACGCCCTTGACATTCCGACTCCTCGCACTTACGCTGAGGCAGTGTCAGGGCCTTGGGCCTCTCAGTGGAGAGCTGCCATGGACGCAGAGATGGCCTCCTACAGATCCACAGGCACCTACGTTGATGAGGTTCCCCCTCCGGGGGCGAACGTAGTCGACGGCATGTGGATCTACAGGGTGAAGCGGCCACCGGGATCTCCTCCGGTCTTCAAGGCGCGCTACGTGGCTAGAGGTTTCAGTCAGCGCGAGGGAGTTGACTTCTTTCAGACCTTCGCGCCCACCCCGAAGATGACCACTCTTCGGGTGTTACTACACGTAGCAGCACAGAGAGACTACGAGTTACACTCTCTTGACTTCTCTACTGCTTTCCTTCAGGGCAGTCTTCACGAGGAGGTCTGGTTGCGTCGTCCCTCTGCCTTCACTGGCTCTTTCCCTCCTGGGACCCAGTGGAGGCTGAGGCGACCGGTTTACGGTCTTCGTCAGGCTCCTCGTGAGTGGCACGACACCCTGCGTTCTACCCTGTCTGACCTTGGGTTCCAGCCGTCTTCTGCTGACCCGTCGCTGTTCGTTCGTCGTGGCCCCACACCTTTCTTTGTTCTGGTCTACGTTGACGACCTTGTTTTTGCCACCCCTGACAGGGTTGCTTTGGCACACATGAAGTCCGAACTGCAGAAGAGACACACCTGCACTGATCTTGGTGAGCTGCGCCACTACCTTGGCCTGCAGATCACCAGGGACAGAGCTGCTCGCACCATTACACTTTCACAGTCGCACATGGTGCAGCAGGTCCTTCAGCGGTTCGGGCTTCAGCACTCCACAGTATAGCGCACACCTCTTGCTGTTGACCACAGACTCACTGGACCCTTTCCTGACGAGCCGTTCGAGCCTAGTGGTCCCTACGCAGAGCTTGTGGGTTGCCTCATGTACCTGATGACTTGTACTCGCCCGGACCTCGCCTTCCCTCTCAGCGTTCTTGCGCGCTTTGTTGCGCCAGGGAGACACCGTCCTGTTCACTGGACAGCAGCTGTGAGGGTGGCGAAGTACCTAGCGACGACGTCAGGCGTGGGGCTAGTTCTTGGAGGGCAGCAGTCTGTCGTACTTACTGGTCACTGTGACTCCTCTTACGCTGACGACGCTGAGACTCACAGGTCTACTCAGGGGTACTGTTTCAGCCTGGGTTCTGGAGCTGTTTCCTGGCGGTCCACGCGCTCCTCTTCGGTCTCGACCTCTACAGCTGAGGCTGAGATCTACGCTGGTGCCATGGCGGCACAGGAGCTGCGTTGGTTGACCTTCTTGCTCACCGACCTTGGTGAGCGGCCGAGCTCTGCACCGACCTTGTTCACTGACAACAAGGCGTCTATTCTCCTTTGTCGAGAGCCACGACTGGAGAGCAGAGTGAAGCACATTCACGTCAGGTACTTTCTTCTGCGAGAGTTGCAGAGGCGTGGACAGGCTCGCTTTGAGTTTGTGGAGTCCGAGGCCAACACTGCAGACATCTTCACCAAGGCGCTTCCGCCTTGTGACCACCAGAGGTGCTGTGTGCAGTTAGGCCTTGTTGACACTGGTTCTCGTGTTGCTTAGGCTTGAGTGTACTGTTTACTTTGCTTTCTATATACCTCTGTTACTTCTTGGACTGGCCTTGTGGCCACTGTTGTTTGTGCTCAGACTGTGTGGTGACGTTGTGATCCACCCTGAGCTTCGTTTCTTGGATTGTGACCGTACTCGTTTGGTTCTGCTAGACACCCCTCACTTAGGCTATGGGGGTGTGTCAAATGTTGTAGCCTATAGTGAGGTTTGTCTTAGGGGGTACAAAACTTAGGGTTAGCTATATGTACCCCAACCAACATCAATGCATCATCCATTCCTCATTCTGACAGGTTGTGCAATAGGGGGTACAAACAGTTAGGGTTTGAATATGTACCCCAATCTGTCTAATGCAACTCATTTCGCTGTAGCCACATTCTGAGAGTTTAATGGGCCTAAATCTGTTTTCACACTCTTACAATGATAGAAAAACACATGAAAACACATCAAATTTCAGATAGAAAAAGGGGGTGTACACGTTTGGGGGAGGGTCTTGTAATGTTTACCTCTCTAGCGGGGGGTATAGTGGAAACCTGCCAAAATAAAAGACCCACCCCCGTATTACACCCCCGGGGTCCTGTATTCCGGGGGGTCTTATATCCAGGAGAATACGGTAGTATGTTTAGTACGAGTCGTGTAATTTATGTAATAAGAAAGTGTTTGTGAGCAAAAGATTGCGCTCTAATGGACTACCACAGCACTTTGACAGATTTATCCCGTCAGCCAGCACACGGTAGCACCGAGATTCTCTTGATAAAAGAACGTACGACCTTAGCAAAGGAAATCATATCTTAGCAACCGGGGCCTTTCTACCGTATATACGCATTTGCAACACGATAAAAGCCATGTACCGTACGTATGGTTCTACATACCGTACAGAGGAAGGTACTGTGTCAGAATGTGATGTTTGTCTAGCCTGCAGTGGGGTACTCTATAGCGAGTACAGCCCAATTAGGATTTCCTATATGTACTCAATTGACTGCTAGTGCAAAACCATCTTTCGTGTTTCTGATTCTCGCCTAGCTTTCTTGACATACTGGACCGGTACCATAAACATAGCAGTGCTACCGAAGTCCCAATTGATGGCCTTTGAGACAGTCACAGTGTTTGTATAATGCATGGAGTCTTCTTGTCCTCTCAAGCTCAGCCACTACCACACCACACCGCACCACACACGGCAAGCTGGGAGATGGTTTGTGATATGGTGTATTATAAGCCATGAAGGAAATGCGAAGAGTGCAAGTGAGCAGCATGTGCGCTTGTTTAATGCAATGCAACGGTGTGCTGCCTTCAGTCAGCTAGCACATCGAATCAACTTTGTGAAAATGTAACGAGGAGCTTAAAGCCGCTGATATATCCACTTCCATCAGGGACGCATGGGCACGAGGTGGAGCGCTCTTGCTGCATCACGCCTTGCTCCTGTCCACAGTGCAGCCCGCATTTGTTGCACCCATGTGCCCATGTGCCCATGTGCCCATGTGCCCGTGAGTCTGTGTGCCCATATCCCCATCTGTCCATGTGTCCATGTATCCGTGCGTGCAGCATGGCCCCTGCCATAATGCGCCTGAGACACACGACACGTGCAGACTGCAGCACGCATGTCCAACCAGGGCGGTGGCAGTTGATGGCATAAGAAGCTCATTTGTCACTTCAGAAACTGGCACCCCATGACGTCAGCTGCCAATGTATGGCTCACCATGCGTCAGCTGCCATGGCTCCCGATGACGTCAGCTGCCAGTGTGTGGCTCCCGATGACGTCAGCTGCCAGTGTGTGGCTCCCCATGACGTCAGCTGCCAGTGCGTGGCTCCCCATGACGTCGCTGCCAGCGTATGGCTTCCATGACGTCAGCTGCTAGTGCATGGCTCCCCATGACGTCAGCTGCCAGTGTATGGCTCTTCATGATGTCAGCTGCCAGTGTATGGCACCCCATGACGTCAGCTGCCAGCGTATGGCCCCCCATGACGTCAACTGCCACCGCTCTGGTTGCACACCAGGCGACGTCTGGCTTCCTTCCCCTTCTGCTCGCGCATGCCTGCTTCGCACACCCCTGGTCGCACAAACCTGGTCGCACAGCCCTGGTCGCACAGCCCTGGCCGCCTTACGTGGGCCTCTCATCAGCAGCAGCCCTGTGGTGAAGTGAAAGACCGTCTGATACATTCCTGGCCAAGCCTGCTCTGCTGCTCCCTTAACGAGCCACAGCACGTCGCGTGCGCCTCTGCTGCGCTGCTGTGCGCACCACATGTCATGTGCGGTAGTGAGCGCTTCGGCTTCAATTCTATGAGGGCGGTGCTATTTGCCTCAGCCAGTTTCCAGTGCCACGTCATCTTTGCGTGGCTCTAGTGACGTGCGGCACACGGGGCAGGTGGTGTGCGAGAGGAGCCAGCAATCGATGCACGCCACGTGGAAGAGATGCGCGCACGGCAGCAGGCACCGCAGCTGATCGCCGTCCGCGAAGTCGCTCAGACACACCGCGCACTCCGTTGCGACCCCTTCGTCGCACTCCGTCGCACATCCCTCGTCGCATTCCGTCGCACCCCGCTCGTCGCACTCTGCGCTGTTCACTGTTCCTTCCCCGCCTGCCACGCCAGGCACCATCGCCTCCGTCCTTTCCGGTCCTCCCGTCGGCACAATCTTCACCTCAGTGCCCAGCAGCCCTCCACGCGCCCCACTCCCTCGACGCACACCCCTTTTTTCTCCATTCCGCTCCCCCACGTTTCTGACCGCTTTTGCGTTTTCCTTGTTTTCCGCTCGTGACTCTGATCCGTCGCATGCTTCCGCTTTTCCCGCTATCCCACTTTCTGCGAGTTCACCGACCGAGTTACCAATCTCTTCGTTCTTGCTATAACAGCCGGCAGGCGCTTCGCCCCGCGGCAGCGCGTACCGCACGGTCTGAAAGCTCTCAACGCTGCTGCCGCGCCCCTCCGTGCCGCTCTCCCGCTTGCAGCCGGCGCCGGCTCTTCTGCTGCTGCCGCCCCCCGAGAGCCCTCGAAAGGTCACCACGGGAAATGTCGCCAATGTCGCAGAATCTAGCCCGCGACTCTTCTCGTCGCCTTGCGACGTCGCCGTGCGACCGCCCGCAAGCCCATCGGGAAGGTCCGCATCGTGGACGAGAATAACGAGGAGGCTACTAGGGAGGACGGATGCGAGAACGCGCGGGCAGCGCAGCAGGAGCGAGACGAGGAGGCCGACGGCGAAGAAGGCGAGCATGCACGCCGCCGTGCCCGCGATGAACGGCGCCAACCCCGCCACGTCCATGCCGCCGTAGCTTGTAGGCGCCGACACGCTGGGCGGCACGCTGGGCGGCACGCTGGGAGGTTGCGCTGGCGGCGGCAGCGATTGGGTCTGCGGCGGCGGTTGGCTGGCCAGGGTGGGCTGCTGCGAGGGAGGTTTCGAGAGCATTTGGGGGTGTGGGGGATGGTGCGAGGGATGAGGAGGTTGGTGAGGTTGCGTCAGAGGCGGCGACAAGGGCGGGGCGACGAGAGACGAGAGTAAGCGTGCCATGATGCATTCGTAAGCTCGTTTCGGACAACTTTTAGCAAACTAGGTGATCGACAAGGGCATGCATACACTGAGTAGTAGCTGTTGGTTGAATGAAAAGATGTTGAGGGTGAGTACTGGCAATCCCGTGCAGGGTGAAGGAAAGGAAACCATTGTTGTGGGTGGTGCTTGGCTTGGCCTGCCTTGCTGGCAGCCCTTCTGCCTGTGATGCCGAGGTGCCAACATTGCTTTGGCTGCTGCCTGCTAGATAGCCGAATCGCATTGGGTGCAAATGTGGGAAGAAATGTGGCGCGAAAATTTCATGGCAATGCGCTGTCCTCGTTTGCGATAGCGACTCGAGAAATGGATGTCAAGCCCCGATATCATCATGCTTCCAAATTAGTTTTCTTCGAATTGAATCGAAGTTGTGTAGTTCTCTATGATTTGCTAAAAGAGGATTGCAATCACTGAGTTCGAGAAACTCCTATCCACTGTCGTAAATTTCATCAATTACGCATCCCGAAACAGCACTCAAAACTAGGAGTCCATTTACCCCTCTCCGCGTTCTGCGCGGCTCGTACGCAAAGTGCGGCGGACCAGCGAAACGTGTTTAACTAGCTTTTCGCACCGCCGTCCTCCGCCGCCCCCACTTTCGCTCGTCTCACCGCCGCAACCACATGCCGCCATGCGTTGCCGTTCACTGCCACCCAGCGGCGCGCGGCATTGGCGCCTACAGCCGCCCGACAAGCACGACCCGTGCCGACCATTCAGCCCCCACGCCGTTCCGGCCGGCGCGCGCTAGAGCTCGCGATCCCGCTGGAGTGCGGGCGCGCCCCGCCTCGTGCGCGAGTGCCCGCTCGAAGGCTGGCTGCTTGGGGCAAGGCAGGCGCAGTAGCGCGCGCAGAGTGTGCTCGCCGCGCGTGCAGGCGGACGATGCGGCGGAGAGAGCAAGTGAGTGGCGGATAAAAGAGAGACAGAGAGGCGTGAAAGGAGAGGCGTGAAAAGGAGAGGCGTGAGGAGGAGAGGCGTGAGGAGGAGAGGCGTGAGGAGTGGCGCGAGGAAGAGTGGCGTGAGGAGGAGTGGCGTGAGAAGGAGGAGAGGCGTGAGGAGGATCGGCGTTAGGAGGAGGCGTTGTGCGTGTGACTCGAAGCCAATCATGGATATATCTCCCTCTTTGTGTGCCCTCTGCCTGTGCGCCCTCTGCCTGTGCGCCCTCTTCTTGTGCGCCTTTGCTTGGCCCCACCGCACCACAGCAGCAGCAGAGGCGGACCCGTTGGAGCAGTTTGCACGCATCGACCACGGCAGGCAGGCGCGCACCGGCATGCCCGAGGTCAGGTGATGCGCGAGGTCAGGTGATGCCTGGCGAGGGGGTGTCTGGGTGAGGGGGGTTTCGGGTCAGGTGCTGCCCGGTTCAGGGGGTGACTGGGTCAGTGGTGGGCCTGCTAACAACCAATGTGCACCACTTCTCCGTTTCTCATGCACCCTCACTGCTTTCCCCCCACTCCCCCACTCCTCATGTAACCGCATCGCCCTCTTCTCCACCCTTCCCTCATCCCACGCCCCAACACCTCGCCCCCTGGTGGCAGGTGGTGTACGGGCAGGGCAAGACAGCGCAGCAGATAGCCGCTATCCTCAGCTCCCAACTTCCTCGCACAACCTCCCTCGTCCCGTCCCCTCCCTTCCTTCCACTCCTCCCTTACTCCGCCCCCAACCCCCAACACCCCACCCCCTAAGGGCAGGTGGTGTACGGGCAGGGCAAGACGCCACAGCAGATAGCCACTATCCCGTCAGCTCCCAACTTCCTCAAACAACCGCATTCGTCTCCTCCCGTTCCTCGGTACCTCGACCCTCCTCACGTTACCCCCCTGGTGGCAGGTGGTGTACGGGCAGGGCAAGACGCCACAGCAGATAGCCGCCATCCTCACGGCCATGGGGGAGAGGGCCGGCCAGTCAGGGGGTCAGGGGGGCGGGCAGAGGGTTGTCATGGCCACCAGGGTTGATGCTGAGGCTGCACAGCAGGTGCGGTGGGATGGTTAAGTGTGGTGGGATGGTTAAGTGCGGTGGGATGGTTAAGTGTGGTGGGATGGTTAAGTGTGGTGGGATGGTTAAGTGTGGTGGGATGGTTAAGTGTGGTGGGATGGTTAAGTGTGGTGGGATGGTTAAGTGTGGTGGGATGGTTAAGTGTGGTGGGATGGTTAAGTGTGGTGGGATGGTTAAGTGTGGTGGGATGGTTAAGTGCGGTGGGATGGTTAAGTGTGATGGGATGTTAGGTGCGGTGATGGGCTTTGGAGTGCGTGTTGCGGCACTGTGAGGGTTCAGGAGGCTTGAAGACCCCTCCCATTGCCCGTGAGTGGGCAAGGGCAGCGCATTGCTCTTGACAGTGTCCCCTGCCTGGCCCCCTTCTCCTTATCGCCTGCTCTTGCATGCTGCAGCACTGCAGCATGGCAGCACGCTCCCACTCTCACACAGCAGCACCTGCCATTTCAAGTCAACAATCTGCCCAACCCGCCGATTTGTCGTGCGAATTCGCAAGTCGTGCCTTCTCACATGGTGCCTTCTCACATGGTGCCTTCTCACATCACATGGTGCCGGCTCTGCTCCCCTCATGTGCGTCCCTTCCCCCACCAGGTGTGTGCGCTGCTGCCTTCCGCCATCTACCACCCACTGGCCCGCGTGCTGCACCTGCCACTGCCCCTGCCGCCCGCAGGAGGCGCAGAGGCGAGTGAGGCTGGCGAGAGTGAGAGTGGTGCTGGTAGTGCTGCTGAGAACGTGGGTGACAGTGGTGGAGGGAGAGAGGGGGCGAGCGGGCATGTGATGGTGGTGACTGCTGGCACCACAGACCTTCCCGTGGCCGAGGTGAGGTGCGTGGAAGCATGCCGAGGATGGGGGTGTAAAGAGCTGTGATAGTGGGAGGTTGAGGGCTGGGGGGCATGTGGTGGTGGGAGAGTGAGGGCGAGTGATGGTGGTGACTGCCGGCACCACTGACCTTCCCGTGGCTGAGGTGAGGTGCGTGGAGGAGTGTGGGGAGGATTGTAGGGAGGAGAGAGGAACAGAATACAAGAGAGAAGTGAGGAGAGAAGAGAGGACAGGCGTGAGGTGGAAGATGAGTGGAGAAGCATAGGCAGGAGTAGAAATACGCGAGTCGTGGTTCCTAAGGAACGCGTTTTGCTCATCTGATATTCTCACCCGCCCTGCCATTATCGCCCAGCAACACCATGACTGCGTCCCTGCATGCCTGCATGCATGCATGCGTGCTCATGTGCGTCCTTGCATGCATGCATGCGTGCTCATGTGCGTCCTTGCATGCATGCATGCGTGCTCATGTGCGTCCTTGCATGCGTGCATGCGTGTCATGTGCGTCCTTGCATGCATGCATGCGTGCTCATGTGCGTCCTTGCATGCATGCATGCGTGTCATGTGCGTCCTTGCATGCATGCATGCGTGCTCATGTGCGTCCTTGCATGCATGCATGCGTGTCATGTGCGTGCCCTTATGCGTCCCTGTGAGCATATCAGGAGGCGAGGGTGACTCTGGAGCTCATGGGGGTGCCGGTGAGCCTCATCGCCGATGTGGGCGTGGCAGGGCTGCACCGCGTCATCACCCAGGCATGTCATGCACGCCCCACCTCCTTTCTCACCCAGGCACGTGCCACCCCCTGCTCACCCAGGCACGTGCCACTCCCTGCTCACCCTGGCATGTCCACCCCCTGCTCCCTGCCCCCTGCTCCCTGCTCCCTGCTCTCTGCTCTCTGCTCCCTGCTCTCTGCTCTCTGCTCCCTGCTCTCTTCTCTCTTCTCTCTGCTCTCTGCTCTCTTCTCTCTGATCTCTGCTCTCTTCTCTCTGCTCTCCGCTCTCTGCTCTCTTCTCTCTGCTCTCTGCTCACTTCTGCTCTCTGCCCCACCACTGCCCTTTGCTGCCCTCCGCTGCCCTCTGCTGTCCAATGTTGCTCTGTGCTCCCCGGTGACCCTCGCTGCCCCTCTTTGCCACCATGTGCTGCTGTGCTGCTGTGCACTGATTATGTGCTGCTGTGCTGCTGTGTATCTGAGTATTTGATCAGACACCATGAGACTAGATACTCGATAACCACTCAAGTGAGATATCCAAATTCGTATTTACACCTCTACTTTCCATCTTCAAGCATGCCCCCACTCTGCCCTCTCTGCCTCTGCCTTCTTTCCATCTGCTTGTGCAACTCTTTCGTGGGTAACAACTTAACCTCCTGTCAATGCCCCATGCACGAACACCCCATGCATGAACACCCCATGCATACACACCCCATGCACGAACACCAATGCACGAACACCCCATGCATGAACACCCCATGCATGAACACCCCATGCACGAACACCCCATGCACGAACACCTTATGCATGAACACCCCATGCATGAACACCCCATGCATGGACACCCCATGCATGAACACCCCATGCATGAACACCGCATGCATGAACACCGCATGCATGAACACCCCATGCATGATCACCCCATGCATGAACACCCCATGCATGAACACCGCATGCATGAACACCCCATGCATGAACACCGCATGCATGAATACCGCATGCATGAACACCGCATGCATGAACACTGCATGCATGAACACCCCATGCATGAACACCCCATCCATGAACACCCCATGCATGAACACCCCATGCATGAACACCGCATGCATGAACACCGCATGCATGAACACCGCATGCATGAACACCCCATGCATGAACACCCCATGCATGAACACCGCATGCATGAACACCGCATGCATGAACACCCCATGCATGAACACCCCATGCATGAACACCCCATGCACGAACCTCCGCATGCATGAACACCCCATGCATGAACACCCCATGCATGAACACCCCATGCATGAACACCCCATGCATGAACACCCCATGCATGAACACCGCATGCATGAACACCCCATGCATGAACACCGCATGCATGAACACCGCATGCATGAACACCGCCCCATGCATGGACACCACCGCATGCATGAAAGCAGCTTCCCAGGATCCGGCAGGCAGCAGTGGTGATAGTGGTGGCGGGCATGGATGGCGCTCTGCCAAGTGTCATCTCGGGACTGGTGGACATGCCAGTCATTGCCGTGCCCACCAGGTGCGACATGCCAGCATGCACCTCGTCTCAGCATGCACCTCGTCTCAGCATGCACCTCGTCTCAGCATGCACCTCGTCTCGGCATGCACCTCGTCTCGGCATGCATGCGTGTGGAGAATGTTAGCACCTCGCACCCCTCGTGCGTTCCCCCTCTCACTCACTGCATTCTCTTTGCCTCTAACTCCCTGCATTCACCTTCCCCCTCGCTGCCTGTTTTCCCACTCGCACTCGCTCCCAGCATTCCCTTTCTCTCACTCCGTGCGTCCCCACTCTCTCACTCCCTGCATTCTCACTCCCTGAAATCTGCTTTTCTTCACGCTTTTTACTCCCACTTCTCATACTCTGCATTCCCCCTGTATCTCACGCCAACCAGTGTGGGGTACGGAGCATCATTTGGCGGCGTGGCAGCGCTGCTGGCAGCGCTCAATGCGTGTGCACCGGGTGTCACCGTTGTGAACATTGACAATGGCTTTGGTGCCGCTGCTGCGGCTGCACGCATTCTTCTAAGGAGTCAATCGTGACCAGTAATGTAGACAACCGCTCCTAGCTCATGAACCAATTGAGCAAACATTTCACAATTTCCTTCCACTTCCCACAGAGTGCCATCAGGTTCTTTGGGTACCCAACTTTCACATATTGCCCGTCAGAAAGAATGCCCTGAATATAGGTCCGGATAAAAGCCTCACTTACTGCCCCTTCCTTCCTGGTATAACCAAAGCTGTAGCGCTTGCGGCGACCAGTCCATTCAATGGTGAGGTTCCGATAGGAATTTGGGTCATCTCTAAGTTCAGTACTGACGCGGGAAGTTCCGCTAGCAGCAGCTGGTTTCGCTCCTTAAGACCGGATGTTCCATACGATTACGCGAGTTATGGCGTAAGTACTCTGTGTAGCGGTCCTTGTTTGGCTGAGAAAAGCCCTTAGGATCTTTTCAAGGCTAAGACTCAGGTAGGGATCTTGTTGTAATTGCGGAAGCGTTTAATGACAAGTGTTGAACCACCTTGCGCTAGTATGTGAGAGCAAGATGGATTGATTATAGAAAGTAGAACAAGCTTTTTATAAGATTACAAGGAATATGAAGGATGCAATAACTGTTTTTACTGTTGCTGTTGCGGTTCGATACAGTGACGACTCGGGCAACTGCTCAACATCGAGTCAGGCGATTGTCCTTGCTATCGCACCGTATTTGTCGAGTCAAAGGTCGCTGACCTTTGACCTTCGCGTAACCTCCGGCTGTTACTTTTCTGCCAACTTCCGGTTGACTCGCCATTGCTGCGCTGTAGTTTGTCTCGTTTACAGTATGATGTTATTGTGAGAGGTCCACTGGAGTGTCAAATGATATATGTATGTTATATATTGGTAGGCTGTAGTGGGGTAGATGTTATGGGGTATAATACTTTAGGGTTTTCCTTCTTGTAAGAACTCTCTTGATAGTTCAAGCAACCTTGCCTTGCCTAGCTACTATTACATGGCATCTAGAGCAGGTTCTTAGGACCTAAGAACTAAGTTAGGGCCCACCCATACCTCACCTACGGCCTGCCTTGCCTGCTGCCCGCGCGCGCCTCGGCTGCGCGCGCACGTCTCTTTTTTTTAGCGCGCGCTGCTGCTGTCTGTCGCGTCGCGCCCCGTCCGTCGCCCGCGCAGCCCGCCCTGAGCCCGCGCAGCCCGCGCGCGGCCCGTCCCTGCCTCGCGCAGCCCGCTAAGGCCCCGCGCAGCCCGTCTGCAGCCCGCGCGTCGCGTCCGTCGCTCGCGCGCAGCCCGTTTAGGCCCCGCGCGTCGCGTTCGCTGCCTGCGCGGCCTGCTCCAGAGCTGCGCGCTGCACCTACCGTCCACGCGCAGCCCGCCTAGGCCCTGCACGTCGCGTTCGCCTCTCGTACAGCGCATTGCTGCCCCGTGCATTGCGTCCGCCTGTACCTGCCGCCAGGGTTTAGGGTTTACCCTGTCTTTTTCTTGCCTGCCTTGCGCCTCTACCGTCTGCCTGCCTACCTGCCTTGAGCACGTGTCAGCCTTAAGCACCTGCCTGCTACAGTTGCCTGCTGCCTGAGCCTGCAGCCTTTGTCTGCTGCCTGAGACTGCTACTTTTGCCTGCGCTGCTGTTCTCGCCTTTGAGCCTGACGGCCGCCCCATCGAGTTTGACACCTGGCTTAGTGATCTGCGGCTTTACCTTATGACTGACGTCGCAGACAGAGCATCACTGCTAGACTATGTGACTGGCACTGTCCCTACTCCCGCTGAGAATGCTCCTGCCCCTGAACGAGCACAGTGGGAGCTCCGCGATGCAGTCGCGCGCCTTGCTATTCGCAATCACCTACCGATCTCTGAGCGCGCGCATTTCAACCAGCTTAAGACTGCTAAGACGCTGTATGATGCTGTCGTTGCCCGCTATTCCGCCCCGGCCACAGCCACCGTTGGTAGTCTCATCCTGCCTTACCTGTTCCCAGACTTAGCCTCGTTTCACACTGCTGCCGACCTTATCACTCACCTCCGCGCTAGTGACGCCCGCTTTCGTGCCGCTCTTACCGACGAGTTCCTCGCCACGAACACCCCCCCGCTGTACTTTACCCTCTACATCCTCGTCACCCGCCTCCCTGACACTCTTCGTTCTGTCAGGGATCACTTCCTTGCCAAGGATCCTACCACTATCACTCTGGACGACTTCGCGCAGCAGCTAGTCGCAGCAGAGAAGAACATCCTCGCTGTCGGTGCTGCTCGTGGTGCTCCCCCTCCCCTCTTGACCCCTCCTACGCCTCTGCTGCTACTGCTGTCGACTTCCTCGGTGCGGAGAAGGTCGCAGCGGCTTCCGCTCCTGGTGGGAAGCGCGGCAAGGGTGGCAGGGGTGGCGGAGGTGGCGGTGGAGGGAGCGGTGGTGGAGGCGGCGGGGGTGGTGGAGGTGGTGGGGGTGGACGTGGGGGTGGAGGCGGTGGGTGGAGTGGCGGCAGGATCGGGGGCGGTGCAGGCGGCAGCGGAGGTGGTGGGGGAGGAGGCAGCGGCAGTGGCGGTGGAGGTGGGAGTGGGGGTGGATCTGGCCAGAAGGGTGGCCCCACTGGTGGCCAGCAGCAGCAGCAGCAGCAGCAGCAGCAGCAGCCACAGCAGCAGCAGCAGCGTCCTCCCCTCACCTCCCAGCAGCTCAATGACTGGTATGCTGGGCGTGGGGCGTCTCGGGGTTCTGACCGCTGCCCCTATGTCATTCGTACTGGCCCCCGCAAGGGTCGCACCTGCGACGGTTTTCACACTGAGTACCGCTGTTTCGCTAGGCTTAGTGACGCCTGGCGCGCCAAGTATCCTGATGCTACTGAGTTCCCCAACTGGGCCGAGCTGCTTAGGCGTGATGTGCCTATCTTTGATCTGGACTATGATGTTATTCTTGCTGCCATGTATGCATTGACTGTTAGTGCTGAGGGTGACTGCTACTTGTGTGTGCCGCCTGACCCTGGTATTGACCCCGGTATAAGGGCTGCAGCCCTAGGTGCTAGTGAGTCTGCTCCCCTCGATACTGCGTCGGCTCAGGCCTTGCACACGTTTACACTTGACTCTGGTGCTTCCCGCTGTTTCTTTCGCGATAGCACCACCGTCACTCCCCTCCCTGCACCTGTCCCTGTCTCACTGGCTGACCCCTCTGGGGGCCCAGTGCTTGCACGAGCCACGACTGTGCTCCCGTGCCCGGCGGTCCCGTCTGGTGAGCTGTCAGGTCTCCACGTTCCCTCGTTCTCTACGAACCTGGTGAGCAACGCCGTCCTCCAGGATCACTGGGTTGACACCTGGACTCCTGGAGGGCAGCGTGTGGCGATCTGCACGTGCTCCAAGACTGGCCGCCACCTGGCCACGTTCACTCGTGAGCCGGGGTCCAGTCTGTACACCCTCACCACTGTTTCACGCTACACTCCTTTGTCTCCTCAGCTGTACGCGTCTGCTCAGGTAGCTACCCAGTGTGAGTGCCGCCGCCTGTCGCACGACACGCTCCTGTGGCACCACCGCCTTGGTCACCCCTCCCTGCCTCGCCTTCGTAGCATGCACTCTCGCTCCCTAGTCTCTGGGCTTCCCAGGTCTCTGCCTGCCCTCCCTCCCTCGCCTGCGCCGCCCTGTATTCCCTGCATAGAGGGGCGGCAGTGCGCCGCTCCTCACTCCTCCTCGTTTCCTCCCACAGAGGCTCCGTTGCAGACGCTCCACCTGGATGTGTGGGGCCCAGCCCGCGTCCAGGGACAGGGCCGTGAGCGGTACTTTTTGCTGGTTGTCGACGACTACACGCGTTACACCACGGTCTTCCCCTTGCGCAGCAAGGGGGACGTCCCTGCTGTTTTGATCCCCTGGATCCGCGCTGTTTGTCTCCAGCTCCGCGAGCGGTTCGAGCGGGACTTTCCTGTCCTGCGTCTGCACTCTGACAGAGGTGGTGAGTTCTCCTCCGACCTCTTGGCAGCCTTCTGTGCGGAGCACGGTATCACCTTGTCGTTCACGCTTCCAGCCTCTCCGCAGCAGAATGGGGTTGCTGAGCGCCGCATTGGCTTAGTCATGGAGGTCGCTCGTACCTCCATGATCCATGCGGCGGCTCCCCATTTCCTGTGGCCGTTTGCGGTCCGGTACGCCGCGCATCAGCTCAACCTCTGGCCCCGTGTCTCCTTGCCGGAGACCTCGCCCACGCTGCTGTGGACGGGGGAGGTTGGCGATGCGTCGCGTTTTCGGGTCTGGGGTGCTCGTGCCTTTGTCCGCGATCTCACCGCGGACAAGCTCTCTGCTCGCGCCATTCCCTGCGTCTTCCTTGGTTTTCCTCCTGACGCGCCCGACTGGCAGTTTTACGACCCCACCTCGCGCTGTGTCTTTGCGTCTCAGGACGTCACCTTTGACGAGTCTGTTCCCTTCTACCGTCTCTTTCCCTACCGCACTGCCTTTCCCCCCCCCCCCCCCGGCCGCTCTTTCTCGCTTCGGGTCCTCCCCAGGTAGACCCCCTCCCCGCGCCAGGTCCTGCTCCTTCAGGTGTTTCTCAGGTAGACCCTCCGGTACCTGCGCCTGTTGAGGTCACTGGTGACTCAGGTCCTGCTGGAGGTGGTCCTGCTCGGGGTGCTGTCTCTGGGGGTGCTGAGCCGGGGGGTGCGGAGCCTGAGACAGAGGCGCCTGGAGGTGCTGAGCCTGGGGGTGCGGAGTCTGGGGGTGCTGTGCCTGCGCGTGAGGAGCCTGGAGGTGCTGAGCTTGGGGGTGTCGAGTCTGAGGGTGCGGAGCCTGAGCGTGAGGAGCCTGGAGGTGCTGAGCTTGGGGGTGCAGAGTCTGAGGGTACTGAGCACTGGAGGTGCTGGCGCTGGAGGTTCTGGAGCAGTTGGGGGTGCTGGCGCTGAGGGTTCTGAGTCTGCTGTTGCGCGGTCTCCTTGGAGTAGCTGCCTTCGTCCACGTGTGCCTCTCACCTCACAGCAGCTGCACGACTGGTACGGTCGCCGTCAGGGTCGCGCTGCTGGAGCCCGGGGCTCTGCTGCTGGAGGTACTTCTGCTGACGTCCCTGGAGCTAGGAGTGGTGCTGGTACTGTTTCTACTGGAGGTGCTGGAGTCGCTGGTCCCGGAGGTGCTCGTACTGGAGGTACTGGAGCTGCTGGGGCTGGGGGTGCTGCGTCTGGAGGTGCTGCTGCTAGAGACACTGAGGCTGGAGACCCTGGGACTGGAGGTGCTGGTTCTGGGGGTGCTGCTGCTGGAGACACTGAGGTTGGAGACCCTGGGACTGGAGGTGTCGGTTCTGGGGCTGGAGCTTCTGGAGCTGCTGGAGGTGCTGGAGCTGCTGGAGGTACAGGAGCTGCTGGAGCTGCCGGTACTGGTGCAGCTGCGCCGACACGACTGTTCTTCGCTCCGCCGTCTCCATCGTCTCTGCCGCCGCCTGACTCTGTTCTTTGTCAGGTTCTTACTCTCCCGTCGTCTACTGGTCTTCCGTTACAGCCTGGCTCACCGCTGCCTGCTCCTTCTCCTTACACTGAGCAGACAGGTAGTCCTGCTGAGCGTCGTGAGCCTGCGTCGCGTCCTGTCTCGCCTGTTTGTCCTGGTCGTACCAGTCGTCGTGTTCCTCGTTCGCGTCAGCCGGCTGTCCCCAGCGCACACCTCGTAGTCCGTCGTCCTTCCTCTGCTCCGCAGCCTGTTCCTCTGCCGTCTCCTCCTGCATCCTGTCTGCCTGACGTTCCGGACCCTAAGTCTGACCGGTTTCGTGCTGAGCACCCTACTGTCACGCGTCTGCTAGCCACTGTTGTCACTGACCCGTCGTTTGAGTCTACTGCTGCGTCTGCTCTGGTCGCTGAGCTTGTTGACTTTGCTGCTGCCTGTCGTCTAGACTTCGCTGCCAGTCTTGTTGCTGAGTCTGAGTCTGTCTGTCCTCCGTCCGTCAGGGGTGAGTGTGCTCTTAGCACGGACGTCTTTGAGGACAGGCACGAGGACCTTGAGTGTCTTGCGGCTGCTGCGCCTCATCTCGTGGCCATGCTGCTTGCCCCTGAGGGAGACCCGGATGCACCAGACATCCCGACCCCGCGCTCTTACGCTGAGGCGATCGCGGGTGAGTACTCCTCTCAGTGGCAGACAGCCATGGACGCCGAGATGGCCTCCTGGAAGTCCACAGGCACTTACGTCGATAAGGTTCCCCCTCCTGGGGCGAACATCGTCGATGGCATGTGGATTTTCAGGGTGAAGCGGCTGCCGGGTTCTCCGCCTGTCTTCAAGGCTCGTTACGTTGCTAGAGGCTTCAGTCAGCGAGAGGGAGTTGACTTCTTCCAGACCTTCTCCCCCACCCCGAAGATGACCACTCTTCGGGTGCTGCTGCACGTTGCCGCTCAGCGTGACTACGAGCTTCACTCTCTTGACTTCAGCACAGCCTTCTTACAGGGCAGCCTGCACGAGGAGATCTGGCTGCGCCGCCCACCTGGCTTCACTGGGTCGTTCCCTCCTGGTACCCAGTGGAGCCTCCGGCGGCAAGTCTACGGTCTCCGCCAGGCGCCTCGTGAGTGGCACGATACACTGAGGACTACACTTGCGGCTCTTGGGTTCGCTCCTTCGACTGCTGACCCGTCGCTGTTCCTGCGCACCGACACTTCGCTGCCGCCGTTCTACATCCTCGTATATGTCGACGACTTGGTCTTTGCCACTGCTGACACTGAGGCTCTCGCTCAGGTGAAGTCGGAGCTGCAGAAGAGACACACGTGCATAGACCTGGGTGAGCTGCGCAGCTACCTTGGCTTGCAGATCACCCGGGACAGAGCACGCCGCACCATCACCCTGACTTAGTCACACATGGTGCAGCAGGTCCTTCAGCGCTTCGGCTTCTCCTGGTCCTCCCCACAGCCCACTCCTCTGGCTACAGGTCACTCGCTCTCAGCTCCACCTTCGGATGAGTCCGTAGAGCCGAGTGGTCCTTACCCAGAGCTAGTTGGCTGCCTCATGTTCCTGATGACCTGCACTCGACCTGACCTTGCATACCCTCTTGGCCTTTTGGCTCGTTACGTGGCTCCTGGCAGGCACCGAAAGGTGCACATGGATGCTGCCAAGAGGGTGTTGCGCTACCTGTGCAGTACATCAGGCATGGGGCTCGTGCTTGGAGGACGGAGTGAGGTGGTCCTCACTGGGCACTCAGACGCGTCTTGGGTTGACGACCAGACTACACAGCGGTCGTCACAGGGCTACACCTTCAGCCTTGGCTCTGGCTCTGTTTCTTGGCGGTCTACACGCTCGTCTTCTGTTCTCAGCTCCAGTTGTGAGGCTGAGATCTACGCCACCGCCATGGCTGCACAGGAGCTACGCTGGCTCACCTACCTGCTGACTGACTTGGGTGAGTGGCCTCGTTCTCCTCCAGTTCTGTACGTTGACAACAAGGCAGCCATTGCCTTGTGTGAGGAGCACAGACTGGAGCACAGAACGAAGCACATCGCTCTGCGTTACTTTCTGGCTCGAGAGTTGCAGCAGCGAGGTCAGCTTCGTCTTCGTCACGTGGCCACTCGGGCCAACACTGCTGATATATTCACCAAGGCACTTCCGTCTGGTGATCATCAGCGCTTCTGTACCCTGTTAGGCCTTGTGCCTACGTTTCCACACTTGCTGTAGTCCTTGCTTGTACTGTGACATATATATATTTATATACCTGCTTGCTGGCTCTTGCTAGATAGTCATCACTGTACTGTTATTGCTGCATATATATCTCTGCATGTAAACTGGCCTTGTGGCCCTTTGCTTGTGCTCAGAGTGTGTGGTGACGTTGTGATCCACCCTGAGCTTGCTTGCCTTCGTTGACTGGTCTTGTGACCTCTGGCTCTCCCCCACTTTGCCTATGGGGGTGTGTCAAATGATATATGTATGTTATACATTGGTAGGCTGTAGTGGGGCAGATGTTATGGGGTATAATACTTTAGGGTTTTCCTTCTTGTAAGAACTCTCTCGATAGTTCATGCAACCTTGCCTTGCCTAGCTACTCTAACATGGAGATCCCCGATCGATCCTAGTGAAGGGTTACAGTGCATGTCGGCTTGGGGGGTTATGGGCGCACTCACCCGCTATACAAATAAACCCTTTTATCCCAGTGGTTGTGGCTGGGATTCTGACAGCTACGACACATAAGAAGCAGGGCCCAAAATTGGTTTTAGTGCTCTCTTACTAATCAGGGTGCCTTGCTGACGTCACCCTGTCTATCAGGATGGAATTTAATTAGCCTGTCAAAATCAGGGTAATATGAGCACAGTGAAATAACAACCTTCTTGTGTAAGGGTAAATCTTCCTTTCTGTTTTTTCACAAACCTTATACGGTATTCGATTAGTTGGCTTGCAGCGAGAACTTGCTTTAGACAACGTCGGTGATAGAAGTGTCGGAGTGTAGCTGGCAGGGAGGGAGTGAAATGGGGGAATAGGGGGTGGGAGATGTGAAGGACGCGGGGGGAGTGAGGCTGGAAGCGACCAAGGGAAGGGGGCTGGTGAACTGTGAGATGCGAATGGGTTGGGGGAGTTGGGGCTCGGACTTCGAGCGTCGGGGGAAGGGGGTTGGATGAGGGAGAGGCGAGGGAAGTGTGGGAAGTAGGGATGGGAGGCGCGACTAAATTGAGAGATTTTTGCGGCTTGTCATTTCTTGGTTCAGTTCGTTTTGTTTTGCACCCTGTCTGGCAAGGCTAAAAGTCAAGGCACCCATGCAAAATCAGCATAATCTGTAAGTCTACACTTTTGCGGAAAGGGTAACAGACAAAACAGGCTGCCAAAATCAGGGTAATCCTAAAAAACTGGCCGCTGGTAAGTGTAATCAGTGTGTTTTACCCTTGAAAAATAGGCACTGATAAGAAGCGTTAAATCACTTGTTTCCAACACTCCCCTTCACTTCAGAAGTGTTGTTGCTGATGATGTGGCTTTGTCCCACTTGTTTCCAACACTCCCCTTCGCTTCTGGAGTGTCGTTGCTGGTGACGTGGCTTTGTCCAGTCAGCAGCATGCAGTACTCGAACTTGTGCCTTCCGAGTTTCTTGGTCAAATAATCGGCTGCCATCTCGGACGTGGGGCAGTAGGATAACTCGAGTCTCCCCTTCTCAATCTTGTCTTTCACAACGAAATATCGCAGCGCGATATGCTTCGTTTGGTTCGCGAACCCGTTATTGTTCGCTATGCGAATTGGTGTCTGGTTGTCGCAGAACAGGGAGAAGCTGGGTAAGTAAGTCAGCTTCGCTTCTTCCAGTAGTTCGTGAAGGTACAGTCCTTCTTTGGTGGCTGAGAAGAGTGCGATATACTCTGCTTCAGCAGAGGAGAGGGCGATTAGCTCTTGTTTGCTTGACTGCCACGAGATTGGCCCGATAGGCTCGAGTCGGTAGATGTAGCCGGTGCGTGAGCGCCTGTTGTCGGAGTCGCCGGCGTGGTCAGCATCCACGTAGCCGATTAGCTTGGGCGTCGTGGTTCCGGTTTTGTGGTAGGCCAGGCTGATTTTCGGGGTGCTGACGAGGTAGTGGAGTGCGCGGTCGAGCTCCGCCATGTGCTCTGCTTCGGGCTTCTTGAGGTAGGTGGCGAGTTGGCTCGCTGAGTACGATAGGTCCGGTCGGCAGGTGACGGCTACGAAGAGCAGACATCCTAGCTTTCGCTGGTAGTCACGTATGCCGGCGAGCTTGAGCAGAGCGGAGGTTTCCTTATGATTTCTGCGGTGTAGCTGTATGGTGTGGAGATAGTAGATGGGGTTAGTCCGAAGCGTTTGGCGATGGTGTCGGCGTACTTCCCGGCTCTGAGGTAGTTCGCGTTCTCCCCTTCTTGTATGTTGAGCCCGAGGTACTGCGTTATGGTAGAAGAGAGTGTGAGTGTGAGATCCCGCTGCAACTCTCCTTCAAACCAGATTGTAATGCCATTGGTTGAGCCGATGTAGAGCAGATCGTTCTAGACGATGAGCAGGATGTAGTCTGTGCCTTTTGTGAGTCGGTACATGCCCTGGTCGTGTGGTAGTTGGCAGAATCCGATGCGGATTAGTTGGGCGTATAGGTATTGTTGCCACAGCCTCGGAGCTTACTTGATGCCGTACAGGGACTTTAATAGCTGACAGACTTGGTTAGGGTCTGCGTTGGGGCCATGCGGTTTCGACGAAGATTTCAGCATCGACGCGAGCGTAGAGAAAGGCGTTGGCGACGTCGATTTGATGGAGCTTCTTCCACTTCATGGCGGCTATCGCCATGAGAACGAGTACTTCCCATCCGCATTGAGGTGTGCCGACTGACCGGCGCGAACGTTTCGGTGAAGTCTCGTCCGTGCTCTTGGTCAAAGTCGCGTACCCTAAACCCAGCGCGCTTTAAACTTGTCGATGGTTCACGCGGAAAACCCACATTCCGGTGAGTATTGTCATATCGCGTGCCACCCCGATGGGTACGACCTTCCAGGTGTTGCGTTCTTCCAGCGCCTTTAATTCTCTGTCCATGGCTTCACGCCATTTTTCCCTGTGCTCCCCCCCCAGAGCCTGCTGAACTGTGGCAGGCTCCTTAGGTGGCGCTGCTCCGTTGACGACGATGACAAGTCCTAGTATCTGCAGTCCGCTCTGTGTGTAGCGAGGGAGATTTGCGTCCTCGGGATAGACTGCTTCATCTCCCGCTTTTGGATCGGGTAAGAAATTGGGTCCTATGCGTTCTGAAACGTCAGTGTTGACTGGCTGGGGTATAACGTAACCGTTGTCGGCGAAGTCGTAGTAGACTTCGGCGTTGATGCTTTCGCGAGGGTTGTCATCCTCCATTGGGATGTCCACCGAACAGTAGGGTAGAGGTTCGGCTTCCTCTGATGCTTCATCTACGTTCTGCTCGTCCCAGTCAACTTCATCTGCTGCCGAAGCGAAGGCTCGGTCACCATGAAATCCGCTCGTAGGGTCTCGTTCTTCTTCCAGGTTGGCAAGGTATGTTGGGAGGGTGAGTCGTTCGTAGAAAATCACGTCACGTGCAACTACTGTTTCCTTCGAGCGGACGTAGAGAATCTTCCACGCGTTGTAGTTCTTTTTTATGCCCAATTGTAGTCCCCACTGTGCGCGTTGGGAGAATCGGCCGGCTCGTGCAGTTGGGGGTCGGTACTGTACCATGCAGCCGAACACTCGCAACATTTTTGTGCTGCCCAATTTTCCTGTCCACAGCAGGTGCGGTGATGCGTTGTTCGGGAGCGATGATGACGAAAGCAAGTTGTGCAGCATCACAGCAAAATCCATTGCTTCGGGCCATTGGTGGTTGGGTAGCCGCATGCTTGCGCATGGTGTTCTGAAGGGGCCTGTTCATTCTTTCTGCCACGCCTTGCTGTTGATGGGCGTAGGGAAGGGAGATGAGTCGCTTGATGCCTCTCTCTGCCAGGTACTGCTTGAACCTCTGTGACTGATATTCTCCTCCCCCGTCTGACTGGAAGCTTTCCACCTTCACTCTTGATTCCCATTCTGCTACTGGAAGCCAGGCGATGAAAGCTTCGAAGGCCAGTTGCGGCTCGGGAGGTTGAATTGCCAGACATGTCGTGTGGCGGCGTCGATGAACGTGATGACGTAGTTATACGCTCCTTGTCCGGGTTCGCGGTTGTACAGTATGTCGCTGTACACTTTCTCCAGTGGTGCGTATGTAGGGGCGCTTGGGTTGTGGTGAGAGGCGAACAGCTGATGTGGTAAGTCGGCTTCAGGGCAGGTGAAGCATGTTCCGCGGACTCGTTGAAGCTCTCTGCCATCGTGTACGAGTAGTGAGACCTTGTCAAGAACGCCTGCTCTTATCGTGTTTTGTAACGTTGTGTTTCTCGGTGTCCCATTCTTGCATGCTAGATCGATTCGCTGGCGCGGTGTCCTGGTGAACGCTTGTACAGGTCGGAGTTGGAGTAGAATGTCAGAATGCTATTATTGTCTAGCCTGCAGTGGGGTACTCTATAGCGAGTACAGCCCAATCTAGGGTTTGCTATTTGTACTCAACTGCCTGCTAGTTCAACCCCTCTCTCCTTTCATTCATTCTTGCCTAGTTATTCTGACATGCTATCAGAGCAGGTCGACCCTCCTGGGTCGATCCTGTGGGTGGGCCCACCACCTAAGCCTTCCGCTGCTACTGCTACTGCTACTGCTACTCCCTGTCCGCCGCGCGCCCCGTGGCGCGCGGCGTCGAAACTAGGGTTTTCAGCCCGCCGTGCGCCCCGAGGCACGCGGCGGTTTTCTGCCCGCCGTGCGCCCCGAGGCGCGCGGCGGTTCTCTGCCCGCCGTGTGCCCCGAGGCGCGCGGCGGGTTCCTGCCCCGTCACTCGGCACGTCGCCCCCGGGAGGCGCTGCGACGGGCGACGGGGACCCGCGCGTCGCCCCCCGTCGCCCGTCGTGGCCTGCGCGCGGCCCGTACACCCGGCACGCGGCCCGTACGGGCTGCGCCAGGCCTGCGCGCGGCCCGTACGGGCTGCGCCAGGCCCGCGCGCGGCCCGTACGGGCTGCGCCAGGCCCGCGCGCGGCCCGTACGGGCTGCGCCAGGCACGCGCGCGGCCCGTACGGGAAGCGCCAGGCCCGCGCGCGGCTCGGGCCGCCTGCGCGCGGTTCGGGCGGCTCTACCAGGCCCG
Organism: Closterium sp. Yama58-4; assembly: GCA_947470075.1. NCBI lineage: Eukaryota > Viridiplantae > Streptophyta > Zygnematophyceae > Desmidiales > Closteriaceae > Closterium > Closterium sp. Yama58-4. The sequence continues at coordinate 688,751 of CANIUD010000060.1, read as the reverse complement.
TGGGCGGCCCGTTCCTCGCTGCTCCTGCCCTCTCCACTGTCCCCCGTGCTTCTACCGGCGCCTCACCCCTCCTACAGCCCGTTCTCCTAAATTAGGGTTTGGGGGTGAAGAGTGTGGGGGTGGCGGCTATGGGGGTGTCGGTTGTGAGTTCCTCCCCCTGCTCCTCCTCCTCCCTCGTCTCCCTCTGCTACAGCTGCCGCTGAGGGGGGTGGTGTGTGGGAGCCTAGGGTTTGGGGTTTAAGGGGGGTACCGTCGGAGTGGAGCTAGGGTGTCAGCAGGGGGTGTGTGAGAGGGGCGTGGGACGGTCGGGGGAGATTGCGTGGAGGTAGCCGTCGTGACGCCAGCAGCGCCAGTAGTCCGGATGCCCTCGCGCGTTTCGGTAGCCCAGCGAGCCTGCTTCGCCAGTCGCCTGTGGGTCCGTTGCTCCTGTGTGTGCTCGTCGTAGCCGCGGAGCCAGATACTCCCGTAGTCCGGTGCCCTCGTGCGCTCGGTAGCCACTGTGCGCGCCGCTCCTGTTGCCCGTGTGTCTGCAGCTTCAGTCGGCGCCTTTCATCTTCTCTCCTCTCGCCAGCCCTCCTCCTCCTCGCTTGCCCTCTGTTACTGCCTCTAGCTTTGCTCATAACTGTGAACTTTAAACTATTGCTTCTTGAACTTGTGCTCAGAATGTGTGGTGACATTGTGATCCACCCTGAGCTTGTACTGCTTTGCTTGCTCTGCTGATTACACCCCACTTTGGCTATGGGGGTGTGTCAGAATGCTATTATTGTCTAGCCTGCAGTGGGGTACTCTATAGCGAGTACAGCCCAATCTAGGGTTTGCTATTTGTACTCAACTGCCTGCTAGTTCAACCCCTCTCTCCTTTCATTCATTCTTGCCTAGTTATTCTGAAATAGAAGCCTGCGGTGAAGTGTGCGCTTCTGTGAATTTCTCGTGGAGTGGGTGTTAGCTGTTGTGCGGGAGTCGGTGGCGTATCGTTGATTAAGACTGGTGCTGTCGAAGGGCCTGCGATTGGTGGTGGTGTTGGTGTTGTCTCTGCTGCTGCCGATGTTTCTCCGCTGCTGCCAATGTTTTCTCTGCTCTTGTCACTGCTGCTTCCGATGTTGTCTGAATTGTTGCTAATGCTCTCGTTCGTTCTGCTTCAGGTTTAGTGTGCGAGTACCAGAAACCTCCGAGACTGAAGTCGGGGTCGAGATCTGGCGGGTGTGTCCAAGAGGTGAAGTTGACGATGGCGTCGCTGTCGGCAGTGCCTTGATCTGGAACGAAGTCGAGGACGAAGACGTTGTTTTTAAACACTACCTTCCCGATGTAAAGTCGGCCCCTCCCGTGATACAGTTTGAACTCCTGAGTGGTGCTGTTTGCTTCGAGATGAATGCCTTTCGCCATCAACTGACTGACGCTGAGTAAGTTGTAGCCGAGTCCTTCTGCAATTAAAACCTTCAACATTTGTAGAATGATGTTGGTTTCCAGTGACTGAAGTTGAACTATCCCTTGTCGTCGTGTGCGCAGGTTCTGGTTGTTGGCGACGGTGATTACGACTTCGCGTTGAAGTTGGTGTTCTCGTTGCACGAAGCGACCCGAGGAACACATGTGTTGTCCGCACCAGCTGTCCAAGAACCAAGTTTCTTTTCCGGATGGCTCGCTCTGGGCGATGGCTGCGTACGTCGGATTCGGCTCCAATGACTTGTGGCGAGGAGTGCTTTCGTCGAGTTGTTCTTCCGGTGAGTAGTGTGGTGGTGACTCGGTGACGCAGGAGTCTGTTGTTCTTGCCATGCAACTGACGATGTTTCTTGTTCCTTGCGCAGGTGGCGTCGTCGGTGCCGTTGAAGGCTGTGTTTGATTGGTGGGATGTGCCTGTATGGAGGCGAAGTCGAAGTTGACGGTGCAACGGTCCTGACTGCTGTCGATTTGGGCAGTGTGTCCGAGTGTGTCCTGACGTCTTGCAAAGATGACAGAACGGAGGTACGGGTTGTTGTGCTTGATACTTGTTCTGTCGGTTGTTGTTGTTGTTGTTGTAGCGCCGTTGAGTGTGAAAGGCAAACTCAGATGCTGGTGTTCTTCTCTTGTGCCGCTCTTCGTGCAGGTCCATGTCTTGCTGTTCAGCGTGAATTTCGGCGCAGAGTGCTGCTTCGGAGATCTTCCCGTGGGCTCGGAGGATGGCTCGAGTGGACTGCCAATGAGGACCAAGACCAGTGATGACGTCAGTGACGAAGGCGTCTTCAGATAATAATCCACTGCATTGAAGGAGTCTGTCGTATAGTCTGCGGCATTGGCTAACATACGCCATTCCCTTTCCACTGCTGTTAGCTGCGCCATGAGACGACTATGATTAACGCTGTCTGTTGCTTGATATAGGCCTTTCAGGTGGTTGTACGTGGGTTCGGCGGAGTTGTCGTATCCACGATAAGACCAGATGTTCTTATGCTCAATTATGTTCCGTAGCAGGATTGTGTACGCCATCAGGGACTGATACGTATATTGCTGCTTGTCATACTGCATTCCGTGCGTTGGGTATGGCAGGGAACCGTAAAAGAATCCGAAGATTTGCGCGCCTTCCATCATTAACTCGAACTCGAATGATCGGGTATAGAAATCTTTGCCGTCGAATGGTCTTGATGTTTGCATTTTTAGAACGTGCGCGAACAGCGACTGGACCTGAAGCGCGTCCAGGGTCTTCTCTTGTCCAGGTGACGACTGCTGATGTGGCATGAAGCTGATGGAGCCATGTTGAGGCTCGTATGGGGCAAAGGTGGGTTGCTGCTCGTTTCCGCGCGTATAGGATGAACCGTCGAGACTCATTGGTATGACCCCGTTGTTATTTTCGCTGTTGTTTGATTGCGCAGGTGCTGCTTGCTGGTGTTGTTCGTAGAAGGACATGAAGGAGAAGAACTTCTCCATCATGCTTGGGTCGAAGCCGGTCGTTTGGTTTGCGGGAGTCTCAGTGGACTCAGCAGCTGGTCTTGTCGCTGTGCCTCCCTCTGTCTGTAGGCCAGAGGCTGGAGGTGGAGTAGGAGTAGTGCCGGGAGAGCCGTTAGAGGAGCTTCTCTCCTTCTGTGTTGCCATGTCTTCTGATGTTATAGAATTTAAAAGGAAGTGGAGTTTCCCCTGTTAGCTCTCATACCATGTTGGGCTGAGAAAAGCCCTTTGGATCTTTTTAAGGCTAATACTCTGGTAGGGATCTTGTAATTGCGAAAGCGTTTAATAAAAGAGTGTTGAACCACCTTGCGCTAGTATGTGAGGGCAAGATAGATTGATTATAGAAAGTAGAACAAGGTTTTTTTAAGGTTTTAAGGATTATGAAAGGATGCAATAACTGTTTTTACTGTTGCTGTTGCGGTTCGATACAGTGACGACTCGGGCAACTGCTCAATATCGAGTCAGTTGTTTGTCCTTGCTGTCGCGCTGTATTTGTCGAGTCAAAGGTCGCTGACCTTTGACCTTCGCGTAACCTCTGGCTATTATTTTTCTCTCAACCTCCTCGGTTGACTCGCTATTGCTGCGCTGTAGTTTGTCTCCTTTACAGTCTGATGTTACGACACATAAGAAGAGTTAATCACTTGTTTCCAACAGTCCTGAAACATGGGGAAACCATCGTCGTGAGGGCGCACCATTCAAAGCACATCCTGTGACACGCCTTGCTCTGGCCTGGTTGATGTGGATATTGTCAAACTATATGTTGTGTAGGCTATAGTGGGGTAGCCACTAAGGGGTACAACCCCTCTAGGGTTTGCATAGTTGTACCCCATTCCTTCCTAGTCCCATCATTCTAGTCCAGTTATTTCAACATGGTATTAAGAGCAATAGGCCCGTAGGACCGGCTTTATTCTTCGGACCCACTGGTTACCGCGCTACCCCGTGACCTACCGTGCCTAGTACAGCCCGCAAGAGCCGCCCCTATCGCCCGTGCGTAGCCTGCGCGCTCCCTCCCCCTCCCCCGCTGCCCCGCGCGTCGCCTTCGTTGCTCGCGCGCAGCCCGTTTCAGCCCCGCGTGCCGCCCCAGCAGCCTACGCGCTGCGTTTCCTGCCCCGCGCGCGGCCCCTGCAGCCCGCGCGGTGCGTTTCCTGCCCCGCGCGTCGCCTTCGCTGCTCGCGCGCAGCCCGTTTCAGCCCCGCGTGTCACCCCAGCAGCCTACGCGCTGCGTTTCCTGCCCCGCGCGCAACCCCTACAGCCCGCGCGATGCGTTTCCTGCCCCGCGCGCAGCCCCTGCAGCCCGCGTGCTGCTGTTTCCGACCACGCGCGGGCCCCGTCTGCCCTCGCGCTGCCTCTGCCCCACCCCGCGCGCAGCCCCCTAAGCCCGCACCTCTGCCCTAGCAGCCCTCTTTCGCTGCCTCTGCCCTAGCCGCCCGCGCCCTGCCCCAGCAGCCCTCACGCTGCCCTTGCCCTACCGTGCTCGACGCCCTTGCAGCCCGCGCCCTGCCCTAGCAGTCCTCGTGCTGCCCTTGCCCTACCCCGCGCGCCGCCTGCGCCCATCCCCCACAGCCCTCGCGCTGCCTCTGCTCTGCCCCGTGCGCCACTCCTGCAGCCTCTCGCGCCGTCCTTCCTGCCTTCTTGCGGTCTCTGCGGCCCTTGCGCTGCCTCTGCCCTGCCCTACTACTACGCCGCTCAGCTATGGCTATTCTGCGCATTCTCTCATTCGATCCTGACGGCCGCCCAGATAAATTCGACACCTGGCTCCAGGACCTGCAGCTGTACCTGCTGAGCGACGCTAAGGACGGTGTTTTGCTCTATGACCTAGCTACTGGAGCCTCCTCTGCCCCACCAGCCTCAGCCGATGCGTCGACTCGCTCACAGTGGCTTACTTGTGATGCTGCTGCCCGCCTAGCCATTCGCAACCACCTCCCAGTAGCTGAACACGAGCATTTTGACCAGGCGAAGACAGCTAAAGCCCTATACGACGCTATTATTGCACGCTACTATTCCCCTGCCACTGCAGCACTTAGTCGCCTCTTCCTGCCCTACCTTTTCCCTGACCTGTCCTCCTTCGCCACTGTAGACGACCTCCTCTCCCACCTTCGAGCTATGAACACTCGCTACCGCACTGCCTTCCTAGACGACTTTCTCCCCAAGAACGAGCCCCCGATCTACATCACTCTCTACTTTATAGTGACCCACATTCCTGACACTCTTAGTGCAGTCCGGGACACCCTCCTCGCTCTCCCCCCCACAGACCTCACTATCAACCAGCTAAGGAAGCACCTTCTTGCACATGAGGCTAATATAATCGCTGTAGGTGCTACCCGTGGCACCCCTCGCACGCCCTTTTGTGAGGGGTGCTCCCCCTCCCCCCTTGCCCCCTCTGTTGCCTCTGCCGTTGCTGTGGACTTGCTTGGTGCTGAGGAAGTCGGAGCTGCTTCTGCTCCTAGTGGGAAGCGTCGCACCGGCAAGGGCAAGGGCGGCAAGGGTGGTGGAGTGGCGGCGGGGGGGGGGGAGGGAGGGGGGGGTGGTGGTGGAGGTGGCTGGGGTGGTGGAGGTGGCGGTGGTGGTGGTGGAGCGAGTGGGAGCGTCGGCGGCGGAGGTGGCGGCGACAGCGGGGGTGGTGGTGGCAGTGGTCGTGGTGGTAGTGGGAGTAGTGTTGGCGGTACTAGTAGCGGCGGGAGTGGTGGCAGCGACGGCGGTGGTGATCGCTCTGGCCCTGTTCAGCGGCAGCAGCAGCAGCGTCCGCGTGAGACACTCTCGCCCCAGCAGCTTTGTGATGGCTTGCTCAGTGTGCGGCGTCTAGGGGTGGTGCCAGTGGTCGCTGCTCCTACGTTATTCGCACAGGTGCCTGTGCTGGTCATACGTGCGGGAAGTTTCACACCTCGCACCGCTGTTTCTACCGCGTAGATGACGCTTGGCGTTAGGAGATGGGCGATGATTATAAGCTGCCTCGCTGGGCTGAGCTGCTTTAAACTAATGTTGATATCTTTGCTCTAGACTTTGATGCTATCATTGCTGGCATGTATGCTCTGTCTACTAGTGTTGAGGGTGACTGCTACTTGTATGTTTCAGAAGAACTAGGCAAGGATGATTGAAAGGAGAGGGGTTGAACTAGCAGGCAGTTGAGTACAAATAGCAAACCCTAGATTGGGCTGTACTCGCTATAGAGTACCCCACTGCAGGCTAGACAATAATAGCATTCTGACACACCCCCATAGCCAAAGTGGGGTGTAATCAGCAGAGCAAGCAAAGCAGTACAAGCTCAGGGTGGATCACAATGTCACCACACATTCTGAGCACAAGTTCAAGAAGCAATAGTTTAAAGTTCACAGTTATGAGCAAAGCTAGAGGCAGTCACAGAGGGCAAGCGAGGAGGAGGAGGGCTGGCGAGAGGAGAGAAGATGAAAGGCGCCGACTGAAGCTGCAGACACACGGGCAACAGGAGCGGCGCGCACAGTGGCTACCGAGCGCACGAGGGCACCGGACTACGGGAGTATCTGGCTCCGCGGCTACGACGAGCACACACAGGAGCAACGGACCCACAGGCGACTGGCGAAGCAGGCTCGCTGGGCTACCGAAACGCGCGAGGGCATCCGGACTACTGGCGCTGCTGGCGTCACGACGGCTACCTCCACGCAATCTCCCCCGACCGTCCCACGCCCCTCTCACACACCCCCTGCTGACACCCTAGCTCCACTCCGACGGTACCCCCCTTAAACCCCAAACCCTAGGCTCCCACACACCACCCCCCTCAGCGGCAGCTGTAGCAGAGGGAGACGAGGGAGGAGGAGGAGCAGGGGGAGGAACTCACAACCGACACCCCCATAGCCGCCACCCCCACACTCTTCACCCCCAAACCCTAATTTAGGAGAACGGGCTGTAGGAGGGGTGAGGCGCCGGTAGAAGCACGGGGGACAGTGGAGAGGGCAGGAGCAGCGAGGAACGGGCCGCCCACGGGCCTGGTAGAGCCGCCCGAACCGCGCGCAGGCGGCCCGAGCCGCGCGCGGGCCTGGCGCTTCCCGTACGGGCCGCGCGCGTGCCTGGCGCAGCCCGTACGGGCCGCGCGCGGGCCTGGCGCAGCCCGTACGGGCCGCGCGCGGGCCTGGCGCAGCCCGTACGGGCCGCGCGCGGGCCTGGCGCAGCCCGTACGGGCCGCGTGCCGGGTGTACGGGCCGCGCGCAGGCCACGACGGGCGACGGGGGGCGACGCGCGGGTCCCCGTCGCCCGTCGCAGCGCCTCCCGGGGGCGACGTGCCGAGTGACGGGGCAGGAACCCGCCGCGCGCCTCGGGGCACACGGCGGGCAGAGAACCGCCGCGCGCCTCGGGGCGCACGGCGGGCAGAAAACCGCCGCGTGCCTCGGGGCGCACGGCGGGCTGAAAACCCTAGTTTCGACGCCGCGCGCCACGGGGCGCGCGGCGGACAGGGAGTAGCAGTAGCAGTAGCAGTAGCAGCGGAAGGCTTAGGTGGTGGGCCCACCCACAGGATCGACCCAGGAGGGTCGACCTGCTCTGATACCATGTCGAGAGAATTAGGCAGAAAGAGAGGTTTGAACTAGCAGGCAGTTGAGTACAAATAGCAAACCCTAGATTGGGCTGTACTCGCTATAGAGTACCCCACTGCAGGCTAGACAATAATAGCATTCTGACAGTATGCGCCGTATGACCCTAGTATAGAGGCTGCTGCTCTAGGTGCTAATGAGTCTGCTCTCTCTGGTACTGCGCCTGCTAAGGCCTTGCACACCTTCACGCTTGACTCAGGCGCAGCACCATACTCACACCACTCACCAGGCCTGTTGCAGTTTCCCTGGCTGACCCCTCTGGGGGCCCGGTTCTTGCACGCTCCTCCACTGTGCTCCCGTGTCCGGCGGTCCCGTCCGGCTCGCTGTCAGGTCTCCACATCCCCTCGTTCTCTACGAACTTGGTGAGCAACGCCGTCCTCCAGGATCATTGGGTTGACACCTTTACCCCTGGAGGACAGCGTGTGGCAATCTGTACCTGCTCCCGGATGGGCCGTCTCTTTGCCACATTCACACGTCGGCCTGGGTCCAGTCTGTACACACTCACCACTGTGTCGCGCTATGTTCATACTGTCAACGGGAGTTGTGTTTGGCCCCGTCCTCGCTTGGGCGGAGCCGACTTCGTGGTCGGGTGTGCGGGGGGATGCAGCCGACCTGCAGCAGTGGGCACGGGGGCCACTGCAAGGGCGTGGAGCAGGTGGACGCCGACCAGGGCGTCTGCACGGCGTCCTGGGCGCCTGCTCGGCATCCTGGAAGGCTGGACGCCGAGCTGGGAGTCTGCTCGGCGTCCCGGGCGCCTGGACGGCGACTTGGGTGACACCTTGGCGTCCGGGGAGGCTGGACGCCGACCTGGGCGCTTGCTCGGCGCCTTGGGCGCCTGGACGCCGACTTGGGCGCCTGGACGGCGTCCTGGGCGAGTGGACGCCGACCTGGACGCCAGGACGCCGACCTGGGGACGCCGGGCTTGGTGTAGCCGGCGTCCGACTGGGCTGGACGACCAGGCGGGGTTGCCCGGTCGACCGGGATACCCGGGCGACGTGTGCGAAGGTCGCCGGGGGAGATTTCTGCGAGGGCGACCTCGGGGGTGGTATCCCGAGGTCAACGTGGCTGATGGGCGCCGTCACGGGCGGGAATGTCTGCGCTGGGCACGTGACGGGGAGTTGGACGCCAACCAGCCGCGCACACCTGCGAAGCAGGTGCACCGTTGTCCTGCGGGTGCAACGCTGTGCAGCCGACTTGCTGCAGCGTTGGCACACCGTGGACATGCAACGTTGGCGCACCGCATCTCTGCAGCGCTGGAGCGGTGCGAGCATTGCTGCGCTGGAGCGCGGTCGACCGTGCTGTGCTGGAGGTCGACCACCAGCCAAGCTAGCTCTGATGTAGTCTGTGTTGCCAACGTTGTTGCTATCATTCTGGACTATCATTGTCATGTTTTCCTAGTGGAACTCTTGCCAATTCTCCCCGTGAACCATCAAGTAGTGTGCGCACAAGGAAACGACTAAGTGAACGAACGCAGAGATCCCTCTCACACACGTGCCTTCCCCGTAGTCAAGCTCCCGTTGCTAGAGTTATCTCCGCACATACGTCCCCCCAGTTGTCCGTGTCCGCTCAGGTTGTCAAACATTATACATGTTATATTTGTGTAGGCTATTGGGGTAGCTTGTAGGGGGGTCACAATTCTAGGGTTTCATATTTGTACCAAAATCACTGCTAGTTCAACCATTCCAGTCCGTTCATTCTGACATGGTTTCAGAGCAGGTCCTTCGCTAGGACCTAAGTTCTCTTCGGGCCCACCACTACCTACTACCTACTACCTACTAGCGCCCTCGTGCGCCCTACTATCGGAGTGCGCTTTAGCGCCTCCCCCCTTAGCGCCCTCGAGCGTGTTTTTTTTTTTTTTTTTTTTTTTTTCCCGGCCCCGCTGGCCCCGTCGATCGCGCCCCGCTTAGAGGCCCCGCGGCCCCGTCGCGCTTCGCCTAACGGCCTCGCGGCCCCGTCGCGCCTCGCCTAGTGGCCCCGCTGCCCCGTCGTACCCACGCGCGCCACGCTTACGGCCCCGTCGACCCCACGCGCACCCCGCTTAGCGGCCCCACTGCCCCGTCGATCGAGCCCCGCCTAGAGGCCCCGCGGCCCCGTCGCCCGCCACCACACGGCCCCTCGACCCCGCTGCGCCCCGCTTAGCGGCCCCACGGCCCCGTCGAGCCCCGCTTAGAGGCCCCCGCGACCCCGTCCCGCCCCTCTTAGCGGCTCCGCGCAGCCGCGCAGCCCGAACCGAGCCGCGCCGCCCTACCTGAACCGAGCCGCGCCGCCCGACCGAGCCGCGTCGACCGTTCTAGCAGCCCTGTTGATCCTACTGCTACTCCTACTGCTCCTACTGCTACTACTGCTGCCACTATGGCCAGTCCTCCCGTACTTGCTTTCGATGCTGAGGGCCGCCCAGTGAAGTTTGACACCTGGCTAGATGACCTGCACCTTTTCCTACAGCTCACTGCCAAGGAGGATATTTCGCTGTACGATCATGCCCTCGGTCACGCTACTGCCCCTCCTACCACTGCAGACAGCACTCAGCGCTCACAGTGGCAGACTCGTGACGCCCACGCTCGCTTCGCTATTCGCAACTCCCTGCCGATAGATGAGCGCGAGCACTTTGGCCAGCACAAGACTGCTAAGGACCTGTACACTGCTGTAGTTGCTCGTTACTCCTCACCTGCCTCTGCCACACTAGGCCGTCTCACCCTTCCCTACCTGTTCCCCGACCTGGCCTCCTTTCAGACGGTTGCTGACCTCATCACCCACCTCAAGACTAGTGAGGCCCATTTTCGCGCTGCTATGCCTGACGAGTTCCTTGCCAGCAACCCCCCCCCGCTCTGGATCACGCTCTACCACATCGTCACCCGCCTCCCTGACTCTCTGCGCGCAGTCAGGGACCACTTCCTCGCTCGCTCTCCCACTGAGCTCACCATAGCCCTCCTCGAGAAGGAACTGCTTGCAGCCGAGGCGAGCATCGTCGCTGTAGGCACCTCTCGTGGCGACCCCCGCACCCCGTTCTTTGAGGGGTGTTCCCCTTCCCCCCTTCTTCCCTCTGTTACCTCTACTGCTGCTGTCGACCTCCTTGGTGCTGAGAAGGTCGGGACTGCGTCTGCTCCGAGCGGGCGCCGCAGGAGCAAGGGGGGCAAGGGTGGAGGTGGTGGCGGGGAAGGCGGGGGTGGGGGCGGTGGGGGTGGAGGTGGGACTGGAGAGGCTAGTGGCGGCAGTGGGGGTGGTGACAGCAGCGGCGGGAGCAGTGGCAGGGGCGGAGGCGGCAGCGGAGGCGGAGGTGGTCGTGGCGGCGGCAGGGGTGGAGGTGGCCGAGGCGGTGACGGCGGCGGTGGTGGTCGTGGAGGCGCTGGCGGTGGCCAGAGCCAGCAGCACGCCCCGTCGCTCCAGGAGGCACGTGAGTGGTACTTGCAGCGGGGGGGGGCGGGTGGCTTTACCTGCACGTACGTCATCCGCACTGGAGACCGCACTGGCCAGACGTGTGGGAGGCCGCACCCCACGCACCGCTGTTTCTCGCGCCTCACCGACGCTTGGCGCGCTCAGTTCCCTGGCGGCGCTGAGCTTCCCCGCTGGGGTGATCTGGAGAGGAAGGGAGTTGATATCTGGGCTTTAGACTTTGATGCTATTCTCACTGCCATGTATGCGATGTTTACTAGTGGAGAGGGTGCCCAGTACTTGCGTGTTCCGCCCGACCCGGGCATTCTGACCAGTCCGGCTGCCGCTCTAGGTGCTAGTGAGTCTGCTGCCCCAGGTCCTGGTGAGGCTGCTGCTCTAGGTGCTAGTGAGTCCGTGCCCGCTGGTACTGAGTCGACTGCAGCACTGCACACCTTCACACTGGACTCAGGTGCTTCTCGCTGTTTCTTTCGTGACCGCACTGTCCTTGAGCCCCTCGCTCGGCCAGTTGCTGTCTCCCTCGCTGACCCCTCTGGGGGTCCGGTCGTTGCGACCTCCTCCACTGTCCTTCCTTGTCCTGCGGTCCCGTCAGGCACACTGTCAGGTCTCTACCTCCCCTCGTTCTCTACGAACTTGGTGGCAGGTAGTGCGCTCCAGGACGGGGGTGTTCACCAGTTCACCCCTGCTTACGAGCGCGTGACCCACTGCACGTGTGCTCGGACGGGCCGTCACCTGGCTACCTTCACTCGGCAGCCGGGGTCGGACCTGTACACACTGACCACTGAGTCCCCTCAGGTAGCTGCGTCCGCGTCTGCGTCTGCGTCAGGTCAGCTGTCTGCCCCCTGCTCGTGTCGCTCTCTCGCGCACGAGACTGTCCTCTGGCACCACCGCCTTGGTCACCCGTCTGTGCAGCGCCTTCGGGCCATGCACAAACGGGACCTTGTTGCTGGTCTTCCCAGGGTTCTCCCTCCCCTCCCACCCTCGCCTGCTCCTCCCTGTCTTCCCTGTGTCGAGGGGCGGCAGCGCGCCGCTCCTCACTCCTCCTCCTTTCCCCCGACGACTGCTCCTTTGCAGACGCTCCACATGGACGTGTGGGGCCCAGCCCGCGTCCGTGGTCAGGGTCAGGAGAGGTACTTCCTGATTGTTGTTGACGACTTCTCGCGCTACACCACGGTCTTCCCCTTGCGCACCAAGGGTGACGTCCCTGATGTCTTGATCCCTTGGATCCGCAGATCTCGTCTCCAGCTCAGTGAGCGTTTCCGCTCCGACTTCCCTGTCCTGCGTCTGCACTCTGACAGAGGTGGGGAGTTTTCCTCTGGCCTCTTGGAGGCCTTCTGTCAGCAGGAGGGCATTGAGCAGTCGTTCACGCTTCCGGCCTCTCCACAGCAGAATGGGGTTGCTGAGCGCCGCATTGGCTTGGTCATGGAGGTCGCTCGTACCTCCTTGGTTCATGCGGCTGCCCCCCCACTTTCTGTGGCCGTTTGCAGTCCGATACGCTGCGCATCAGCTCAACCTCTGGCCCCGTGTCTCCTTATCGGAGACTTCTCCGACACTGCGTTGGACGGGAGAGGCTGGCGATGCGTCGCGTTTTCGGGTCTGGGGATCCCGAGCTTTTGTTCGCGACACGTCCGCGGACAAGCTCTCCCGTCGCGCTGTCCCCTGTGTCTTCCTTGGCTTTGTCCCGGACGCGCCTGGTTGGCAGTTCTACCACGCCACCTCGCGTCGTGTCCTGGCCTCTCAGGACGTCACTTTTGACGAGTCCGTCCCCTACTACCGCCTCTTCCCCTACCGCACTGCTCCGCTCCCCCCCCCGCCTCTCTTCCTCGCTCCAGGTGCTCGTACCAGACCCCCTCCCCCCTCAGGGTGCCGCTCCCTCAGGTGTGTCCCAGGTAGACCCGGGTGAGCCTGTCGAGGTAGCTGTTGACTCTCGTCCTGCTAGGGGTGCTGAGCCTGGGGGTGCTGCGTCTGGGGGTGCTGAGCCTGGGAGTGCTGAGTCTGGAGGTGCGGAGCCTGGGGGTGCTGAGTCTGGAGGTGCGGAGCCTGGGGGTGCTGAGTCTGAGGGTGCTGAGCCTGGAGGTGCTGAGCCTGGGGGTGCTGAGCCTGGGGGTACTGAGTCTGGGGGTGCTGAGCCTGAGCGTGCTACACCTGGAGGACGGAGCTGCAGGAGAGGTACCTACAGTACTGCCGCCTCCGGAGAGGTGCTAATGGAGCTCGTCGCAGTACTTCCCCTCCTGCCCAGGAGCTCCCCCCCATTCAGCAGATCCGAGAGTGGTACACGCGGCGCTGCAGTCTTCGGAGTGGTGCTCCTGGTGCTGCGGACCCTGGGGGTGGCGCTGCTACTGGTGCTGAGGACCCGAGCGGTGGCGCTGCTGCTGGTGCTGAGGACCCGGGCGTTGGAGCTGCTGCTGGTGCTGCGGACCCGAGCGGTGGCGCTGCTGCTGGAGCTGAGGACCCGGACGGTGGAGTTCCTGCTGGTGCTGCGGACCCGAGCGGTGGCGCTGCTGCTGGTGCTGCGGACCCGGACGGTGGAGCTGCTACTGGTGCTGAGGACCCGAGCGGTGACGCTGCTGCTGGTGCTGAGGACCTGGGCGTTGGAGCTGCTGCTGGAGCTGAGCACCCGGACGGTGGAGCTGCTACTGGTGCTGAGGACCCGAGCGGTGGAGCTGCTGCTGGTGCTGAGGACCCGGACGTTGGAGCTGCTGCTGGTGCTGAGGACCCTGCCGCTGGTGTCTCTGCTGGTTCTGGAGACGCTACGCGGCCGCGACCGTACTTCGTACCACTTCTTCAGCAGGTTCTTGGTCAGGCTCCTCCTCCTTGTCCTCCTCCCTCCGTAGAGTGTCCTCCGCCTGTCCAGTCGCAGTCACAGTTCCCGCCTGCCTCGCCTCTCCTTGCTCCCTCTCCTTACACTGGTCCCACGGGAGGTCTTACAGAGCGTCGTGAGCCTGAGTCTCGTCCTGCGTCGCCTGTTCGTACTGCTCGCACTGGTCGTCGTGTCCCACGTGAGCGTCCTCCTCCTGTCCCTGGCACTCACTACATGACTCTGCGTCCCTCCACTGCTCCTCAGCGTGTTCCGCTGCCGTCTCCTCCTGCGTCCTCTCTGCCTACTCTTCCTGACCCAGAGTCTGACTCCCGTCGTGCTGCCAGTCCCACTGTCACCCGTCTCCTCGCTACTGTTGTCACTGACCCTACCTTTGAGTCCTCTGCTGCGTCTGCTCTGGTCGCTGAGTTGATAGACTTTGCTGCCCGGTGTCGTCTAGACTACGCCACTAGCCTTGTTGCTGAGTCTGAGTCTGAGTCTGTCTGTCCTCCGTCCGTCGGGGGTGAGTGTGCTCTTGGCACGGACGTCCTTGAGGACAGACAGGAGGAGTTCCAGTGCTTTGCTGCTGCTTTACCCCACCTCGTGTCCATGCTAGTTGCCCCCGAGGGAGACCCGGATGCACCAGACATCCCGACCCCGCGCACTTACGCTGAGGCGATGGCGGGTCCCTACTCCTCTCAGTGGCAGACAGCCATGGACGCAGAGATGGCTTCCTGGAAGTCCACACGCACCTACGTCGACGAGGTTCCCCCACCTGGGGCGAACATCGTCAGTGGCATGTGGATTTTCAGGGTGAAGCGGCCACCGGGTTCTCCTCCTGTCTTCAAGGCGCGCTACGTGGCTCGAGGCTTCAGTCAGCGAGAGGGAGTTGACTTCTTCCAGACCTTCTCCCCCACCCCGAAGATGACCACTCTTCGGGTGCTGCTGCACATAGCCGCTCAGCGCGACTACGAGCTTCACTCACTTGACTTCAGCACTGCTTTCTTGCAGGGCAGTCTGCACGAGGAGATCTGGCTGCGCCGCCCTCCTGGCTTCACTGGGTCGGTTCCTCCTGGTACCCAGTGGAGGCTCCAGCGGCCGGTCTACGGTCTCCGCCAGGCTCCGCGTGAGTGGCACGACACACTGAGGACGACACTTGCGGCTCTTGGGTTTGCTCCCTCTACTGCTGACCCGTCACTGTTTCTACGCACAGACACCTCGCTGCCGCCGTTCTACATCCTCGTGTACGTCGACGACTTGGTCTTTGCCACTGCTGACACCGCGGCACTCGCCCACGTGAAGTCGGAGCTGCAGAGGAGACACACGTGCACAGACCTGGGTGAACTGACAAGCTATCTTGGCTTGCGGATCACCCGGGACAGAGCACGGCGCACCATCACCTTGACTCAGTCACACATGGTGCAGCAGATCCTTCAGCGCTTCCGCTTCACGTACTCCTCGCCTCAGTCCACTCCTCTGCCTACCGGTCACTCGCTCTCAGCTCTGCCTTCGGATGAGTCCGTAGAGCCGAGTGGCCCGTATCCAGAGCTTGTGGGCTGCCTCATGTACCTGATGACCTGCACTCGACCTGACCTTGCATACCCTCTTAGCATCCTTGCACGCTATGTCGCTCCTGGCCGTCACAGGAAGGAGCACATGGATGCCGCTAAGAGGGTGTTGCGCTACTTGTGCAGTACGTCGGGCATGGGGCTAGTGCTTGGAGGGCGAGACCGAGTTGTACTTACTGGACACTCAGACGCTTCTTGGGCGGACGACCAGGCTACTCAGCGGTCGTCTCAGGGTTACACCTTCAGCCTTGGCTCCGGCTCAGTTTCCTGGCGTTCTACACGCTCTTCCTCTGTTCTCAGCTCCAGTTGTGAGGCTGAGATCTACGCCACAGCCATGGCTGCCCAGGAGCTACGCTGGCTGACCTACCTGCTGACCGACTTGGGCGAGCGGCCTCGTTCTCCTCCAATGCTGTACGTCGACAACCAGGCTGCCATTGCCTTGTGTGAGGAGCACAGACTGGAGCACAGAACGAAGCACATCGCCCTGCGGTACTTCCTTGCTCGAGAGCTGCAGCAGCGTGGTCAGCTTTGTCTGCGTTACGTGGCCACTGAGGCCAACCTTGCTGATGTGTTCACCAAGGCGCTTCCGCCTTGTGACCATCAGCGTTTCTGTACTCTTCTAGGCCTTGTGCCTGCTGGTCCTCACTTGCTTACCTCTTGACTCTCCTTGTACTGTGATCTTTATATATATACCTGCATATTTACACTTGCTAGGTTGCTATCACTGTATCTCTTGTTATATTATCAACCTGTATGTGAACTGGTCTTGTGACCACTTGCTTGTGCTCGGAATTTGTGTGGTATCCTTGAGATCCACCCTGAGCTTGTTTTGCTTTGCTTTGACTGGTCTTTGTGACCCCTTGCTCTCCCCCACTTTGCCTATGGGGGTGTGTCAAACATTATACATGTTATATTTGTGTAGGCTATAGTGGGTTAGCCTGTAGGGGGGTCACAATTCTAGGGTTTCATATTTGTACCAAACTCACTGCTAGTTCATCCATTCCAGTCCGTTCATTGCCACGCCTTCGTGGCATGCACTCGCACCTTCTGGTCTCTGGTCTTCCCGGCCTTCCCTCCCACCCTCGCCTGCCCTGCCCTGCATTCCTTGCGTCGAGGGGCGGCAGTGCGCCGCTCCTCACTCCTCCTCGTTTCCCCCGACGACTGCTCCCCTGCAGACTCTCCACATGGACGTGTGGGGCCCAGCCCGCGTCCAGGGACAGGGCCGCGAGCGATAATTTATGCTGTTGTCGACGACTATACGCGTTACACCACAGTCTTCCCGTTGCGCCGCAAGGGTGAGGTTCCTGCTGTTTTGATCCGTCAGATCCACGCTGTCCGTCTCCAATTGCGCGCGCGGTTCCGCACGGACCTTCCTGTCCTGCGTTTGCACTCTGACAGGGGTGGTGAGTTCTCCTCTGGCCTCTTGGGTTCCTTTTGTGACAAGGAGGAAATTCACCAGTCGTTCACGCTTCCGGCCTCCCCGCAGCAAAATGGGATTGCTGAGCGCCACATTGGCTTAGTCATGGAGGTCGCTCGTACCTCCATGATCCATGCGGCTGCTCCCCATTTTCTGTGGCCGTTTGCGGTCCGGCACACCGTGCATGAGCTCAACCTCTGGCCCCGTGTCTCCTTGCCGGAGACCTTGCCTACTCTTTGTTGGTCGGAAGAGGTTGGCGATGCGTCTGCGTTTCGGGTCTGAGGTTCTTGTGCCTTTGTCCGCGATTCCACCGCGGGCAAGCTCTCCCCTCGCGCCATACCATGCGTCTTCCTTGGCTTTCCCACTGACGCGCCTGGTTGGCAGTTCTACCATCCCACCTCGTGCCGTATCTTCGCGTCCCAGGACGTCACCTTTGACGAGTCGGTTCCCTTCTACCGTCTCTTCCCCTACCGCACTGCCCCTCCCCCCACCCCCCCCCCCCCCCCGCCGCTCTTCCTCGCTCCAGGTCCCCCTCCGATAGACCCCCTCCCCCCTCAGGGTCCTGCTCCTTCAGGTGTCTCTCAGGTAGACTCACTTCCCTTAGCTAAGTCTGTCGAGGTCACTAAGGACTCAGGTGCTGCTGGGGGTGGTGCTGCTCGGGGTGCTGAGTCTGGGGGTGTTGAGCGTGGGGGTGCTGCTTCTGGGGGCGCTGAACCGGGGGGTACTGAGCCTTGGGGTGCTGAGCCTGGGGGTGCTGCTTCTGGGGGTGTTGAGCTTGGGGGTGCTAAGCCTGGGGTGTTGCTTCTGAGAGAGCTGAGTCTGGGGGTGCTGAGCCTGGTGGAGCTGGGTCCACTGTTGGTCTTCCTGGTGCCTCACTTCAGCGGTCTCCCCAGCGGGAGCCCCTCTCACAGCAGCAGCTGCGCGAGTGGCTAGCTCAGCGCACTCGCCTCCGGCGCAGCGCTACTAGAGCTGGCGACGCTGGAGCTGGAGACACTGGAGCTGGAGGCGCTGGAGCTGGGGACACCGGCACTGGAGGCGCTGGAGCTGGAGACACTGACACTGGTGGAGCTCGCACTGGAGGCGCTGACGCTGGAGTTCTGGAGCTGGAGGTTCTGGAGTTGGAGACACTGGCGCTAGAGGAGCTGGAGCTGGTGGCGCTGGAGCTGGAGGCGCTGCCACTGGTAGCACTGGAGCTGGAGGTGCTGGAGCTGGAGGCACTGGAGCTGGAGGCGCTGGAGCTGGAGGCACTGGAGCTGCAGGTGCTGGAGTTGGTGGCGCTAGAGCTGGAGGTGCTGGCGCTTGTGTTCCTGCGCCTCTACGGTTGTTCTTTATGTTAGAGATTAAGGACCGAGTCTATGAAGACTAGGTGCCCAAATTTCTCAAAATCGTAGGCTTAGATTTCTGGACAGAAACGTCGACTTCACAAGAAACGTTGTCGACGAAAGACGCACCGTTGTGGCTACAATTCCCAATTTGAATCGCACAAAACGATGGAGTAAATCTTGAGTTATCAATTTTGGCGCACTAGGGGGTATGCTGCCATAGAAAACTTAACTCAATCACAAGAGTCTCACAAGGATCCACAAGAAGCACACACAAGAGTTAGAGTAGCACTAAACCAGGTGGGAGGGAAGAGGAGGACGAGAGAGAAGGTCCCAAGGGAGTCCCCAACCAAGGAAACCCCATGCCACACAATTTCCCTCTCCATAGGCAACCCCACTTTCACTTTTGTCACTATCCCAACCCATGCCATCCACCTCAACCCACTTGGCCACACTTGCCAACCTGGTTTGGCTTCTCCCAACCACATGGCAGCAATCTACAGTGATGGGTTCGAATTTCCCAACCCCCAAAAGTCTATACCCCATATTGAGTCACTCCACAAATTCCCATAGTCGCCGCATCCCAATCAAAACTTCGAACGATCATAACTTTCTCGTTCTTGCTCCGATCGCGGCGATTCTTGGTTCGTCGGAAAGCTCTTGAGCAGAGGAGTCACTTCAGATATCTGCTCAAGCCAAATAACATTCACACACACTCAGGAAATCCAAACCACACCAAACACAAATTCTTGCACACGCTCACACCACGCATGCAACGCACGAACATATGATGGGAGGCAGACAGACGTGAATGCGAATGATAGCATCACACAACAAACTCCCCCTCTGGCTGCCAACCATCATCCCACATGCCATAGCTCAAGCATGCACCCTCAATGCACACTCATTCCAGCAAGCTTCATCCCCTTCCAGTGCTCAGGTTCCGCCAGGCGCTTGGTGAGAATGTCAGCCGCCTGCTGCTGGGTCTTCACAAGCTCCAGTCGCACCTCCTTATCCAGGAGCCTCCTTGTCCAATGCCACTTAGGCCTGATGTGCTTTGTCAGGCCATGAAGACAAGCATTCTTGGCCAGCTTCACTGTTGACTCGTTGTCACAGAAGATCACAGTCGGCTCCTTCTGACCAACACCAATCTCCTCCAACAAACGCCTCAGCCACACCACCTCCTTTGCCCCATGATGAAGGGCCATGTACTCGGTCTCACACGAGGACAGCCCCACCTCGTTCTGCTTCTTGCTCCGCCAGCTCACTGCACCACCTCCAAAGAGGCACACATAGCCTCCAATGCTGGTGCCATCCGCCTTCACAGAGTTGAAGCTGGCGTCAGTGTATCAAGTCAAGCGCATCTCCCCCTTACCCAGATCAGCAGCACCCCGCTGCTGCCTTTGCCTCACGGCACTGTACTCCAAGCCCACTGATGCCGTTGCACTCACATAGCGGACCAACCTCTTGGCCGCTTCCAGTTGCTCATGACTGGGACGTGACACCACACTCGCAAGCCTGGATGTAGCTAATGCAATGTCAGGGCGCATGTGGTTAGCCGCATAGTTGAGTGCCCCAACCATGGAGTGAAACAGCTTCCTGTCACTCTCCCCCACCACCTCCTCATCAGCACAAGGCTCCACAGTGAACCTCGAAGGCAATGGGGTGGCTGGCTTCCATTAATCTTGCAGCCCATACTTCTCAGCCAGCCCCTCACAGTACTTCCTCTGGTGCAACCTCAACACTCCCTTGTCGAGGTCCCTCTCCACATGCATCCCCAGGTAATACTTCACATCTCCCATCTTCGAGCACTTGAACTGCATCTCCAGCATCTCCACTCGTTCAATCATTGCAGACGACTCAGAGAAGAGCAGGATGTCGTCCGTGTACACAAGGAGCATCAGGAACCGCTCCTTCTCTTGCAGCAGGAACAGGCTGTGGTCACACTCGCTCTTCTTGAATCCCCCAGCCAGCAGTGTCTCCTCCAGCTTGTGGTACCATGCACGAGGAGCCTGCTTCAGGCCATAGATGGCCTTCTTCAGCCTGCACACCCTACCGCTCCCATCATCCAACCCCTCAGACTGCAACATGTACAGCTCCTCCAGAATGATCCCATTGAGGAAGGCAGTGATGATGTCCATCCGCTTGAGCTTCCATCCACGGTTTGCAGCCATTGCCAGCATGGTTCTCAGTGTAGTCCCTTTCCCCACAGGAGCAAAGATATCGTCAAAATCCTTCCCCTTTGTCTGCTGGAACCCCTTAGCCACAAGCCTTGACTTGTAGCGGGTCAGCTCCCCATCAGGCCCGTACTTGTGCCTGAAAATCAGCTTCGAAGAGATTGCCTTCTTCCCAGGAGGCAGCTCACACAGCTCCCACGTGTCGTTCTCCAGCAGAGAGTCATACTCCTCCTTCACACTCTGCTTCCACTTCTCAGCATTGGGCCCACTCAAGGCCTCGGTAAGCGTCTTGGGCTCAGGGACGGCTGCCCAGTTGCAGTGCGCTATCTCCTCCTCATCACACTGCTCAGCCACACTCCCAGCCCGCACCACCTTTGGCTTCCCAAAGCTCGGATAGGTCAGCCGGTTGGGAGGGCGCACATCCCTCCTTGGACGGTCAGCCGTACGTGCTGCACCTTGTGGAGCAGACACTCTGCTGCTGCTGCTGCTGCTGCTGCTGCTGCTGCTGCTGCTGCTGCTGCTGCTGCTGCTGCTGCTGCGGCTGCTGCTCCTGCTGCTGCTGCTGCTGCTGCTGCTGCTGCGGCTGCTGATGTTGCTCCTCCACGTCAGGTTCTTCTTTCCTCAGTCACTCCAGAGATCTCCTTCTCAGAGACAGAAACCTCCACCTGCCTCGAAGGCCGCTGCACCTCATCGGCCTCAATGATCAGCGGTGTAGCAGGAAGCTTCTGCTGCTGCTGCTTCCACTCCTTGTAGTACAAGGACTCGAGGAACTTCACATCCCTCGACACAGTCAGCTGCTGGCTGGTCAAGTCCCATATCAACCAGCCCTTGTGATCCTTGGCAAGCCCCAAGTGCACACCCCATCTCCCAGAAGCTTCCAGCTTTCCCCTCTTCTCCTTTGGCACATGAAACACCACCATGCACCCATAAGCTCTCAGCATGTTCACCGCTGGTGCACTCCCATACCACTTGGTGTAAGGGACCCACTGCTTGTCCCCCACTGTCGCCAGCACCCTGTTCTTCACAACGACGACCTGCCTCAGTGCAGTCACCCAAAACGGATCCGGCAGCCCTGCACGCCCAAGTAGAGTGCGGGCACCTTTCTGCAGGGTCCGGTTGAACCGCTCAGCCACGCCATTCTGCTGAGGGTTGTAGGGCACTGTAAGCTGATGCTGAATCCCCTTCTTCTTCAGCACCGCCTCAAAATCAGCGCCAATGAACTCTCCCCCGTTGTCAATGTGGATCAGCTTCACTTTGTGTCCGCTCTCCCTTTGAGCTCTCGGCATCCACTCCTTAAGAACAGCCGCTGCCACGTCCCCCTTGGTCTTGAGAGGGTACACCCACACCGCACGCGTGTGGTCGTCCACGATGGTCAAGAAGTAGCGGCTGCGCGAGAGTGAAGTGGCCCTCGTGGGGCCCACCACATCCATATGCACTAGCGAGATTGGTGCCTTGGCTGGTCCCGTGCTGCTGCTGAAAGGAAACTTTGTGAACTTTGTCTCAAGGCATGTAGGGCAGCTCCCAATCTCCTTCGCTGCCCCCTTCACCTCCAATCCCTTCAAGCTCCCATCCTTAGCCAACTTCTGCAGCATCGGTATGTTGATGTGGCACAATCTCTCGTGCCACGTCTCCCAATCGGCCTCACCACTCCCGGATGAAGCCTTTGCCCATGCAGCTGTTGCATCCACACCAGCAAGCACCTCACCATGTGGTCGCTGTGGCTGCTGCACCGTCTTGACAGCAGTTGGCGCAATCTCATCTCCTCCCGCAGTTGCCTTGGCAGCTGCCGCTGCCTTTGCCGTTGCTGGTGGTTTCCCGTTCCAAGGGATGATGGGCAGCTGCCACAGGTCCTTGATGCAGCTGCTCTTCTCCTCCAAATCCCACAGCAGCAACTTCCCAAGCTTCGCACGGCAGCTCGTTGGGCCGAACGTAACCTTTGCCTTGCTTTTCTGCAGCCGGCGCACAGAGAGGAGGTTAGCGGACAAACCTTCAACCAACAGCACATTCCCAAGCCCCACAAGCTTCCCACTGGCTCCCATCACCTTGGCATTCCCAACACCAATCACAGGGAGCAAAGCACCTGAAGCGGCAGCCACAAACTTGATCTTCCCAGGGGGTTTCACCTCATCAAGCAAATCTGACCGCGGAGTCATGTGACTCGTGTAACCTGAATCTATCACAACCTTCCCAACCGAACCCACATCATCCTCACTCACTTTCACATCCTCAACCATGAGGAACAACCCAGGGTCAGCTTTACCTTGTGCACCATCACCTTGTGCACCTGAACCTTGCACAGCGCCACCTCGTGCACGTTCACCACTTGGCGGCTTCATGCCTGGAGGCGCCCATCCTTCAGGCCGGCTGAAACACTTGAACCACAGGTGTCCAGCCTTCGTGCAGTATTAGCACGCACCCTCCATTCAGGTGCTCCCCCAACCACCAGAGCTTCCATGCCCCTCGTTGTAGTCACCTCGGCCTCTCCCTCTGCCAAAGCCTCTCCCACGGCCTCGGCCTCTCCCTCCCCCTCTTCCTCTGCTGCCTCCTGCAGCTCCATACCCCTCAGCAGTCTTGTTGGCAGCACCACCTCCCGTGTGGCACCTGCGGAAGTCCTCCTGCAGGATCTGCTGCCGTAGCCACTCAGGCGTCCACTTGTCCTGCTGAACGTTGAGGGTGGGGATGAGGTTCTCCCACGAGTTGTCGAGCACCGAGATGATCTTGGTGCACTGCTGCATCTCCGACACCTTGCTGCCCGCCGCTGCCATCCTCGCATAGGTGTCCTTGATCTTGTCAAGGACCGGCTTCACATCGTCTCCCGGTCGCATGGAGAGGGCAGCCAACTCCTTCTCCAACACAATCACCATCGGCAGCGTGTTGGGCTGAACCACGTCGCGTAATAGTTTCCACGCTTTCGGCGCGGAGTCGTCCAACTCAACCAAGTCCTTGATGTGCTGGAACATGTCGTTGTTGACCGATTGCAAGATGAGGTCGAACAACACCGCGCTCCGCTCAATCCACCGATCCCGAGCATCTCCTTCCACGGGCATTTTCTCCTCTCACATCGCGAGTTTCAGCAGCTTGTAGCGCTTGAAAACGCTTCTCATCCGCCCGCTCCATTCCTCATAATTGGAGCCATCCAAAGCTTCGATCTTGGATGGTGGCGGTTCACTCCTCTTCTCAGCTGCTTCTCCACTCATCTCCTCTGCTCCCAATCAGAGGTTTCAGCTCCCCCTTTGCTGTCCACACCGAAGTCCCACATGATTTTCACAAGTGTCGGCGCCAACGATTTTTCGGCAGAGTTTCCCCTTAGCGGAAGTCACTCCCAACCTCCAGAACTCCACTTAGGCACGCCCACAGGCCATGGTGGGTCTAAGAGGGTCTTCACACTTCAGTAGACTCTTCACAACGTCCTCAATCAGCTCTGATACCACTTGTTAGAGACTAAGGACCGAGTCTATGAAGATTAGGTGCCCAAATTTCTCAAAATCGTAGGCTTAGATTTCTGGACAGAAACGTCGACTTCACAAGAAACGTTGTCGACAAAAAACGCACAGTTAAAACTCCACTAATTTTGACTATGTTGTAGCTCTGAACCGTGGCTACAATTCTCAATTTGAATCGCACAAAACGAAGGAGTAAATCTTGAGTTATCAATTTTGGCGCACTAGGGGGTATGCTGCCATAGAAACTTAACTCAATCACAAGAGTCTCACAAGGATCCACAAGAAGCACACACAAGAGTTAGAGTAGCACTAAACCAGGTGGGAGGGGAGAGGAGGACGAGAGGGAAGGTCCCAAGGGAGTCCCCAACCAAGGAAACCCCATGCCACACAATTTCCCTCTCCATAGGCAACCCCACTTTCACTTTTGTCACTATCCCAACCCATGCCATCCACCTCAACCCACTTGGCCACACTTGCCAACCTGGTTTGGCTTCTCCCAACCACATGGCAGCAATCTACAGTGATGGGTTCGAATTTCCCAACCCCCAAAAGTCTATACCCCATATTGAGTCACTCCACAAATTCCCATAGTCGCCGCATCCCAATCAAAACTTCGAACGATCATAACTTTCTCGTTCTTGCTCCGATCGCGGCGATTCTTGGTTCGTCGGAAAGCTCTTGAGCAGAGGAGTCACTTCAGATATCTGCTCAAGCCAAATAACATTCACACACACTCAGGAAATCCAAACCACACCAAACACAAATTCTTGCACACGCTCACACCACGCATGCAATGCACGAACATATGATGGGAGGCAGACAGACGTGAATGCGAATGATAGCATCACACAACAAACTCCCCCTCTGGCTGCCAACCATCATCCCACATGCCATAGCTCAAGCATGCACCCTCAATGCACACTCATTCCAGAATGACATTGCGAAGATTGAAAGTCCAGAATGTTGCACATGGGCAATGCAAAATTTGGCACTATTGGCGCAAGTAGTGCTTGTGCATTTCAGCAACCCACGAAATAATATTTCCTATGTCTTAGAAGCAGTACAAAGGAATTTTTTCATTTCAGTTATGAGCTGCATGACGCATACTCGCAAGCACTCAACTTACCAAACGTTTTTCCTTTCCTCATCTGGGCCCTGGTGGCCGATAACGCAAATGGAACACGAGCATCGCGTGTGAGAGATGCCCCGGGTGTTGAATGTTGTAGCCTGTAGTGAGGCTTGCCTGTACAAATATTAGGGTTTGCTATATTCCTTGGAATTTCAGAATGGCGCTGAAATTTACCCTGGGATGTCAAGATGATTCATGTGTTTTGCCCTGAAATTTCAGAATGGCAGTGAAATTTTGCCCTGAAGTGTTAGGGTGAATGTAGGGGGATGCCCTGACTCATGAGAAGGGGAGAAGGGGTGGAGTGGGGAGAGCGGGAGAGGGGAGGAAGGAGGCTGGGGGGTGTGTTTGCTAGTTTTGCCCCCACCCCTCCCCCACCTGCAATGCACCAGCCAAACCCATCAGATTGGGAACAGGTTGGGCAAGGCAACCTTTCTAGTGTTTCTGTTATAATAGCGTTGGTGTTCTCTGGTCTAGTCTGGTGGTGTTCTATACCCTGCATTAGTTAGCAAGAGCAGGACAATGCTAGTGACACTAGAATTGTTGAAAACAGGACCCTGAACACTCGTATATTTGCCCTGACAGGCCAGGATAAATTTCTGCAGAAGCCCTGAAACTACAAGAAGCCTCCGAAAATTTGCCCTGAAAAATCAGGGCATTTTTTCAGATTCTGGAAAGTTGCCCTGAGGCCTCAGGATGCCCCAAAACCTAGCACGGGCCCTGCTTATAATAAATCAAGGTTTTATAGGGGGGGCATCGCTTATAATCGAGGAACGGCCATAAGCGCCATGCTCCAGATAGAAGCGCCGGCGCCTTTAATCGGACGGCACCTATATCCGGGGCGATACGGTAACAAGTGCTAAAGTACGGATCTTGGATAGGATAGGAGTTGCTTATGAGAGTTTGGTAGCGGAAGTCTTTCTAGGAACTCTGATCATAGTGAATGTAAATGACAAAGTTGATTAAAGGATAGAATACAAGCAATATAAATAGTCATATCTAGCCATGTACTCTAAGGGGTACATTCCCTTATTATAACCGTCTTATAGGCAATTCTACAGTGACTCGGACTATTGCTCTTCTTTTCTTGTTACCCAGTCGCTGCTTGTAACCGTACGCACGGTTACGCCTATTGCCATTCCTCGATGGTAAGTCACCCGTCGGTCCAGATGGTCAACAGTCGCGACAGTTGACTCTTGCGACTGTTGACTTTCCTGCCTTGATATAGGCTGATCCAACATTGCTGCTTGCGCTGCTTCGATAATGACAGGTGCGATGTAGCTGCACCTTCGGGAATGCTTAAGTGAGATTCCCTTCATACTCCAACACTCCCCTTCATTCCTGGAGGTGCGCCACGTGGTTCTTCCGGACGACTCCGAGCAATACTGAAATTTCTGACGTGGCATTTTCTTCGTCAGGAAATCAGCTGCCATTTCGCCAGTCGGGCAGCAGGTGAGCTGGACCTTTCCCTTGTCGATTTCGTCTTTGACGAAGAAGTATCGCAGGGCGATGTGCTTGGTGCGGTTGACGAAGCCGGGCTTGTGTGCGATTTTGATCGCACTCTGGTTGTTGCATAGTAACTTGAAGGACCCGTTCATCGCCGTTTTCGTTTCCTGCAGGAGTTCCGTGAGGTAGAGCCCTTCGCGAACTACTGCTGCGATGAACTCTGCTTCTGCTGACGAGAGGGCGATGAGCTCCTGCTTCTGTGAGTTCCAGGAGATGGTTCCTGCAGGCTCAAGTTTGAAAATGAAGCCTGTGCGGGACCTCCTGTTCTCTGCGTCCCCTGCGTGGTCTGCGTCGACATAGCCTGTAAGCTGTAGATTAGCCGTTAGGTTTGCCTTGTAGGTGAGGCCGACGTCGGGCGTGGAGATGAAGTACTGTAGGGCTCGTTGTAGGTCTGCCATGTTCTCCCCTTCAGGTCGGCGCAGGTACTGGGCGAGCTGGCTGTCGATGTAAGAGAGGTCCGGGCGGCATGTGACGGCGGCGAATAGTAGGCAACCGAGCTGCTGTTGGTACAGGCGATGGTCGGCTGGGGAGAGTGGCGTGGTGTCGGGCTCGTGGTTAGGAGGAGGAGTGCGAAAGGGGGTGGTGATTCCGATGGGAGCGATGCAGAATTTCTTGGCGAGGCTCTTGGCATATTTCGTTGCTTCTCCTGAATCTCGCGTTTGAAGCGATCGAGCAGGTCCGTGTCGTCCCCGGTGTAGAGAAGGTCGTCCACGTAGGCGACGAGCAGGATGAAGTGACCACGTGATTCAAGGCGGTACATCCCCTGGTCGTGGGGAAGCTGTTGGAATCCGAGCTCGATGAGAACGGTGTGAAGATACTGTTGCCACAGGCGTGGTGCCTGCTTGATGCCGTACAGGGACTTCTGGAGGAGGCAGATAGCGTCGCCGTCTTCCTCGAAGGCATGCGGTTGTTCGACGTAGATGATGGCGTCGACGATCGCGTAGAGGAAGGCGTTGGAGACGTCGATCTTCCTCAGGGGGCGCTGTTTGACGGCGGCGATGCAAAGGAGGATGCGCACAGAGGTATGGCGACCAACAAGTGCGAATGTCTGGTTGTAGTTCACAAACTACGTTTGCTCGAACCCGCGGACGACCCATCGCGCCTTGTATTTGTCGATGGTTCCGTCCGCCAGGGTCTTGATCCTGAAGACCCATTTCCCCGTGAGAATCTTTTTCCCCTTCGCGTGTCGTCGTGGTACCAGCTTCCAGGTTCCACGCCGTTGGAGGGCAGCGACTTCTGCGGCCATGGCGGCTCTCCATTTCTCAACATCGGGCCCGCTGAGGGCCTGGCGAACAGTGGAGGGCTCAACCAGCTGCTGATTACCCCGTACGGCGACGGCGAGTCCAAGGATGCGAAGTCCGGTGAGGTTGGATTCGGCTGTGTTGGTTACTTCGATGACGTCGTCGTCGTCGTCAGTGATGAGTCCACTGTCAACGGGAGTTTTGTTTGGCCCCGTCCTCGCTTGGGCGGAGCCGACCGTGGGAGCCACGAAATTGCAGTGGCCCGTGGGAGCCACGAAATTGCAGTGGCCCGTGGGAGCCACGAAATTGCAGTGGCCCGTGGGAGCCACGAAATTGCAGTGGCCCGTGGGAGCCACGAAATTGCAGTGGCCCGTGGGAGCCACGAAATTGCAGTGGTCCGTGGGAGCCACGAAATCGTGGGGGACCGCGGAGCCACGAAATCGTGGGGGACTGCGGAGCCACGAAGTCATGGGGGACCGCGGAGCCACAAAATCGTGGTGGACCGTGGTGACCGAGAAACCGCGGGAGGACCGCGAAGTACCCGGTCAACCAGGATACCCGGGCGACGTACGCGAAAGTCGCCGGAGATGTTATCTACGATGGCGATCTCGGGGGTGGTATCCCAAGGTCGACGTGGCTGGTGGGCGCCGTCACGGGTGAAGTGTCTGCGCTGGGCAAGTGACGGGGAGTTGGGCGCCAACCAGCTGCACGCACCTGCGAAGCTGGTGCACCGTTGTCCTGCGGATGCAACGCTGTGCAGCCGACATACTGCAGCGTTGGCGCACCGCGGACTTGCAACGTTGGCAAGCCGCGACTCTGCTCTGCTGGAGCGCGGTCGACAGAGTTGTGCTGGCACGCGGTCGACCGTGCTGCGCTGGCAGTGGACCAGCAAGCCTTGCTAGGTCTGATGTAGTCAGTGTTGCCAATGTTGTTGCAATTCATTCTGAACTTTTGTTGTGATGATTTCCTAGTGAAACTCTTGCAAATTTGCCCCGTGAACTAGCAAGCAGTGTTAGCACTAGGAAAACGACTAAGGACCAACGAACGCAGAGATCACACGAGCAACCGTGCCTAGCCCGTAGTCTAGCTCCCGTTGCACTAGTTATCTCCGCATGGTGCGGTGAGCGTGGACGGCACCCGACCTACCTTTCAGTCTAGTCGACTTCGTTGCCCCTTACCTAAGTTGTTCGTAGGCCGGCAGCTGTGCGGTTGTCACGATGGTAGTAGCCGTAGGTGACACGGGGGTGGTGGACACCCTAGAGGCACGGCTGGAAAGCGCGAGGAGGAAGCACGAGGCCAACGAGTATGGCGACCTGCCTTGGGCGGTAGTCGAGGCTGGAATCCGTTCCCTATGGGCGACGGAGCACCCTTCTCGGCCAGCTTCTCCTCGACCGGTGAACACCGAGGGCGGCGTCGACGCGGGCGTCAACGCCGATGGAGGCCAAGTCGGTAGCAGTGCGGGAGGCACATCGCGGCAGAGAGGTGTGATACACGCCGGTGAAGTCGGCGGCGTTCAGGCGCGAGGGATGCAGTCGTCGGCGGCTGCAGGGACCTCGCAGGGCTACGTCGGAGGACGACGAAGTGGTGTGGCGTCGATGTCGGCGACACACGTGACCGCGGAAGGGATCGCGCCGAGCTACGGCTACTTCAAATTTCCGCCGGACAGGATCCAGGTCACCCCCCCGCTGGTCGGTCGACCGGACATCCTCACCTGGAAGGAGGCGATCGAGCCCCAACTGGAGATGGCCGGGCTGATCGGTTTCGCTCGTGGGACCGTGGCGACGCCGGAGGAGATCTACCCCGACTTGCGTGCGGAGTTTCGCGCCGTGCAGCTGCTGACCTTCATGGTCATCTCGCGGTGCTGCTCGCCGGGCGTGCAGATCGCCTTGAAGTGGTGCAGAGAGCACCTTGACGCCGGGCACCAAGCGTGGCACTTCATCGAGACGACGTACCAGGTCACCGACGACCTGTACATCTGCCAACTCGAGGAGCAGCTGTCACACCTGCGGATGGGCGAGCAGGAGACGGCGACCGACTATTGCAACCGTGCTCGGCGACTCCTCGCCATGATGAGGATGGCCGGCGTGAATTACTCTACGGCGTCGTACGTCACGCATGTGATCAAGGGACTCACGAGCAGCTACAACCTGCTGAAGCGGCTGTCAGTGGCGCCGAGCACGCGGGCGACGCTCAACGAGGATTCCCTCACCTCGTACATCCTGCAGGATGAGGCGATGCAGGAGGCCGAGAAGTCCACGGAGCTCCTGCTGCAGGCAAACTACGCCGCCCCGGCGAAGCAAGGTAGCCGACCAGGGCAGCGCGGCAAGCCCGGCAGCGGTGGTAGCGGAGGTGGGAAGCTGGCCAAGGACGCCGACAAGGGCAAGTCGGCGAAGGAAGGCGGTCGCGGAGGAGGAAGTCGGCGTCGGGAATGCTGGATCTGCCACAGCCCCGACCACCTCTCCTTCGAGTGTCCCGACCGCAGCGAATCCGACGACGACGACGCCAAGGGAGGCCGCGGGAATTAGGCCAGCCATCGTTCACATCGAGGCAACCAGCCGCGCAAGGAGAAGCAGTCGACCAAGTCGACCTCGGCGAAGGACGCCGACTCCTCTGCTGGCGGAAAGGGTGCTCTATGGTCGGCGTCGTGGAGCCGACCGTCTCACTGGCGCCGGAGGCCGGTGAGGATTTCCGGGCGATGGCAGCAGCGGTGCAGGCGAACCCGGCGGTGGTCCTGCTGGATAGCGGCTGCTCCCACCACCTGATGGGGACGAAGGAGGTCTTCGTCGACATGGGGCCGAGCGGCGACGTTAAACACGTGCGCGGCTTCAATGGGGCGCTGCAGGACGTCAAGGGACGGGGCACGGTTGCGCTGCAAGGGGAGGCTGGGAAGCGGGTGCTCATCCCTGACGTGTTGTATGTCCCGGGCGTGCACGCGAACCTGCTATCATCTGGCCAGCTGAAGGAGCACGGCGTGAAGCTGAAGGAGGACGGCGACGGCATGCTGCTCGTCTCGGCGACGGGCGACGTGCTCGGTCGAGCAACGTACTCCGGCCGGGTTCTCTGCGCCGACCTCCGTCCCTGCTCGGTGACGACTGCGGCGGAGGAAGTGGCTCTGCGGGCAATCGTCTCGGCGACGAAGGCGACGCCGGACAGACTGCACGCGAGGCTCGCGCACGTCGGTATGGACACCATCCTGAGCTCGGCGAAGCACGAGGTCGCCACCGGGCTGGACCTCAAGTCGGCGTCCGGCGCTGCCTCGCCCTGCGTTTCGTGCGTCGGTGGGAAGCTGGCGCGGCACACCTTCCCCGACAAAGGCTCCGACGCCAAGGACGCCCTGGCCGTCGTGCACATTGACCTGTGCGGGCCGTTTCGCGTGGCCGCCAAGGATGGCAGCCTGTACTTCCTGCTGCTGAAGGACCGCAAGACCCGCTACGTGTGGGTGAAGCCGGTTGCCATGAAGTCGGATGTGCTGCGGGAATTCCAGAAGTGGCTGGTGCTGGTGGAGCGGCAGACGAAGAAGTCGGTGTTGCAGCTGCGCTCTGACCGAGGAGGGGAGTTCCTCGGCCGGGAGTTCACTGCCTTCGTGGACGGAAAGGGGATCGTCCACGACCTGACCTGCCCCTACACCCCGCAGCAGAACGGCATGGCGGAGCGGGAGATGCGGACGGTGGTGGAGTCGGTGCAGACGATGCTGCTGCACATGGGCGTGCAGCACCACTGGTGGCATCTCGCCCTGCGGCAGGCCGTCTGGGTTCGCAACTGCCTGGAGCGGTCGTCGCTGCTCGCGGGGACGACGCCGTACCAGCTTCTCACCGGGCAGAAGCCCGACCTGTCACTGGCGCATGTGTGGGGCTGCATGGCACAATTTCTCGTCCCTGAGCAGCAGCGCGGTGGGAAGCTGCAGCCGAAGGCCCGGTGGGGCCTTCACCTCGGCGTGTCGGAGGAGAGCAAGGGCTGGGAGCTCCTCGACATCGCTGACAACCGGGTGGTCACCACGTCGGACGTGGTGTTCTACCAAACTCTGTCGCTGGAGGTGTGGAAGTCGGAATTCGGGCCCGCGTCGGGGCGGACGCGGGCCAACCCGCCGACGGACACCTCGACGGCAACGCTTCCTCTGCTCGCTGAGGTTGGTGAACAGGCTGATGAGGATGTTGCGGTCGCCCCTGCATCTCCTGCCCCTTCTTCCCCTCCCCTTCCAGTCGGACAGCGTGGCTTGACTTCGGTGTCGGCCTCCGGCGATGAGGGGAGTAGTGGGGCGTCGCCTGTGGCGCCGGCCAAGAGCATCGCCGGTGGCCGACGCGATGCCCAGCCAGTCGCGGAGAAGCGGGCCGCGGATGTGCAGCCAACTCTGGACGCCGCGAATGAAGCCGCGAAGAACTCCGCGAAGGAGACCGCGATGGGCACCGCAAAAAACACCGCGAAAACCGCGGACGAGATCGCGGAGGAGATCGCGGAGGAGACCGCGAAGAATCCCACGGAGGAAACCGAGAAGCCGTTGTCAGGGGAGCAGTCGAACGCGGAGCTCGCTTCAGAGGAGCGGACGACAGGGGAGCAGTTCGATGAAGGCACATCGAGTGACGTGGTGGAGGTGCAGCCCAGACCTCGGACGTCGGGCCGAATTCGGAGGCCACCCGACTTCTTCGTCCCCGCTGCCTTCACCACGGTCTACGATGTGGACGACGACGACCTGGCATACGATGACGCCGAAGATGATGAGGAGTTTTTGGAGCTCGACCCCGACATGCACGCTGATTCCGAGCACCGTTGGGACATTTCGACCATGACGGTGAAGGAGGCGTTAGCGAGCTGGAAGGGCCCGGCGGTGAAGGCAGCCATGGAGGAGGAGATTCGTAGCCTCATCAACATGGGCACTTGGGAGCTGGTCGAACGCCCGCCGGGGGTGAATATAATGAAGAACCGGTGGGTGCTGACCACGAAGTACCGCATCGACGACACTGTCGAGCGCGAAAAGGCGAGGCTGGTCGTGAAAGGCTTCACGCAGGTGTATGGCGCTGACTACGACGAGACGTACGCGCCGGTGAGCAGCTACGTCACGCTGAGGATCTTCCTCAGCATCGTCGCAGTCCTCGACTTCAACCTGATGCAGCTGGACATGAAGAACGCACATTTGCAGAGCAAGCTCGACCGCGTGCTGTACATGTACCAGCCGGACTACTTCAACGACGGGACCGGCCGGGTGTGCAAGCTGCTAAAGAGCCTCTACGGGCTGAAGCAGTCGCCGCTGTTGCGGTACACGGCTCTTAACGACGTGTTGGTTGGCGCCGGGTGGAAGAAGAGCCAAGTCGACGAGGCTCTGTATTGCAAGGTCGGCGACGACGGAGTGGCCTGCTGGGTGCTGGTCTACGTCGACGACCTTCTCGCCGCGAGCAGCAGCACCGCGATGCTGAAGGATCTGAAGGAGCTGCTGGAGGCCGCTTTCGAACTGCGCGAAATTTCGCCGGTGCAGAAGTATCTCGGCCTGGAGATCGTGCGCGACAGGCCGGCGCGAAAATTGTGGCTGCACCAGCAGGGCTACGCCGACAAGCTACGCAGGCGCTTCATCGACGAGGAGCAGACCGGGCGCACTCCGAAGACGCCGGTCTCCGTCGCCGCCTACGCGGAGCAGACATTCGACGACGAGGAGGCGCAGGAGCGCGAGGAGGAGGAGTACCGGCAGAAGGTCGGCTCGTTGCAGTTCGCGGCGACGACGACGAGGCCGGACATCGCATTCGCGTGCAGCAAGCTGGGGAGTGGCCTCACGGTGAGGAGCGACCAGCACTGGCGCGAAGTCGACCGCTGCCTCGCCTACCTCGCCAGCACGCGTGACACCGCCTTGGAGTTTGGCGGTGGACCTGAGTCACTGGAGTTGGTCGGCTACGTGGACGCCGACGACGCGGGCGACAAGCAGAACCGGATGAGCACGGGCGGCTACGTGTTCGTCTACGGAGGGGCCGCGGTCTCTTGGTCGAGCCAACGCATCAAGTGCGCGACACTGTCGTCGACCGAGTCGGAGTACGTGGCGGCCGTCGAAGCCGGCAAGGAGGGACGCCGACTTCGCTTCCTCCTCGCAGAGTTCCAGCAGCTGGATGCTGGGAAGCCGACGGTCCTGAGGGTGGACAACAAGTCGGCCATCATAGTCGCCGAGGGCATAGGGTTGACGGGCAACCTCAAGCACATGGAGCGGCGACAGGCCTGGCTGCAGCACATGGTGAAGCGGGGGAAGTTTGCGTTGCAGGTACATCCCGACCGCTGAGCAGCCGGCCGACTTCCTCACAAAGGCGCTGCATTATCTGGCTTTCAACCGGTGCTCCGTCGCCATCGGCCAGGTGCGCTTGGCCGACGTGGGCGACGAAGTCGACGAAGTGCAGCAGTAGGTGCCATGCCCTCTTGCATGGCTGGTGCGGTGACCGGCGTGCTGTGCGTTGTGTGCACGCCGACGGGCTATTCTCCGAGCAGTACTGCCGTGTGGGCCGGGGGAGGGGCCCAAGCGTGAACGCGGCAGGGGAGTGTCAACGGGAGTTGTGTTTGGCCCCGTCCTCGCTTGGGCGGAGCCGACCGTGGGAGCCACGAAATTGCAGTGGCCCGTGGGAGCCACGAAATTGCAGTGGCCCGTGGGAGCCACGAAATTGCAGTGGCCCATGGGAGCCACGAAATTGCAGTGGACCGTGGGAGCCACGAAATTGCAGTGGTCCGTGGGAGCCACGAAATCGTGGGGGACCGCGGAGCCACGAAATCGTGGGGGACTGCGGAGCCATGAAATCATGGGGGACCGCGGAGCCACGAAATCGTGGTGGACCGTGGTGACCGAGAAACCGCGGGAGGACCGCGAAGTACCCGGTCAACCAGGATACCCGGGCGACGTACGCGAAAGTCGCCGGGGATGTTATCTACGATGGCGATCTCGGGGGTGGTATCCCGAGGTCGACGTGGCTGGTGGGCGCCGTCACGGGTGAAGTGTCTGCGCTGGGCAAGTGACGGGGAGTTGGGCGCCAACCAGCTGCACGCACCTGCGAAGCTGGTGCACCGTTGTCCCGCGGATGCAACGCTGTGCAGCCAGCATACTGCAGCGTTGGCGCACCGCGGACTTGCAACGTTGGCAAGCCGCGACTCTGCTCTGCTGGAGCGCGGTCGACAGAGTTGTGCTGGCACGCGGTCGACCGTGCTGCGCTGGCAGTGGACCAGCAAGCCTTGCTAGGTCTGATGTAGTCAGTGTTGCCAATGTTGATGCAATTCATTCTGAACTTTTGTTGTGATGATTTCCTAGTGAAACTCTTGCAAATTTGCCCCGTGAACTAGCAAGCAGTGTTAGCACTAGGAAAACGACTAAGGACCAACGAACGCAGAGATCACACGAGCAACCGTGCCTAGCCCGTAGTCTAGCTCCCGTTGCACTAGTTATCTCCGCATGGTGCGGTGAGCGTGGACGGCACCCGACCTACCTTTCAGTCTAGTCGACTTCGTTGCCCCTTACCTAAGTTGTTCGTAGGCCGGCAGCTGTGCGGTTGTCACGATGGTAGTAGCTGTAGGTGACACGGGGGTGGTGGACACCCTAGAGGCACGGCTGGAAAGCGCGAGGAGGAAGCACGAGGCCAACGAGTATGGCGACCAGCCTTGGGCGGTAGTCGAGGCTGGAATCCGTTCCCTATGGGCGACGGAGCACCCTTCTCGGCCAGCTTCTCCTCGACCGGTGAACACCGAGGGCGGCGTCGACGCGGGCGTCAACGCCGATGGAGGCCAAGTCGGTAGCAGTGCGGGAGGCACATCGCGGCAGAGAGGTGTGATACACGCCGGTGAAGTCGGCGGCGTTCAGGCGCGAGGGATGCAGTCGTCGGCGCTGCGGGGACCTCGCAGGGCTACGTCGAAGGATGACGAAGTGGTGTGGCGTCGATGTCGGCGACACACGTGACCTAGTCCGTAGTCTAGCTCCCGTTGCACTAGTTATCTCCGCATCCACGCCTTCGAAGAGTCGCGAGCTGGGTCTTCGTCCATGGGTGAGTGCATTTCTGCACTTGCGTAGTCGTGTTGAGCCTTGTACTGCTTCGCGGGGATCAGTGTTTGTCGGGAAGAACGTGGGTGTCTCGAACTGCTCCGTAACGGGTACAAAGGGTGTGTCGTCTGCTGCTACCTCGTCCGGTTGTTCTTCTGCCACGTCGATCTCATCCACGTCATTGGCGTCGCTGTGCTGTCCCTGAAAGATGTTGTCCGGTGCGTTCTGTGCAGTGCGGTGCTGGCGGTACAGTGGCAGGGTCAGTCTTTCGTAGAAGATGCAGTCACGTGAATGGGTAAGCTGGTGGGTGGCGAAGTCCAGAATTGTCCAGGCGTGGTATTCGGATTCGATTCCGAGATGAATGCCCCAGCGGGCATGGTCTTCAAATTTTCCGGTGCGGGCAGTGTGGGGGCGGTACTGTACCATGCATCCGAATACACGCAGCATGCGAGTGTCGGGGTGTTTTTCTGTCCACTCCTTGAAATGAGAACTGTTGTTGGGCAGTGCTTTCGAGGAGAGCATGTTGTGCAGACGAACTGCATGCGCCATCGCGAAGGGCCAATACTTGGTTGGCACAGCCGACTACTTCATGAGGGCTCGCATTTTTGTCGCGAGGCTCCTGTTGGTTCGCTCGGCCAATCCCTGCTGTTCGTGAGCGTAGGGGAGCGAGATCATCCTCTTGATGCCCTTCTGCTTGCAGAGGGTTTTGAAATCCTCCGACATGTATTCCAGAGCTCCATCTGTCTGAAACGCCTTCACCTTGTGTCTATCGCTTTGAGTCTCTGCCATGCTGAGCCAGACTTCGAAACACTGGTAAGCAAGATAACGGTCGCTGACATTAACAGCCCAGACAAAGCGCGTTCCAGCGTCGATGAAGGTGAGTGTGTACTGCTCCCCTCCGACTCCTTTCGCCGTAAGCACCATGAAATCGTTGTAGACCTTTTCTAACGGTTTGTATCGTTCGGCTCCAGGTATCTTCTCGGCGAAGGGCGTGTGACGTAGCGCGGCTGCCGGGCAGATAGAGCAATTGGGTAAGTCGGTTCTCGGCTTCAGCAGCTTTCCATCTGGGCAGCAACAGTGCGTCTTCCGCAAAGATGCAGTTGTTGAGCACCTCGATTGATGGGTGACCCATGCGTTGATGCCAGATGTCTCCGTCGGCCCGATATCCCCTGGTGCGAGTGTACAGCTCCTTTTCCCGTGCCAATATTCTGCTGTTTCCTTCCTGGTTTCATCCGCAGGTTCGTCGGGTATGGTGATGTGTACTGCGGCTGCTTGGAGTGTCGTGCTGTGGTACGTTCTGCTGGTGTTGCCGATGGTGACGGTGTGGATTGTTACCGGTAGTTTCAGTGGTCTTTCAGGAGGCGAGGTTCGTGGGCGACGATTATCGGGTTGCGTAATTTCTCCTTCTTCGGAGATATTGTCGCCGATCGCCACTCCCCTTGTCTCGAGGCGGAGGTAATCCCTCCCATCCGTCGTGATGGGAATCAGTTGAGGTCCGTACTCCGTTAGTAATTCTTCTTCCTCTGCATCTGGCGCCTCCTCAGTGACTTCTGGTAATTCCACCATCCCTGTTTCCTCTGATGCAGGTTCTTCGGCGATGTTTCCCCAATCGGTTTCAGCCGCAACAGCTTCTCCGAGCGCAGTGTTTTCCATGACCCAACGTACGTCGACGGCGTCCCAGCCTTGAGTGGTATTCCAGCCGGTAGGTTGTGGAACTGAAGGCCAGGTTGGTTGCGCGATCTCCGTGTCTACTGCTTCGGTTGTTGCGACTGCCTTGTCTGACGTGCCCTCTTCTCCCTCTTCCACTGCTTGCAGTCCTGTGTCTCCAGGGTTCGTGGTTGAGGCAACGGGTACGGCAAGGGCGCAGAAGGTGCCGTCGAGGCCAGGTCGCCGAAAGTCGGTTTCCTCAAGATGACTCATCTTGGTGGTGACGGGTGGCCTCGCAGATCAAGGACGAGGATGTGCTCGTTGTCGCCAGATGTCTTGGGCGATTCATAGTCAAGCACGAACACTCCTTCCACGCTCGTCGCTTTTCCGATGAAGATCCTGTTGTATAATAAATGCATTTCGTCTTCTGTTGTTTCCAGGCCGACTCCGCACTTCATCAGCTGATGGAGGGACAGAAGGTTGTACCAAACCTCGGGCACGACGAGGACGTCAATGATGTGGATGCAGTACCCCGTGTCGTGTGACTCCAGCTGGACTTGTCCGCGGCTGCTTGTGTAGATGGTTTGGCTGTTGGCGACAGTAATCTCCACCTTGTTAAAGAGCCGTTCGCTTTTGAGGATGAAGACGTCTGACAACACCAAATGTTGTCCGCAGCAGCTGTCCAGGTACCACGTGTTGACTTTCTTTCTTGCCTTGGCGACCCAGGTGGGCTGACTCCGGTGTCGGCCTCCGGCGATGAGGGGAGTAGTGGGGCGTCGCCTGTGGTGCGGGCCAAGTGCATCGCCGGTGGCCGACGTGACGTCCAGCAAGTTGGCCTGGAAGTAAAGTCGATCCCGGGGCAGTCAGGGAAGCAGCAGGCTAAGCAGGTGCAGCCGACAGAGGAGCAGGCAGCAACGCGGCCGACCCAGGGGCAGTCGGCGACCTGACAGTCGGCAAAGGAGCTGACCTCAGGGGAGAAATCGGTCGGGAAACTGACCGAGGTGCAGCAGGACGACGAAGATGGCGGGACCGGTGTGGATGACGGAGAGCAGTTGGGCGACAAGAAGTCCACCGACAGTGGCGTGGTGGAGGTCCTGTCTGGACCACGGCGTACAGGCCGACTTCGGAGGCCTCCCGACTTCTTCATCCCGGCTGCCTTCACCACAGTCTACGACGTGATGGACGACGACCTTCTGTACGACGACGCTGACAAGGACGATAACGACCTGCAGGAGCTCGACCCCGACTTGCATGCCGACCCCGAGCACCATTTGGACATCTCAACGATGACGGTGAAGGAGGCGTTGGTGAGCTGGAAAGCCAAGGCGTTGAAGGCCGCCATGGCGGAGGAGATCCGCAGCCTCATCAGCATGGGAACCTGGAAGCTGATCGAGTGCCCACCCGGGGTGAACATCATGAAGAACCGGTGGGTGCTGACGACGAAGTACCGCATTGACGACACCGTCGAGCGCGAGAAGGCGAGGTTGGTCGTGAAGGGCTTCACGCAGGTGTATGGCACCGACTACGACGAGACGTACGCGCCGATGAGCAGCTACGTCACGCTGAGGATCTTCCTCAGCATCGTCGCCGTCCTCGACCTCAACCTGATGCAGCTCGATATGAAGAACGCCTTCCTGCAGAGCAAGCTCGACTGGGTGCTGTACATGTACCAGCCGGACTACTTCAACGACGGGTCCGACCGGGTGTGCAAGCTGCTGAAGAGCCTCTACGGGCTGAAGCAGTCGCTGCTGCTGTGGTACAAGGCTCTCAACGACGTGTTGGTTGGCGCCGGGTGGAAGAAGAGCCAGGTCGACGAGGCTCTTTACTTCAAGGTCGGCACGGATGGCGTGGCCTACTGAATATTATTCTACGTCGACGACCTGCTCGCTGCCAGCAGCAGCACCGAGATGCTGAAGGAGCTGCTGGAGGCCGCCTTCAAGCTGCGCGAGATCTCGCCGGTGCAGAAGTACCTCGGGCTGGAGATTGTGCGCGACAGGTCGGCGAAGAAGCTGTGGCTGCACCAGCAGGGCTACGCCGACAAGCTACGTAGGCGCTTCATCGACGAGCAGCAGGGTGGTCGGACCCCGAAAACGCCGGTCTCCGTCGACGCCTACGCCGAGCTCACCTTCGACGACGAGGAGGCGCAGGAGCGACAGGAGGAGTACCGGCAGAAGGTCGGCTCGCTGCAGTTCGCAGCGACAACGACGAGGCCGGATATAGCCTTCGCATGCAGCAAGTTGGTGAGCGGTAGGCCTCACGGTGAGGAGCAACCAGCACTGGCGCGAGGTCGACCACT
The DNA here is from genome assembly GCA_947470075.1 of Closterium sp. Yama58-4. NCBI lineage: Eukaryota > Viridiplantae > Streptophyta > Zygnematophyceae > Desmidiales > Closteriaceae > Closterium > Closterium sp. Yama58-4. The sequence continues at coordinate 649,365 of CANIUD010000060.1, read as the reverse complement.
GCCTCGCCTACCTCGCCAACACGCGTGACACCGCCCTGGAGTTTGGCGGTGGACCTGAGTCGCTACAGCTGGTCGGCTACGTGGACGCCGACGACGCCAGCGACAAGCAGAACAAGAGGAGCACGGGCGGCTACGTGTTCGTCTACGGAGGAGCCGCAGTCTCCTGGTCGAGCCAGCGCATCAAGTGCGCAACGCTGTCGTCGACCGAGTCGGAGTACGTGGCGGCCGTCGAAGCCGGCAAGGAGGGACGCCGTCTTTGCTTCCTCCTCGTAGAATTCCGGCAGCTGGACGCCGGGAAGCCGACTGTCCTCCGGGTGGACAACAAGTCGGCCATCACAGTCGCCGAGGGCATGGGGTTGACGGACAACCTCAAACACATGGAGCAGCGACAGGCCTAGTTGCAGCACATAGTGAAGTGGGGGAAGTTTTCGGCCAACGTGGGCGACGGTGACAACGACGTGCAGCAGTAGGTGCCATGCCCTTTTGCATTGCTGGTGCGGTGACCGGCATGCTGTGCGTTGTGTGCATGCCGACGAGCGATTCTCCGAGCTGTGCTGCCGTGTGGGCTGGGGGCCCAAGCGTGAACGTGGCAGGGGACTGTCAACGGGAGTTGTGTGTTGGCCTCGTCCTCGCTTGGGCGGAGCCGACCTCGTGGTCGGGTGCGAGGGGGTTGCAGCCGACCTGCAGCCGGGGGCAAGTACGCTGGTCGACGGGGCTGGTCGACCTGCACGGGGACCACTGCACGGGGCGTCGACTTCAGGAGGGTGCCAACTCGGGTGGTCGACTTGGGAGGTCGACCTGTGGAGGCGTCGACTTAGTGACGCTGACCTGGGGAAGCCGGCTGGGTGAGGTTGGCTGACAGACGTGCTGGCGCGTCGACCTGGAGCTGGTCGACCAGGAGTGACGTCGACCTGGAGCTGGTCGACCGAGGGTGTGGTCGACCTGGTGAGGTCGACTAGAGGTGGTCGTCGACTTGGGTGGTCGACGGGCACGCGCAGGAGCAGCTGGTGGACGTGGTTGCCCAATCGACCAGGTGTCCTGGGTGACGAGGTTCTGCGACGACACGCGACGGTCGCCTACGGCGATGTTGGCGAGGACGACCTCGGTGGTGGTATCCCAAGGTCGACGTGGCTGATAAGAAGCAGTTGTCAGCATGAGGTTGATATGGTTTGTGCGCCGTGTAGATGACGAGGCACTGCACGCCAATCATCTGCGAGCACGAGCGAAGCGGGTGCGCTGCTGTCCTGCGGGAGCAACGTTGGCATGCCGTCAACCGTTGGCACGCCGTCGACTTGCAGCATTGGCAAGCCGCGACTCTGCACTGCTGGAGCGCGGTCGACCAAGTTGTGCTGGCACGCGGTCGACCATGCTGCGCTGGCAGTAGACTTGCTTGCATGCTAGCTCTGATGTAGTCTAGTCTTGCCAACTTTTTTTTTTAACCATTGTTGTCATGTTTTCCTTGTGAAACTCTTGCCAATTCTCCTCGTGAACTAGCAAGTAGTTTGCGCACAAGGAAATGACTAAGGAACAAACGAACGCTACGATCACTCCCACCCCGTGCCTAGCCCGTAGTCTAGCTCCTGTTGATACAGTTATCTCCTCAGAAGGGTCAGAGAAGTTGATGGGGAGTTAGAGAAAGGATGATGTGGCATGGAAGGTGTTGAGGGGGCAAAGGAGATGATTATATGGCAGAGAAGGTGATGATGGGGCAGAGATGTGATGAAGGGTCAGAGAAGTTGATGGGGGGGCAGAGAAGGTACTGATGGAGCAGAGAAGGGATGATGGGGCATAGATGGTGATGAGAGGGCAGAGGATAATATTATGTGGCAGAGACGGTCATAATGGGGCAGAGATGTGACGAAGGGTCAGAGAAGTTGATGGGGGGGCAGAGAAGGGATGATGGGGCAGGGAAGATGAGGATGGGGCAGAGAAGTTGATGAGGGGGCAGATGAGGTGATTATGGGGCAGAGAAGGTGGTGATGGGGCAGAGAAGGACAATGAGTAAGTACAAGGATGAGGTTGAACGAGAGGAAAATCAAAATAATAGAGGTGTAGATACAAAACCATACCTTAACAGGGTGTGTTGAGAGAGCCTCGTCAGATTCGGGGTCAATGATGCCACTCTTTATCCCTTGCACAACCCGGTTTTTCTCGGAGGGTGTTCTGGGCTTATTTGGAACTCAAACCGCATGAGCTCGTCCTTATGTACCTTGCCCAAAGAGCAAGGATATGTAGTGCCAAGAGATTCGGTGCATGTAATCTTGCACGACTTCGTGTAATCCGTAACGTGGGCGTACACGGAAGGCCACACGTTGATTGTCTCGCCCTTTGAGTTCTTCATCTTGACCCCTGTGTGCAAAGCTCTCTTCAGGCCGGCCGCCACCTCGTTCATGACATAGTGGAACGCATCAGTTCTGTCAAGAGACGAGTTCTCAGTCGGGAACTCGGGCAGCAAAGATAGTAGCATGTGTCCATATGGCTTCCATCGGTCGTCCTTATCGATGTTGGCAAGTGTGAGGTACAATTGATGGCCCTTTACTTTCCCACGGTGGTCCATCTGCGTCTCGTCGCTCGCGAGAATCAAAGCAGCCACCACGTCCTCTGGATCCACCTTACAAACCTCCGCATGCAATTCTTCCCACCATTTGCCCGTCTGTCACATTGTGTACACACGCTTTTCCCCATCATATAGCGGCTGACTAGCCATGCACATGTCGACGACTAACTAGGGGTGGGCAAGCAGAACTTGGAGAGCTATTAAACCATCACAAACCAAGTACTCCAGCCACGCCTTGACCTGAGACCGAACTAACCGCCGTTGCCACCTTCTGCGTGAGTCTGCTCGTTTGGACTCGGCATAGGCGTGCACATCCTTTACATTCTTCCGTCGGAGCATGCCTCAAATGTCCAGCTCCTCATTATGCATAAGATCAAGTAGGGCGTTGATTTCGCTATTCGACAAGCGGCTGGAAAGCAGAAAATGAGCCGAAGCATCCAAGGTGTTCGTCGGAGGAGCTTAGGGCCACCTCTCAGCTTCATCATCCTGCCTCCCCACCCCTGCTGCCATCCCAAAGCTATCATTGTCACTAGGTAAGCTGGCATGCTCACTACTTTGACTATTACTATTACTGGCAACAGTGGCATCAAACCCAGGTGGGACCATGCTTCCACCAACATCCTCAACAGGCTCATTCTGGTTGTCCATACAGCCTAGACCAACGGAAGGGCCTACATGTCCATGAGTAGGCATGGTTGGACAATCACCAACATCACTACTTAGAGACAATGGTGGAACGGATGATGGTCGAGCACGCTTGGACCCACGCGCTTCGGGAGACTGTTGCATGGCTCTCTGAGCCGCGGCAGTTGCCTCGCAAACCGGGTTGGTCATGTGACCCAGAAGTGTCTGCTTCGTCTTAACAGGCATTTTGCATGCTGGACAGGTAACCATGTTCAGCACTGCATGACGGGTGCGATGAGGCGGCATAAAAGAAACCAAAAAGGACAGAAATGTATGGGTTTAGTAATCCACAAGTAGCTGAATTATACACAAACTCATCAACACCTATTCAAGCAATTCTTGTATCCCATCTTACATATCATCCCAAATACTCAGACCCTCACGATCCAAAGGGTCTGGAATCAGGGCAATCAACCTAAGAATGTCACTGGTGTACTGGCCTTCTTCAGTCCGGGGGTGGTATGTATCAGCAGCATACATATAAATTGGGGGGGTTACTTGACATTGCAAGGAATAATAAGGTGACACATAGGTTCCATGAATGTAGCCTTACAACAGGTTGGGTGTGATCCACTGTATAGGAGGTGAGGCGAGGAGATGCGTTCTGCCGGGAATATGAGGGACATCAGAGATATCGGAAATGGGCAAAGGGAGAGGCCAGATTGGGAACAAATGAGTCAGAGAAAGGGGAACGAGGGCGAGCGTGGAACTGCAGCAAGGTTGAGAGCGGTATGGTGTAAAGTAGAAACCGGCATGACTGCAAGGTATACGGCGGTAGCAAAGTAGACCACAGTACGGTGGCAAGGTAGAGAACGGTGTGCAGCAAGGTAAAGGACGGTACGGTGGCAAAGTAGAGAACGGTACGGCAGCAAGGAAGAGAGCAAATCGGCAGCAAAGAAGAGAGCGAATCGGGTGCAAGGAAGAGAGCGAATCGGGTGCAAGGAGGAGAGCAACATGGCAGCAAGAAAGAGAGAGATTAGGCATCAATAAATGGAGCCAATCAGCAGCAAGGAAGAGAACAAATCTGCAGCAAGGGAGCGACACAGCAGCAAGGAAGAGAGCGGAATCTGCAGCAAGGAAGAGAGCGACACGACAGCAAGGAAGAGAACGAATCGGGTGCAAGAAAGAGAGAGAATCTGGTGCAAGGAAGAGAGCGACACAGGAGCAAGGAAGAGAGCCAATTGGGTGCAAGGAAGAGAACAAATCGGCAGCAAGGAAGAGAGCGAATCGGCAGCAAGGAAGGGAGCAACACAGCAGCAAGGAAGAGAGCAGATCGGGTGCAAGGAAGAGAGCGAATCAGAAGCAAGGAAGGGAGCAAATCGGCAGCATAGAAGAGAGCGAATCAGGTGCAAAGAAGAGAACGACACAGAAGCAAGGAAGAGAGCGAATCAAGTGCAAGGAAGAGAGCAAATCGGTAGCAAGGAAGAGAGCGAATCTGCAGCAACGAAGAGAACGAATCAGCAGCAAGGAAGGGAGCGACACAGCAGCAAGGAAGAGAGCGAATCTGGTGCAAGGAAGTCAACGACATGGGAGAAAGGAAGAGAGCGAATCGGGTGCAAGGAAGAGAGCGAATTGGCAGCAAGGACGAGAGCGAATCGGCAGCAAGGAAGAGAGCGACATGGCAGCAAGGAAGAGAGCGAATCGAGTCCAAGGAAGAGACCAACACGACAGCAAGGAAGGGAGCGACACAGCAGTAAGGAAGAGAGCGAATTGGGTGCAAGGAAGAGAGCGATTAGGCATCAATGAAGGGGGCGAATCGGGTGCAAAGACGAGAGCGACTCGGCAGCTAGGAAGAGAGCGACCCGACAGCAAGGAAGAGTGCGAATCGGGTGCAAGGAAGAGAGCGAATTGGCAGAGAGGAAGAGAGCGACTCGGCAGCAAAGAGGGGAGTGAATTGGCAGCAACAAAGAAAGCGACACGGCGAGGATTGGAGAGGGAGCAACGCGAGCACGTGAGGTAGCGGAATGAGAGCAAGGAATGGGGCGGGATGCGAGCACGGGATAGAGCGGTATGAGAGCACGGAATGCGAGGATCAGAGAGAGAGCTATGCGAGCACGGGAGTGAGCGGTAAGCGAACACGGGAGAAAGCGGAATGCAAGCATTGGAGTGTGCGAAAAGCAAGCATCCAAGAGAGTGGGATGTGATCACGTAAGATAGCGAATTTTGTGCAGAGGGGTAATGACTACACGTATAGAGAGTACGTTCTTCGAGATTGGAGAACGGCGATTATGCGGCGCCCAGTGGATAGAGGCACGATCAAGAGGGGAAAGCGCCCCTGGCAAAATCCACGATGTTGACCGCAGTTCTTGGGTTGAAGTAGAATAGTAGTGCTCACTTAAACCACAGGTAGCTTACACATAGCAGGGGAGAGGGCGGAATGGAAGTGAGGGAGAGAAAATATACAGCTGTAAGATGGAGAGGATGAGCTTTTATGTGCGGATCAGTACAGGATCAATAGAGAGACCATGCGAGCAATATGTGGTGTGTCAGAAGGCGCTCGATAATGTGCGCCGCGAATTGGGGCGGGGGGAGGGTTCTGCAGTGCGGCAGTGAAGCATGCGCACCCTGGTCGATATGCGCGCGGAAAAGCGGTTGCGCTTCCGTGTGGAAAGGCGACACAACAGTCTGCAAAGCTCTGGATAGTACCGGGATAAGGAAATGTACGGTACTCAATAGTTTATGACGAAGCACGGTGAGATTCACAATATAGACAACTCTGGAGATAAATGGATTCCGACCGTCGAATGGGTTTTGGCGGAACAAGCCTTGGCGTGACTCCAGGTCTGGGCCAAACATGCTTTAGCGATGGCCCTTACGGGTAGTTACCAAGAAAATGATAGACAGATCACCAATGAAACATTGTGCCTTTTTTTAAAATTAGATCCATTGATATACTGCCAAAACTACATACACTTGTTCTGTATGGAAACCCAGCTCTACTTGCTAGGTTCTATATGTTATATGAAGCCTGCAAATTATGCGCCACTAAGAAACAGCTAGCTCCACAAACAGTAACGGATGCCGGTTTGGCGCGGCCACGACGAGTTGCCAGTGCCTCTTGCCGCGTTTCCTCAGGGGCTTCATCGTCGTCTCCGTCGACATCGCCACTAAGAGGACTCGGACATGCCCTTGTCCTCCTCCTCTCCCGAGTCTGACTCGTCCTCGGTGCCCTCTGTCCACTCGTTGAAATTTGAGTCGTCGTCGTTGTTACCAAAGGCGTTATCATCCATGACGAGAGCGAATGCAACACGGTCCGCATCAAGACGTGCGCGTGTCGGGACGTCACGTGTGTCTCCCGGCGAAGGCGTTCCTTCGGGCACTGGGCCTGTGAGCTTGCGTCTGGCGGCAAGTTGCCTGTTCATCCAGGCAATATACGGGATCTCGGCAAGATCCCGCGGTCACAAGTAAGCAGTACCGGCTGCGCTCTTGCACTTACGAGCCATAGCTAAGGGAGTGGACAGATTGGTCGTCCTGGAAACAAGACACAAGAAGTAGGGTTGGGGGAGGAGGAGAAGAAGAGATTGGGCAGGGAGAGATGACAGAAAGGTAGGGAAAGGGGGTTGGGAACAGGCAAAGAAAAGCGAAATTGGGGCATCAGCACCACTCGTTGGCTTGCCCGTACAGGGCGGTTTCATTTCCCACTCGAATCTGTCACCAAGGTGTGTGCGGTCGGGCCGAGCAACGGCTTAATATTTCGACACTCGGGCAATTTTTTAGATGTGACGGGGCCTCGTCCAACTCGTCAGTGACACCAGCGCATTTCACACCAACGAATAGAAAAATTTCCTAAGTGCGACACGCGTTTGTGACACAATACAGTTTTTTTTTTGTATCCATGTGTCACAAAGGTTTTGAGGCACTTGTGTCCACACAGGAATGTTCCCTTATTCATTGCCATTTACCTGCTATAAACTGACGAGCATCGCTACTGGTAGCCTTTTCTAGGTATCTAACTTTGCCCGACCTAGGGGCCCAAACAAGCGTCCATGCGCTGAACGGGACAGACCTCCACACGGTTAGGCAAACCTATCACTTTCGAATATGCATTAGGACAAGTTCGTTTACTGAACACCACGACATACTTGAAAATTTTACGATAGTTGTCACTTTGTATGTGGTGTACAGTGATGGGATTATTACCCGCAGACATGTGTAACTGCACTAAAAGCGTAGGTAAAAACCGTCCAACACGACACTCAAATGCTGGTCGACAGGACGACGAGCATGTACAGCAGTTGTCTGACTTCTGCCACTCAAGTCGACGCCGACTTGCAGGTTTATCCGTCGACCGTTGCCCAGGTGGTTCTGGCGTAGCCGACCTCGAAGTGGTATCCCAAGGTCGACGTGACTGATCAGGCGTAGTCAACATAACGTGGTCGACCTGGCACTTGCGCCGTGCACATTGTCGAAGTGAAAGGCCCTGCTTTTATTTGGGCGCATCTGTTCTCTGCGGCGCCATGGTTAATTCGATGGAAGCGGTCGTCGAATTGGCTCTCAGGTTTAGACGACCAGTGCGTCAAATAAAATGACGAGTGGTCTTCGATGAGGCTCTCCTCTGGTCGGCTAGCCCATCAAGGAGCTCGGGTCGACGGTGTGCTGTTCATCAAGCTCATCCTCTAATCTGCTAGTGAGTCGCGCGATCTCTGTCCAATGGGGTGCTTTCGTAGGAGCTGCGTTTTTGTTTTGAGGGCGATGGTCACCGAGCCTCGTCTCGGCGAACTTGTAGGCCGAATTCGCGTGATTGCGGAACTCTGCGAAGTGATGCAAACTTCGCTCAGATGGTTCTTAGCGAAATTCAATTTGCGGAACGACATCACGTGCCTGACGGTGGAAATCTGGCGAAATTATCGTAAAGTTTTCTACCTGGCACCTGCGCAATGTCTCTGGCGATGAAACCACCAACCTGCACCTACTTGGTAGGTGCACACCTGCGCAGATATTCACCTGCGAATGCAGCGTTGGCAAGCCGCTCTACTACAAGGCTGGCAGGCCGCCCTGCTGCAGCGTTGGCATGTCGCCCTTCTACTACACTGGCAGGCCCCCCTGTTTCAGCGCTGGCGAGTCGCTCTGATGCTGCGCTGGCAATTCGCCTTGCAGAATGCTTGCTAGGGGTTTCAATGCCATTGTATTTATATCCACTTGCATGCCTCATGTTGTACGCTAATTCCCAACTCTCATTATCCTTTCCAATTCCTTAGTGGAAACTCTTGCCAATTTTCTCTGTAAAAACAGCAGTAGCAAGAACGCTGATGGAGCGCTACGATCACCCGCACAACCCCGTGCCCATTACCCGTAGTCCACTCCCATTGTAGAGTGACTATCCGCACACATGACGGTGCATGTCGCAGCAAGCGACTACGAGAACCTGCGAAGTAGGTGCAATACTGTCATCTACGGGTGCAACGCTGGACCACCGCCTTGCTGTAGCATTGGCACGCCTTCGAATTGATGCTTAGGCAAGTCGCCTTTTTGCAGCCCTGGAGCGGGGCAGACTTTGCGAGTGCTGGAACGCAGTCGACCTTGCTGCGTCGATAAGTACACCAGTATGCATGCTAGACAGACTTGCTAGCTCTGATGTAGTCAACCTTGCCAATGTTGTTGCTATGTTCTCAAATCTTGTCGATTATCCCTGTGAATGTGTGCATTGGGAGAAAACGAGCGAGCAAAAGGAAAGCTACAATCACTACTAGAACACGTGCCTTCGCACGTAGTCCAGCTCCCGATGTATAGTTTATCTTTGCAGAATCGATGCGAGGTTCGCCGAACGGCAACCATAGACAAGAACACAGGCTCGACGAAAGGAACCCCGTCGACATGTTTGACACTGCTCGGTCGAACAGCGTTCGCCGACGAGATCTTGAAGTTCAAAGGCTGTCAAACATAGCTGCTTGAAATGCATACTCAACCAGCATCAGTCGATGGGTTATAAGACCAATATCGTCGATCGGCGCTCGTTAACGGGCCTTGTCGACCATTGCAACTCAACGGGTCTCGGCAATCACTGTTATCAACCAGCGATGCTCGTTGAGTTTGTCGACCGGATCTCTCCAAGCCGAGTCTGCCCGATGATGGCCGTCCGTCGAACGGCTAGAGCCCATGCAACGACCACTTTGTCGAGCTGCACTTTTTTATGACGAGATTGCCTGCGTTCAAATGAGTGCGGAACCTTCATCATCGATCGTCGACCTGCACACATAGTGAGCGATGTACCACGCACATGTTATGCGCTGTCTCTGGCACACTTACATTCGACTAGACTGCAAGGTCGGATTCGTCTAGTCGACAATGGACAATTTGCCATCAACATGTACGAGCTCATGCCTAACATTTCGAATATCATCTTCGGCTTGACAGCCTCACCTTCCGTTTGTACTATGCCTTTTTTAAAATGTTCGACAGCCCCGATCCGGCCCTTAACCCTTGCGTTCCCTAACTGATAGGAAACAACATCTACATTTGATTTGGTAACTATATGTTGCGGATATATATCATTAAGATTGTCTAGCATAGAATTTACTTAGACTTCAACACGATCAAAGAATGACCGCGTGTAACCACATACTTCAAAATCAGGTCCAGGTTCGCCTCGCACAAAAGTGTGGCACAATTGGAATGCGCTAAGGCCCGACGCCGCGTCTCAAATGAGTAAGAATCACGCCACGTTTGAAGCGTTATCTTACCATGTTGCCACACCGACCAATCACAATGTTTCCGAAGTTGTGATGTCTCGGTTCAGTCCCTTCTGTGCAGCCAGGAACATCCTCACTTGCTGCAACAGCGACCAATCCGAAAGTTCCCGATGTGTAGTGGGGATGCGTTGGCGACAACACAACACCACCACACTCTCACGCTTACGACGTGCTTCTACCGACCAGTCTCTGCCAAGGGTACAGTCAAGAAGCTGCGCGCGGTCAGCTTGTTGAAATCTCTAATCGCGTTCAATACACTCACCAAGGCATTTCACAAATTGGTTAAAAGGGGGTGTTACGGCAAAAAATTCCCCAGCTCAGAACTGCTGGAGTGGTTCGGGCAGGCGATGGTTCGATTAAAAGGGATGAAGCACCTCGAGGTCCCGTAGGGGTAATTCTCTCCTCGCCATTCTTGCATTTGAGTGACGTAAAAATCAAGCTTCCTCCAGGCCTTACCAAAAAGGCCTTGCTGAAGCGCTTGTTGCAGCGTAAAGCAGCAAGAAAGGCAGTGAAGAGAAGGCCCCTTGGTCACTTGGGCCGACAAGCCGAGCCAGAGCCTAGCAATTTTGCATATGGCACGCATCAGGGACTGAGCAAGATGAGACCGACGGCAGCTGCACTCGGCATCGTTACCATCTAGGGTCTCCATGGTCAACTTGTCGCCTTCTCTGCTGATTCTGAAGCTTTGCGAGGAGGTCAGGTGTGGCAGTCCGTGGGTGGCGACGAGGCTGACGACAAGGAAAGTGACTAGTCAGAGGAGGAAGATGAGGGAGGCGATAAGCAACCACTGTTCGAGCCAGTGCTCGTGTGTGGTGATGCTGAAGCCACGACTGGCTACGAGCAAGCTGAAGCTCGAGTCGGTGTTGCCTCCGGTGCCCACTCCGGTGCCGACTTCGGCAACATGCAAGCAGTTGCTGGAGGCGCCAACGGCAACGGGCAGTTCGTCAGTAGAGCTGTGGCTGCCAACGCTCAAGCCTACGCTGTAGACGCTGACGGCAAAGTGGACTTCTTCACTGGCGCCGCCGCTGGCAATGCTCATGCAGTCGTAGGAGCCGTCGACGGCAAGATGCGGCTCTTTGCTGGTGCAACCACCGGCAATGCTCATGCCATCGTTGGAGCCCCTGCTGGCAACGCTCAAGTCATTGCTGGAAATGTGCTGCCGACTCGGGGACATCGGTCTGCACATAAGGTTACTCTTTTTTGTTTAAATGTCATGTTCCAGCACATTTGTTTATGTATGTTATTGCTGTTTAAATGTCATGTTCCAGCCCATGCTTGCCACTGTTTCGTGTTTGCACCCTCGGTGACGTTGATTTTTGTGTTTCCAGCCGTGTGTTCTAACCTTTAAGTCCAACTCTGTCACGTATCCTTGTTGTGTGTGTGATGGTAGTACCCGGTGCTCATCATGCCACGATGAACCATAACCTTCTCGCCAAGATCGATGATATGGGCAACACGATGTCGATCTTGCAGGAAAACCAAGTTGATGCAGGGGAAGGCATGACATTGCTGCTTTGACTGGCCCTGCTAACTTGGATTTGAGATCGATTTTTTTTTTCCGATTGGCGGTTGTGCTATGTACTGTTGTGGCAAATGGGCGTGCTTAAGGAAATTCGTGTGGTGCACACTGTACGCACAAAGGAGGGTAGGCACACCCTCTTTCGGGCCACACTGACATTCGCGATACTGACATCCTGAGTGAAAAAAGCTCGGTTGAAGCTGGTTGATTCAGTAATCAAATAAGACAAGGCCAGCCTGCCAGTTTCGCGTGGGTCAGCGTGGCGAGAAAAAGGGTGTTACGCTAAATGTAAAAAACGGCCGTAAAAGTCGGCAAGCCCGAAATTGAAAAGCCAAACTGAAGCCAAGCAAGCCAAATTTGTTTTCTTGCTTAGCTCAAATCCCATCCAGATCTACCATGCTCCTCCTCTCAGCAAACTCACCAAACCTGTCCACTTTCTCCCGAAAGCCGAGCTCCCACAAACCACCGCAGCAAGCCGGATCTCACCGCACCCGCTAGTTTATCCCGGCTTCCAACCAACTGGACCTTCTCTCCCACGCCATAAACTTCCAATCACATGGACCTCTCCAAGCCTAAGAATCGGCTACATGTCATTTTACTTCACGACATTTTGAGGATTTCGGTAATTGTCAGCCCTCTGATCGAAGGTTCCGACCGTTAGGATTTGTCGCAATCCGTCGACTTCCATCGACATCCTTGGACACCCTCTCGGTTTGATCCTAGGGGCTGTCCAAGAGCCGGAGATTTTTGGGCCATTTTCAGGTGTAATCCCTTTCACCTAGGAACTGTTTTCATGTGTAATCCCGGCGCATCTATCCAAGTCTATTTTGCGCTTTGTAAACACGTGCCGTAGCAGAGCCTTGGAAAAATGCGCCACCGAAATCTGTACTCGATGTGGGAAATTCATGCGCTCACACACGCTTCGTTTACGTAAGCTACCTGGATATGCTACGACAGACCCCCCTAAAAAAAGAGCTAAAAGCCTTAGTGACCCTGGACACATGTTTGGGAGACAACAAATGGGAAGACCCTAGGCGCATATTTCTGATGGGCACATGGACGAATTTGGCGCATCGGAAAAATTCGAAGGCCCCAAATGGGCTTGAAATCGTGGGATACCTCGGGGCATCGCTCGCTTCGTTACCCCAATGTTGCCCTCAAGATGCCAACTGGAAACATTTAGGGATCGGAGACACTTGCGAAATTTGTTACCAAATCGTTCACAATCGGATAATCCAAATTCAACAAATTAGGATGCAGAGAATTCGAGGTCTCCTCGGAGAAACACTCCTGCTTCGAAACGAGGCTAATCAGCTAATTGACTCGCACTGTTTCGCCTCGTTCTGAGGCAGATGGGATCGAAGCTGACCCAAGTTTGTAACTGCATGTTATAATAGCAGGAATGTTTAGGACTGTCTCTGATAGCGAGCCTCAGCATATCAGGGTTTATTTGATAAGTTTTGTTGAGAGGAAGGCAGGATATTGCTGACCAATCACAACTTTCCTCGTCACTTCAGCCTTGGGGGGCGTTCGCCACATACGTTACCGCTCTAAGGGCGTGTAACCACTTTGCCTATTTCTGTTCCGGATGGTCCGAAATGTGGACCGTCCGGTTTAACGAAGAGTTACCAAAGTCACATGATCTCGCATGCGTGTTCGTTGAACTCCTTGCGACGTCGCCAACATTCCGAACCGTCATGACACCTTTTCACGTTTCCACGGTCCGAAATGTGCATTTCGGACGGTCCGAAACCCCAACGGACGGTCTGCTAGTTCTGCGCAGGGATTGGCCTGCGAATCCCACTCTACAAACTTGTGCAGAGATTGGCAAACGAATATTGCTTGCGACAGCTTGTGTATTTGGTTACGAGTGTCACGGGAATTGCACGAAACTACAGTAGTCGCGAATTCTGAGTGCTAGCAAAAAGTGTCATGTTTCTTTCCGGAAGGTGGCAGGGTTCCGAAACGTCACATCGGACGGTCCAGTTCTCGATATTAGGACCGTCCGTTTCAAAAATTTACGGACGGTCCGAATGTTCACAAAAAAATCAAAATGGTTACACGCCCTACGTCTTCATTCTCAAAGCATCAATCTCTTGCCAACTTACCCGCCATGCATCCCTAGCTCCGCGACTGTCGCTACATGGCTCATAGTTTCCTGATAATCATGCATCCACACTAAGAAAGTAGGTTCCTTATGCTTTTGTTAATTCCCCAGCTACGTGATGGAACTGTCAGGGTTGACAATGTTTAGTTACAAGTATTTAACCTAATTCTTTTTGTGTTTGCTTCTTCATGGCAGATTACCGGTGGTAGGAGCATGCGTGATTCTTTCGCCATCATCGCGTGCCGCCATTGAAGTCGTTGTTCATCTTTAAATGGTGCTCGTAAGGTAAGCAACAACAACAACAATCTCTCTCTTCCTCCAGGCTTCTCTCCTGTTACTGGCTCCTCCAGTGCTGCTGTTCTCTGCCCCTGTTCCTTCCTTATCCCAACAGGCTTCTCAGTTCTCTCTTCATGCCTCGGGTCTTTGGCCCAATCCTTAAGGCTGAGTCGATCTGCCAGTCCTCTTCCCACTGCCTCCTGGATCTCCCTGCTCTTAATCTCCGCTTGCAGCTCCTCCATACTGCTGGTCTCCTCTGTCCGGCGGCGGCTTTAGCAGGCTTCTTCCTTGTGCCCCTTCCGTTCGCGGACATTGGCAGCTTCGGCCAATCACGTTTGAGATGTCCCTGCTCTCCACACTCGTGACAACGCCACGCGTCTGATCGGGAGGGTCCCCCTTGCGGCGTCTCTACTATTGCCGCTGCCGCCCAAGAGGACTTCGCCTTGGCTTGAACCTCCCCGTCCTCCAAGTCTAGCATCCTTTGCGCATGCTCGGTCCTCTTCGTCAGGCCGTAAACTTCCTTCAGCGTGATATCGGCGTCCACTCCATACACGGTATTCTGCACCATGCCTTTCAGTTCTTCGTCCAGGCCTCTCACGAACTTGCGGACCAGCATTCTTTTGTCGCGGCTCTCCAAATCCTCAGCTAATTCCTTGAGCCTGCAGTAGTATGCCAGCAGCGACTTGTCCCTCTTGCGGCGAAACTCCCGGGATTCTTCCACTCTCGCCTTTGCCTGGCCAAGAAACTCCTTGTTGAGCAACTCGATGAAACGTGCCGTCGGGTTTTCTAGTTCTCCGCATTCCAGCTCCTCCAGCACCTCTTTCCACGTCATCCGGTAAAAGGTCTCTGCCTCCCCTATCAGCTTCACAACCATCCAGCGGAAGAACTCGGCTGGGTCCAGTCCGTCTCGTTCCCAGCAGTATTGCACTGTCTCCAATTGCATGAGGTATTTCTTCAGCGTGGGGCCGACTCCGGGGATTCCCGTGAAGCGCTCAACTACCTCCAGCTTCGGAAGTGTCGCAGTCGCCCATTTCTTCCCGTTCGGAGATTCGTGCATTGATACCGCCATCGATAGCCTAGCTGTACGACTTTCCACCATTTCGCGGTTGGTCGGCGATCGGAACTCTCCTTCTAAAGGGCGGCGCAGCCATTCCGTATGTCCCGGCGCCTTATCGGCCTCAATTCCCGGCATCTTCACTTGAGAACCATTATGCCGTTGATCTTCCCACCGGGCCCTCGCTTCCCTGGCCCATTGCAAATCGTGTGGTGTTCCCCCTGGATCCGACGCGATGTTGCCAGAGGGGTCCATTTCCCCTCCCATTTCGTGCTCTCTTTGATGCGGGTTTCGGTAAGTCGCTGACATCATGCACTGGTTACACGATACCGTAGCTGCCGCTGCTCTGTCAGAGTTGGTAGTCGCGGCCGCGCGCCAACTTGGCCCCGCTTGTATGTCTTCGCGACGGTATCCCTGCCCGGACCTTAGTTTGAACCGATCGTTCATGCTACCCCTAGGATTCTTTGCTTAGAGTGGAAACAAACAAGCAAGCAAGTTCCTCCTACCTTGTTGTTTGCCTAAGTATCACTTTATGGTTACCGTTACTAGCAACGGTACTCTTTCTTCGCTACTTCTGCACATTTCCCCGCCAGATACAGTACTGGTTCCCGCTTGTTTCTCTACAGAAATTTGCGCTACCCTACTTGTCTTGCCTTTATATCGTTCATCTACTCCTACAATTAAAAGCATGATACCGCCTTTCATAGTTCCTCCATCGTCGCGCCATGGACAGCTTTGCGTGCACGCTTAGGATTAGGTTCTCATTAATATTTCCCAATAATTTGTCTGCGATGTCATAATACGTTCGGCATTGGCATGGTTGTCTGAGTATTTGTGCCATGTATGACGACGATTGCGAGTTTCTGGCAGATCTCATGTAGCGGGAGCGAAGCGTGTTTTTTTGGGTACTGCCGTACAATTTGTTGTTACGTAGGGGGTCCAAATATTGCATCTGAGGTAAATTACCCATGTGTGTTTCACTTCGATTGTTGTTACACGGGTTTGCAGAATAAGCTTCTCTCATGGTGTCATTCTGTTTCTCATGGCGTCATAGCCTCGGTTCTATCTGTTTTTTTTTTTTTTTTTTTTTTTTTTTTTAAGGCCTGTACGACTCGGTCGTACCCCCGGGGTAAGGATTTCACTCCTAACCAGGGTAGCCCCGAAGAGAACCGCGCCCCAGGGGTATGGATTTCACCCCTATCCCCAGGACCGGCACCCCCACTTAGCTCCGCACGCCGCAATCCCTCTTGAGCCAACGATCCGACGTGCGGTTGTGGGGATGTGTCGGTTCTATCTGTGTATCACCCGGTTTTCTCTGGCGCTCTTATTGTCTCAGTACTATTTTCATCGCAATCCCAGAGTCTTGTGCCGTGCGACTGCAGGCATTGGTTTACGAGCCTACTATTTGCCGTAACATTCCTTGTGGTAAGCAATTTTTTTCATAGAACTGTTGGAAACAGTAAATCTTAAGCGCCTCTGTCGTGTCGAAACACCGCACGAGAAGTGAAGCAAATCTTATCGAAGCACCCGCGAGTCAACCCTCGGAGGTTGAGAGGTTGCTGGAGGTTACACGAAAGTCAAAGGTCAAGCGACCTTTGACCTGACAAGTGCAGCGCGACAGTTAAGGACACACAACTGACTCGTTACAGAGCAGTTGCCCGAGTCGTACTGTATCGAACCGCAACAGCAACAGTAAAGTAGTTACAACCGTATCTTTTCGTATTCCTTGTACTATTATATATTCTTGTATCTCTTTGCTATAATCAATCTACTTTGCCCTCACATACTAGCGCAAGGTGGTTCACAAACTCTTCATTAAACGCTTCCGCTACTACAAAGTTCCTACCTAGATTTTTACCTCTGCAAAGATCCTAAGGGCTTATCTCAGCCAAACATGGTATGAGAGATCACAGGGGAAACTCTACTACTATCAAGACATCAGATACATCACAAGATATGGCAACAAACAAGGAAAGGAGCTCCTCTAACGGCTCCCCGGGCACTACTCCTACTCCACCTCCTGCCTCTGGCTTAGAGACAGAGGAGGGCACGGAAACAAAACCAAGGGCGACATCTACTGAGACTCCCGCAAATCACCCTGCCGACTTCGACCAGAGCATGATGGAGAAATTCTTCTCCTTCATGTCGTTCTACGAACAACACCAGCAATCGGCACCTGCGCAGTCACACAACAGCAACAACAACGGAGCAACCCCAATGAGTCTTGACGGGTCGTCATATGCGCGCGGAAATCAACAGCAGCAACCTACCTTCGCCCCGTACGAGCGCGGGTCGATCAGCTTCATGCCGCAGCCTTCACCTGGACAAGACAAACCACTGGACACATTATAAGTTCAATCACAGTTCGCACACGTTCTGAAGCTGCAAACCTCAAGACCTTTCGACGGAAAGGACTTCTTCACCTGGTCGTTCGAATTCGAGTTGATGATGGAAGGCGCGCAAATACTCGGCTTCTTCGACGGGTCCCTGCAATACCCAACAAACGGCACACAGTATGAGAAGCAGCAGTATACGTATCAATCGATGATGGCGTATACAATTTTGCTGAGGAACGTCACACCAACTCAGCAGCAGAATATACGGTCTTACCGGGGATACGGCAACTCCGCCGAGCTCGCATACAGCCACTTGAAGAGCCTGTATCAAGCAACAGACAGTGTAAACCAGAGCAGGTTAATGGCGCAGTTAACAACAGTTGAAATGAAACCAGGAGAAAAAGGGATGGCATAGATCAGCCGATACCGCGAACTGCGCGACAAGCTTCTTCGATGCGGAGGGTCGATCTCTGAAGACGCCTTCGTGACAGATATCATTGGCGGCCTCGGTCCTCAATGGCGCGCCACCAAAGCTATCCTCCGAGCCCACGGCAGAATCTCTGAAGCAGCACTCTGCGCCGAAATCCACGCCGAGCAGCAGGACATGGACCTGCAAGAAGAACGACACAGGAAGAAGACAGCAGCATCAGAATTTGCGTTTCACACCCAGCGACGCTACAACAACAACAATCATCGACAACAACAACCGAAGCCCGTACCTCCCTTCTGCCACATCTGCAAGACTTCAGGGCACCCGCGCACGCACTGCCCGAATCGTCAACAGTCAACGACTCCGCAGCGGCAGCTACGACCTTCAAGCAATCAAGTCGCATCAACACAGGCGATCCCAACGACTCAGATTCAAGCTTCAACGACCTCAACGGGACAACCTGCACAAGGAGCAAGAAACATCGTCAGCTGCATGGCAAGACTGAGTGACTCCTGCATCACGGAATCACCACCGTACTACTCACCAGAAGAACAACTCGACGAAACGACACCTCGCCGCGAGTCACTTCAACCGAACCCAACATACGCCGCCATCGCCCAAAGCGAACCATCCGGGAAGGACACGTGGTTCTTGGACAGTTGCTGCGGACAACACATGTGTTCTTCAGGACGCTTCGTGCAACGAGAGTACCAGCTTCAACGAGAAGTCGTCATCACCGTCGCCAACAATCAGAACCTGCGCACACGACGACAAGGCGTAGTACAACTTCAGTCATGAGAGACAAACGTCATCCTACAAATGTCCAAGGTTTTAATTGCAGAAGGCCTCGGCTACAACTTACTGAGCGTCAGCCAGTTGATGGCGAAGGGTATTCATCTTGAAGCAGACAGCACAACTCAGGAGTTCAAGCTGTATCACGGGAGAGGAGGTCTCTACATCGGGAAGGCGGTCCTCAAGAACAATGTCTTTGTCCTTGATTTCGTCCCGGATCTTGGCACCGCCGACAGTAACGCCATCGTCAACTTCATGAACTGGACACACCCTCCAGACCTTGATCCAGACTTCAGTCCGGGCGGCTTCTGGTATTCACACACCATTCCTGAAACAGAGAGAACAAGGGCGTTAGTGACGATTCAACAGTCGGCAGCAGCAGAGACAACATCGGCAGCAGCAGAAACAACACCGGCAGCAGCAGAGACAACATCGACAGCAGCAGAGACAACACCGGCAGCAGCAGAAACAACACCGGCAGCAGCAGAGACAACATCGGCAGCAGCAGAGACAACATTGGCAGCAGCAAAGACAACGACAGCAGCAGCGGCAACATCGACACCAATCGCCGGTCCTTCAACGACACAGCCCTTCATCGACAATACGCCACCGACACCCGCGCAGCAGCTCAACCCGGCACGACGAGAAGTCCACCGAAGCGCAAACGTCACCGCTGGCTTCTATTCGAACTCCGATATGTACCGCCGCTCACCCGGACACCGCGCCAGCGAGGGAACCTGGCACGCAAGAATGGGGCACCCAAGTCACACAGTGTTAAACAACACGATACGAGCAGGAGTGCTTGACAAAGACTCACTTCTACTGACCGACGGAAGGGAACTTCAACGAGCTCGAGGTGTCAGAATCCCAGCCACTAACCACTGGGATAAAAGGGCTTGTTTATGTAGCGGGTGAGTGCGCCCATAACCCCCCAGGCCGACGTGCCTGTAACCCTTCCCTAGGATCATCGGGGATCTCCAGTGGACCTCTGACACCCCCCCGCACTGGGATGCCCGAAGTGCACACACCGGGAATCGAACCCGAGACCTTTGCTCTGATACCATGTCAGAATCCCAGCCACTAACCACTGGGATAAAAGGGCTTGTTTATGTAGCGGGTGAGTGCGCCCATAACCCCCCAGGCCGACGTGCCTGTAACCCTTCCCTAGGATCATCGGGGATCTCCAGTGGACCTCTGACACGAGGAACATGCTTCACCTGCCCCGAAGCAGACTTAACGCATCAACCGTTTCCATCTCACCATAATCCAAGCGCACCAGCTTATGCACCACTCGAAAAGGTGTACAGCGACATCCTGTACAACCGCGAGCCCGGACAAAACGCCTACAACTACACGATTACCTTCATCGACGCCGCGACCAGATACGTCTGGCACGTCAACCTACCAAGCCGCGACATGGCCTTCGAAGCGTTCGTCGCGTGGCTTCCTGCAGCAGAAAGAGAATCGGGCGTAAAACTGAAAAGTTTCCAGTCAGACGGGGGAGGAGAATACACCTCACAGAGGTTCAAGGACTACTTGGCAGAGAGGGGAATCAAGCGGCTCATCTCCCTTCCCTACGCCCATCAACAGCAAGGCGTAGCAGAAAGGATGAACAGGACACTCCAAGCCACCATGCGCAAGCTGCTACGTGGCATGCATCTGCCCAACCACCAGTGGCCCGAAGCAATGGACCACGCCGTCATGCTGCACAACTTGCTCTCGTCATCATCGCTCCCGAACAACGCATCACCGCACCTGCTGTGGACAGGAAAATTGGGCAGCACAAAAATGTTACGAGTTTTTGGGTGCATGGTACAGTACCGACCCCCATCTGCACGCGCCGGCCGATTCTCCCAACGAGCACAGTGGGGACTACACCTGGGCATCGAAAAACACTACAACGCATGGAAAATCTTCGACATCAACAGCAAAGAAACAGTCGCAGCACGTGATGTCATTTTCTACGAGAACCTCACGAGAGCAAACAGACCTGATCCCTCAGGCGGATTCATCGGCACCCGAGCCTTCGCCTCAGCAGAAGATGAAGCTGGCCGAGCCTCGGAAGAAGCCGGACCTCTTCCCTACTGCCCAGTGGACGTTCCAATGGACGATGACAACCCACGCGAAAGCATCAACGCCGAAGTTTACTACCACTTCGCCGACAACGGTTACGTTACACCCGCTGAAGTCAACACCAACGAAGCAGAACGCATAGGACCAAATTTCATACATGATCCAGAAGCTGGAGACGAAGCAGTCTATCCCGAGGACACCACACTCCCCCGCTACACACAGAGTGGACTTCAGATACTCGGGCTCGTCACCGCGGTCCACGGCGCCGCCATTCCTAAAGAGCCTGCAACGATTCAGCAGGCTCTGGGGGGGAGCACAGGGAAAAATGGCGCGAAGCCATGGACAAGGAACTAAAGGCATTAGAAGAGCGCAACACGTGGAAAGTCGTTCCCATCGGCGTAGCACGAAACAAAAAAATCCTTACCGGCAAATGGGTCTTCCGCGTGAAGACGAAAGCAGATGGCACCATCGAGAAGTTCAAAGCACGATGGGTCGTGCGCGGCTTTGACCAGGAACACGGATGGGACTTCACCGAAACCTTCGCTCCGGTCAGTCGCCACACTTCACTCCGCATCCTCCTCGCAATCGCCGCCATGAAGAAGAAGAAGCTGCGACAAATCGACGTCGCAAACACGTTTCTTTACGCACCTGTGGATGCAGAGATCTTCGTGGAGCTACCACACGGCTCCAATACAAACTCCACACACGTCTGCCAGCTGCTCAAATCGCTCTACGGCATCAAGCAGGCTCCGCGACTGTGGCAACAGTACCTGCACGCTCGCCTCATCCGCATCGGCTTCAAACAACTACCGCACGACCAAGGCATGTACCGGCTCACGAAGAACGACGACTACGTTCTACTAATCGTCTATGTGGACGATCTCCTCTACATCGGATCAATTGACGGCATCACTACCTGGTTCGAAGGGGAGCTGCAGAAAGACCTCACGCTCACGGTCTCGCCTACCGTCACTCAGTACCTCGGCCTCAACATCCGAGAAGAAGAGGACGCAATCTACCTCAGCGCCGAGAAGTACGCCGACACCATCGCCAAGCGTTTCGCCCTAACGCCGACCGCGATCTCCACGCCATACCGCTACACGACAGGAACCGACAAGGGAGGATCCGCTCTACTCAAACCCGCCGGCATACGCGACTATCAGAAGAAACTAGGATGCCTCCTCTTCGCGGCCGTTACCTGCCGTCCCGACCTCTCATATTCCGCAAGCCAGCTCGCTACCTACCTCAAAAGGCCCGAAGCAGAACACCTAGCGGAGCTCGACCGCGCTCTTCACTACTTCATCAGCACCCCGACGATCGGCCTAACCTACCACAAGAACGCAACTACACCAACTAAGCTAATCGGCTACGTCGACGCCGATCACGCCGGCGACTCCGACAACAGGCGCTCACGCACCGGCTACATCTACCGCCTCGAACCCATCGGTCCTATCTCCTGGCAGTCGAGCAAGCAGGAGTTAATCGCGCTATCATCAACTTAAGCAGAATACATCGCACTCTGCTCAGCCACCAAGGAGGGACTTTATCTTCGCGAGCTGCTGGAAGAAGCAAAGTTAGCCGAGTTACCCAACTTCACCCTGTTCTGCGACAACCAGTCGGCAATTCGCATCGCCAACAAGAACGGCTTCGCGAACAGGACGAAACACATCGCCCTACGCTACTTCTTCGTGAAGGACGAGATCGAGAAAGGGAGACTCGAGCTGTCATACTGCCCCACATCCGAGATGGCAGCTGACTACTTGACCAAGAAGCTCGGAAAACAGAAATTCGAATACTGCATGCTGCTGACTGGACAGAGCCACGTCATCAGCAGCGACACTCCAGAAGCGAAGGGGAGTGTTGGAAACAGTAAATCTTAAGCGCCTCTGTCGTGTCGAAACACCGCACGAGAAGTGAAGCAAATCTTATCGAAGCACCCGCGAGTCAACCCTCGGAGGTTGAGAGGTTGCTGGAGGTTACGCGAAAGTCAAAGGTCAAGCGACCTTTGACCTGACAAGTGCAGCGCGACAGTTAAGGACACACAACTGACTCGTTACAGAGCAGTTGCCCGAGTCGTACTGTATCGAACCGCAACAGCAACAGTAAAGTAGTTACAACCGTATCTTTTCGTATTCCTTGTACTATTATATATTCTTGTATCTCTTTGCTATAATCAATCTACTTTGCCCTCACATACTAGCACATATTCTTGAGGTTCACAAACTCTTCATTAAACGCTTCCGCTACTACAAAGTTCCTACCTAGAGTTTTACCTCTGCAAAGATCCTAAGGGCTTATCTCAGCCCAACAAGAACGACATCCGTGGCGTGTCAATGATGTTTTTCAGTCCATCTGTCTCCCATATTCACTTGCTCGTTTACTGACATTTCTATGCGTTGCATTTCTGTGGTGGCAGGAAATATGAATTGACGGGGTTCTGAAGTTTTTGAAATGTATTACTATTGATCAGCTAAGTTCTGGTGCTTAATCGATTCCTTGTGTTTTTTTTTATGCCATAATTGTACCATGAGTCTGACATTTGGTATTTAACATGGTCATTATTAAAAATCAGTTGTGCACCATATAACACAGCGTATACACGATGAGATTGTTTTAGCACCAGTGATTACGCGGCTTCTGTCTAGGGTTTGACAATATAGTGAAATTGTAAACCATATTACGAAAAAAATATTACGAATTCACAAAAGTGTACTGAAACTGTACTGTTCCCGAAAATGTTAATAGGAAGGATTAAGGGTCGCGTGGGTTCGTTCCAGAAAGATGGGAGCGGTTCCACGCGGTGACTTGTCCGCATTTCGTATCGACGATGCGGCTCGCACGTGATTGGCCGCAGAGGTTGGTTTGTGGCTTCAAATGGGAGAAGATCATATTGGGGCCGAACATTAGCAGGGAAGTGTCCAAATTAGGGCCGGATAGCCGAACCTGAATTTTTGGAGTCAACAACCGACTTTCCCATGCTAGCGTATGTGATTTCACTTGTCCGAGATTCTCACCGCCCCACGCGTCGTAACTGACGGGGAGTAAACTTTTGGTTTTTTTTTGTCGAAACATCTCTGTATTTTCCACTCGTTTGCGCTACCAAGCACTAGCGCAACCCGGAACTGTCAGGGCAGACCAGAAAAACTAAACCCTAAACCCCTAAACACGGGAACCTCCCTGGAGTTTAGGGTTGATGCCTCCCCGAGTCGCATCCATTTCCGTTGGGTTTTTTTTTTTGTCAGGAAAAGTGATGTGATTTTTCCAAGTAACAATCATGTACTGCTGTTCTAAAAAAATATAAACACTACGAAACCACCCCCAGAGGAATTCGACGCGAGCTTCGTAATAGGCGGCGATCTTAATCTAAAACAAATCACTGAACAAAAACAGTCGATATTTTTAAATTTCCTTTAGGTCTCGGTTCGGAACCTAGGCCCAGCCACCTGGGCAGCCCCGGGGGTATATCCAACGGTCGTGATTTACCCGGCCCTAATTTGGTCACTTCTCTGCTAATGTTCGGCCCCAGTTTGATCTTTGCCCGCTTCAAATGGGCATCGTTGTGGAGACCTGTGGGTCACCTCTGGGGTAACCCCAGGGTCACCGCGAACCTGATACATCGGTGCGGTAACCTCGAGGAAATCTATACTGAATCCTTTGGGTTACCCACAGGTATTTTGCGACTATTTTTTTTAGGAACATGATGTTCCTTGTGCGACAATTTTGGGACTTGTCGTCCTGCCACGCACGACACTTGATCGAGAGGCTCTCTGAGAGCCAGAGTTTTAGGATCCGCTCTCGGTAACTCTTCACCACATGCTTTGAAAAGTTGGCTGCGATTTACCACGCACGACCTGTCCGCGCATACGCACGATCTGTCCGCGCATACGCGGGATCTGTTCACGACAGGGCCGCCTTTTTTGCCTGACATGTGCAAGTGCCCGCCTAGCGACCGGATGTTGGTGCTGTTTGCATATGCCCGTAAGCAACACCAACCACTAGTCGTCATTCGATTTCCATCCTTATATATTTCTACAGCCCGTTTAACAGCCCGTTTAACAGCCCAGTCCGTTTGACTCCGCGTTCACTGTTCGTGGAGTAGGTGAGACTCCCACCATCTGCACGTCCGTTCAACTTCGTCGACTCGACAGCCCTCCCCATTTGGACTCGCGGTCTCCAGCAGAAGCCTTACTTCCATCCTCTCCATAAAATGCAGCGCTGCTACGGCGAACCCATTCAAAAACCCGCGTCTCGTGTCCTATTGCTACACAAGTCGCTCCTGTTGCTCCTGCTGCTGTCACCGTGACAGCCATGGGGCCTACTACGATGCCCCAGCAGGAAGATCCTCAGAAGGACGTGCAGCAGCGCCTTCTGTGGTAAAGGCGGCGGCGTCACTGTCATGAATGAACAGGTCCTGGCCTGCCCTTTTCCCCCGTTTATCCAATCCCCCCTAATCCCTCTCTTCCCCTTACTTCTTTCTACTCCCCCCTCCCCCAGCAGTGCTGGTGGAGAAGATCCTGCGTGAGCAGCCGGGTGTCGGGCAGCTGTATTTGCTCATCCAACCCACCGCGCTCAGCACGGCATCGCAGCGCCTCAAGCAACAGGTGCGCTGCCTGCTCCGTGCGCTCAGGTGCTTCTTCCTTCTCCCCCGCTCCTTGCCCCCTCCTTCCCCCGCGTCTCTGCTTCTCCCCTCACTCCCCCACATGCTCTCCTTCCCCCTTCCTTCACGGCGCGTCTCTCCTGCTCCCGCGTCTGCGTGCCCCTCCCTCCACTGCGTGTGCTTCCAGCCCCCCCTCGCGCGGCATCCTGCACCTCCACCTGCGCCCCACAACACACCCTCCTCTCCTCCGCTGCTCCCCCCCTCTCCACCCCCCCATCAGGTGGTGCCCTCGCCGCTCTTCGCTCACCTGCGGCAGCGCCACGGGGAGGGCTACGAGGCGTTCATGGCGAGCAAGCTCACGGCGGTGCCGGGCAACATGGGCAGCGACGGCCTGGGGCTGCCTGCACAAGACGCTGCTGCACTGGCGGGCTCGCTGCACGTCATCTTCAACTTCGCCGCCACCACTGACTTTGAAGCCCCGTATGCCATGCCGCCCGCTCGCTGGTAGCTCGCTCCAAGGGTGTGAGCTCTGGTGTTTGGAGGGGTGCTCTCTGGTTATTCTGCCCTCTTGGGATTTGTCCTGCCTTCTCATCTGACATTTGTTCGGTTCATGTTGCCACGTGTCCCTCTGCCTGTCAGGTATGACGTGGCACTCAACATCAACACCCTGGGCCCGCGGCGGCTGCTGGCCTTCGCCAAGCAGTGCACGCAGCTGGAGCTGCTGGTGCATGTGTCCACTGGTGAGGCGCAACTGACAATTCAGGGCCGACAGGGCTTTAGATGTGATGTTTGTAACAATGATATTGTAACACTTTTGCAAGGAGACTGTTTTTTTCACCGCCCACTCTCTCCCCTCCATCTCGCCCTCCTCCTCTTCCTGGCAGCCTATGTGAACGGGCAGTACAAGGGGAGGTGCATGGAGCAGCCCTTCTCTCCCGGCGACACCATGGCAGCCAAGCTGCTCACCTGCTCCCCCCGCCCCTCTGCCACTGCTGCTGCTGCTGCTGCTGCTGCCTCCAAGGTGCCCGTGCTTGATCTGGACGGGGAGGTCGCACAGGCACTTAGGGAGCGAGCAGCAGTGGAGGCAGCTGCAGCGGCGAGAGGGGCGAGCGAGGAGGAGGTGGTAGCTGCAGTCGAGGCGCACATGTGCGCTCTGGGTCGCGCCAGGTGGGTGTGAGGGCTGCTTGCTCGGCACTTGCTGCTGCTGCTGTTGCTGCTCGAAGGGTGTGCGTGCACACCTCTCTCTCCCACCTTCCTGCTCTCGCTTTGGCCCCTCTTGTCCCTTCTTCCCTCCCCCCCTTGCCTCAGTTTGTCTTTTTACTCCTCTTCCCCAACTTGCCTTCCTTTGGATAATTCCTGACATTCCCTCTTTTTCCTCTTTTCAGCGATTCTTACTCCCCTCCCCCCTCCTTCCTCCCTTCGGCTATTCGTTCTCCTCTTCTCCCTCGTCCCCCTTCCTCAGGGCGAGCATGTTTGGCTGGCAGGACACGTACGCACTGAGCAAGTCAATGGGGGAGATGGCACTGGCGGAGCAGCACAACGGGGCGGAAGGGGAAGCGCCGGTGCCGGTGGTGGTGGTGCGGCCGAGCATAGTGGAGAGTGCACTCTACGAGCCCATGCCCGGATGGATCGAAGGCTTTCGGTGAGCGTGCAACTTTCACATTGTGCGTCACTTGTCAATCTGTCTGTTTTGCTTGCCGTAAGCTTTTTCCCTATTAATTTTTTTGTGCATTACCCCTCACACTCGTCCTTTCCTTTGCACCTGCCCTTCTCACTAGCCCCTGTCGTGCTGAGAACCATAGTGGCTAAGCCCATTCTCATGCCATGCGTCAAGATTCCAAGTTGACGCACACTCGTCCCTTCCTTTGCACTTCCCTGTCTCATGCTCTTATCACACTATTACTACATCATGTTTCATACTCTTCCCTCACTCGTCTCACTGGCCAAATGCCAGGATGACAGATCCAGTGCTCATGGCATACGGCAAGGGAGCCATTCCAGGCTTCCTCGCTAAGCCAGACGGCGTCTGTGACATGGTGAGGGCACGTCCTCGGCTCGTTCCTACCCAGGCTTCTTGCATTCCTAACATCCCTTTTTGCCAAAAATCCTACTTTCCCATTTCATCTATCCTCCCACCCTCCACAAACTTCCCCATTCCCCCGTCCCCTCCTCCTCCCTCCCCACCCCCAATCCTCTCTTCCAGCTCTGGTCCATTTTTTGCCCATTTTGAACGTGTTATTTCCTCTCCATTCGCGATGTCTTTGTCTGAGGGAACTCTGAAGTTCAGAACTGCATGCCACGAGTGTGGCCAGAAGCATCAAGAAGAGCCTCCATGGTATTCAGACTGTTTCTGTCCCGACTGTTTCCTGCATTTAGATTCCAGTGGACCTGCTCTCCAACGCCATCCTTGCCATCGCTGCCAGAAATGCAAAGACACCACGCAGCAGCACCAGTAGCAGCAGCAGCAGCAGCAGCAGCAGCAGCAGCAGCGCCAGCCCCAGCAGCAGCCCCAGCTCCAGCCCCAGTTCCAGCTGCTCCAGCGCCAGCTCCAAGTATCACCTGCCCCGTGTGTACCATGTCACGACTTCAGTTGCTAACCCGCTGCGCTTCAGTGTGATTGCTGTTGCTCTCACTTAGCATTTTGCTGCAAACCCCATGAAGCGGAAGGATGGAACTCCTATCGTTGTATCCCCTGCGATACTCTTTCCATGGGTTAGGCTCTACAGGGTGGCTATTTGGTTTCAGTATCGACTGCCCAGGCTTGTAAGTCACGCCTCCTCCTTCCCTCTTGTTCTTGTGTGTTTGGGCTCTTCTTCTCCCTCCTCACCTCACTCAGATATCACTTTTCCACATTTGCTGTGCAGTTAATGAAAATTGATCCAAGAAATGGACCAGCACAGCAGCAACGGGCTGCGATGTTAACAAGGAGGCACAACCATTGCGAGCGCTTAGCTAGGGTTTACGCCCCTTACTGTCTAGGAAAGGCGCGGTAAGATATCAACTTTCGAACAGCACTGAAAACCATTCACTATGTATATTTGCTACTCAGCGTGTTGCTATGCATGCAGGTTTGACTCGAGCAACACCGAAGACTTGTTCTCTGCAATGTCACTTGAAGAGCAACAAATCTTCAAGTGCAATGTCTCTGACATCAATTGGAACGACTACATCTGCCTCGTTCACATCCCTGGCTTGCGCAAGTTCGTTGTGAAGGAAAAGGCCTCTTAAAAGTTGGATATGTAGTTTAGGAACGGTTGTCAAGGCCCTAAACTGGTTCTTGGCCATCTTGGACAAATATGGTGCACCTTGTGGTTTTTGCCCATGGTTAAGGCGGAAGGTGATTGCCCTGTTTGGAAAACGGTAATATGATTGCGTTTCTTTCATCCCGATTGCATCAAAGGGAACAACAACGGTACAGTAAGGTATGAGTTTTGTTACTAAAAAAAAGCCCTTAGGATCTTTACTATGATTAGCTCTGAGTAAAAAAATGTTGTAGTAGCGGAAGCGTTTAATGATAAGTCTTTGAACCACCTTGCGCTGGTATGTGAGGGCAAAGTAGATTGATTAAAACAAAGAGATACAAGGTTTTTATAAGAGTACAAGAAATGTGAAGAGATATAGCTAATAACCGTTTTACTGTTGCTGTTGCGGTTTGATACAGTGACGACTCGGGCAACTGCTCAATAACGAGTCAGTTGTTTGTCCTTGCTGTCGCGCTGTATTTGTCGAGTCAAAGGTCAGCGACCTTTGACCTTCGCGTAACCTCCGGCTGTTACTTTTCTGTCAACCTCCTCGGTTGACTCGTTGGTGCTTTGTTGTAGTTTGCTTCGCTTGTGGTTCGGTGTTTCGGCACTTCAGAGGTGCTTAAGTCACTTGTTTCCAACACTCCCCTTCGCTTCTGGAGTGTCGCTGCTGGTGACGTGGCCCTGTCCAGTCAGCAGCATGCAGTACTCGAACTTCTGCTTTCCGAGCTTCTTGGTCAAATAGTCGGCTGCCATCTCGGACGTTGGGCAGTAAGACAGCTCGAGTCTCCCTTTCTCGATCTCGTCTTTCACGAAGAAATATCGCAGAGCGATGTGCTTTGTCCTGTTCGCGAATCCATTTTTGTTGGCTATGCGAATTGCTGACTGGTTGTCGCAGAACAGGGAGAAGCTGGTGTCAAACATATTTATGTATGTTATAAAGTTGGGTAGCCTGTAGTGGGGTAGACTATTAGGGGTACAACACTTTAGGGTTCTTCCTTGTACCAAAATCACTCGACACTCTAGTCCACTTTTCACCTACTATTCTGATATGGTATAGAGCAGGAGGTCCTTAGGACCTTAGGAAATATTTTTTCCGGGCCCACACTACTGTTACCACGTTACGCCGCGCCTTGTCTACCCTACCCTGCGTCGCGCACTACCGCGCACGCCCTGCCTTTGCCCGCGCGCGGCCCGCTAGACCCGCGCGTCGTTTTTTTTTTCCTGGCCCGCGCGCTGCCCGCTCACTGCGCGCGCGACCCGCGAGTCGCCTCTGCGGGCCCGCGCGCAGCCCGCGGGCAACCTGCGCGGCCCGCGCGTCGCCTCTGCTGGCCCGCGTGCAGCCCGCCAGCAGCCCGCGCGACCCGCCAGCTGCATGCGCAGCCTACGAGCGGCCCCTTCCAGCCCGTCGCAGCCCCCCGTCGCGGCCCTTGCGCGGCCCCCACGCCGCTCTTTCACGGCCCTTCGCGGCCCCTTTCGCGCCCCCCCCCCCCCCCTTTCGCGGCCCCTTGCGCGGCCCCTGCAGCAGCCGCCCCTGGAGCAGCCGCCCCTGCAGCAGCCGCCCCTGGAGCAGCCGCCCCTGGAGCAGCCGCCCCTGGAGCAGCCGCCCCTGGAGCAGCCGCCCCTGCAGCAGCCGCCCCTGGAGCAGCCGCCCCTGGAGCAGCCGCCCCTGGAGCAGCCGCCCCTGCAGCAGCCGCCCCTGGCCCCTGGAACAGCCGCCCCTGCAGCAGCCGCCCCTCGCCCCTGCAGCAGCCGCCTCTGCAGCTGCCCAGGAGCCCTCGCCCTGCAGTAGTAGCGGCCTTGCCGTTACTGCCATCGTACGCCTGCCCTTCTCGCCACTGGTGAGCACTGCCCTGCTGCTGCTACTGCTAGCCTGCTGCTGCTGCTGTCATGGCTACTCCCGCTGTTCTTACCTTCGATGCTGAGGGTCGTGCGATCGACTTTGAGGTCTGGCTGGATGATCTGCAGCTTTTCCTGCAGTGTGATAGCAAAGACGACCTCTCACTGTTCGATCTCACGTCTGGTGCCTCTACTGCCCCTGCTGCTGATGCTGACAGCACTACTCGCTCCCGCTGGAACACACGCGATGCTGCTGCCCGCCTTGCTGTGCGCAGTCACCTGCCCCCCGCTGAGCGCGCGCACTTTAGTCAATACAAAACTGCTAAGGCCCTGTACGATGCTGTCGTTGCACGCTACTCCTCCCCTGCCTCTGCTGCCCTTAGTCGCCTCATGTTGCCGTACCTTTTCCCTGAACTTGCTGCCTTTGCTACAGTCGCTGACCTCATTACGCACCTCCGCACTAGTGACACCCGCTACCGTGCTGCGCTTCCTGCTGAGTTCCACGCCCAGAACCCCCCTCCCATGTATATCACCCTCTACTACCTAGTCACCCGGCTCCCTGACTCCCTTCGCTCGGTCAGGGACCACTTCCTTGCTGTCTGCCCTACCACTCTCACCGTTGACCTCCTCGAGAAGGAGCTCCTTGCAGCTGAGCAGAGCATAGTCGCTGTAGGAGCCTCTCGAGGTGACCCTCGTACCCCTGTCTTTGAGGGGTGCTCCCCCGTTCCCCTTTTGCCCTCTGTTGCCTCTGCTGCTGCTGTCGACCTCCTTGGCACTGAGTCGGTCGGCGCTGCGTCTGCCCCTAGCGGGAGGCGCCGCAACAGCAAGGGTAAGGGGGGCAAGGGAGCTGGAGGAGCTGGCGGGGGTGGTGGTGGTGGCGGTGGAGGCGGCGGAGGGGGTGGGGGTGGAGGTGGGAGTGGTGGCGGAGGTGGGGGCTCTGGTGGCAGCGGTGGAGGCGGAGGCAGCGGCAGCGGCGGCGGTGGGAGTGGAGGAGGTGGCGGTGGCGGCGGTGGCGGCGGTGGCGGCGGTGGCGGCGGTGGCGGCGGTGGCGGCGGTGGAGGCGGTGGCGGCGGTCGGAGTGGCTCCGCGCAGCGAGGAGGCTTCGGTGGTGGCCAGCGTCAGCAGCAGCAGCGCTCTCGTGAGGCCCCGCCACCCCAGCAGCTTCACCAGTGGTACGCTGGGCGTCAGCGGCCTGGGGGTGCTGGTCCCTGTACGTACTTCTTCCGTACTGGTGACCGCACTGGGGAGCAGTGTGGCGGCCCGCACACCACTCAGCGCTGCTTCGGCCGCCTGACAGATGCCTGGCGTCTCCGGTTCCCTGACGCCACTGAGCTCCCTCGCTGGCATGATCTGCTTAGGTCGGGAGTTGCTATCTTTGATCTTGACTATGATGCTATCCTTGCTGCCATGTATGTTATGTCTACTAGTGATGACGGTGACTGTTACCTGAGTGTTCCGCCCGACCCAGGCGGTGCAGCTGCTGCTCTAGGTGCCAGTGAGTCTGCTGCTCCAGGTGCTAGTGAGTCTGCTGCCCCAGGTGCTAGTGAGTCTGCTGCCCCAGGTGCTGGTGAGTCTGCTCTCTCAGGTACCACGTCGGCTCAGGCGTCGCACACTTTCACCCTTGACTCGGGTGCTTCCCGCTCCTTCTTTCGAGACCGCACCACACTCACGCCGCTCAGTCGGCCGGTTGCGGTCTCCCTAGCAGACCCCTCTGGGGGTCCTGTCCTTGCCCACTACTCCACTGTCCTACCGTGTCCAGCGGTCCCGTCTGGCTCCCTGTCGGGTCTTTACCTCCCCTCGTTCTCTACGAACTTGGTGGCGGGTGCTGACCTACAGGATGGGGGGGTTGACCAGTTCACCCCTGCACGTCAGCGGGTGACCCACTGCACGTGTGCGGACACAGGCCGACACTTGGCCACGTTTACCCGTCGGCCGGGGTCGAGCCTGTACACCCTGACTACCGAGTCTCCTCCGGTTGCTGTGCCTGGTCAGGTAGCTGCGTCGGGTCAGGTGTTTGCTGCAGCGTCTCGGTCTGGTCCTGAGTCTGCTCCCTGCTCGTGTCGCCTCCTGTCCCACCAGACTCTTCTCTGGCACCACCGTCTTGGTCACCCCTCCCTGCCTCGTCTCCGAGGCATGGCCTCTCGTGTCCTGGTCTCTGATCTCCCGCGGTCTCTCCCTCCCCTCCCTCCGGGGCCTGCCCCTACCTGCGTTCCCTGCGTCGAGGGGCGGCAGCGCGCCACTCCTCACTCCTCCGAGTTTCCGCCGACAGAGGCTCCGCTGCAGACTCTTCACATGGACGTGTGGGGCCCAGCCCGCGTCCGTGGACAGGGTCACGAGCGCTACTTCCTGCTGGTGGTTGACGACTACTCGCGTTACACCTCAGTCTTCCCCTTGCGCCGCAAGGATGAGGTCACTGAGGTGTTGATCGACTGGATCCGCGCTGCTCGTCTCCAGCTCAGGAAGAGTTTCGGCTCGGACTTTCCTGTTCTGCGTCTGCACTCCGACAGAGGTGGGGAGTTTTCCTCCGGCCCTCTACGAGCCTTCTGTCGTGCGAGGGGCATCCGCCAGACGTTCACGCTTCCGGCCTCTCCGCAACAAAATGGGATTGCTGAGCGCCGCATTGGCATGGTCATGGATGTCGCTCGTACGTCCATGATCCATGCGGCTGCTCCCCATTTTCTGTGGCCGTTTGCGGTTCAGTACGCGGCGCATCAGATCAACCTTCAGCCCCGAGTCTCCTTGCCGGAGACCTCCCCCACTCTGCTGTGGACGGGGAAGGTTGGCGATGCGTCTGCGTTCCGTGTCTGGGGATCTCGGGCTTTTGTCCGAGACTTGTCTGCGGACAAGATGTCCTCCCGTGCTGTTCCCTGCGTCTTCCTTGGCTTCCCCCCTGACGCGCCTGGTTGGCAGTTTTACCACCCCACCTCGCGCCGTGTTCTGTCCTCCCAGGACGTCACGTTTGACGAGTCGGTTCCGTACTACCGTCTCTTCCCCTACCGCGCTGCCCCCCCCCCCCCCCGCCGCTCTTCCTTACGCCAGGTCCCCCCCCGGTAGACCCCCTCCCCCCTCAGGGTCCTGCTCCATCAGGTGTGTCTCAAGTAGACCCCCCCCCCCTTGGCTGAGCCTTTGGAGGTCACTTCTGACACCTCTGGCCCACCTGAGGGGGGTGACGCTGCTGCTGACGCCCCGGCGGCCTACCGCCGCGCACCACGCTTGGAGACCCCTCCGGGGTTCCCTCCGCGACCTTCTTCACCGCCTCTGCAGCCGGTTACTGTTGACTCTGGTGCTGCTGGGGGTGCTGGGCCTGGGGGTGCTGAGCCTGGGGGTGCGGAGTCTGGGGGTGCTGAGCCTGCGCGTGAGGAGCCTGGGGGTGCTGTGTCTGGGGGTGCTGAGCCTGTGTGTGCGGAGTCTGGGGGTGCTGAGTCTGGAGGTGAGACGCTTGAGGGTACTGGGACTGCTGGTGCGCGGCCTACTTGGAGTGGCCGCCTTCGTCCACGTGTGCCTCTCACCACTCAGCAGCTGCACGACTGGTACGGTCGCCGTCAGGGTCGCGCTGCTGGAGCCCGGGGCTCTACTGCTGGAGGTGCCGGTTCTGGGGGTGCTGCTTCTGGTGGCGCTGGCGCTGGAGGTACCGGTTCTGCGGCTGGAGACACTGGAGGTGCTGGAGGCACTGGAGCTGCTGGAGGTGCTGGAGGTGCTAGAGCTACTGGAGACCCTGGAGCTGCTGAGGGTGCTGGAGCAGCCGGAGGCACTGGAGCTGTTGGAGGTGCTGGAGCTGCTGGAGGTACTGGAGCTGCTGGAGCTGCTGGCGCTAGTTCAGCTGCGCCGACACGACTGTTCTTCGCTCCGCCGTCCCCGTCGTCGCTGCCGCAGCCTGACTCTAATTTTCGTCAGGTTCTTACTCTCCCGTCGTCCACTGGTCTTCCGTTACCGCCTGGCTCACCGCTGCCTGCTCCTTCTCCTTACACTGAGCAGACAGGCAGTCCTGCTGAGCGTCGTGAGCCTGTGTCGCGTCCTGTCTCGCCTGTTCGTTCTGGTCGTACCGGTCGTCGTGTCGCTCGTGCACGTCAGCCGGCTATCTCCAGCGCGCACCTTGTTGTCCGTCGTCCTTCCTCTGCTCCGTAGTCTGCTCCTCTGCCGTCTCCCCCTGCGTCCTCTCTGCCTGCTGTTCCAGACCCTGCGTCTGACCGGTTTCGTGCTGAGCACCCTACTGTCACGCGTCTGTTAGCCACTATTGTCACTGACCCGTCGTTTGAGTCTACTGCTGCGTCTGCCTTGGTTGCTGAGCTTGTTGACTTTGCTGCTGCCTGTCGTCTAGACTACGCCGCTAGTCTTGTTGCTGAGTCTGAGTCTGTCTGTCCTCCGTCCGTCGGGGGTGAGTGTGCTCTTAGCACGGACGTCCTTGAGGACAGGCAGGAGGAGTTCCAGTGTCTTGCTGCTGCTTTACCTCATCTTGTGTCCTCGCTGCTTGCCCCTGAGGGAGACCCCGATGCACCAGACATCCCGACTCCGCGCTCTTACGCGGAGGCGATAGAGGGTCCCTACTCCTCTCAGTGGCAGGCAGCCATGGACGCAGAGATGGCTTCCTGGAAGTCCACAGGCACCTACGTTGACGAGGTTCCTCCACCTGGGGCGAACATCGTCAGTGGCATGTGGATTTTCAGGGTGAAGCGGCCGCCGGGTTCTCCGCCTGTCTTCAAGGCGCGCTACGTGGCTCGAGGCTTCAGTCAGCGGCAGGGAGTTGACTACTTTCAGACCTTCTCTCCCACCCCGAAGATGACCACTCTTCGGGTGCTGCTACACATAGCCGCTCACCATGACTACGAGCTTCACCCTCTGGACTTCAGCACAGCTTTTCTACAGGGCAGCCTGCACGAGGAGATCTGGCTGCGCCGCCCACCTAGCTTCACTGGGTCGTTTCCTCCTGGTACCCAGTGGAGCCTCCGGCGGCCAGTCTACGGTCTCCGCCAGGCGTCGCGTGAGTGGCACGACACACTGAGGACTACGCTTGCGGCTCTTGGGTTTGCTCCTTCTACTGCAGACCCGTCGCTGTTTCTACGCACCGACACCTCTTTGCCGCCGTTCTACATCCTCATGTACGTCGACGACTTGGTTTTTGCTACAGCTGACACTGCTGGACTCGCCCACGTGAAGTCCGAGCTGCAGAAGAGACACACGTGCACAGACCTGGGTGAACTGCGTAGCTATCTTGGCTTGCAGATCACTCGGGACAGAGCACGGCGCACCATTACCCTGACTCAGTCACACATGGTGCAGCAGGTCCTTCAGCGCTTCGACTTCACGTACTCCTCGCCTCAGGCCACTCCTCTGTCTACTCGCCACTCGCTCTCAGCTCTGCCTTCGGATGAGTCCGTAGAGCCGAGTGGCCCGTACCCAGAGCTTGTTGGCTGCCTCATGTACCTGATGACCTGCACACGACCTGACCTGGCCTACCCTCTTAGCATACTGGCACGCTATGTTGCTCCTGGGAGACACCGACCAGAGCACATGGCTGCAGCGAAGAGGGTGTTGCGCTACTTGTGCAGTACTTCGGGCATGGGGCTCGTGCTTGGAGGGCGGAGTCGAGTGGTCCTCACTGGTCACGCAGACGCGTCTTGGGTTGACGACCTGGCTACTCAGCGGTCGTCACAGGGTTACACCTTCAGCCTTGGTTCCGGCTCTGTTTCGTGGCGGTCTACTCGCTCGTCCTCTGTTCTCAGCTCCAGCTGTGAGGCTGAGATCTACGCAGGAGCCATGGCTGCATAGGAGTTACGCTGGCTGACCTACCTGCTGACTGACCTTGGAGAGCCGCCTCGTTCTCCTCCAGTTCTGTACGTAGACAACAAGGCCATGCTGGCCTTGTGTCGGGAGCACAGACTGGAGCACAGAATGAAGCACATTGCTCTTCGCTACTTCCTTGCTCGTGAGCTGCAGCAGCGTGGTCAGCTGCGCCTTGCTTACGTGGCCTCTCAGGCCAACACTGCTGATATCTTCACCAAGGCTCTTCAGCCTTGTGATCATCAGCGCTTTTGTACATTGTTAGGTCTTGTGCCTACCCACTGGGCCTCACTTGCTTACCTCTTGACCTTGCTTTGTACTGTGTCCTATATATATCTGCTCTTGCTTGTTTCCTTTCTATATGTATATATATATATATAGGCTGCATGTGAACTGGCCTTGAGGCCTTGAACCTTTGCTCAGAATGTGTGGTGACGTTGTGATCCACCCTGAGCTTTGCTTTGCTTTGCTTGACTGGTCTTATAACCCCTGGTTCTCCCCCACTTTGCCTATGGGGGTGTGTCAAGCATATTTATGTATGTTATAAAGTTGGGTAGGCTGTAGTGGGGTAGACTATAAGGGGTACAACACTTTAGGGTTCTTCCTTGTACCAAAATTACTCGACACTCTAGTCCACTTTTCACCTACTATTCTGATAGCTGGGTAACTAGGCCAGTTTCTCTTCTTCCAGCAGTTCGCGAAGGTACAATCCTTCCTTGGTGGCTGAGCAGAGTGCGATATATTCTGCTTCGGCTGAGGAGAGAGCAATTAGCTCTTGCTTGCTCGACTGCCACGAGACGTGCCCGATAGGCTCGAGTTGGTAGACGTAGCCGGTGCGCGAGCGCCTGTTGTCAGAGTCGCCGCGTGGTCAACTTCGACATAGCCGATTAACTTAGGTGCCGAGGTTCCCGTTTTGTGATAAGTTAGGCCGATCGTCGGGGTGCTGACGAGGTAGTGAAGTGCCCAGTGGAGCTCCGCCATGTGTTCCGCTTCAGGTTTCTTGAGGTAGGTGGCGAGCTGGCTCGCTAAGTACGATAGGTCCGTCGGCAGGTGATGGCCGCGAAGAGGAGGCATCCCAATTTTCGATGGTAGTCGCGTATGCCGGCGGGCTTGAGTAGAGCGGAGCCTTCCTTGTGATTTCCGGTAGTGTAGCGATTTGGCGTGGAGATGGAGGTCGGGGTGAGTTCCAAGCGTTTGGCGATGGTGTCGGCGTACTTCGCGGCGCTGAGGTAGATCGCGTTCTCTTCTTCTTGAATGTTGTGAGAGTACGACGGCTTATGCTGGCTTTGCTAGCTTGCCTTTACTTTATTATGCATTATCTAGCTTAGCTTTGCTTGATTTTGCTTGCTTTTGCTAGATTTCCTAGGTTCGTTTGTCAGAATATTATGCTCTAGCCTGTAGTGGGGTGCTCTGTAGCGAGTACAACCCTTCTAGGGTTTGCTATTTGTATCCCCATTCTTGCTAGTTCATTCCTCTTTTGCCTAATTCTCACAACATGCTATCAGAGCAGGACGATCCTGTTGGGTCGATCCTGTGGGTGGGCCCACCACCAAATGCTTCCGCTGCTGTTCTACTGGTCGCGCGACGCCTCCTTCCTGCCGCGCGCTCGGGGCGTGCGGCGGGTTTCTCCCCGCCGTGCGCCCCGAGGCGCGCGGCGGTTTCCTCCCGTGGGGGATGCCCGCGTCCCCCCGATCCCGTCGCCCGCGGCCCCGCGATCCCGTCGCCCGCGGCCCCCCGATCCCGTCGCCCGCGGCCCCGCGATCCCGTCGCCCGCGGCCCCCCTGATCCCGTCGCCCGCGGCCCTGCGATCCCGTCGCCCGCGGCCCCGCGATCCCGTCGCCCGCGGCCCACCGATCCCGTCGCCCGCGGACCCGCGATCCCGTCGCCCCCCCCCCCCCCCCCCCCCCCCCCCCCCCCCCCCCCCCCGATTTCCCGTCGCGCCGCCCTGGGGAGCCGCGCGCGGCCCCTCGCTGCCCCGTGGTGGCGTCCTGGGGGCCGCGCGCCGTCCCCCTCGCCGTCCCCCGTGCTCCTTCCCCCGTTCCGCCCGTTTTTAGGGTTTGGGGGTGAGGAGTGTGGGGGTGGCAGCTATGGGGGTGCCGTGTGTGTGCGCCGTCTCCCACTGCTGCAGCTGCCGCTGAGGGGGGTGGATGTGTGGGAGCCGAGGGTTAGGGTTTAAAGGGGGGTGCCGTGGGAGTGGAGCTAGGGGTTCAGCAGGGGGTGTGTGTCGAGGGGTGTGGGACAGTTGGAGGAGGTTGAGCGGAGGCCGCCGTCGTGTCGTCCGCAGCGCCTGTATTCCGGGGGTCGATTAGCCACCGGTAGCTCAGAGAGCCGGTTGCGCCGTCGCCTGTGGGTCCGTTGCTCCTGCCGCGCATATTAGCCGCGGAGCCTGTTACTCCTGTACTCCGGGGCACTCATTCCCGGTAGCCACGTTGTCGCACCAGAGCCGTCTGTTGCCCGTGTGTCTGCAGCTTCAGTCGTCGCCTCCTATCTACTCTCCTCTCGCCAGCCCTCCTCCTCCTCACTTGCCCCCTGTGACTGCCTCTAGCTTTGCTCATAATTGTGAACCTTAAACTATTGCTTCTTGCTTGTGCTCAGAATGTGTGGTGACATCGTGATCCACCCTGAGCTTGTACTGCTTTGTTTCCTCTGCTGATTACACCCCACTTTGGCTATGGGGGTGTGTCAGAATATTATGCTCTAGCCTGTAGTGGGGTGCTCTGTAGCGAGTACAACCCTTCTAGGGTTTGCTATTTGTATCCCCATTCTTGCTAGTTCATTCCTCTTTTGCCTAATTCTCACAACATCGTTGCATTTACTATATTTCTTTTAGTTATAGGTGTCAGAATGAACGGACAGGAATGATTGAACTAACAGTGAAATCAGTACAAGTACCTAACCCTAGAATTGTGTACCCCCTATAGGCTAACCCACTGTAGCCTAAACAAACACAACATATATAATGTTTGACACACCCCCATAGGCAAAGTGGGGGAGAGCAAGGGGTCACAAGACCAGTCAAAGCAAAGCAAAACAAGCTCAGGGTGGATCTCAAGGATACCACACAAATTCCGAGCACAAGCAAGTGGTCACAAGACCAGTTCACATGCAGGATGATAATATAACAAGAGATACAGTGATCACAACCTAGCAAGTGTAAACATGCAGGCATATATATAAAGATCACAGTACAAGCAGAGTCAAGAAGTAAGTAAGTGAGGTCCAGCAGGCACAAGGCCTAGAAGAGTACAGAAACGCTGATGGTCACAAGGCTGAAGTGCCTTGGTGAACACATCAGCAAGGTTGGCCTCAGTGGCCACGTAACGCAGACAAAGCTGACCACGCTGCTGCAGCTCTCGAGCAAGGAAGTACCGCAGAGCGATGTGCTTCGTTTTGTGCTCCAGTCTGTGCTCCTCACACAAGGCAATGGCAGCCTTGTTGTCGACGTACAGCACTGGAGGAGAACGAGGCCGCTCTCCGAGGTCGGTCAGCAGGTAGGTCAGCCAGCGTAACTCCTGAGCAGCCATGGCTGTGGCGTAGATCTCAGCCTCACAACTGGAGCTCAGAACAGAAGAAGAGCGAGTAGAACGCCAAGAAACTGAGCCAGAGCCAAGGCTGAAGGTGTAACCCTGGGACGACCGCTGAGTAGCCTGGTCGTCTGCCCAAGAAGCGTCTGAGTGCCCTGTGAGAACAACCCGGTCTCGCCCTCCAAGCACAAGCCCCATGCCCGACGTACTGCACAAGTAGCGCAACACCCTCTTAGCAGCATCCATGTGCTCCTTCCTGTGACGGCCAGGAGCGACATAGCGTGCTAAGATGCTAAGGGGGTATGCAAGGTCAGGTCGAGTGCAGGTCATCAGGTACATGAGGCAGCCCACAAGCTCTGGATACGGGCCACTCGGCTCTACGGACTCATCCGAAGGCAGAGCTGAGAGCGAGTGACCGGTAGGCAGAGGAGTGGACTGAGGCGAGGAGTACGTGAAGCGGAAGCGCTGGAGAACCTGCTGCACCATGTGTGACTGAGTCAAGGTGATGGTGCGCCGTGCTCTGTCCCGGGTGATCCGCAAGCCAAGATAGCTCGTCAGCTCACCCAGGTCTGTGCACATGTGTCTCCTCTGCAGCTCCGACTTCACGTGAGCGAGTGCCGCGGTGTCAGCAGTGGCAAAGACCAAGTCGTCGACGTACACGAGGATGTAGAACGGCGGCAACGAAGTGTCGGTGCGTAGAAACAGCGACGGGTCAGCAGTAGAGGGAGCGAACCCAAGAGCCGCAAGTGTCGTCCTCAGTGTGTCGTGCCACTCACGTGGCGCCTGGCGGAGACCGTAGACCGGCCGCTGAAGCCTCCACTGGGTGCCAGGAGGAACTGACCCAGTGAAGCCAGGGGGGCGGCGCAGCCAGATCTCCTCGTGCAGGCTGCCCTGCAAGAAAGCAGTGCTGAAGTCAAGAGAGTGAAGCTCGTAGTCGCGGTGAGCGGCTATGTGCAGCAGCACTCGAAGAGTAGTCATCTTCGGGGTGGGGGAGAAGGTCTGAAAGAAGTCTACTCCCTCTCGCTGACTGAAGCCTCGAGCCACGTAGCGCGCCTTGAAGACAGGCGGAGAACCCGGCGGCCGTTTCACCCTGAAAATCCACATGCCACTGACGATGTTCGCCCCAGGAGGGGGAACCTCGTCTACATAGGTGCCTGTGGACTTCCAGGAGGCCATCTCTGCGTCCATGGCTGTCTGCCACTGAGAGGAGTAGGGACCCGCCATCGCCTCAGCGTAAGAGCGTGGGGTCGGGATGTCTGGTGCATCCGGGTCTCCCTCAGGGGCAACTAGCAAGGACACGAGACGGGGCAAAGCAGCAGCAAGGCAGTGGAACTCCTCCTGTCTGTCCTCAAGGACGTCCGTGCCGAGGGCACACTCACCCCCGACGGACGGAGGACAGGCAGACGCAGACTCAGACCTAGCGACAAGGCTGGCAGCGTAGTCTAGGCGACAGCGAGCAGCAAAGTCAACCAACTCAGCGACCAGAGCAGACGTAGCAGAGGACTCAAAGGTCGGGTCAGTGACAACTGTAGCGAGGAGACGCGTAACAGTGGGACTGGCCGCACGACGGGAGTCAGACTCCGGGTCAGGAAGAGTAGGAAGAGAGGACGCAGGAGGAGACGGCAGCGGGACACGCTGCGGAGCAGTGGAGGGACGCAGAGTCATGTAGTGAGTGCCAGGGACAGGAGGAGGACGCTCACGTGGGACACGACGACCAGTGCGAGCAGTACGAACAGGCGACGCAGGACGAGACTCAGACTCACGACGCTCTGTAAGACCTCCTGTGGGACCAGCGTAAGGAGAGGGAGCAGGGAGAGGCGAGGCAGGCGGTAACTGTGACTGCGGCTGGACAGGCAGAGGACACTCGACGGAGGGAGGAGGACCAGGAGGAGGAGCCTGACCAAGAACCTGCTGAAGGAGCGGGACGAAGTACGGTCGCGGCCGCGCAGCGTCTCCAGAAGCAGCAGGGACACCAGCGGCAGCCCCAGCGCCCAAGTCCTCAGCACCAGCAGTAGCTCGAACACCCGAGTCCTCAGTACCAGCAGTAGCTCCAACGCCCTGGTCCGCAGCACCAGCAGCAGCGTCACCGGTCGGGTCCTCAGCACCAGCAGCAGCGCCACCAGTCGGGTCCGCAGCACCAGTAGCAGCTCCAACGCCCGGGTCCTCAGCACCAGTAGCAGCTCCAACGCCCGAGTCCTCAGCAGCAGCAGCAGCGCCACCGCTCGGGTCCTCAGCTCCAGCAGCAGCTCCAACGTCCGAGTCCTCTGTACCAGCAGCAGCGCCACCAGTCGGGTCCGCAGCACCAGGAGCAGCTCCAACGTCCGGGTCCTCAGCACCTGTAGCAGCTCCAACGCCCGGGTCCGCAGCGCCAGGAGGACCACTCCGAAGACTGCAGCGCCGTGTGTACCACTCTCGAATCACCTGAATGGGGGGGAGCTCCTGGGAAGGAGGGGAAGTACCGGGACGAGCTCCAGCAGCACCTCTCCGGAGGCGGCAGTACTCGAGGTACCTCTCCTGCAGCTGCTGGGAGGAGAGGGCTCCTCCAGGCGTAGCACGCTCAGGCTCAGCACCCCCAGACGTAGCACCCCCAGACTCAGCACCTCCAGGCTCCGCACCCCCAGGCTCCGTACCCCCAGGCTCAGCACCCCCAGGCTCCGTACCCCCAGGCTCAGTACCCCCAGGCTCCGCACCTCCAGGCCCAGCACCCCCAGACTCAGCACTCCCAGGCTCAGCACCCCCAGACGCAGGACGCGAGTCAACAGCTACCTCGACAGGCTCACCCGGGTCTACCTGGGACACACCTGAGGGAGCGGCACCCTGAGGGGGGAGGGGGTCGGGTACCTCAGCACCTGGAGCGAGGAAGAGCGGCGGAGGGGGGAGGGGGGCAGTGCGGTAGGGGAAGAGGCGGTAGAAGGGGACGGACTCGTCAAAAGTGACGTCCTGAGAGGCCAGAACCCGGCGCGAGGTGACGTGGTAAAACTGCCATCCAGGCGCGTCGGGAACAAAGCCAAGGAAGACACAGGGAAGAGCGCGACGGGAGAGCTTGTCCACAGACGTGTCGCGGACAAAAGCTCGGGATCCCCACACCCGGAAACGCGACGCATCGCCAACCTCTCCCGTCCACCGCAGAGTCGGGGAAGTCTCCGGCAAGGAGACACGGGGCCAGAGGTTGAGCTGATGCGCAGCGTACCGGACCGCAAACGGCCACAGAAAGTGGGGAGCAGCCGCATGGGTCAGGGAGGTACGAGCGACCTCCATGACTAAGCCAATGCGGCGCTCAGCAACCCCATTCTGCTGTGGAGAGGCCGGAAGCGTGTACGACTGCTCAATGCCGTGCTCAGCACAGTAGGCTGCCAAGAGGTCGGAGGCAAACTCACCACCTCTGTCAGAGTGCAAGCGCAGGACAGGAAAGTCCGAGTGAAAGCGCTCGCCTAGCTGGAGACGGGCTCGGCTGATCCAGGGGATCAAAACACCAGGGACGTCACCCTTGGCGCGCAAGGGGAAGACCGTGGTGTAGCGCGAGTAGTCGTCAACAACTATCAGGAAGTACCTCTCCTGACCCTGACCACGGACGCGGGCTGGGCCCCACACGTCCATGTGGAGCGTCTGCAGGGGAGCGGTCGTCGGGGGAAAGGAGGAGGAGTGAGGAGCGGCGCGCTGCCGCCCCTCGACACAGGGAATGCAGTCAGGAGCAGGGGAGTCAGGAAGGGGAGGGAGCACCCTGGGAAGACCAGCAACAAGGTCCCGTTTGTGCATGGCCCGCAGGCGCTGCACAGACGGGTGACCAAGGCGGTGGTGCCAGAGGACGGTGTCGTTCGCCAGAGAGCGACACGAGCAGGGGGCGGACAGCTGACCTGACGCTGACGCAGACGCAGCTACCTGAGGGGACTCAGTGGTCAGTGTGTACAGGTCAGACCCCGGCTCTCGAGTGAAAGTAGCTAGGTGGCGGCCCGTCCGAGCACACGTGCAGTGAGTCACACGCTCGTAGGCAGGGGTGAACTGGTGAACACCCCCGTCCTGGAGCGCACTACCTGCCACCAAGTTCGTGGAGAACGAGGGGAGGTAGAGACCTGAGAGCGTGCCGGACGGAACCGCTGGACACGGAAGGGTGGTGGAGGAGGTCGCAAGGACCGGACCCCCAGAGGGGTCAGCAAGAGAGACAGCAACCGGCCGAGCTAGAGGCTCAAGGACAGTGCGGTCACGAAAGAAAGAGCGAGAAGCACCTGAGTCCAGTGTGAAGGTGTGCAGTGCTGCAGTCGACTCAGTACCAGGGGGCACAGACGCACAAGCACCTAGAGCAGCAGCTGCAGTAGTACCTGTGGAAGCAGACACACTAGCACCTAGAGCAGCAGCGGGGCTGGCCTGAATGCCCGGGTCGGGCGGAACACGCAAGTACTGAGCACCCTCTCCACTAATAGACATGGTATACATGGCAGTGAGAATAGCATCAAAGTCAAGTGCCCAAATATCAACACCCTTCCTGAGCAGCTCAGCCCAGCGCGGCAGCTCACCCCCACCAGGAAACTGGGTGCGCCACGCATCGTTGAGGCGGGCGAAGCAGCGCTCCGTCTGGTGCGGCCCCCCACACGTCTGGCCAGTGCGGTCACCTGTACGAATAACGTACTGGCAGGTGACGCTGCGCCGCGCATACCACTCACGGGCGGCCTGAAGGGTCGGGGCAGGCTGCTGACTCTGACCGCCCCCCGGGCCTCCACGACCACCACCCCCTCCGCCTCCGCCCCGGCCACCTCCACCCCTGCCGCTGCCACGACCACCTCCGCCTCCGCTGCCACCTCCGCCCCTGTCACCACTCCCAACGCCGCTGTCACCTCCACCACTGCCGCCACTAGCCTCTCCAGTCGCACCTCCACCGCCACCACCTCCACCCCCGCCTCCTCCGCCACCACCCCCACTCCTGCCACTCCTGCCCCTGCGTCGTCCGCCTGAAGCAGACGCAGCCCCGACCTTCTCAGCACCAAGGAGGTCGACAGCAGCAGCAGAGGCGACAGAGGGGAGGAGGGGGGAAGGGGAGCACCCCTCGAAGAAGGGGCCGCGGGGGTCGCCACGAGAGGTGCCTACAGCGACGATACTAGCCTCGGCTGCAAGCAGTTCCTTCTCGAGGAGGTCTACGGTGAGCTCAGTGGGGGAGCGAGAGAGGAACTGGTCCCTGACAGGGCGCAGAGAGTCAGGGAGGCGGGTGACAACGTGGTAGAGAGTGATCCAGAGCGGGGGGGGGTTGCTAGCGAGGAACTCATCAGGCATGGCAGCGCGAAAGCGAGCCTCACTAGTCTTAAGGTGGGTGATGAGGTCTGCGACAGTGTGAAAGGAGGCTAGGTCGGGGAACAGGTAGGGGAGAGTGAGGCGGCCTAGCGTGGCAGAAGCGGGTGAGGAGTAGCGGGCCACTACAGCTGTGTAGAGGTCCTTAGCAGTCTTGCACTGGCCGAAGTGCTCGCGCT
The DNA here is from genome assembly GCA_947470075.1 of Closterium sp. Yama58-4. Classification (NCBI taxonomy): domain Eukaryota; kingdom Viridiplantae; phylum Streptophyta; class Zygnematophyceae; order Desmidiales; family Closteriaceae; genus Closterium; species Closterium sp. Yama58-4. The sequence continues at coordinate 604,412 of CANIUD010000060.1, read as the reverse complement.
CATCTAGCGGCAGGGAGTTGCGAATAGCAAAGCGAGCGTGCGCGTCACGGGTCTGCCACTGTGAGCGCTCAGCTGGGGGGGCAGTAGCGAGTGGGGCGGTCGCATGGCCGAGAGCGTGGTCGTACAGTGTAATATCTTCCTTGGCAGTGAGCTGTAGGAAAAGGTGCAGGTCATCTAGCCAGGTTTCGAATTTGACCGGACGGCCCTCGGCGTCGAAAGCTAGAACAGGAGGACTAGCCATAGCGACAGCGGCAGTAGTAGAAGCAGTAAAGTCACTGAAAAGGCGTGCGCAGGGTCAGTGGGGCCGGTGGGGCCTACGGACTGTAGTGGCGCACAAGCAGCAGTAGCAGGAAGTGTAGTAGTAGGATCTGCAGTGGTGCACAGGCGCAGCAGGCGGCAGCGAGAGCCGGCGCAGCAGGGGCGGGCTCAGCAGCGGTGATACGCGGGCGGCGGCGGGCGCAGCAGCGGCGGTGCGCGGGCGGCGGCGGGCTCAGCAGCGGCGGTGCGCGGGCGGCTGCGGGCTCAGCAGCGGCGGGCCGGGAGCAGTGCGGGCAGCGTGCGGGCCGGCGGCGGTCAGCGCACGAGCCGCGCAGGCTCAGCGCGGGCTGCGCGGGCTGCTCGCGGGCTGCGTAAGCGGGTCGCGGGCGGCTCGCGGGGGTTCGCGGGCAGGTCGCGGGCTGCTCGCGGGCAGTTCGCGGGCTGTGCGCGGGCTGCGCGGGCTGGTCGCGGGCTGCGCAGGCGGTTCGCGGGCTGTGCGTGGGCGGTTCGCGGGCTGTGAGCGCGGCGCGCTGTGCGGTTCGCGGGCGGCGTGACGGGGCCGATCGGGGCGCTAAGGGGCGACGCGACGGGGGCCGTGAGAGGCCGCTAGGAAAAAAAAAGTTCGACGGGGCCGCAGGGCCGCTAGATCGTGCTAGATCGACGGGGCCAGCGGGGCCGGAAACAAGCGAAGGTAAGCAGGTAGGTAAGTCGGTGGGCCCTAAGAACAGTCCTAGCGAAGGACCTGCTCTGAAACCATGTCAGAAATAACTGAGCAGGAATGAAATCAACTAGCATAGAGTTTGGTACAAGTAGGAAACCCTAACTTTGTGTACCCCCTAAGGTGTAACCCACTACAGCCTACACAATATAAACATGCAATGTTGGCCTCAGTGGCCACGTAACGCAGACGAAGCTGACCACGCTGCTGCAGCTCTCGAGCAAGGAAGTACCGCAGGGCGATGTGCTTCGTTCTGTGCTCCAGTCTGTGCTCCTCACACAAGGCAATGGCAGCCTGGTTGTCGACGTACAGCACTGGAGGAGAACGAGGCCGCTCTCCCAAGTCGGTCAGCAGGTAGGTCAGCCAGCGTAGCTCCTGGGCAGCCATGGCTGTGGCGTAGATCTCAGCCTCACAACTGGAGCTGAGAACAGAAGAAGAGCGAGTAGAACGCCAAGAAACTGAGCCGGAGCCAAGGCTGAAGGTGTAACCCTGGGACGACCGCTGAGTAGCCTGGTCGTCTGCCCAAGAAGCGTCTGAGTGCCCTGTGAGAACAACCCGGTCTCGCCCTCCAAGCACTAGCCCCGTGCCCGACGTACTGCACAAGTAGCGCAACACCCTCTTAGCAGCATCCATGTGCTCCTTCCTGTGACGGCCAGGAGCGACATAGCGTGCTAAGATGCTAAGGGGGTATGCAAGGTCAGGTCGAGTGCAGGTCATCAGGTACATGAGGCAGCCCACAAGCTCTGGATACGGGCCACTCGGCTCTACGGACTCATCCGAAGGCAGAGCTGAGAGCGAGTGACCGGTAGGCAGAGGAGTGGACTGAGGCGAGGAGTACGTGAAGCGGAAGCGCTGAAGGATCTGCTGCACCATGTGTGACTGAGTCAAGGTGATGGTGCGCCGTGCTCTGTCCCGGGTGATCCGCAAGCCAAGATAGCTCGTCAGCTCACCCAAGTCTGTGCACGTGTGTCTCCTCTGCAGCTCCGACTTCACGTGGGCGAGTGCCGCGGTGTGAGCAGTGGCAAAGACCAAGTCGTCGACGTACACGAGGATGTAGAACGGCGGCAGTGAGGTGTCTGTGCGTAGAAACAGTGACGGGTCAGCAGTAGAGGGAGCGAACCCAAGAGCCGCAAGTGTCGTCCTCTGTGTGTCGGTCCACTCACGCGGTGCCTGGCGGAGACCGTAGACCGGCCGCTGAAGCCTCCACTGGGTACCAGGAGGAACCGACCCAGTGAAGCCAGGAGGGCGGCGCAGCCAGATCTCCTCGTGCAGGCTGCCCTGTAAGAAAGCAGTGCTGAAGTCAAGTGAGTGAAGCTCGTAGTCGCGCTGAGCGGCTATGTGCAGCAGCACCCGAAGAGTGGTCATCTTCGGGGTGGGGGAGAAGGTCTGAAAGAAGTCAACTCCCTCTCGCTGACTGAAGCCTCGAGCCACGTAGCGCGCCTTGAAGACAGGAGGAGAACCCGGCGGCCGCTTCACCCTGAAAATCCACATGCCACTGACGATGTTCGCCCCAGGTGGGGGAACCTCGTCGACGTAGGTGCCTGTGGACTTCCAGGAAGCCATCTCTGCGTCCATGGCTGTCTGCCACTGAGAGGAGTAGGGACCCGCCATCGCCTCAGCGTAAGTGCGCGGGGTCGGGATGTCTGGTGCATCCGGGTCTCCCTCAGGGGCAACTAGCATGGACACGAGGTGGGGTAAAGCAGCAGCAAAGCACTGGAACTCCTCCTGTCTGTCCTCAAGGACGTCCGTGCCAAGAGCACACTCACCCCCGACGGACGGAGGACAGACAGACTCAGACTCAGACTCAGCAACAAGACTAGTGGCGTAGTCTAGACGACACCGGGCAGCAAAGTCGATCAACTCAGCGACAAGAGCAGACGCAGCAGAGGACTCAAAGGTAGGGTCAGTGACAACAGTAGCGAGGAGACGGGTGACCGTGGGACTGGCAGCACGACGGGAGTCAGACTCCGGATCAGGAAGAGTAGGCAGAGAGGACGCAGGAGGAGACGGCAGCGGGACACGCTGAGGAGCAGTGGAGGGACGCAGAGTCATGTAGTGAGTGCCAGGGACAGGAGGAGGACGCTCACGTGGGACACGACGACCAGTGCGAGCAGTACGAACAGGCGACGTAGGACGAGACTCAGGCTCACGACGCTCTGTAAGACCTCCTGTGGGACCAGTATAAGGAGAGGGAGCAGGGAGAGGCGAGGCAGGCGGGAACTGGGACTGCGACTGGACAGGCGGAGGACACGCTATGGAGGGAGGAGAACAAGGTGGAGGAGCCTGACCAAGAACCTGCTGAAGAAGTGGTACGAAGTACGGTCGCGGCCGCGCAGCGTCTCCAGAACCAGCAGCGACACCAGCGGCAGGGTCCTCAGCACCAGCAGTAGCTCCACCGTCCAGGTCCTCAGCACCAGCAGCAGCTCGACCGCTCGGGTCCTCAGCACCAGCAGCAGCTCCACCGTCCGGGTCCTCAGCTCCAGCAGTAGCTCCAACGCCCGGGTCCTCAGCACCAGCAGCAGCTCGACCGCTCGGGTCCTCAGCACCAGCAGCAGCTCCACCGTCCGGGTCCTCAGCTCCAGCAGTAGCTCCAACGCCCGGGTCCTCAGCACTAGCAGCAGCGCCACTCCGAAGACTGCAGCGCCGCGCGTACCACTCTCGGATCTGCTGAATGGGGGGGAGCTCCTGGGTAGGAGGGGAAGTACTGGTACGAGCTCCAGTAGCACCTCTCCGGAGGCGGCAGTACTGTAGGTACCTCTCCTGCAGCTGCTGGGAGGAGAGGGCTCCTCCAGGTGTAGCACGCTCAGGATCAGCACCTCCAGACACAGCACCCCCAGACGTAGCACCCCCAGGCTCAGCACCTCGAGACTCCGCACCCCCAGGCTCCGCACCCCCAGACTCAGCACGGTCAGGCTCAGCACCCCCAGGCTCAGCACCTCCAGACGCAGCACCCCCAGACGCAGCACCTCCAGACTCCGCACTCCCAGGCTCAGCACCTCCAGGCTCCGCACCCCCAGGCTCCGCACCCCCAGACTCCTCACGGGCAGGCTCAGTACCCCCAGCAGGACGAGAGTCAACAGCTACCTCGACAGGCTCAACCGGGTCTACCTGGGACACACCTGAGGGAGCGGCACCCTGAGGGGGGAGGGGGTCTGGTACCTCAGCACCTGGAGCGAGGAAGAGAGGCGGGGGGGGGAGCGGGGCAGTGCGGTAGGGGAAGAGGCGGTAGTAGGGGACGGACTCGTCAAAAGTGACGTCCTGAGAGGCAAGGACACGACGCGAGGTGGCGTGGTAGAACTGCCAACCAGGCGCGTCCGGGACAAAGCCAAGGAAGACACAGGGGACAGCGCGACGGGAGAGCTTGTCCGCGGACGTGTCGCGAACAAAAGCTCGAGATCCCCAGACCCGAAAACGCGACGCATCGCCAGCCTCTCCCGTCCAACGCAGTGTCGGAGAAGTCTCCGGTAAGGAGACTGATGCGCAGCGTATCGGACTGCAAACGGCCACAGAAAGTGGGGGGCAGCCGCATGAACCAAGGAGGTACGAGCGACCTCCATGACCAAGCCAATGCGGCGCTCAGCAACCCCATTATGCTGTGGAGAGGCCGGAAGTGTGAACGACTGCTCAATGCCCTCCTGCTGACAGAAGGCCTCCAAGAGGCCAGAGGAAAACTCCCCACCTCTGTCAGAGTGCAGACGCAGGACAGGGAAGTCGGAGCGGAAACGCTCACTGAGCTGGAGACGAGATCTGCGGATCCAAGGGATCAAGACATCAGGGACGTCACCCTTGGCGCGCAAGGGGAAGACCGTGGTGTAGCGCGAGAAGTCGTCAACAACAATCAGGAAGTACCTCTCCTGACCCTGACCACGGACGCGGGCTGGGCCCCACACGTCCATGTGGAGCGTCTGCAAAGGAGCAGTCGTCGGGGGGAAGGAGGAGGAGTGAGGAGCGGCGCGCTGCCGCCCCTCGACACAGGGAAGACAGGGAGGAGCAGGCGAGGGTGGGAGGGGAGGGAGAACCCTGGGAAGACCAGCAACAAGGTCCCGTTTGTGCATGGCCCGAAGGCGCTGCACAGACGGGTGACCAAGGCGGTGGTGCCAGAGAACAGTCTCATGCGCCAGAGAGCGACACGAGCAGGGGGCGGACAGCTGACCTGACGCAGACGCAGACGCGGACGCAGCGACCTGAGGGGACTCAGTGGTCAGTGTGTACAGGTCCGACCCCGGCTGCCGAGTGAAGGTAGCCAGGTGACGGCCCGTCCGAGCACACGTGCAGTGGGTCACGCGCTCGTAAGCAGGGGTGAACTGGTGGACACCCCTGTCCTGGAGCGCACTACCCGCCACCAAGTTCGTAGAGAACGAGGGGAGGTAGAGACCTGACAGTGTGCCTGACGGGACCGCAGGACAAGGAAGGACAGTGGAGGAGGTCGCAATGACCGGACCCCCAGAGGGGTCAGCGAGGGAGACAGCAACTGGCCGAGCGAGTGGCTCAAGGACAGTGCGGTCACGAAAGAAACAGCGAGAAGCACCTGAGTCCAGTGTGAAGGTGTGCAGTGCTGCAGTCGACTCAGTACCAGCGGGCACGGACGCACTAGCACCTAGAGCAGCAGCCTCACCATCACCTGAGGTGGCAGACACGCGAGCACCTGCAGTGGCGGTCTCACTAGCACCTAGAGCGGCAGCCTCACTCACACTACACGGCAGCTGCACCGGTCCGCGCCCAGAAGCTCCCGAACGACGCACTCCAGAGTGACTACCACGACCACCACCCCGAGAGCCCAAACTCGCGTACCACTCACGAGCCCGCTGGAGCGTAAGAGGACACTGCTGCTGCACCTGTCCACTACCAGATGCTCCCGAACAACGCACGCCAGAGCGACTACCACTACGGCCACCCCGACAGCCCAAACTGGCGTACCACTCACGGGCCCGCTGGAGCGTAAGAGGACACTGCTGCTGCACCTGTCCACTACCAGATGCTCCCGAACAACGCACTCCAGAGCGACGACCACGACGGCCACCCCGACAGCCCCAACTAGCGTACCACGCACGCGCACGAAGCAGCTGGGGCGAAGGAGGGCACGGCAGCTGCACCTGTCCACTACCAGAAGCTCCCGACCGACCCACTCCAGAGCGACCACCACTACGGCCACCCCGACAGCCCCAACTAGCGTACCACTCACGCGCACGAAGCTGCTGGGGCGTGAGGGACTCACGCGCACGGCCCTGGAGCTGCATCTGGCCACGCCAGGAGCAGCAGTAGTAGCAGTAGCGGCAGCAACAGTAGTAACAGCAGGAGCTGTGGCAGTGGGAGTAGAAAAGGCAGTAGCAGCAGTAGCAGCGGTAGCAGTGCTGGGCAATGCTCACCAGTGGTCGGCGCGGCAGGCGCAAGACGGTGGCGACAGTGGGGTTGCTACAACTGCAGGGCTGGGCCGGGCCGCAGCAGGGAGCTCCGCGGCAGCTGCTGCAGGGCGAGGCCGGGCCGCGACGGCAGCTGCTCCAGGTGCCAGGGGCGGCTGCTGCAGTGGCGGCGGCTCCAGGGGCCAGGGGCGGCTGCTGCAGGTGCGGGCTGCTCCAGGGGGGGCTGCTGCAGTGGCGGGCGGCTCCAGGGGCTGCTACTGCAGTGGCGGGCGGCTCCAGGGGCTGCTGCTGCAGTGGCGGCTGCTCCAGGGGCTGCTGCTGCAGTGGCGGCTGCTCCAGGGGCGAGAGGCGGATTAGGTCAGGGCGACGCGGCGGGCAGGTGGCGACGCCGCGGGCAGGGCGACGCGGCGGGTAGGTGGCGACGCCGCGAGCAGGGCGACGCGGCGGGCAGGTGGCGACGCCGCGGGCAGGTCGACGCGGCGGGCAGGTGGCGACGCCGCGGGCAGGTCGACGCGGCGGGCAGGTGGCGACGCCGCGGGCAGGGCGACGCGGCGGGCAGGTGGCGACGCCGCGGGCAGGTCGACGCGACGAGGGCAGGCGACGACGTCGCGGGCAGGCGACGACGCCGCCGGCAGGCGACGACGCCGCGGAAAGCGGGCCGCGCGCGGGTGGCTAGCAGGCCGTGCGTGCGCGGTAGGGAGAGGCGCACGAGGGCGCAAGAGCGCACGAGGGCGCGCGGTAGGGAGAGGCGCACGAGGGCGCGAGGGCGCACGAGGGCGCGCGGTAGTAAGAGGCGCACGAGGGCACGAGGGAGCACGACGGCGCGTGGTAGTAAGAGGCGCACGAGGGCGCGAGGGCGCACGAGGGCGCACGGTAGTAAGAGGCGCACGAGGGCGCGAGGGCGCACGAGGGCGCACGGTAGGTAGGTAGGTAGGTAGCGGTGGGCCCTAAAACGGTCCTAGTGAAGGACCTGCTCTGATACCATGTCAGAATGAACGGACAGGAATGATTGAACTAACAGTGAAATCAGTACAAGTACCTAACCCTAGAATTGTGTACCCCCTATAGGCTAACCCACTGTAGCCTAAACAAACACAACATATATAATGTTTGACAATAGGCACCGAACTAGGTTGAGTGCACCGAATTCTAGGCTTTTCGGTTGCCACCGAATTGCCTTCTACCGAATTCGGGAAGGGTCTGTTCGGGACGCTTCGCGACCCTCGGAACCTTCGCGTAACACCTGGTTACCTGCCTTGTGTCGAGCCTATACATTGCCTCGCTTTGTACCCAGGTGAAACATTCAATTCAAACTCACTTTTCTGAGCTCGATCCTAGATCCTCACACTTGGTATTCAAAGCCTTTTTACACGCGAGTTTTTCGACCGCTAAATCTAGCTTTTAAAACCGCGGGAGAAACGACGAACACGCCGATTTCGGGTACATAAAAAACCAGTTCCGCGCTGTTTTTTAACTTCCCCCTCGAACCGGTTTTCAAACACTCCTCAGGAACATTTGGTGAAAAAGTTGGAATTTCAGCCGTCGGATCGATTTCTGCATCAACGGCCCTGAGAATTTCATCCAAATAAGTTGGAATTTGGGGCGTCGGATCGAATTTCAGCTCAACGGCCGAGATCTGACGTGAAATTCAGTTAAGGGAGAATTAAGCAACTCAGAAACGGCGCTCGACATTTCTACAGTCGATTTTATTCGCAGTGAGTCGACCAGCGCCTAGTTTTCAATTATTTCTGTCGCAAATCTTCCTGTAAATCGCCAAATGGAGGAAAATGGTGATAATTCCGTACGAAAAATTACGGAGTTACGCACCGACCTGGACCAGATGCGAGCGGCACTCCAGCGATTAGAGGACCTTCTCGCAAACCAGTCGGTAGCCGCCACAGCAGCAGCGAACGTAGCAGCGAATGCAGCAGCGACGGTAGCAGCAACAGCGGCGACACCGACACTTCAACCAGCAACAGCCACAGTGAATCTTGAGGCGGCACGTCCAAGGCTAACGGAGACGTTCAATCCGACTGCGAAAGACAACGACGTCCGTCGATTCATTGCGACACTCGAAATTTATTTCGAGGCCGTTGGCTGTACGACCCCGACACACGATGCAATGCGGATTCGGCTCGCAGCAACACTGTTACGAGGCCCGGCGCTCGAGTGGATTTACAACAGTAAGGAGATCCGAGGCGAGGGGTCATGGACGCAGTTTCGGGCAGCTTAAGTTCAACGTTTCGAACCGATCAATTCCAGCTACATGGCGCGGCAGCAGATTCATCGGCATAAACAGTACGGCAGTGTAACACAGTACACGCAGCAGATGGAGAGCCTCTTCAACCGAATTACCGACCTGACCGAAGGGGAAAAAATCCAAGCGTTTACCAAGGGTCGTGCGTTCCAATGAGTTCATTTTCTCTCCCCGCAGTACAGTGTTAAGGCTCCCCACTCCCCACAGGAGAAGCCTACACAGCTGCAACGGCTTAGGGGAAGGTTCCAGGCCAAGACGAAGCTGAATCGGCCGCGGATAAATCCTTCTAACCCTGCTCAGTTGGAAACTGATACGGAGTCAGCAGCTTCGAGCGCAGGACCTAGGGATGAACTATTTGACATACCCTATGATCCTATAAGCGAGACCATCTACGGCTACTCGGAGCAGCAGCAGCCACTACTCCTCGAGGTGATCTGCAACGGGCGACGCCTCCAGGCGATGGTGGACAGCGGTGCTGTTAACGGGAATGGAGTGTTGGCCCCGCCCTCGCTTGGGCAACGCCGACGACTTGGTCGGATGTACGGGTGAAGCAGCCGACCGTTCGCAGTGAAGGAGCTGCTCGACGGGCTTCGTCGAGCTGCAGGATGTCACTGTGGAGCTTCCGTCGACCAGGGGTGCTCGACGGGCGCAACTGACTGGCCTGGGCGATGGGTGGGCCGTCCGGGAGGTCGACGGAGCAGTCCGTCGACCTACAGCTCGACGGGGAGGTCTCCGGAGCATCCCGTCGAACTGCAGCTCGACCGGGAGGTCTAGGGGGCATCCCGTCGACCTGCAGCTCGACCGGGAAGTCCGCAGGGCATCCCGTTGACCTTCAGCTCGACCGGGAAGTCCGCAGGGCATCCCGTCGACCTGCAGCTCGACCGGGAGGTCGACGGAGCAGTCCTGGTCGACGAAAGGGGTCCGTCGACTAGGGGGTAGTTCGACGGGAGTCGTGGTCGACCGGAGGCACCTGGTGGTCGACCGGAGGCACCTGGTGGTCGACCGGGAGCATCTGGTGGTGTCCAGGTCGACCGGGTAACCTGCTCGACGAGTTCGGCGGAGGCACGCGAACGTCGTCGAGATTGCGATGACGAAGGCGACTGCGGGCTGGTATCCCGAAGTCGATGTGGCTCGTCAGGCGCAGACAAAAGCCGACAGATGCACAACGGGGCAAGTCGGGCCAATCGTCTGCGCGCACCTGCGAGCGTGCGCACTGCTGTCTTCTACGGGGCAACGCTGGACAGCCGCATTGCTGCAGCGTTGGCACGCCGTCGACCTGCAGCGTTGGCAGGTCGCTCTTCTGCAGTGCTGGCGCGACTCCTCTACGCAACGCTGGCGCGAAGTCGACCGAGCTGTGCTGGCGGTCGACCAGGCTAGCTGCAGGGTTGCTAGGTGCCTGATGTAGTCATTGTTGTCATTGCTTGTTCAATCATTCTGGAATTCCAACTTTGCTAGTGGAAACTCTTGCCAATTTCTCCCGTGAATGTGCAAGCACTAAGCAACCAAGCAAAGCTACGATCACTCCTAGTAGTTCGTGCCAACCCCCGTAGTCTAGCTCACTACCGTTGTAGAGTGATTCTCCGCATGGTGCGGTGAGCGTGGACGGCCCCGCAAATTACCTTCAGATAGGAGCCGACTTTTGCACCTACTAAGTCGTTCGTAGGCCGGCAGCAGCGTTAGTCGTCATGGTCGACCCTTTTGTAGAAGCGGGCGTAGCGGACACCTTGGAGACACGCTTGGCTGATGGGAGGAGACGCCACGCAGATGGCGAGTACGGGACGATCCCCTTGACGATCGTCGAGTAGGGTAGGCATCCGGGCGCAGTGGGCGACGGAACACCCTTCCCGTCCTGCATCTCCTCGACCGGCACGAAACGAAGGTGGCGTCGACGACGAGGTCGACGGTGGTGCACGAGTCAGCGGCAGCGAAGGCACGAGGCAGAGAGGTGTGATCAAGGTCGACGGTGGTGTCGACGGGACTCAACTGGAGGTCGCCGGGCTGAAGGGCTTCGCCGACGGCACCGTGCCGATTCCGCCCGAGGAGGATGTCGAGCTGCACGGGGATTTTCGTGCTGCTCACCTGCTCACCTTCATGGTCATCTCAAGGTGCTGCTCGCCGGTGGTGCAGCTAGCGCTCAGGAGCTGTCGAGAGCGACTTGATGCTGGTCACCAGGCATGGCGCTTCATCCTGTCGACGTACCAGGTGAAGGACGACCTGTACATCGGCCAGCTGGAGGAGAAGATGACACACATTCGGATGGGCGAGCAGGAGTCAGCGACGGACTACTGCAATCGTGCTCGACGGATCCTGGCGGAGATGCGGATGGCGGGCGCCGAGTACTCGACGGCGTCCTACATCACTCACCTCGTCAAGGGCCTGCCGCGCAGCTACAACCTCATGAAGAGGATGATGATGGTGCGTGGCACACGTGAGTCCCTCGACGAGGACTCCATCACCAGCTACATTCTTCAAGATGAAGCGATGCAGGAGGCAGAACAGCCCACGGAGCTCCTTCCGCAGGCAAACTACGCTGCACCGACGAAGCTGAATCAGCAGCAAGGGCAGCGCGGGAAGCCGGGCGGAGGTGGTAGCGGAGGTGGGCGGTCGACGAAGGACGTCGACGAGAAGAAGTCGACGCGGGGCAAGGGCCGTGGAGGTGGTGGTCGACGGCGGGAGTGCTGGATCTGCGGCGACCCCGACCATCTCTCCTTCGAGTGCCCCGACCGCGATGACAGCGACGAGGACGACAGCAAGGGAGGCCGCGGTCGATCGGCCAGCCGTCGCCCACGTCGAGATGAGAAGCCGCGCAAGGAGAAGAAGGCGTCGAAGAAGACGTCGTCGACGAAGGAGGTCGACAGCTCCAGCGGCAAGGACCGAGGCGACGGGGAGGCGTCGTGCTCGATGGTCGGCGTGGTGGAGCCGACAGTCTCGCTGGCGCCGGAGGCTGGCGAGGACTTTCAGGCAGTGGCAGCAGCTGTACAAGCTGACCCGATGGCGGTACTGCTCGACAGCGGGTGCTCCCACCACCTGATGGGGACGAAGGCGGCCTTCGTCGACATGGCGCCGAGCGACGAGGTGAAGCAAGTGCGCGGCTTCAATGGGGCGTTGCAGCCTGTCGAGGGTCGCGGAACCGTCGCTCTACAAGGGGAGGCCGGAAAGCGGGTCCTCATCCCCGACGTGCTCTACGTTCCTGGGGTACATGCGAATCTGCTGTCATCTGGCCAACTGAAGGAGAGCGGGGTGCAGTTCCAGGGCGACGGCGATGAGCTGCTGCTCGTCGCAGCGACCGGGGAGGTGCTCGGTCGAGCTCACTACACTGGACGAATCCTCTGCACCGACCTTCGCCCCTGCTCGACGCAGTCGCCGTCGACCGAGGTGGTGGCTCTGCGGACAATCGCCTCGGCGACGAAGACGACCCCCGACAGGATGCATGCTCGACTCGCGCACGTCAGCGTCGACACGATCAAGAGCTCGGCGAAGCATGAAGTTGCTACTGGGCTCGACATCACGCCGTCGACCGGAGCAGACCCGCCGTGTGTCTCGTGCGTCGGAGGGAAGCTGGCGCGGCACACCTTCCCCGACAAGGGCTCGGACGCCGAGGAGGCACTGGCTGTCGTGCACATTGACTTGTGCGGGCCATTTCGGGTGGCTGCCAAGGATGGCAGCTTGTACTTCCTGCTGCTGAAGGATCGCCACACTCGGTTTGTGTGGACAATGCCGGTCGCTAAGAAGAGCGACGTGCTGCGGGAGTTTCAGAAGTGGCTGGTGCTGGTGGAACGGCAGACGAAGAAGTCGGTGCTGTCGCTCCGCTCTGACCGGGGAGGGGAGTTCCTCGGACGGGATTTCACCACCTTCGTCGACGGGAAGGGCATCGTCCACGACCTGACGTGCCCCTACACTCCGCAGCAGAACGGCATGGCTGAGCGGGAGATGCGCACGGTCGTCGAGTCCGTGCGGACGATGCTGCTGCACATGGGCGTGCAGCACCACTGGTGGCACCTCGCTCTTCGACAGGCCGTCTGGGTGCGCAACTGCTTGGAGCGGTCGACGACGCCGCCGGGGACGACTCCGTACCAGCTGCTGACAGGGACGAAGCCCGACCTCATGCTGGCACGGGTGTGGGGCTGCATGGTGCAGTTCATGGTTCCTGAGCAGCAGCGCGGTGGGAAGTTGGCACCGAAGGCTCGCTGGGGGCTTCATTTGGGCGTGTCGCCGGCGAGCAAGGGCTGGGAGGTGCTCGACCTCACCGACAACAAGGTGGTCACGTCGGTCGAGGTGATCTTCTACGAGACGCTGTCGCTGGAGGTGTGGAAGACGAAGTATGGGCCGGCGTCGGGGCGGACGCAGGCGCACTCGCCGACGGACACCTCGACGGCGCTGGACCCCCTGCTCGCCGAAGTCGACGAGCCTGCCGACGACGATGTTGTGGAGGTTCCTCCGCCTCCCCCTGTTCTTGCTCCTCCCTCCCCCGTCGCAGATCGGTCTGCCTCGACACCTGTGTCGGCCACCGGCGATGAGGGGAGCCGTGAGGCGTCGCCTGTAGCGCCGGCCAGTGGCATCGCCGGCGGTCGACAAGGCGCCAAGCTCGTCGACCAGAATCGGAAGCCGTCGACGACAGGGTAGTAGCAGACAGGGGAGCCGGTCGAACAGGAGGCAGCAGCTGGCGTGCAGTCGACAGGGGAGCAGCAGGCATGGCGGTCGACAGGGGAGCTTTCGAAGTCAGCAGCGGACGAGCAGCCGGTCGAAGAGCCGAAGCAGCTGGTCGACGACGAAGACGTCGACGAGGAAGGGGAGCTGTCAGCGGGAGAGGAGTCCACCGACAGCGACGTGGTGGAGGTTCCGGTCGAGAAGCCTGCGCCGGAGCTGCGACGGTCTGGTCGAGCTCGACGGCCGCCGGAGAAGCTGAGCTACCACGCCCACGCCTGCCTGCCACCAGCTGCCTTCACCACGGTGTACGACGAGGTCGACGACGACCTGTTGTACGACGACGCCGAGGAGGATGAAGACCTGCCGGAGCTCGACCCCAACGTACATGCCGACCCCGAACACCGCTGGGACATCGCCACGATGACGGTGAAGGAGGCGCTGGCGAGCTGGAAGGGTCCGGCGGTGAAGGCCGCCATGGAGGAGGAAATCCGGAGTCTCATCGGCATGGGCACTTGGGAGCTGGTCGAACGCCCACGCGGAGTGAACATCATGAAGAACCGGTGGGTGCTGACGACCAAGTACCGCATCGACGACACCGTCGAGCGCGAGAAGGCGAGGCTGGTCGTGAAGGGCTTCACGCAGGTGTACGGCGCCGACTACGACGAGACGTACTCGCCGGTGAGCAGCTACGTCACGCTGAGGATCTTCCTCAGCATCGTCGCCGTCCTTGACCTCAACCTGATGCAGCTCGACATGAAGAACGCTTTCCTGCAGAGCAAGCTCGACCGGGTGCTCTACATGTACCAGCCGGACTACTTCAACGATGGGACCGGCCGGGTGTGCAAGCTGCTAAAGAGCCTCTACGGGCTGAAGCAGTCGCCACTGCTGTGGTACAGGGCTCTCGACGGGGTGCTGCTGGGCGCAGGCTGGAAGAAACGCCAGGTCGACGAGGCGCTCTACTTCAAGTCCGGCGACGACGGAGTGACCTGCTGGGTGCTAGTCTACGTCGACGACCTGCTCGCCACCAGCAGCAGCACCGCGATGCTGAAGGAGCTAAAGGAGCTGCTGCAGTCCGCCTTCGAGCTGCGGGAGATCTCGCCGGTGGTGAAGTACCTTGGGCTGGAGATCGTCCGCGACAGGCCAGCGAGGAAGCTGTGGCTGCACCAGCAGGGCTACGCCGACAAGCTGCGCAGACGCTTCATCGACGAGGAGCAGGGCGGTCGAATTCCGAAGACGCCGGTCTCGGTCGACGCCTACGCCGAGCTGACATTCGACGACGAGGAGGCGCAGGAGCGCGAGGAGGAGGAGTACCGGCAGAAGGTCGGTTCGCTGCAGTTCGCGGCGACGACGACGAGGCCGGACATCGCCTTCGCCTGCAACAAGCTGGGGAGCGGCCTCACGGTGAGGAGCGACCAGCATTGGCGCGAGGTCGACCGCTGCCTCGCCTACCTCGCCGACACCCGCGACACCGCCCTGGAGTTCGGCGGTGGACCAGAGTCGCTGGAGCTGATCGGCTACGTGGATGCCGACGACGCGGGCGACAAGCAGAACCGGACGAGCACGGGCGGCTACGTGTTCGTCTACGGAGGGGCCGCTGTCTCCTGGTCGAGCTCGCGCATCAAGTGCGCGACGCTCTCCTCGACCGAGTCGGAGTACGTCGCAGCTGCGGATGCCGGCAAGGAGGGACGCCGGCTACGATTCCTCCTTGCAGAATTCAAGCTGCTCAACCCTGGGAAGCCGACCACCCTCCGCGTGGACAACAAGTCGGCGATCACGGTCGCTGAAGGCTTGGGGCTGACAGGCAACCTCAAGCACATGGAGCGACGCTACGTTTGGCTGCAGCACATGGTGAGGCGCGGGAAGTTTGTGCTGAAGTACATCCCGACCACCGAGCAGCCTGCCGATTTCATGACGAAGGCGCTGCATTTTCCGGCCTTCAACCGGTGCTCTGTCGCCATCGGCCAAGTTCGTCTGGCCGACGTCGGCGACGGCGACAACAAGGTGCAGCAGTAGGTGCCGTGCCCTTCTGCACGGCTGGTGCAGTGACGGCGTGCTGTGTGTGGGGTGCACGCCGAGGACAGGTTTTCTCCGTGGAGTACTGCCGTGTGGGCTGGAGGCCCAAGCGTGAGCGCGGCAGGGGAGTGTTAACGGGAATGGAGTGTTGGCCCCGCCCTCGCTTGGGCAACGCCGACGACTTGGTCGGATGTACGGGTGAAGCAGCCGACCGTTCGCAGTGAAGGAGCTGCTCGACGGGCTTCGTCGAGCTGCAGGATGTCACTGTGGAGCTTCCGTCGACCAGGGGTGCTCGACGGGCGCAACTGACTGGCCTGGGCGATGGGTGAACCGTCCGGGAGGTCGACGGAGCAGTCCGTCGACCTACAGCTCGACGGGGAGGTCTCCGGAGCATCCCGTCGAACTGCAGCTCGACCGGGAGGTCTGGGGGGCATCCCGTCGACCTGCAGCTCGACCGGGAAGTCCGCAGGGCATCCCGTCGACCTGCAGCTCGACCGGGAGGTCGACGGAGCAGTTCTGGTCGACGGAAGGGGTCCGTCGACCAGGGGGTAGTTCGACGGGAGTCGTGGTCGACCGGAGGCACCTGGTGGTCGACCGGAGGCACCTGGTGGTCGACCGGGAGCATCTGGTGGTGTCCAGGTCGACCGGGTAACCTGCTCGACGAGTTCGGCGGAGGCACGCGAACGTCGTCGAGATTGCGATGACGAAGGTGACTGCGGGCTGGTATCCCGAAGTCGATGTGGCTCGTCAGGCGCAGACAACAGCCGACAGCTGCACAACGGGGCAAGTCGGGCCAATCGTCTGCGCGCACCTGCGAGCGTGCGCACTGCTGTCTTCTACGGGGCAACGCTGGACAGCCGCATTGCTGCAGCGTTGGCACGCCGTCGACCTGCAGCGTTGGCAGGTCGCTCTTCTGCAGTGCTGGCGCGACTCCTCTACGCAACGCTGGCGCGAAGTCGACCGAGCTGTGCTGGCGGTCGACCAGGCTAGCTGCAGGGTTGCTAGGTGCCTGATGTAGTCATTGTTGTCATTGCTTGTTCAATCATTCTGGAATTCCAACTTTGCTAGTGGAAACTCTTGCCAATTTCTCCCGTGAATGTGCAAGCACTAAGCAACCAAGCAAAGCTACGATCACTCCTAGTAGTTCGTGCCAACCCCCGTAGTCTAGCTCACTACCGTTGTAGAGTGATTCTCCGCAGGTGCGTCCCACTCGGTGTGTGACCGCGGGACGTTGGAGAAAGTTGGAGAGAAAGCGGAGAAGACCCAATTTTCAGCAACGATGGTGGACGGTACGAAACTTCCCATCCACGGCGAAACATCACTGCAGCTGCATATAGGTGCGTTGAGGTGGAAGCCGACGTTGCCGATCACGAACATCAAGGGTTTAGATTTCATCTTGGGGCGAGATTTCCTGAAGCGGTTCAACCCCGAAATCGAATGGGTCAATCGGAAGGCGTGCATCTACAACAACGGGAAGCGGATAGAGCTACGAAGCTGGACGGATACAGGGGATGTTCCTGAAACGACACTGGCACGGTTCGAACGGATGGTGAACGAGAGTAACACGGGTTACCTAGCACTGGTCATGGCAGCAGCAGAAGGAGGAGAAGGTGAGTTCCGAGCTACCTGCAGCAGTGAAGGAGGTCTTGGAGCAGTACAAGGATATAATGCCCGACGACCTACCCGCAGGCGTACCTCCAGCACGCACCCACGAGCACGAGATTGTGGAGGAACCAGGTGCGAAACCCATCTCACGTGCACCATACCGACTGAGTCCGACAGAACTGACAGACATGAAGAAGCAGATAGAAAATCTACTGGACAGACAACTGATCCGCCCATCCACCTCTCCCTACGGAGCACCAGTTCTCTTCACCCCAAAACCAGATGGCAGTTTACAGATGTGCATCGACTACCGCGCACTGAACAAACAGACAGTTAAAAACAAATATCCCATACCGCGCATCGACGACTTACTGGACCAACTGCGTGGTGCAACGGTTTTCTCGAAGCTGGACCTACGGTCGGGTTACTGGCAGATCAAGATGGCGGACAACTCGATCCACAAAACGGCGTTCCGTACGAGATACGGCTCCTACGAATACTTGGTGATGCCGTTCGGACTCTGCAACGCACCAGCGACGTTCCAGGCGGAGATGAACCATATCCTACGGCCCCTGCTGGACGAGTGCGTAGTGGTGTACCTGGACGACATTCTCATCTACTCCAAGAACATGAAGGAGCACGTGGAGCATCTACGGAAGGTGTTCGAGATCCTGCGGAAAAACAAGTTCTACGTGAAGCTGTCAAAGAGCGACTTCGCACTGGAGAAGGTGCAGTTTCTCGGGCACATGGTGAGTGCCAAGGGCGTACACGTGGACCCGCGGAAAATCGAAGCCGTTAAAAAGTGGAAAGTTCCGGAGAACGTGAAGGAGTTGCAGCAGTTCCTCGGCTTCGCCAACTACTACAACAGGTTCGTGCCGCAGTACGCTAAGATAGCAGCGCCACTGACCGACCTAGTGAAAAAGGATACGCCATTCAAACCATCATCAAGCCATGGAATAGCTACAGACAGCACTGACCACAGTGCCAGTACTCATCCTACCGGATCCCGAGAAGGACTACGTAGTTGAAGCAGACGCTAGTGACTAGGCAGTCGGAGCAGTACTGATGCAGGATCACGGAAACGGTTTACAGCCTATCGCCTACCTCAGTAAGAAGCTACACGGAGCAGAACTGAACTACCCCATTCACGACAAGGAAGCCTTAGCTATAGTCGTAGCCTTCAAGGCGTGGAGGTGTTACCT
Organism: Closterium sp. Yama58-4; assembly: GCA_947470075.1. Lineage (NCBI taxonomy): Eukaryota > Viridiplantae > Streptophyta > Zygnematophyceae > Desmidiales > Closteriaceae > Closterium > Closterium sp. Yama58-4. The sequence continues at coordinate 586,352 of CANIUD010000060.1, read as the reverse complement.
AGAGGGAGCCAAGACCACAGTCTATACTGACCACTGCAGCCTCAAATACCTGAAGTCGCAGCCGACGCTCTCACGACGACAGGTGCGGTGGGTGGATTTCTTGGAGACCCACTTCCACTACGACATCGTCTACAAGCCCGGGCTACACAACAAGGCAGATGCATTGAGCCGCCCCAGTCATATAGCAGGCATCCAGCTCGACGGGATGAACCCTCTACTCAAGGGTCTATTCCAACATGGGTACTCCGTGGACGGCGAGATCGCAACGGCAGAGAAACAGAAGCTGTTACAGTGGGAGAAAGACTTAGCGGTAAGGAAGGGTTCAGGAAAGATTTGGGTACCGAATTACGCCCCGCTACGGCAGATCCTATTGGAGGAGTTTCATGACGTACCATATGCGGGACATTTCGGGAGCAACAAGACGTTAGCGGGAATAGCGAAGTATTACTACTGGCCCCGGATGGCAGCAGACGTGCAGCAGTTCGTCACCTCATGCGACACGTGCCAGCGGATGAAGAGTAGCAAGCAGAAAAAAGCAAGGTTACTTCAGCCTCTACCCGTACCGGAGCAGCCATGGCAGGTCGTTAGTCTCGACTTCATCACAGGACTTCCCTCGACCTCACGGGGACACGATTCTATCCTCGTAGTGATCGATAAGATCTCAAAAATGGGTCACTTCATACCGACCAATGCCACAGCTACAGCTGAAGCAACTGCTCGACTCTTCTTCGACCGCATCATCACCATCCACGGCATCCCTGCTACACTCATCTCAGACAGAGACCCAAAGTTTACGAGTAAGTTTTGGAGGGAACTAAGCTTGCGATGTCTTCAGCATACCATCCCCAGACTGACGGACAGACAGAGCGACTCAATCAGGTGGTTGAACAGTTACTGCGCACAGCTTGCAAGGACGACATCAGCCACTAGGACACACAGTTACCGACCTTAGAGTTCGCTTACAACAACGCCTCGCATGCGGCCACAGGGAAAACTCCTTTCTTCCTGTGTTACGGACAGGAACCACTCACACCATAGCAGCCAACCACACCGGCACACGTCCAGGCCGCACACGACTTCGTCACCACCATGCAGCAGCTATGGGAGAAGACTCAGCGGCGTCTCACCACGATGCAGAACTCCCAGAAGCAGTATGCCGATCGACAGCGACGAGATCACTTAGTAGCAGTCGGAGATCAGGTGCTTCTCGACACGCGCAACTTGAACCTGTCTCACCTACCGTCCAAACTCCGGCCTCGCTTCTGTGGTCCATTTCTCGTGGAGGCACAGGTGACACCAGTTACATTCCGCTTGCGCTTACCAGATACGTGGAAGCTTCACAACGCTTTCCATGTTCAGCTACTGAAACCCTACAAGGACCCCAACCAACAGTTCCAGGGACGGCAGCTACCGCCACCACCACCTGTTCTTGTGCAGGATGAACCAGAGTACGAGATCGAGCGCGTTCTCACTCATCGGCGCCGCGGCGGCAAGACCCTCGAGTTCCTGATACGCTGGAAGGGATATGACCCTACTGAGGACAGTTGGGTTGCAGAAGCTGATATGGGCAACGCACGCCGTGCTCTCAAGGACTATCTTGTCAAGCAGGGTGTATCTCACGCCACCCAGCTTTGAGGGGGGGACGTGTGAGAGTACGACGGCTTATGCTGGCTTTGCTAGCTTGCCTTTACTTTATTATGCATTATCTAGCTTAGCTTTGCTTGATTTTGCTTGCTTTTGCTAGATTTCCTAGGTTCGTTGCTTTTACTATATTTATTATAGTTATAGGCACCGAACTAGGTTGAGTGCACCGAATTCTAGGCTTTTCGGTTGCCACCGAATTGCCCCCTACCGAATTCGGGAAGGGTCTGTTCGGGACGCTTCGCGACCCTCGGAACCTTCGCGTAACACCTGGTTACCTGCCTTGTGTCGAGCCTATATATAGCCTCGCTTTGTACCCAGGTGAAACATTCAATTCAAACTCACTTTTCTGAGCTCGATCCTAGATCCTCACAAATGTTGAGCTCGAGGTATTGCGTTACGGTAGATGAGACCGTGAGCGTGAGGTCTTGCTGCAGCTCCCCTTCGAACCAGGTCGTGATGCCGTCGGTTGAGCCGATGTAGAGTAGGTCATCCACGTAGACGATGAGCAGGATGTAGTCGTTACCTTTCGTTAGCCGGTACATGCCCTGTGTGGTAGTTGGCGGAATTTGATGCAAATGAGTCGAGCGTGTAGATACTGCTGCCACAGCCGCGGAGCCTGCTTGATGCCGTACAGAGACTTCAGCAGTTGGCAAACTTGGTTGGGGTCTGCGTTGGAGCCGTGTGGTTGCTCGACGAAGATCTCAGCTTCGACAGGTGTGTACAGAAAAGCGTTCGCGACGTCGATTTGGCGCAGTTTCTTCTTCTTCATGGCGGCGATCACGACAAGAATCCATAGCATAGTGTGTCGGCTAACGGGCACGAAGGTTTCGGTGAAGTCGCGTCCGTGCTCTTGGTCGAAGCCGCGTACGACCCAGCGTCGATGGTGCCATCTGCCTTTGTTTTACGCGGAAAACCCATTTTATGGTGAGGATTGTTTTGTTGAGTGCCACGCCGATGGGAACGATTTTCCAGGTGTTGCGTTCTTCCAGCGCCTTTAACTCTCTGTCCATGGCTTCGCGCCATTTTTCCCTGTGCTTCCCCCCCAAAGCCTGCTGAACTGTAGGAGGCTCCTTAGGCGGCGTTGCTTCATGAACGGCGTTGACGAGGCCGAGGATTTGCAGTCCACTCTGTGTGTAGCGGGGGAGTGTTGTGTCCTCGGGATAGACTGCTTCATCTCCCGCTTCTGGATCAGGTGTGAAAATCGGTCCTACACGTACTGCTTCGTCGGTGTTGACTTGCGCGGGTGTAACGTAACCATTGTCGGCGAAGTGGTAGTAGACGTCGGCGTTGATGCTTTCGCGAGGATTTTCGTCGTCCACCAGAACGTCGACCGAACAGTAGGGGAGAGGTTCGACTTCCTCTGAGGCTCCTTCCACGCTCTGCTCGTCCCAATCAGCTTCATCTGCTGCCGAAGCGAAGGCTCGGTCTCCACAAAATCCACTGGTGAGGTCCCGTTGTTCTTCCTGGTTGGCTTGGTAGGAGTCGAGGGTGAGTCGTTCGTAGAAAATCACGTCACGTGCTGCTACTGTTTCCTTCGAGTGGACGTCGAAAATCTTCCACGCGTTGTATTTCTTTTCGATGCCCAGGTGTAGTCCCCACTGTGCGCGTTGGGAGAATCGGCCGGCTCGTGCAGATGGGGGTCGGTACTGTACCATGCACTCGAACACTCGCAACATTTTTGTGCTGCCCAGTTTTCCTGTCCACAACAGGTGCGGTGATGCGTTGTTCGGGAGTGATGATGACGAGAGCAAGTTGTGCAGCATCACGGCGTGGTCCATTGCTTCAGGCCACTGGTGGTTGGGTAGCCGCATGCCACGTAGCAGCTTGCGCATGGTGTTCTGGAGGGTCCTGTTCATTCTTTCTGCTACACCCTGCTGTTGATGGGCGTAAGGAAGGGAGATGAGCCGCTTGATTCCCCTCTCTGCCAGGTACGGCTTAAACCTCTGTGACGCATATTCTCCTCCTCCGTCTCACTAGAAGCTCTTTAGCTTCACCCCGGATTCCCGTTCTGCTACTGGAAGCCAGGCGACGAAGGCTTCGAAAGCCATGTCGCGGCGTCGATGAACGTGATGGTGTAGTTGTAGGCTCCTTGTCCTGGTACGCGATTGTACAGGATGTCGCTGTACACCTTCTCCAGTGGTGCATAAGCTGGTGCACTTGGGTTGTGATGAGAGACGAACGGCTGATGTGGTAAGTCGGCTTCGGGACAGGTAAAGCACGTCCCTCGAACTCCTGAAGTTCTCTCCCGTCGTGTAGGAGCAGTGAGTCTTTGTCAAGTACTCCGGCGCTGATTGTGTTGTTTAACGTTGTGTTGCTTGGATGTCCCATTCATGCATGCCAGATATCTTCGCTGGCGCGGTGTCCGGGTGAGCGCCTATAAATGCCCGAGTTTGAGTAAAAACCGGCGATGAAGTTGGCGCTTCGGTGGACTTCCCGTGGAGTTGGAGTCAGCTGCTGCGCAGGTGTCGGTGGGGAATTTTCGACGAAGACTAGTCCCGTTGAAGGTCCAGCGATTGGTGTCGATGTTGCTGCTGCTGTTACCGTTGTCTCCGCCGCTGCCGATGTTGCATCCGCTGCTGCCGTTGGTGTTCCTGTTGCTGCCGATGTTGTTCCTGCTGCTGCCGATGTTGTCTCTGCTGTTGCCGATGTTGTTCCTGCTGCTGCCGATGTTGTTCCTGCTGCTGCCGATGTTGTTCCTGCTGCTGCCGATGTTGCCTCTGCTGCTGCCGTTTTTGTCTCTTCTGCTGCCGTTGTTGTTCCTGCTGCTGATTGTTGAATTGTTGCTAACGCTCTTGTTCGTTCTGCCTCAGGTATGGTTTTCGAGTACCAGAAGCCTCCAGGACTGAAGTCGGGATCAAGATCTGGCGGGTGCGTCCAAGTAGTGAAGTTGACAATGGCGTCGCTGTAGGCGGTTCCTGGGTCTGGAACGAAGTCGAAGACAAAGACGTTGTTCTTCAATACCGCCTTCCCGGTGTAAAGTCCGCCTCTCCCGTGGTACAGCTTGAACTCATGGGTGGTGCTGTCTGCTTTGAGGTGAATGCATTTCGCCATCAACTGGCTGACACTTAGTAAGTTGTAGTTGAGTCCCTCTGCTATTAGAACCTTTGACATTTCCAGTTGTTAGAGACTAAGGACGGAGTCTAGAAGCTTAGGAGCCGAAATTATCACAAAATTGTTGGCTTGTGTGTCTGGACAGAAAAGTCGTGTTCACAAGAAACGCCGTCGACGAAAAACTAACAATTATCCGCCAAAGCGACTCGAGTATGTTATAGCCCTTGACCGTGGCTACCTTTCCCAATTTGAATCGTATCCAAAGGTGGACTATAGCTCGATTTATGAATTTCGGCGCACCAGGGGGTAAGCTGCCACAGAAATTTAACTCAATCACAATGGTCTCAGAAGTTCTACAAAGAACATTAGAGTAGCACTAAACCAAGTGAGAGGGAAGAGGAGGACGAGAGGGAAGGTCCCAAGGGAGTCCCCAACCAAGGAAACCCCATACCACACAATTCCCTTCCCCATAGGCAACCCAACTTTGACCTTTGTCACTTTCCAACCCATGCCATCCACCTCACCCCAACTTGGCCACACTTGCCAACCTGGTTTGGCTTCATCCAACCTCTTGGCAGCATCTACAGTGATGGGTTCGAATTTCCCAACCCCAAAAGTCTATACCCCATATTGAGTCAACCCCACAACTTCCCAAAGTAGCTGCAACCAAAATATTTTAGCATACGAACTCCAATGTTCGTAACTTTCTTGGTTGTGCTCCGATCGCGACGATTCTTGGTTCGTCGGAAAGCTCTTGAGCAGAGGAATCACTTCAGATATCTGCTCAAGCCAAATAATATTCACACACACTCAAAAAAATCCAAACCACACAAAACACAAATTTCTTGCACACGCTCACACCACGCATGCAACACACGAACACATGATGGGAGGCAGACAGACGTGAATGCGAATGATAGCATCACACAACAAACTCCCCCTCTGGCTGTCTACCATCATTCCACATGTCACAGATCAAGCATGCACCCTCAATGCACACTCATCCCAGCAAGTTTCATGCCCTTCCAATGCTCAGGTTCTGCCAGGCGCTTGGTGAGAATGTCAGCCGCCTGCTGCTGGGTCTTCACAAGCTCCAGTCGAACCTCCTTGTCCAGGAGCCTCCTTGTCCAATGCCACTTGGGCCTGATGTGCTTTGTCAGGCCATGAAGACAGGCATTCTTCGCAAGCTTCACAGTCGACTCATTGTCACAGAAAATCACAGTCGGCTCCCTCTGACCAACACCAATCTCCTCCAACAAACGCCTCAGCCACACCACCTCCTTAGCCCCATGATGCAGGGCCATGTACTCGGTCTCACACGAGGACAGCCCCACCTCGTTCTGCTTCTTGCTGCGCCAGCTCACTGCACCACCTCCAAAGAGGCACACATAGCCTCCAATGCTGGTGCCATCCGCCTTCAAAGAGTTGAAGCTGGCGTCGGTGTAGCAAGTCAAGCGCATCTCCCCCTTGCTCAAGTCAGGAGCTCCCCGCTGCTGCCTTTGCCTCACGGCACTGTACTCCAAGCCCACAGATGCCGTTGCACTCACATAGCGGACCAACCTCTTGGCCGCTTCCAGCTGCTCATGACTGGGGCGTGAAACCACACTCGCAAGCCTGGATGTAGCAAAGGCAATGTCAGGCCGCGTGTGGTTAGCCGCATAGTTGAGTGCCCCCACCATGGAGTGAAAAAGCTTCCTGTCACTCTCACCCACCACCTCCTCATCAGCACAGGGCTCCACAGTGAACCCCGAAGGCAGTGGGGTGGCTGGCTTTCCTCCATCTTGCAGCCCATACTTCTCGGCCAGCCCCTCACAATACTTCCTCTGGTGCAACCTCAACACTCCCTTGTCGAGGTCCCTCTCTACATGCATCCCCAGGCAATACTTCACATCTCCCATCTTTGAGCACTTGAACTGCATCTCCAGCATCTCCTCCACACGCTCAATCATTGCAGACGACTCAGAGAAGAGCAGGATGTCGTCCACATACACCAGGAGCATGAGGAACTGCTCCTTCTCTTGCAGCAGGAACAGGCTGTGGTCACATTCGCTCTTCTTGAAACCCCCAGCCAACGTCTCCTCCAGCTTGTGGTACCATGCGCGAGGAGCCTGCTTCAGGCCATAGATGGCCTTCTTCAGCCTGCACACCCTGCCGCTCCCATCATCCAGCCCCTCAGGCTGCAGCATGTACAGCTCCTCCAGAATGATCCCATTGAGGAAGGCAGTGATGATGTCCATCTGCTTGATCTTCCATCCACGGTTTGCAGCCATTGCCAACATCGTCCTCAGTGTAGTCCCTTTCCCCACAGGAGCAAAGATGTCGTCAAAATCCTTCCCCTTCGTCTGTTGGAACCCTTTAGCCACAAGCCTAAACTTGTAGCGGGTCAGCTCCCCATCAGGTCCATACTTGTGCCTGAAAATCAGCTTCGAAGAAATTGCCTTCTTCCCAGGAGGCAGCTCACACAACTCCCATGTCTCGTTCTCCAGCAGTGAGTCGTACTCCTCCTTCACACTCTGCTTCCACTTCTCAGTATAGGGCCCACTCAAAGCCTCGGTAACCGTCTTGGGCTCAGGGACTGCTCCCCAATAGCAGTGCGCTATCTCCTCCTCATCACACTGCTCAGCCACACTCCCAGCCCGCACCACCTTTGGCTTCCCAAAGCTTGGGTACGTAAGCCGGTTGGGAGGGCGCACATCCCTCCTAGGACGGTCAGCCGCACGTTGCTGCTGCTGCTGCTGCTACTGCGGCTGCTGCTGCTGCTGCTGCTCCACCTCAGGTTCTCCCCCATCCTCAGTCACCCCAGAGATCTCCTCCTCTGAGACAGTGACCTGCACTTGCCTCAAAGGCCGCTGAACCTCATCGGGCTCAATGTTTAGCGGTGTAGTAGGAAGCTTCTGCTGCTGCTGCTTCCACTCCTTGTAGTACAGAGACTCAAGGAACTTCACATCCCTTGACACAGTCAGCTGCTGGCTGGTCAAGTCCCAAATCAACCAGCCCTTGTGATCCTTAGCAAGTCCCAAGTGCACACCCCATCTCCCAGAAGCTTCCAGCTTTCCCCTCTTCTCCTTTGGCACATGAAACACCACCATGCAGCCGTAGGCTCTCAGCATGTTGACTGCTGGTGCACTCCCATACCACTTGGTGTAGGGGACCCACTGCTTGTCCCCCACAGTTGCCAGCACCCTGTTCTTCACAACGACGACCTGCCTCAGTGCAGTCACCCAAAACGGATCCGGCAGCCCTGCACGCCCAAGGAGAGTGCGAGCACCTTCCTGCAGGGTCCGGTTGAACCGCTCAGCCACGCCGTTCTGCTGAGGGTTGTAGGGCACCGTTAGCTGATGCTGGATTCCCTTCTTCTTCAGCACCGCCTCAAAATCAGCACCAATGAACTCTCCCCCACCACCTCCTCATCAGCACAAGGCTCCACAGGGAACCCATGCTTGTGGTACCATGCGCGAGGAGCCTGCTTCAGTCCATGGATGGCCTTCTTCAGCCTGCACACCCTGCCGCTCCCATCATCCAGCCCCTCAGGCTGCAGCATGTACAGCTCCTCCAGAATGATCCCATTGAGGAAGGCAGTGATGATGTCCATCTGCTTGATCTTCCATCCACGGTTTGCAGCCATTGCCAACATTGTCCTCAGTGTAGTCCCTTTCCCCACAGGAGCAAAGATATCGTCAAAATCCTTCCCCTTCGTCTGCTGGAACCCTTTAGTCACAAGCCTCGACTTGTAGCGGGTCAGCTCCCCATCAGGTCCATACTTGTGCCTGAAAATCAGCTTCGAAGAAATTACCTTCTTCCCAGGAGGCAGCTCACACAACTCCCATGTCTCGTTCTCCAGCAGTGAGTCGTACTCCTCCTTCACACTCTGCTTCCACTTCTCAGCATCGGGCCCACTCAAGGCCTCGGTAAGCGTCTTGGGCTCACGGACTGCTGCCCAGTAGCAGTGCGCTATCTCCTCCTCATCACACTGCTCAGCCACGCTACCAGCCCGTACCACCTTTGGCTTCCCAAAGCTCGGGTACGTAAGCCGGTTGGGAGGGCGCACATCCCTCCTAGGACAGTCAGCCGCACTCCTGTTGCTGCTGCTGCTGCTGCTGCGGCGGCTGCTGCTGCTTCTGCTGCTGCTGCTGCTGCTGCTGCTGTAGCACTTCCACCTCAGGTTCTCCCCCATCCTCAGTCACCCCAGAGATCTCCTCCTCTGAGACAGTGACCTGCACTTGCCTCGAAGGCCGCTGCACCTCATCGGCCTCAATGATCAGCGGTGTAGTAGGAAGCTTCTGCTGCTGCTGCTTCCACTCCTTGTAGTACAAGGACTCAAGGAACTTCACATCCCTTGACACAGTCAGCTGCTGGCTGGTCAAGTCCCAAATCAACCAGCCCTTGTGATCCTTAGCAAGTCCCAAGTGCACACCCCATCTCCCAGAAGCTTCCAGCTTTCCCCTCTTCTCCTTCGGCACATGAAACACCACCATGCAGCCATAGGCTCTCAGCATGTTGACTGCTGGTGCACTCCCATACCACTTGGTGTATGGGACCCACCTTGTCCCCCACAATTGTCAGCACCCTGTTCTTCACAACAACAACCTGCCTCAGTGCAGTCACCCAAAACGGATCCGGCAGCCCTGCACGCCCAAGGAGAGTGCGAGCACCTTCTTGCAGAATCCGGTTGAACCGCTCAGCCACGCCGTTCTGCTGAGGGTTGTAGGGCACCGTTAGCTGATGCTGGATTCCCTTCTTCTTCAGCACCGCCTCAAAATCAGCGCCAATGAACTCTCCCCCGTTGTCGGTGCGGATCACCTTCACCTTGTGTCCGCTCTCCCTTTGAGCTCTCGGCATCCACTCCTTGAGAACAGCCGCTGCCACCTCCCCCTTCGCCTTGAGAGGGTAGACCCACACCGCACGCGTGTGGTCGTCCACAATGGTCAGGAAATAGCGGCTGCCCGAGAGAGAAAGGGCCCTCGTGGGGCCCACCACATCCATGTGCACAAGTGCAAGTGGAGCCTTGGCTGGTCCCGTGCTGCTGCTGAAGGGAAACTTCGTGAATTTGGTCTCAAGGCATGTAGGGCAGCTCCCAATCTCCTTTGCTGGCCCCTTTACCTCCAATCCCTTCAAGCTCCCATCCTTCACCAACTTCTGCAGCATAGGAATGTTGATGTGGCACAGCCTCTCATGCCACGTCTCCCAATCGGCCTCACCACTCCCAGACGAAGCCTTTGCCCATGCAGCTGTTGTATCCACTCCAGCAAGCATCTCACCATGTGATTACTGTGGCTGCTGCACCTCCGCACTTGGCGCCAACTCGGTTCCGTCCAAGACTACACCAGCGGGTTTCTGGCGCTATGCGAGCAAGTGGGTTACATACACGAGAGCAAGCACATCGACCGCTACATCGGCGGCCTGAAGCACGACATCGCTCAGGAAATCCAGCTTTGCGGCGTCACCGATTTTCAAGAAATTCTCGCAATGGCGGAGAAACTCAATTTCTTCCGCCGACCGAGACCGGGGTCCTACGTGAGTAGCAGCAACTGGGGACATCGGTCTCGTGGGACGAACGAGGGCGCTACGATACGTGCGGTCGCCGTGAATGCCGCTGCCGCGCCGTTCAAAGGGCGCCGCTTCTCGTGAAATCGGCCGGGACACCGCAAGAGCGATTGTCCAGAAAACGCTAAGGAAAGGGGGAAGTTGGGCAGCAAAAATAGATCAAGCAGCAGGGAAACGCTTGGAGTCAATAGCACACGGGCCCAATACTGACAGGTCAGTCGCCCGCCCGACCCAACCGACCCTCACCGAGTGATTGTGCCGGTTCACGCAATCGACCACACTCGGCCGAATAAGGAGGGTACCGCGGTAGACAGCCCCATACTGCTTAGTGGGAAAATTGGGACAGACTTAATTAAGGTATTCGTAGACGAGGGAGCCAGCCACAGCCTCATTAACACTGCCATGGCACGGAAGATGAAACTGCCACTAGACAGATGCTTACCTGAGATCGACGCAAGACTGGTTGACGGCACGCCACTGGCGATGTGGGAACGCGTAGACCGGGTTCGAATTCGATGCAGGGGTAACTTCACGTTTAGTCAGGAAATGCTTGCGACAACCCTCGACATAACCGACATTTTATTCGGTCATGATTGGTTGCGACGGCACAATCCGCGAATCGACTGGACGACGGGTGACTGCACCGTGCTAGTGAACGGCAACAACATCGCCTTACCTCGTCGGTGCGTGTCAACGCGATCACAATGAAGCGCGCCGTAGCGGCAGGAGCTGACGTGTATGCGATTGATATTCGGGAAGCCGAAGCAGCAGACCAGGGCGGGGATTTACAGAAGCTGCTAGCCGACGTACCGGATGATTTGGCAGCACTCCTGAACCGGTAAAGTGGGATACTTCTGGATGACCTGCCGACGGGGTTGCCACCTCAGTGACCGCACGACCACAAAATAGAGTTAGAACCGGGGGCACAGCCGACAGTACAGCGACAGTTCCGACTGACCCCACCCGAACTGGACGAATTAAGGAAGCAGCTCGATTACCTGCTCGAGAAGGAGTTCATTCGCCCGAGTTCGTCTCCCTTCGCAGCACCGATACTGTTCACACCGAAGAAGGACGGGGGTTTTCGCATGTGCATAGATTATAGAGCACTGAATAGGGTTACCATCAAGTCATGTTACCCCATCCCGCGAGCCGACGAACTGATCGCCCAAATGCGCACAACCCGGGTTTTTTTTTTTTTTAATCTACCTTAGAGGGGGTTACCATCATATGCACGTCAATCTGCCCGACTGCCCCAAGACAGCTTTTTGCACACGATACGGATCCTTCGAATACACGGTAATGCCTTTTAGACTGACCAATGCCCCCGCCACTTTCCAAATGACGATGAACGAAGCCTTCCGCCCGCTTTTAGATAAGTGCGCCCTCGTCTACTTAGATGACATACTGATTTACAGCCCCGACAGAGCACAACACCTACAGGACATCGAAGCTGTTTTTAAAATGCGGAGTGAGAACCGCTTACTGACAAAAGCCTCTAAGTGCGAGTTTCTACAGGGCAGACTGGAGTTTTTAGGTCACATTATTTCAGTTGACGGTGTGGAAATAGAGTAGAAGAAGATCGCGACGATTCAGGCTTGGCACGCGCCAACGAATCTGACTGAGCTGCAGAGTTTTTTGGGGTTCGTCAACTACGTGCGTCGGTTCGTCCCCGACATGGCGAAGCTGACCGCCCCTCAGACCGACCTGCTGAGGAAGGGGGTTGAGTACACGTGGGGGGAGAAAGAGCAAGCTGCCTTCTCGGCCCTCAAGAAAATTTTGTGCTCGCCGCCCGTGCTTCACATAGCAGATCCGCACCGTCAGTTCGAGCTCGTCACCGACGCAAGTGAGGTCGCTGTGGTAGTAGTACTGTTGCAGGATTTCAGGTACGGCCTCCAGCCAATCGCGTATGAGTCCCACAAGCTGCACCCGCCCGAACGCAACTACCCGATACACGACCGCGAGATGCTGGCGATCGTGCACGCGTTCAAAGTGTAACGGTGTTACCTGACCGTCGCCGACGTGACAGTACGGACAGACCACCGATCACTACAGTACCTCCGCGCCCAATCGAATCTCAATCCGCGACAAGTCCACTAGTTGGACTACCTGGAGTCCAACTTCTACTACACGGTTATGTACAAAAAAGGCGCATCCAACATGTGCTGAATTGTTGGTTGGTGCTGAAATCGTGACGCGAGGCTGGCTTCGGGCCGCATTCGTCGCTTCGGGGTGTGTCGCGCCGTGGTCGTCGTCTCCGTCGTGGCGGACGACGCCATCACTAGCCGCGCTCGCAGCTCACCCCACACTTCCGTGTTGCGATGCTTGTGGTGCAGGTTGCCACGGAGTGCCAGGTGCTTGTGATTGTGCTTGTTGTGCTCGTGCGACGTCGTTTTGCAGGGACGTGCGTTCTGCCGTCAGCGTCACGATTTCTTCGGAACTTTCGTGCAATTGCTACAGCAGTTGGTTCAGACGGTCCTGCGTGAGAGTGGTGACGTCGATGTGTTCGGCCATGGCGAAGGGCGTCGGCTCAGCTTAGTCTAGGCGCAGTCGTGGCTGCTCGCGTTTACAAGAGAACGCGAGGACGGCGGCTCCTAGGGGTTAAGGTCCGTGAGTCCCTTCGAGTGTAAAAACAAAAGTTGATTTTTTGGGGTGCGGAGATGCGCGGTCCGAAAAGGAAAGAAGCTCCGAATACTGTACCAAGTGTTACGGGTGCAATGGATCGAGGTAGCGAGGATTGCACTAAGGTGTCAAACGAGTACAAAATGTGAGCGAAGGCATGAGCAAACTTTTATACTGTACGCGAAACATGCAAACGGTAACGTGGTGCGTGCGAGCTAGCTAGTGCTATGCTGGCAGCTGCGGAGATTGACTCTACAATAGTAGTGAGCTAGACTACGAGGGTTGGAACGAACTACTTGGAGTGATCGTAGCTTTGCTTGCGTTCCTTAGCACTTGCACATTCACGGGAGAAGTTGGCAAGAGTTTCCACTAGCAAAGTTGGAATTACAGAATGATTGAACAAGCAATGACAGAACGACTTCATCAGGCACCTAGCAACCCTGCAGCTAGCCTGGTCGACCGCCAGCACAGCTCGGTCGACCGCCTGCCAGCGTTGCGTAGAGGAGCCGCGCCAGCACTGCAGAAAGGCGACCTGCCAACACTGCAGGTCGACGGCGTGCCAACGCTGCAGCAGAGCGGCTGTCCAGCGTTGCCCCGTAGAAGACAGCAATGCGCATGCTCGCAGGTGCGCGCAGACGATTGGTCCGGCTTGCATTGCTGTGCATCCGTCGGCTGTTGCCTGTGCTTGACGAGCCACATCGACTTCGGGATACCAGCCCGAAGTCGCCTTCGCCATCGCGATCTCGACGACGTTCGCGTGCCTCCGCATAACTCGTCGAGCAGGCTACCTGGTTGACCTGGTCGACCCCCAGGTGCTCTGGTCGACCACCGGGTCCCTCTGGTCGACCACAGCTCCCGTCGAGCTACCCCCTGGTCGACGGACCCCTTCCGTCGACCAGAACTGCTCCGTCGACCTCCCGGTCGAACTGCAGGTCGACGGGATGCTCCGTCGACCTCCCGGTCGAGCTGCAGGTCGACGGGATGCTCAGTAGACCTTCCGGTCGAGCTACAGGTCAACGGGATGCTCCATCGCCCTCCCGGACGAACTGCCCCTCGCCCAGACCAGTCAGTTGCAGCTGTCGAGCTCCCTGGTCGACAGCAACACCACAGTGGTCTCCTGCAGCTCGACGAAACCTGTCGAGCAGCTCTCCCACTGTGAACGGTCGGCTGCTACTCCCGTACATCCGACCAAGTCGTCGGCATTGTCCAAGCGAGGGCGGGGCGAACACTCCATTCCCGTTAACAGCAGCGAGGTTCGGGCTAGTCCCGAAGCGTAGGCCGACTCGGCCAGGCTAGCAGTGCGTGGTTTGGCAAAACAGTGCGCGCGAAGTTGGCGAAGCCCCGTTAGCAGTAACGGGCGAACAACGGCTGCTGCTGTACGCGATGTTGGAGGTCTCACTAAGGAATGGCGAAAAAAATCCACGCATGGCCTACGGGTTTGTACTTGCTAAAACGCGGGTACAAGGAATCATAATTCCTTACATCATTCCTCATTATTCATTTAGTTACCATTGTAACATTGGTATCGATCCTGACCGATAAGTTGGGCTCACCAGCCCGTGCCCCGCCAGATCCCGTAGCGCCTCGTAGCCATAAGCGCCCCGTGCCCGCAGCGCCCGTGTAGCTCGCACCCCCGTCGCCTCCGCGTCGCATCCCTTTCGCCTCCCGTCGCCTCCCCGTCCCCTTCCCCGTCACGTCCCCGTCACCTTCCGTCCCCTCCTATGTTTCTTGAGCAAATGCCTCAATCGCCATCGTGACCTCGGAAACGCGTACGGGAGGAGCAACGGCAAGCGGGGTGAAGAAATGTCGTCGCCGACTGCAGCGACAGTGGCGCGGCGACGGCGCGGACCGAGTGGGCCCCGCGCGGCATCGCCGCCCCCTGGAGCCGGTACGCCCCCTGGAGCCGGTACGCCCCCTGGAGCCGGTACGCCCCCTGGAGCCGGTACGCCCCCTGGAGCCGGTACGCCATTGCCGTGGCGACAGGAGCAGCGCTGGTGGCACGCATGCCGCTATTCGACTCTATAGAACGTGGCAGGGGCTCTTATTCGCTCGTGATCCTACTGTGTCACGTGTCCTCCCTGCTTCATGCGTGCGGCTCCCATTCGTACTACGCCATTGCCTTCCCACGCCATTCAAGTCGGCCGTATCTCACACCACATCGTCCGCCGTCCACCTCCCGCGTGTGCCCCCCCAGCATCGCGGTGGGGTCAGCAGCGCGCGCTCAAGGCGGCACTGCTGGCGGCGCTGGGCGCGGCATGCTGCATCGCGTTTCTGCGCGCCGGCCTGCCGTTCCGCGAGCAGTCCACGCACTCAGACGAGGACCCCTTTCTCCAAGTAATTGCTCGTCTCTCTTAACTCCTCTGCGCACAACCCCCCATGTTTCCATCTCCTTCCCCTCCCCTCCTCCCGTCCCATGTGCAACCCTCTCCCCTCTCGGCCCCACCTCTCCCCACTCAGCCTCACATCTCCCCCTTGTGCCCAACTCCCCTCTCCTGCCTCACCTCTCCCTTGGCTCCCTGGCCTGCCTCTGCCCCCATGGTTATGACGACAGGTGGACGAGGGAGGTCAAGCGGGCGGGGTGGAGGAGGATGGGTGGCCGGTGATGGGCGGGGTGAGGTGGAGCGGGTGTGCGGGAGAAGCCACTGCACTGCCGGCTGCCATGGGTGGGTCAGTCGTGACGCTCAACTCTCAAGCGCCATGGGTGTGCCTGTGACTGTCACACGTGTGTAACGAGCGTGCCTGTCTCCTTTGCGATGCACCTGTGAAACACAGCTGTGTGTTTGTTGTATTCCCCTCTACTCTCCCGCGCTCGCCCTCGCTTCCATGTTCGCTCCAAATACCTCCTTTTGCTCATGCATGCTTGTCGTGCTAACCTGCCCGCCATCTGCTGTGCTGTGAGGGCAGCAGGCAGAGGAGGGGAGGACCAGGGGGGCTATCTGCTGGTGCAGCTGGCAGGGGGGCTCAACCAGATGCGCGCAGGGGTGGGTGGGTTGGGGCCTCTCAACCCCTCGTTTCCCGGCCTCGTTCTCATGCTTGCTCCCTCCCACCCCTGCTCTCACTCGCCCCTGCTCTCACTCTCGTTCTCCTCACTGTTGCTTTGCTGCCTTCAACATTTACCTTACACTTCTCCCCAACCCCGCCACCCTCCGTCCCCCACTTCCCCCCCCGGCCCTCCCATCGCTCCATCCACCCCCTGGCCCCCCCACCGCTCCCCCATGGGGTGGCAGGTCTGTGATGCGGTGGTGGTGGCGAAGCTGCTGGGGGCGTCGCTCATGCTGCCGCTGCTGGATAACTCCTCCTGGTGGGCCGACGGCAGGTGAGGCCCACGGCAGGTGAGAGGATATTGAGACGTGGCTGATGAGATGTGGCTGATGAGGTGCAAGAATGAGAGAGGGAGAGCAGCACCGTTGGGGTTGGTGGAATGGAAGGACTGCCCAATCACCGCACCGTGTGCCTCCCTCATTCATTCCCCTAACTCCCTCCCACCACCCACATCCGCGCTTCCTACACGTCCCACCCTACTTGTTCTCATCGTCCTTTCACTTTGAACGTTCCCTACCACCCTCCAGCCCCCGCCAGCACATTCGCGGACGTGTTTGACGCGGGGCACTTTGCGAGGGCACTGGCGCTGTGGGTGCGAGTGGTGGGCTGCCTGCCTTCCTTTTGAGGCGACTCAAAAACAGGCTCCCCTCCCCCCACCAGCACGTTCGCGGACGTGTTTGACGCGGGGCGCTTTGCCCGCGTGCTGGCGCCGTGGGTGCGCGTGGTGGACCGCCTGCCCTCTGCACTGCGCCACCGGCCCCCCCTCGACCGCACCGTGCCACGCGGCTCCACTGCTGAGTACTACGAGACACGCGTCAGAGCCATGATCAGGTGCCGTGCCGTGCCAGGCTGTGTGAATGAATGTGGCAGTGGTGATAGCGCTGCTGCTGATGGCACTGGCACGCATTCGTTGAAAGCACATGATGGCAGTAACTAGGCAATACTTTTCATCGCAGCGTCATTCACTGTTCCTATCCTTTCTCTGTCTTCTCTCTTCCTGCCTCAGTCACTGCTGCCCACTCTACTGCTGTCCCTTCCCCATCCCATGCGACATGCTCTGCTCTCTCCTGTCTCCCTGCCCCGTGTGTACTAGGCAGAAAGGCGCAAGTGCTGAAGCTGAACCATTTCGATTCCAGGCTGCACGACCAACTACCGTTGGACCTGCAGAAGGTACCACCTCGGAAACCTACCCGTGTTTCAACATTTCTTGTTTCTCCTTTCCGGTCTCTTTTTGAGCACACTTACGAGGTCAATGGTACAGGTACCACAATACAGAGATTGCCACGTGCCCATGTTGACTACCCTTAGGTGCCGCGGGTGACCTGATTGCACGTGGGTGAACCATGTGGCTTCTCACCCACTCTACCCATCGTTCCCCTCTCCTGCCACTGTTTCATCCCCCCCTCCTCCTCCCCCCCACACCCCCTGTCTCCCCCGTCTTCCCCTCCCCCCCCTTCCTCGCCGTCCCCCCTGGCAGCTGCGCTGCGTGGCAAACTACGAGGCGCTGCGCTTCGTGCCGGCGGTCATGCAAGCCGTCACGCGCCTCACGCACGCCCTCACCCTCCCCTCCGCCACGCCCGCCACCACTTCCCTCGACTCTGCCTCACATGCTGCTCTTCCCACTGCTGCTCAGGCCGGCGGTGCTGCAGAAGCAGCGCAAGGTGCACAAGGGCAGGGGGGAGAGAGGGAGCAGGTGCAGGGAGGGGTGCAGGCGAAGGGGAGTGGCGGGGCGGTCAAGTATGTCGCGATTCATCTGAGGTGAGGCAGACATTGGGGTGACATGGGCATGGCGGTGACATGGGCGGTGGCATGGGCGGTGGCATGGGGGGTGGCATGGGCGGTGGCATGGGGGGTGGCATGGGCGGTGGCATGGGCGGTGGCATGGGCGGTGACATGGGGGGTGGCATGGGGGGTGGCATGGGGGGTGACATGGGCATGGGATGAAATAAGAAGTGACCTCTGTGCTTCTTACTATCCTGCGTCCGGTATAGTTAACCTCACTCGATTGTGCCAGAACCTTTCACTTTCCGGTGCCTTGTGTGTGTCTTTGCAACCTGTTGTTCAAGAGACCATTCGCAACTTCCATCCATCCCGTGCCGAGCACAAGGCGCCATCCATGTGACTGCACATGGTGCAATAGATCCATCCCATGTGTTCCCTCCATGCCATCCCATGTGTTCCCTCCATGCCATCCCATGCACAACATGCCGTGCCATGCGCCTGCCGTGCCATGCGCCTGACGTGGCATGGCCATGGCAGGTACGAGCCGGACATGCTGGCGTTCACGGGGTGCGAGTACGAGGGGGGCGCGGAGGAGAAGGCGCTGTTTGACTCCATCCGACAGCGCTGGGCCAACCTGCCTGCCATGGACGCTGAGAAGCAGCGGGCCAAGGGCATGTGCATCGTCACCCCCTCCCAGGCATGTGCATCGTCACCCCCTCCCAGGCATGTGCATCGTCACCTCCTCCCAGGCATGTGCATCGTCACTCCCTTGTATTCCATGCCATGAGCTGCTTTTCTTGCCTATACCATGCCATGAACTGCTTTTTTTGCGCATGCCATGCCATGAGCCACGGAGCACATGGGCAACGGCAGTCGGCATTGAGTGCAGCACGCTCTCTACCACTGCAATGCCACCCACTGCAATGCCACCCACTGCAATGCCACCCACTGCAATGCCACCCACTGCAATGCCACCCACTGCCACAACCATCCACCCCCCCCCCCCCCCCCCCCCCCCCCCCTCTCCTCTGCATGCTCCTGTCCCCAGGTGGCAGTGGCCTTGCAGGCGCTGGGCCTGCCGCCATCCACGCGCGTGTACATCGCGTCGGGGGCGCTGCACGGTGGGGCGGCAGCGCTGCAGCCGCTGCTGCGCGCTTTCCCCTTCACCACGGACAAGCACTCCCTCGCCCACTCCCTCGCCATGGCCCATGCCCGCACAGGGGCGCGCGACGATGACGACGATGAGGGGGATGACGCATGGGGTGCGGGTGGGGGCGGGGGCGGGGACGAGGGGGTGAGGGGGGAGGGCGGGGGGGCGTTGGCGGGGGTGGAGGGGCGCGCGACGCTGCTGGCAGCGGTGGACTATGAGATGTGTCGGGGGGCAGCGCTGCTCGTCACCAACAACAATGGCAACATGGCCCACCTGCTCGCCGGCCACAGAAGGTGCTGCTTGGGGGGGAGTTGCTGCCTTGGAAGCTTTCGAGCTTCTCAAGCCTTTTGACTGCTGTTTGCCTCTTTTCTCCGTCCGCAATAAGCCAACACTTCTCCCCCGCACACCTCTACCACAACAGCTCTCTTCCCCTCCCCCTCCCTCCACGTCTCCCCCACCCCACCCCCATCCCCACCGCATGCGGCGACGCGCAGGTACAGCGGCGTGGGCGGCACGGTGCACCTCTTCGGCTCCTCCATCCACCGCCTCCTCGCTGCCATCCAACAGGGGGATCCCGAGGCTTCTCAGAAGCTTCGCAATCGGCTGCTGAAGGGCGACGTTAGCAGTGAGAGGGAGAGCAGTGAGAAGGCTGCAGCGAGAGGAGGGTTCTACGCTTTTCCACGGGATTGCTTGTGTCAAGTCTGATTCTCCCGTTGCCTTCCGTTGTGTTGCCATTTGTTCATGATTCTTGATGCGAGCGTAATGGTTTGGCACCAATTCTTGCTGCAAGCGAGCACATGACAGCTTGAGAAAGTGCAAAATATATGAAGACAGCAAGATCACCAATTCAACACCCGAAGAATGGCTACAAGCAGAAGCTCTACTACTATTACACTTCACTTAGCAAGCTGAGACCGCGGAAAGAGCAGGGAAGATGGTAGAGAGCACGGGGGAGCAGAGGCGTCTTGGTATTCAAAGGTAGCTGCACCATTGCTGCTGATGGCACCACTAGAAGTGCTGCCAAGGGAAGCATTGGAGGGACTCCCAGGGCAGAGGCACTGGCAGAACTGATCCGGGTCCATTGGGACAGCATCTGGGAGAGGGTAGTCTGGCAAGATGCCCACCTGAATGAGGGGTGAATAGGGTACAAGAGAAGACACTCCTCACGTCAAACAAAAGCTACAGCGACAAAAATATTCCACGAGGTCAAGCCCCACCTTGGGATCATCACCAATCTCCCTCACCTTGTCAATGCCGGTGTGCTCAGGAAACTCAATTTGCACGATGGCAAGGCAATCACCACACACGTCAGATTAAGGCAGCAGCACTCCAGCAGGCATCAGGCATCAGCAAGCCCACCTGTTGGGATCCTCAGGGAATCTGCCCCACCTTGTCACTGTGCGTGCAAATGATGGTTCCATAGCGCGCATTGGCAACCAAACACCACACACGCCAGTCCACGGCAGTGGCATTTTATCAATGCCAGTGAGACTCACCTCCCCCCAATTTGAATTGTCAGAGGTAATTCTTACCTTGCCAATGTTGGTGTGATAGGGGGTTTCATAGCGAAGAGCGGCACCTGCTGCTACACACATCAGTCCAAGACAGCACCTTTGGCATGCCAACAAGCCTGCCTCAAAACCATTCATGAGCAACCTTTCTCACCTTGTCAATGTCAGTGTGATCCGGGGTTTCATAGCGGGCAATGGTCACTGCAAGGCCTGATCCGTCCGACAGCTCAAACACCGACTGGATCTTGCTGTAAAGAGTACAGTTGACAGGAAAGGGATTGCAAGAGTAAAGGGGAGGGAGAACTGGGGAAGTGTGGTAAATGCGAGAGAACTTGTTGGTTGGTGCGGTAACAAGCCTCTCAGCCCTTATAAAACAGGGACCGGATTATGCTGTAACGAGAACAAGTGAGAGAGCAGGGAAGGGAAGAGGGAGGGAGGGCGAGAGGCGGCGAGTGCATAAGAGAGAAGGGAAGGAACTTGAAGGAGGGATGTTTTCGGTAAATTGCTGAAAGGGGAGCGGAGGAAGGAGAGAAGCAAGAAACCCTTGTGGCTGGTTTGCTATGAAGCCTCGCATCCCTTTCACCAAGCCTCTGCCAGGCGTCCCTCTGCCAGGCGTCCCTCTCATTGGCAAACAAATGAAAATTGTATAGAAGCCTATTTCACAGCTCTCACCCCTTGCCGAAGGTGGGCTCGCCAAAGACGAGCGCGCGGTTGTTGTCCTTGAGCGCGCCCGCCAGGATCTCACTCGCACTCGCCGTGCCCTTGTTTACCTGGTGGGGAGGGCGGGCGGGCAGGGAAGGATGGGGAAAAGGTGGCGGGGAAGAGGGGTGGGAGAAAACAGAGGAGGGTGAATCGCTGTAAAGTGTAGCAGCTTCTTGCACCTGTTGGGGCGGTGCAAGGGCAATGGGGCGGTGCAAGGGCAATGGGGCGGTGCAAGGGCAATGGGGCGGTACAAGGGCAATGGGGCGGTACAAGGATGAGACACATAGCAGCACAGCACGAGGCAGGGGGAGTGGGGCTGACCAGCACGGCAAGGGGCTGAGAGGTGGCAATGGCGCCCTCCCCGTTGGTCTCATACACGTCGCGCACGCCCAGGCTGTCTGTGATGTACACCAGCACGCCCTTGATGATCCTGTGAGGCGGGAAACAAGAGCAGGAACTCCACTGCACTGTCAGGTCAAGTCACATACACGCCCCCACCCCTGGGCTGTCCGTAATGTAAACTAGCACAGACAGGTCAAGTCTCACACACACGTCCCGCACCCCGCAATGATGTCCGTGATTGAGACGAGCACAGGAATTTGTTAGCATCCATAGAAGAAAGGGAAGAGTGAGAAGCGAGTAAACATGGATTACCACCCACATGGCATTGCACCCACATGGCATTGCGCCCACATGGCATTGCGCCCACATGGCATTGCGCCCACATGGCATTGCGCCCACATGGCATTGCACCCACATGGCATTGCACCCACATGGCATTGCGCCCACATGGCATTGCGCCCACATGGCATTGCGCCCACATGGCATTGCGCCCACATGGCATTGCGCCCACATGGCATTGCGCCCACATGGCATTGCGCCCACATGGCATTGCACCCGCATGGCATTGCACCCGCATGGCATTGCGCCCGCATGGCATTGCGCCCGCATGGCATTGCGCCCACATGGCATTGCGCCCACATGGCATTGCGCCCACATGGCATTGCGCCCACATGGCATTGCACCCACATGGCATTGCGCCCACATGGCATTGCGCCCACATGGCATTGCGCCCACATGGCATTGCGCCCACATGGCATTGCACCCACATGGCATTGCACCCACATGGCATTGCGCCCACATGGCATTGCGCCCACATGGCATTGCGCCCACATGGCATTGCGCCCACATGGCATTGCGCCCGCATGGCATTGCGCCCGCATGGCATTGCGCCCGCATGGCATTGCGCCCACATGGCATTGCGCCCACATGGCATTGCGCCCACATGGCATTGCGCCCACATGGCATTGCGCCCACATGGCATTGCGCCCACATGGCATTGCGCCCACATGGCATTGCGCCCACATGGCATTGCGCCCACATGGCATTGCGCCCACATGGCATTGCACCCACATGGCATTGCACCCACATGGCATTGCGCCCACATGGCATTGCGCCCACATGGCATTGCGCCCACATGGCATTGCGCCCACATGGCATTGCGCCCACATGGCATTGCACCCACATGGCATTGCACCCACATGGCATTGCGCCCACATGGCATTGCGCCCACATGGCATTGCGCCCACATGGCATTGCGCCCACATGGCATTGCGCCCACATGGCATTGCGCCCACATGGCATTGCGCCCACATGGCATTGCGCCCACATGGCATTGCGCCCACATGGCATTGCGCCCACATGGCATTGCACCCACATGGCATTGCGCCCACATGGCATTGCGCCCACATGGCATTGCGCCCACATGGCATTGCGCCCACATGGCATTGCGCCCACATGGCATTGCGCCCACATGGCATTGCACCCACATGGCATTGCGCCCCTCCGAGAAGCCCACTTCTTCAAGAAGCCCACACCTTGAGGATCCGAACACCAAATGTCAATAAGTGGGCTTCTCAAGAGGCCCACTTCTTGAGGATCCGAACACCAAATGTGAATTCGGATGTGACTTCTGTTGCGGATGTGATGTGACTTCAACCTAGCGTGCCTTGCTGTGTGCCTTCGAGCAGCCGCATGCCTCGATCTAGAAATTCTTATCATGTATAAGTTATAACGAATCTACCTGCCTCAGCCTGAACGTACCATCTCCCCTCAGCCCCAGAGCTCACCACATCTTGGCAATCTCAATGGCAGACGGGAAGAGCCCCCCACTGTTGTTGCGGATGTCCAGAATGAAGGCCGTGGCTCCCTCCCCCGTCAGCTGCTCCAAGGCCTGCCTGAGAGCACCTGGTACAAGGGATGGGAAGGGATGGAGAAGGAAAGAGAGGGATAGGAAGTGAGTATGCACAAGGAGATGTCAAGAATGAAGGCTGTGACTCGCTGCCTTGACAGCTGCTCAATTGCCTGCCTTAGAGGGCCTGTAGTAGACCTAAGTTGGATCTTACGTTTACGGTTCCTTACGTTTTCGTAAAATTACGACAATTTTTACGTTTACGAACGGTGGCCCTGATTCGGCCTTACGTTTACGGTCACCTCAAAACTTTTTTGAGCTGCCCAAGGGAAAAGAAATGACCAGAGTATTAGGGGGATTCATTGGGTAAACCATGAATCTGAATTCTCGATTCAGATCCAAGTTCGACAAGGGTGGTGTCAACCTAGCAGCTCGTTCGTAATCTATCGTGTTTCTCTCCTACTAACCAGGTCAACGCTGAATCTGAAACTTTCACGGACTCAAAAGGCCCTCCATACGTAGTAAAGTCGCTATTCTAGAAAAACACACGTCGGATTAGTAGTAAGGATCTAGTACACGTACATAATCCTGGAAAAAAAAGCTCTAAACTTTTTTTTCCTGCCCGCCTCATACTTACGCGTAATTTACGTTTTCGTTTACGTTTACGCGAAATTTACGTTTACGTGACCTCCAAAAACGTAAGAGCCCAACTTAGTAGTAGACATGAGCAAAAGTTCAAACCCAAGTGCCACTCACACCGAATTTACTCAGAAGTCACCTCGTTTTAAGTTGACTAAAGCATCATTGCCACTCATTCATACACGGACACACTCACTTGATGAGTTTCAGTTGAAGGTGGTCAAGCGGGTGTACCCCACTTGCACCTTCTCCTCATTGCCTGCCCGCCGGCTGGTTGTCATAGACTTTCACCAGCCAGTCACACTGACACATGCGGACACACATACTAACACACGTAAACACTCACTTGAGGAGTTCTGGTTGAACGTGGTCAAGCGGATGTATCCCACCCGCACCTTCTCCTCACTGCCTGCCTGTGCCACACCCACACCGCCACCTCCACCCTCCGCACCACGGGTGACAGCGCTCCCACTGCTGCCGAAGCTGCCTGCCGAACCATTCCCTGAGGTCAGGAGAGCCGCCGAGGCTTGCCGAGAGAGGTCGCAGGTTCGGAAGATGACGGGGTTGAGGGAGACCTGCTGGCGAGTGAGAGTGAATGTGAGCTCCTCTGGCTGTTGTTGACTCGGTTGACTTTGTTGACTCCGCTGCTGTCTGCCCCTCTGCTGGGGGAGTTGCTTGACTGCCTCGCCTCCTCTTTGCACGGTCAGCTCGACTTGGGAGTCAGCTGGACCCCTGGAGGGATGGCAACGGGTGGAGGAGAGGGGTGAATGTGAGCTCTTGTGGCTGTTGACTCGGTTGACTTTGTTGACTAAGCTGCACCTTCCCCTCTGCTGGGAAAGTTGCTTGACTGCCTCTCCTCCCCTTGGCACAGTTAGCTCAACTTGGGATTCAGCTGGACCCCTGGTGAATAGGAGTAAAGAGGGATGAAAATGGGTGAAGGGGGGTGACGACAGGTGGACAGGAATGGATGGAAGTTAGGCAAAGGAAGCAACAGTAGCACGGAAGCATGTCAAGGCAAACACCCTTATATGGACAACAAAGAGGATGGCAATGACAGGGCCAATGAAGGTTGGCCTTGCAAACTCATAGAAACGGAAACATACAGCGTGCCTGTGCCCAAAGAAACAGGATACCCCACTGCCATGTGCAGTGAAACAGGAGACCCAAGACCCCGGAACCCTTCACAACTCCCCAGACACCCGAACGGTCCGCTGGGCCTCCTGGCACGGGCGCCACCAGCAGCAGCTGCTTGCTGCCTGCAAGGAAGGGACCAGCCCTGCTCCAGCCCCACGCAGCCACGCTTCCCACCTCACCTGCTGCCAAATCACCTGGACCACAGAACCTCAACACCCACTAAACCCCCCCAAACCCACCAAACCGCACCCAATATCCCCTGAAACTACCCCCAAACCCCCTAAACCCCTCCAACACTTACCCAAACAAACCCCACAGGACCGCACTCACTGCAGCTTCTGCGCGGCGTCGTACAGCCCAAGCCCCTCCACAGGCTCCCCGTCAACTCGCACAATCACGTCCCTGGGAGCCACACCCGCGCGGTCCGCTGGCCCTCCTGGCACGGGCGCCACGACCACGAGGTGCTTGCCATCGGCGGAGAAGCCGAGCTCGAGCCCCACCCCCGTGAGCTGGCCCTGCGTGCCCGCCTTGAGCGACCGGAACTTGCCCGGCTCGAAGAAGCGCGTGAAGGGGTCGTCCAGTGACGCCAGCATCTTGCGGATCGCCGCGTCTGGGGGAGAATGGAGAGGGGGAAGGAAGACGGGATGGGGGAGGGGAGAGTGTCGGAATGGGGTTGACGTGATCTTGCTACCTGTGCCTGTGCCTGTGCCTGTGCCTGTGCCTGTGCCTGTGCCTGTGCCTGTGCCTGTGCCTGTGCCTGTGCCTGTGCCTGTGCCTGTGCCTGTGCCTGTGCCTGTGCCTGTGCCTGTGCCTGTGCCTGTGCCTGTGCCTGTGCCCATGCCTGTGCCCGTGCCTGTGCCTGTGCCCATGCCTGTGCCTGTGCCTGTGCCTGTGCCTGTGCCTGTGCCCGTGCCCGCGCCTGTGCCTGTGCCTGTGCCCGCGCCTGTGCCTGTGCCTGTGCCTGTGCCTGTGCCTGTGCCTGTGCCTGTGCCTGTGCCCTCAGCCATCGGGGGAGAAGCCGAGCTCAAGGCCGGCTCCAGTGAGCTGGCTGGCCCTGCTGCGTGCCAGCTTGGAGCAAACAGAGCTTGCCCCTTTCTAACCACCTCTTGTCCACGTACGCCCTGTGCTGTGCTCTCACATGATGGTGCACATATCATGCGCAGCGCAGCACGCACCAATAATTACCCTTTTTAACCACCTCTCACGTGATGGTGCCATACGCACAAACTCACCCTCCTCATTACACATCGAACAACTTCTTCTCCCGAATACCCACAGGTCTGCTCGCGGGTGTTCATGGGCTCCTTCTTGAGCGCCTGCTCGCGGTACCGGAACCAGCTCTGCCCGTTGAAACTCTTGTCCACGTATGCGCGGTCCACCACTCTCCACGCCTCCAAAAACACAAGGTTCTCCTCCGTTAAAGCCCCTGTATGTCAGGTGGATGAGGAGCGAAAATGATGAGCAGGATAAGCCATTCTGTAACATCCACCTACATCCGTGGCCCCGGCTTTGCAATGCCTCCAGAAATACAAGCTTTACAGATGAATGTAATAACGGGAGGAAGATGACGAGAGAAGCGAGGCGACGGAAGAAGCGCAGAGGATAGATGCTTACTGGCCTGGCCCGCGGGGAAGGACACGAGCCCCACCGCGAGTAGAACGACAGCTGCCATGGTGCCGATGAACTGCCGCCACCCAATCACGCAACAACCTGCTGCGCTGCTTCCGCCCTTGCCATCGCTATCGCTGTCGCCACTGCTGCTCCTGCTGCTGCTGCTGCTGCGGCTGGTACTTGTGATCGATCTGGCCTGAACGATAGAGTCTCTAACGCGGCTCCTAATGGCGGGGATATTACGGAAACGGGAAGAAAGGCTGGGAGCGGCCAGAGAAGTTCTGGAAGGGGCATTGTCATGGAACCCTTGGGAATGCCGAGCGATTAATCTCAAAGGGCAAGTTTTGCTACTAATTCCGCTGCTTAAAGAAGTAGTGGATGCATGGCGAGCCTCCCTCAGCCGCGCATCAAGGGAAGGAGAAATGGAGGCCTGAAAACAGTTCCGTGGTTTGGGTGGCGGAAAGTTTCGCGCGGCCTGCGACGAACGCAGTGAAGAACATGGACGATATTCCTCAGAAGCAGGACTGAGTCGCACTGACCATAACGCATCGGCGCGCAAATGAGTGCAGCACGCCATTAGTGAAGGCCCAAAAATATCGAGGCAGAAATCGCCTAGACAGTGGCGCTGTTCTGTTGCAGAATAAACGCTTAGCACCAGTGGTGAGGGATACACCCTGATCACCCCCACGAGGTCCCTACTTCCCCACCGTTCCCGCTGTACCTGCGGGAAATGGCGACGTGATCGACGCCCTAACGTAACCTGAATTTAGACAAATCAGGTTTCAGCACGATGTTACCACAACGGTAACCTCCAGGTTCGGCACATGGCTCGGCAGCTTGGTACGGGGAATTCTCACGGCTTGGGGCTTTCGTCCATACGCTCCCTGACGGTTCGTTTATATTATGGTCGTAACCAGTGCACAAACATACATAGAGCATGCAGGGAAAATGGAGAACAAGAGGCGACAAGTCGTCCTAGGGTTGCGAAGCGTTTTGCAATATTACACACCATACAATATCATACAACAATATATGTAACACCGAATGTTGTTGTAACAGGTTTAGTAGTTTATTTTGAATTGCATCCGCATGGAAGAAAACAGATTGCACACGAGGATTCGAACCTACAACCTTTTGATCTCTCACTCAACAACCAACTGCGCTACAAGCACATACGTCACTACTTGTTTCAAATTTAACTAAACTTTGTTTCGTGACGAATCTGCAATGGTTAGGGTTTGTTCCGTCCCTTTTCTTCTCTCCTCCTCACGCTAGGGGAGCCCCGTTCTTCTCTTGGTTTCCCTTCCTCCCGTTTCCCAAGCTCCGCCTACCACTCAAAGGTCAGAACTTGTTCTACTTACTAAGTTAGGTGATAGTAATAAACTAAGTTAGACTAGCATGTTTTTTATGTTCGTAATCTACTCGTCTACTTAGTGTTGGTCGTTCTAAGAAGCTGCAAACTGTTTATGTATTAGGCTCTAGGTTTTCTCTAGGACTTCAGCTTATCTCATCGCGTGGTATTCTTTACGCCGTTCACCTTGCATCCGTTGTCCATTCCCTATCACGCTCTTTACCTTTCCATGATTAGATAGACTCTTTGGTTGCTGTGTTAAGAAGGTAGGGACTAGGAACTTAGAGAGCTAGGAACTTAGGGTTTGGATGGAGAGAAGTTTGGCCAAAGGAAGGGGTTGGACTAGTGAGAGAGATACATGATATAGGGTTAGGGAAGGTGGTCAGGAGGGGTATACCACCAACAAGAGAATACATACTACACTAGCTATACTAATATGCAGTTATATAAAGAAATACAATTTCTGACATCCCCCCTTAACTGCATACAAGCATAGCCAATGAGAGGCGCTCTACCCTAAGTGCAGTCGTCACCGTGCAGCAGCTGGGCCCACCGATACAACACACGATGGAATGCCCGCCTGCGGTTTAACCCCCGCAGTGGATGCCCGGTGTGCGCGACTCTGGGTGACCACGCCCAGAAACGACTGAGAAAAGAACGAACCACGAGAAAACATTACGAAAGTAAAAAAACAGGAAAGAAGACACCCTTTCTCTCTCTCTCTCTCATTCTTCCCCCCTTTTAACCTCTCTCATCCCCCCTTAACCTCTCTCATCCCCCCTTAACCTCTCTCATCCCCCCTTACCCTCTCTTCCCCCCCCCCTACAGCAACAAGTGCTGCAGGGAGAGAGGAAGAGGGAAGGGAGGGAGGAGGTGCTGGCTCCTCACAACCTCACACCCGCCACCCCCACATCTCCCCCTCCTCCCCCCCCCCCCCACGACGGAAGCAGTGGAAGGGAGGGCGGGCGGGAGGGGGCAGGGCGGCGGTAGCTGCTGCTGGCGCTGGCGGTAGCTGCTGCTGGCGCTGGCGCGGGCGGCTGGCGCTGGCGGTAGCTGCTGCTGGCGCTGGCGCGGGCGGCTGGCCGCGGTGGTGGCGTCCGCGCTGACGGGCCACGCTGGCGGCGGCGCCTGCGGTCCGGGCTGGCGCGGGCGCTGGCGACGGAACGGGGGGCCGCGGGGCGTCGAAACGGGGGGCCGCGGGGGACGGGAATCGGGGCAGCGACGGGCGCGACGGGCGCGACGGGCAACGCAGCGACGGGCGTGACGGGCAAGGCAGCGACGGGTGACGGGCGACGGGCGCAACGGGCGCGACGAGAAAAAATAGCGCATTTCGCGCTGTTGTACGGGCGGGCCCATAATTCTTAAAAAAAAAAAAGAGGAAGGTTCCGGGAAAGAACCTGCTCTGTACCATGTTAAGAAGGTAGGGACTAGGAACTTAGAGAGCTAGGAACTTAGGGTTTGGATGGAGAGAAGTTTGGCCAAAGGAAGGGGTTGGACTAGTGAGAGAGATACATGATATAGGGTTAGGGAAGGTGGTCAGGAGGGGTATACCACCAACAAGAGAATACATACTACACTAGCTATACTAATATGCAGTTATATAAAGAAATACAATTCCTAACATGCTGTTTCCTTCTCTTTTTTCTCCTGTCCATCCTATGTTCTTTCCCTTCTGTTTCTTTCATATGGTTAGGTACTTGTACTGATTTCACTGCTAGTTCAATCATTCCTGTCTGTTGATTCCGACATGGTTTCAGAGCAGGTCCTTCGCTAGGACCGTTCTTAGGGCCCACCGCTACCTACCTACCTACCTACCTACCTACCGTGCGCCCTCGTGCGCCTACGCGCCCCAGTGCGCCTCCTACCTACCGCGCGCGCGCAGCCCGCCAGCCAATCGCGCGCGGCTCGATTTTTTTTTTTTATTTTATTTTTTTAACCGCGCGCGACCCGCTAGCTGCCCGCGCGCGGCCGATTTCTTTTGAGCGCGACCGGCTAGCCGCCCGTGCGCCGCTCGCACCGCTATAGCGCAGCCCGCAGCGGCCCCGCAGGCCTGCACATTGTCGTCGCCCGCTGCAGCTGCCGCCCGCTCGTCGCCCGCTGCAGCTGCCGCCCGCTCGTCGCTCGCTGCTGCTGCCGCCCGCTCGTCGCCCGCTGCAGCGCCTGCCCGCTCGTCGCCCGCTGCAGCTGCCGCCCGCTCGTCGCCCGCTGCTGCTGCCGCCCGCTCGTCGCCCGCTGCAGCTGCCGCTCGCTCGTCGCCCGCTGCTGCTGCCGCCCGCTCGTCGCTCGCTGCAGCTGCCGCCCGCTCGTCGCTCGCTGCTGCTGCCGCCCGCTCGTCGCCCGCTGCAGCGCCTGCCCGCTCGTCGCCCGCTGCAGCTGCCGCCCGCTCGTCGCCCGCTGCTGCTGCCGCCCGCTCGTCGCACGCTGCAGCTGCCGCCCGCTCGTCGCCCGCTGCAGCTGCCGCCTGCTTGTCGCCCGCTGCAGCTGCCGCTACCACGGGCCCGCCGCTGCAGCTACCGCCTGCGCGTCGCCCGCAGCCGCTCCCGCTCGTGCGCCGCGGCCGCTACCGCCCGTGCGCTCCTGTTGCGCCTGCTACCGCTGCCGCTGCTGCACTCGCTCCCACTGCGGCCGCCGCTTCTGCGCCCACTGCCGCTCCCGCCCGTGCGCATCAGCTGCTGCCGCCCGTGTGCTGACACTGCCCACAGCTTCCCTGCGGCCTCATTCTTACTGTTTCTACCGCTACTGCTACTGCCGCTATGGCTACTCCTACTGTACTTACTTTCGATGCTGAGGGCCGTCCAGTGAAGTTCGAAACCTGGCTCGATGACCTCCACCTCTTTCTACAGCTCACTGCTAAGGAGGACGTTTCACTGTACGATCACGCCCTAGGCAACGCTACTGCCCCTCCTACCACTGCTGACAGCACTCAGCGCTCACAGTGGCAGACTCGTGACGCCCACGCTCGCTTCGCTATTCGTAACTCCCTACCGATCGACGAGCGCGAGCACTTTGGCCAGCACAAAACTGCTAAGGACCTGTACACTGCTGTAGTCGCTCGCTACTCCTCCCCCGCTTCTGCCACACTAGGCCGCCTCACTCTCCCCTACCTGTTCCCCGACCTGGCCTCCTTTCAGACAGTTGCTGACCTCATCACCCACCTTAAGACCAGTGAGGCCCGCTTTCGCGCTGCTATGCCTGACGAGTTCCTCACCAGCAACCCCCCCCCGCTCTGGATCACTCTCTACCACATAGTCACCCGCCTCCCCGACTCCCTGCGCACAGTCAGGGACCACTTCCTCTCTCGCTCCCCCACTGAACTCACCATTGCCCTCCTCGAGAAGGAACTGCTTGCAGCTGAGGCGAGCATCGTCGCTGTAGGCACCTCTTGTGGCGACCCCCGCACCCCGTTCTTTGAGGGGTGTTCCCCTTCCCCTCTCCTCCCCTCTGTCGCCTCTGCTGCTGCTGTCGACCTCCTTGGTGCTGAGAAGGTCGGGGCCGCGTCTGCTTCGAGCGGGCGCCGCAAGAGCAAAGGGGGCAAGGGTGGAGGTGGCGGCGGAGGAGGTGGGGGTGGAGGCGGTGGGAGTGGAGGAGCGGCTGGGGAGGCTAGTGGCGGCAGTGGGGGTGGTGACAGCAGCGGCGGGAGTGGCGGCAGGGGTGGAGGCGGCAGCGGAGGCGGAGGTGGTCGTGGCAGCGGCAGGGGTGGAGGTGGCCGAGGCGGTGGCGGCGGCAGTGGTGGTCGTGGAGGCGCTGGCGGTGGCCAGAGTCAGCAGCCCGCCCCGTCGCTTCAGGCCGCCCGTGAGTGGTATGCGCAGCGTGGCTTTACCTGCACGTACGTCATTCGCACTGGTGACCGCACTGGCCAGCAGTGTGGGAGGCCGCATCCCACACAGCGCTGTTTCGCGCGCCTTACTGACGCGTGGCGTGCCCAGTTTCCTGATGCCACTGACCTGCCCCGCTGGGCTGATCTGGAGAAGAAGGGAGTTGATATCTGGGCTTTAGACTTTGATGCTATTCTCACTGCCATGTATGCGATGTTTACTAGTGGAGAGGGTGCTCAGTACTTGCGTGTTCCGCCCGACCCGGGCATTCAGACCAGTCCGGCTGCCGCTCTAGGTGCTAGTGAGTCTGCTGCCCCAGGTCCTGGTGAGGCTGCTGCTCTAGGTGCTAGTGAGTCCGTGCCCTCTGGTACTGAGTCGACTGCAGCACTGCACACCTTCACACTGGACTCAGGTGCTTCTCGCTGTTTCTTTCGTGACCGCACTGTCCTTGAGCCGCTTGCTCGGCCAGTTGCTGTCTCCCTCGCTGACCCCTCTGGGGGTCCGGTCGTTGCGACCTCCTCCACTGTCCTTCCTTGTCCTGCGGTCCCGTCAGGCACACTGTCAGGTCTCTACCTCCCCTCGTTCTCTACGAACTTGGTGGCAGGTAGTGCGCTCCAGGACGGGGGTGTTCACCAGTTCACCCCTGCTTACGAGCGCGTGACCCACTGCACGTGTGCTCGGACGGGCCGTCACCTGGCTACCTTCACTCGGCAGCCGGGGTCGGACCTGTACACACTGACCACTGAGTCCCCTCCGGTAGCTGCGTCCGCGTCTGCGTCTGCGTCAGGTCAGCTGTCCGCCCCCTGCTCGTGTCGCTCTCTGGCGCATGAGACTGTCCTCTGGCACCACCGCCTTATTCACCCGTCTGTGCAGCGCCTGCGGGCCATGCACAAACGGGACCTTGTTGCTGGTCTTCCCAGGGTTCTCCCTCCCCTCCCACCCTCGCCTGCTCCTCCCTGTCTTCCCTGTGTCGAGGGGCGGCAGCACGCCGCTCCTCACTCCTCCTCCTTCCCCCCGACGACTGCTCCTTTGCAGACGCTCCACATGGACGTGTGGGGCCCAGCCCGAGTCCGTGGTCAGGGTCAGGAGAGGTACTTCCTGATTGTTGTTGACGACTTCTCGCGCTACACCACGGTCTTCCCCTTGCGCACCAAGGGTGACGTCCCTGATGTCTTGATCCCTTGGATCCGCAGATCTCGTCTCCAGCTCAGTGAGCGTTTCCGCTCCGACTTCCCTGTCTTGCGTCTGCACTCTGACAGAGGTGGGGAGTTTTCCTCTGGCCTCTTGGAGGCCTTCTGTCAGCAGGAGGGCATTGAGCAGTCGTTCACGCTTCCGGCCTCTCCACGGCAGAATGGGGTTGCTGAGCGCCGCATTGGCTTGGTCATGGAGGTCGCTCGTACCTCCTTGGTTCATGCGGCTGCCCCCCACTTTCTGTGGCCGTTTGCAGTCCGATACGCTGCGCATCAGCTCAACCTCTGGCCCCGTGTCTCCTTACCGGAGACTTCTCCGACACTGCGTTGGATGGGAGAGGCTGGCGATGCGTCGCGTTTTCGGGTCTGGGGATCTCGAGCTTTTGTTCGCGATACGTCCGCGGACAAGCTCTCCCGTCGAGCTGTCCCCTGTGTCTTCCTTGGCTTTGTCCCGGACGCGCCTGGTTGGCAGTTCTACCACGCCACCTCGCGTCGTGTCCTGGCCTCTCAGGACGTCACTTTTGACGAGTCCGTCCCCTACTACCGCCTCTTCCCCTACCGCACTGCCCCGCTCCCCCCCCCACCTCTCTTCCTCGCTCCAGGTGCTGAGGTACCAGACCCCCTCCCCCCTCAGGGTGCCGCTCCCTCAGGTGTGTCCCAGGTAGACCCGGTTGAGCCTGTTGAGGTAGCTGTTGACTCTCGTCCTGCTGGGGGTGCTGAGCCTGACCGTGAGGAGTCTGAGGGTACTGAGCCTGGGGGTGCGGAGCCTGGGGGTGCGGAGCCTGGGGGTGCGGAGCCTGGGGGTGCGGAGCCTGGGGGTGCTGAGCCTGGGGGTGCTGAGTCTGGGGGTGCTGAGCCTGGAGGTGCTGAGCCTGGGGGTGCTGAGCCTGGGGGTGCTGAGTCTGGGGTGCTGAGTCTGGGGGTGCTGAGCCTGAGCTGTCAAAATAGGAGCTAGAATCATGAGCCATAGCTAGGTAAACCCTAGCTAGGCAAGAGAGAAATGAGCAAAGGAGGGTTTGCACTAGCAAGAATGGGGATACAAATAGCAAACCCTAGAAGGGTTGTACTCGCTATAGAGCACTGTTAGAGGGCCCTACGACAGCAAGGGCCCTCGCGAAATGTTAGACTTGGCAGGTTGACGACCGACGACCTGGTCTACTCGGCACCGTCGCACAGGTTCGATGGCAGTCAAGTGTGACTACGGGTGAATGCGAGCTGCAGTAAGGAATCTGCTGAAGTCGGTGCTGGGAAGTAGAGTCGTGGGAGTCTTTGTGTGCTTCCTTATGAGGCACGCCACTCCCAAGCTGAGTCGGATGGAGTTGCGTGCTCGGAAGGTTTTCGCTGCTGAGTTGGATGGAAGTTTGGCGGGGCGCGTTCGCCAACTCCCACAGCACTTTCGTGTGGGTTGGGTTACTCGCAGCGCCCTCGCTACCTTTTGTGAACGCTTGCTTGCCTTTATATGTTTGTGTTTGCTTGTGTGTTTCATATATTCTATTTTCCTAGTGAAGTCCAATCTCTACTCAAATTCTCACTTAGTCATTTGAGACCAACGCTACCCAAACGCTACCGAATTCCTAGCGCAACATCATTCCCATAAGCAGAATCTCTCTCGCCGTCGTAGTGCTCTCCATAATATTCCTTCATGGTGCGGTGAGCGTGGAACGAACACGCATAGAATTCCGTCGTCGACTTTCTTAGCGTTCGTAAACTCGCCTTGGCGTGCGGCGTTAGTGAAGGGCGCATATTAAATTAAGTTGAACCTCTCTTAATTTCCCTCCAGTTACGTTCTCGGACCCAAGGATAGGGCGTTTGGTAATTTATTACCACTCGTCTGAGGACCCTTGTGAGGTGACCCCGAGACGAGGGATTTAAGGAAGGAACAATTTATTTTAATTTGTGGCACCTTATCGAGGCGTCGTAGAGGATGAGTTCGGAGGAGGCGGACGTTGAGGCCGTTAATTTTCGCGCACTAGAGGAGGAGCTCGTGGCACGTCGTTCCCGTGGCGAGCTTAGTAATGTAGATTACGAGCTCATGTTGGAGGGATTACGCTCTCGTCAGCGTCGCGATCATCCCTCGCCACATGTAGAGCAAGCTGCGGGAGGCACTAGTGCGTGGGACATGGCTGTCAATGACGGAGGTGACGATGACGAGGAGGTTGATGGGTTGATGTCGCGTGGGGTCCTGCGAGGACCAACTCGGTTTAGTACGACTAGCGTCGGCGGTGTACAGGAGCGTGTTCATCGTGCGGCGGCGTCACACGAGCGTACGAACTTAGGACGACAGAGCGCTGCTGGAGGAGGGAATGCGGAGGAGTACGATAGTGGAGCTATGCCGGGCATTACCCCGATTGGATCGATGTCGAGGGATGAGGGAATAGCCCCCAACTATGGCTACTTCAAATTCACTCCAGACAGAATCGTCGTGCCTAAGCCGCTCGAAGGACGCCACGACCTATCGACGTGGGTAGAATCGATCGAGCCGCAGCTTGAGATCGCTCAACTAAAGCGATTCATTGACGGTACCACTCCTATTCCACCAACGCAGGCAGTTGCGCATCTCACTCAGTTCCGCGCAATGCAGTTACTGACGTTCACCACGATTTCCCGATGCTGCTCCCCAACCGTACAGATTGCCCTTAAGGGGTGTCGCATGAAGGTAGATGCCGGCTATCAGGCATGGCAGTTTATTATGCGCACGTACATGGCGAAGGACGATCTGTACATCGGTCAGTTAGAGCAGGCGCTCACTAACCTCGAGATGGGTGAGCACGAGTCCGCTACGTCCTATTGCAACCGTGCGCAGCAGATCCTAGTGAACCTGAGGATGGCCGGCGTCGATTACTCGCAGGCGTCGTACATTACTCACGTCGTGAAGGGGTTGCCGCAGCAGTACAACCTCTTACGCAGGATGCTGAAGCTGCCGCAGGTACGCAAGGAGTTGGACGAGGACACCCTCGCTAGCTACATTATCGAGGAGGAGTGTACGCTGGCAGCGGAGGGACGGAAGGACCAATTTCTTCCCCAGGCCAACCAGGTCTTTACCAAGAAGGGTAAGCCCCAATCCCAGCAGACTTCATCCCCTTCCCCTCCCACTACGGCACAGCAGCAGCAGCCTAAGACTGGGGGTGGGGTTGGAGGTGGAGGAGAGAAGTGGAAAGGGGCTAAGGATGGTCCGCCAAAGGGGGGGAAAGGTGGCTTCAAGGGGAAGTGCTACGTGTGTGGACAGACAGGGCATGTTGCTAAGTACTGTCAGCAGCGGGCGGATAAGGAGGCAGACACGGGTGGAGAGGGTTCTGGAGGCAGCGGCGCGAGTGGCAAGGGGGACGATGGCTCTAAGGGGAGCAGGCAGTCATCATGTGCGATGGTGAAGCCCGTTGTAGAGCAGACTCCTCTTGTCGTGCTGGAGCCTGAGGCCGGGGAGGGCTTACAGGCTCTTGCAGCTGCTGTGAAGGCGAACCCGAGCGTCGTGCTACTTGATAGTGGATGCTCCCACCATCTCATGGGAGATCGTTCTGCCTTTGTGGAGATGAGCAGCGGCGGTAGTATCAAACAAGTGAAAGGCTTCAACGGCGCGCTTCAGGACGTAATGGGGCGAGGCACAGTCGCTCTTCTTGGAGAAGGGGGCAGGCGTCTCTTGGTGTCTGACGTGCTGTACGTACCTGGAGTGCAGGCGAGTCTTCTTTCTGCTGGGCAGCTGCGTGATAGTGGTGTGCAACTGCTGGATGCAGGCGACGTGACTCTGCTGCGGGCACCAGATGGGTCACTTCTTGGGCGTGCAGAGTACAAGGGGCGTGTTCTCTGCACGAACTTCCAACCGTGTTTGTCGCAGCAGCAGGAAGGCGAAACGGTGGCACTTCGTACCTTGACGACGGGCGTGCGGTCTAAGGTGGACATGTGGCATGCGCGTATGGCACACGTTGGTATTGATGCCATCGAGCGCACTGCGTCTCACGGGTCAGTGAAGGGCTTGGACCTGGAGAAGGGGGGCAAATCAGGCATACCGTGTGTCTCCTGTGTTGGGGGGAAGATCACTCGTCATACCTTCCCGCCAGTGGGTGCGGAGGAGGATGAGTTGCTTGGGGTGGTGCATGCTGACCTGTGTGGCCCTTTCCGTGAAACAGCTAAGGACGGCAGCCGCTACTTCCTGGTGCTGAAGGATCGCAAGTCGCGGTACGTCTGGGCCTACCCTTTGGCTCAGAAGAGTGATGCGCTGGCGGCGTTTCAGAAGTGGCTCCCGATGGCAGAGCGGCAGTGCAAGACCACGGTGCAGGCGCTGCGCACTGATCGGGGTGGCGAGTTCCTGGGGCATGACTTCACGCTCTTCCTCGACGGCAAAGGCATCATCCATGACCTCACGTGCCCGTACACGCCGGAGCAGAACGGGATGGCCGAGAGGGAGATGCGCAGCATTGTGGAGGCGGTGCGGACGATGCTACTGCACATGGGTGTACAGCATCATTGGTGGCACCTGGCGTTGGCGCAGGCCGTCTGGGTGCGCAACCGCGTGGAGCACGCCTCGCTGCCCTCTGGTGTGACGCCGTACGAGCTCGCCTTTCGACACAAACCCGATGTCAGTATGGTGCGGGTATGGGGCTGCATGGTGCAGTACATGTTGCCTCAGTCGCAGCGTGGGGGGAAGCTGGCACCTAAGGCTCGCTGGGGGTTGCACTTGGGGGTGTCCGCAGCGAGCAAGGGCTGGACCGTGCTGGACTTGGAGTCCAACCGCCTCATCACCACTGTGGAAGCTGTGTTCTATGAGACCATGTCCTTGGCAGGATGGAAGGCGTGGCATCGGCAAGAGCATGGGGGGCGTCCAATGCCCTATGAGCCCCTTCCCTCTCACTTCCCGATCACTCTTGAGGAGGCGGTGGAGGAGGAGGAGGTGGTCGCACCTCCTGCTATGCCCTATGTCCCTACCTCGGTCCCCACCCCACCTCCGCCTTCAGTTTACCCTCGTGTGGTTCCCCCTGCCCCACCTTCTTCATCCTCACCCCCCTTGGCTTCCCCTCCTCCTCCTGTTAT
The DNA here is from genome assembly GCA_947470075.1 of Closterium sp. Yama58-4. Taxonomy (NCBI): domain Eukaryota; kingdom Viridiplantae; phylum Streptophyta; class Zygnematophyceae; order Desmidiales; family Closteriaceae; genus Closterium; species Closterium sp. Yama58-4. The sequence continues at coordinate 548,414 of CANIUD010000060.1, read as the reverse complement.
TCCCTCTCCCCTTCCACCCTCCATCCCTCCTGCACCTGCTCCACCCTCCTCTTCATCTTCCACGGCGCCGCCCGTTGGTGAGGGGGGGATCGTGGTGCCACCGTCTGTGGAGATCACCGACGGGCAGCGCCTTGAGACTGAGCAGCTGCAGGACGAGAGCAGCATGGATGGAGTACAGCAGAGTGGGGGGCAGGAGATAGGGGAGCAGCAGTTAGGGGAGCAGCAGAGTGGGGAGCAGCAGATAGGGGAGGAACAGATTGAGGAGCAGCAGATGGTGGACCAGCAGCTAGGGGAGCAGCAGACAGGGGAGCCGCAGACAGGGGAGCAGGAGCTGTGGGGAATCAGAGATGGTGGTCGTGTGTTGGCTTCTGGGACGATCACTGCGCCACTGCGTCGCTCCACTCGCATCACCCGTGGTATCCCGCCTCTTAAGTATGCTTGGGCTTTAGTGATTGAGCCGGCGGGATTGGATGACGAGGAGGAGGACGAAGAGTGGACGGACCTGGACCCTGACGTGGTGGCTGACCCTGAGAGGCAGTGGGATATAGCGAAGATGACAGTGAAGGAGGCCTTGGGCTGCTGGAAGGGCGACAAGGTGAAGGAGGCGATGGATGAGGAGATGCGGAGCTTGATTGAGCAGGGGACGTGGGAGTTGGTTCCGCGTCCGCCAGGGGTGAATGTGATGAAGAACCGCTGGATCCTGAACACCAAGTTCCGACCTGATGGGGTAGTGGAGCGTGAGAAGGCGCGGCTGGTGGTGAAGGGGTTCACGCAGGTGGCAGGGGTGGACTATGAGGAGACGTACGCCCCCGTGGGAAGCTATGTGACGGCGCGCGTACTTCTGGCGATCGCAGCTGCACTTGACTTGGAGCTGATGCAGCTAGATGTGAAGAATGCGTTCCTCCATGGCGTGCTGGACCGAGACCTGTACATGGAGCAGCCGAGCTACTACGAGGATGGGACTCCTCGTGTCTGTAAGTTGTTGAAGAGTCTGTATGGCCTCAAGCAAAGCCCGATGCTGTGGTATGAGGCCTTGGATGGGGTGCTGCTTGGGGCTGGATGGAAGAAGAGCAAAGTGGATGAGGCTTTGTACTTCAAGAGTGATGCTGACGGGGAGATGTGCTGGCTGCTGGTGTATGTGGATGATTTGCTTGCTGCCAGCCGCAGTCAGAGCATGCTGGGGGAGCTACGTGAGCTGCTGCAGAGTGCGTTTCAGCTGCGGGAGATTAGCCCTGTGGAGAAGTACCTGGGGCTGCAGCTGATTCGGGACAGGCCTACGAGGAGGCTGTGGCTGCACCAGGGGGCCTACGTGGACAAGGTCCATAGGCGCTTCTTCGACGGGGAGCAGCCGCTGCGAGTGCCTCGCACCCCCCTTTCCTCTGACCCTTTCAGTGTGCAGACCTTTGAGGATGCGGGATGGCAGTCTCGCCAGGAGGAGGAGTACAGGCAGAAGGTGGGATCCTTGCAGTTCGCAGCCTGTACCACTCGTCCCGACATCTCCTTTGCCTGCAGCAAGCTGGGGTCAGGCCAGACTGTGCGGAGTGACCAGCACTGGAAGGAGTTGGACCGGTGCTTGGCGTACTTGGTGGGGAGCAGGGATGTTGCGCTGGAGTTTGGTGGTGGGCCTGAGTCCTTGGAGCTGGTGGGCTATGCCGATGCGGATGATGCGGGAGACAAGCAGAACAGGACTAGCACTGGTGGCTATGTCTTCGTGCTCGGAGGTGCTGCTGTCTCGTGGGCGAGCCAGAGGATTCGTTGCGCCACCCTCTCTTCCACTGAGTCTGAGTACGTTGCTGCTGTGGAGGCGGGGAAGGAGGCGCGTCGGCTGCGCTTCCTGCTGGCAGAGTTTCAACTGCTGAGGAGTGAGGTTCCCACTACTCTCTTTGTGGACAACTCCTCCGCCATTTCAGTGGCAGGTGGCATGGGGCTCAAGGGGAGCCTCAAGCACATGGAGCGTCGTCACATGTGGCTGCAGCACATGGTCAAGCGCAGGAAGCTGCAGCTGCAGTACATCCCTACGAGCGAGCAGCCTGCTGACTACCTTACCAAGGCATTGCATTTCCCCGCCTTCAGTCGTTGCTTCGAGGCTGTGGGGCAGGTGAGGCTCTCGAGCGAGGGGAGTGAGACCTAGACACTCCGTGATGTGGATGGTGCCATGGCCTATCCATGGCTGGTGCGGTGCGTGTTTGCACTTTGAGAGTGCTTCGTTTGTGTGTGTTTCCCTTTGTTTGGTGTGTATGTGTTTATGCATGCCCTGTGATTATAAAGGGCCTTGCTGTAGTATGGCAGGGGAGTGTTAGAGGGCCCTACGACAGCAAGGGCCCTCGCGAAATGTTAGACTTGGCAGGTTGACGACCGACGACCTGGTCTACTCGGCACCGTCGCACAGGTTCGATGGCAGTCAAGTGTGACTACGGGTGAATGCGAGCTGCAGTAAGGAATCTGCTGAAGTCGGTGCTGGGAAGTAGAGTCGTGGGAGTCTTTGTGTGCTTCCTTATGAGGCACGCCACTCCCAAGCTGAGTCGGATGGAGTTGCGTGCTCGGAAGGTTTTCGCTGCTGAGTTGGATGGAAGTTTGGCGGGGCGCGTTCGCCAACTCCCACAGCACTTTCGTGTGGGTTGGGTTACTCGCAGCGCCCTCGCTACCTTTTGTGAACGCTTGCTTGCCTTTATATGTTTGTGTTTGCTTGTGTGTTTCATATATTCTATTTTCCTAGTGAAGTCCAATCTCTACTCAAATTCTCACTTAGTCATTTGAGACCAACGCTACCCAAACGCTACCGAATTCCTAGCGCAACATCATTCCCATAAGCAGAATCTCTCTCGCCGTCGTAGTGCTCTCCATAATATTCCTTCAAGCACCCCACTACAGGCTAGAGCATAATATTCTGACACACCCCCATAGCCAAAGTGGGGTGTAATCAGCAGAGCAAGCAAAGCAGTACAAGCTCAGGGTGGATCACAATGTCACCACACATTCTGAGCACAAGTTCAAGAAGCAATAGTTTAAAGTTCACAATTATGAGCAAAGCTAGAGGTGGTCACAGAGGGCAAGTGAGGAGGAGGAGGGCTGGCGAGGGGAGAGAGGAGTGGAGGCGACGACTGAAGCTGCAGACACACGGGCAACAGACGGCTCTGGTGCAGCTCTAGTGGCTACCGGGAGCAAGGGCCCCGGAATACAGGAGTAACAGGCTCTGCGTCTGATCAGCAGCGACAGGAGCAACGGACCCACGGGCGACAGGTGCAACCGGCTCTCTGAGCTACCGGTGGCTATCAGAACCCCGGAATACAGGCGCTGCAGACGACACGACGGCTGCCTCCACCCAACCTCCTCCAACTGTCCCACACCCCCCAACACACACCCCCTGCTGCACCCCTAGCTCCACTCCCACGTCAACCCTCTAACACCACTCCTTCGGCTCCCCACACACCCACCCCCCTCAGCGGCAGCTGCAGCAGTGGGAGACGGAGGAGGAGGAGGAGCAGGGGACGGCTCACACTCACGGCACCCCCATACCCTCCACCCCCAAACCCTAACACAGGAACGCGGGCAGTAGCGGGGGTGGGGCGCCGGCAGAAGCTCGGGGGACGGACGAGGCGCGCGCACGGGCCTGCCGCAGGCCGGACGAGGCGCGCGCGGGCTGCCCGGGCCGCGCGCGGGCCTGGCGCAGCCCGTACGGGCCGCGCGCGGGCCTGGCGCAGGCCGTACGGGCCGCGCGCGGGCTGTACGGGCCGCGCGCGGGCCTGGCGCAGCCCGTACGGGCCGCGCGCGGGCCTGGCGCAGCCCGTACGGGCCGCGCGCAGGCCTGGCGCAGCCCGTACGGGCCGCGCGCGGGCCTGGCGCAGCCCGTACGGGCCGCGCGCGGGTCCCAGGGGCGCTTCGACGGGCGACGGGGGCGTTTCGACGGGCGACGGGGGGCGCTCCGACGGGCGACGGGGGCGCTTCGACGGGCGACGGGGGGGAGCGCTTCGACGGGCGACGGGGGGCGCTTCGACGGTGGGAAACCGCCGCGCGCCTCGGGGCGCACGGCGGGCAGAAAACCGCCGCGCGCCCCGAGCGCGCGGCGGGAAGAAAAAACGAACATCGCGCGCCACGGGACGCGCGACACACAGGAAGGCAGCGGAAGCAGGCGGGCCCACAGGCCAGGAGCGTAACCGCTCTGATACCATGTCAAAATAGGAGCTAGAATCATGAGCCATAGCTAGGTAAACCCTAGCTAGGCAAGAGAGAAATGAGCAAAGGAGGGTTTGCACTAGCAAGAATGGGGATACAAATAGCAAACCCTAGAAGGGTTGTACTCGCTATAGAGCACCCCACTACAGGCTAGAGCATAATATTCTAACATGAGCGTGCTACACCTGGAGGAGCCCTCTCCTCCCGGCAGCTGCAGGAGAGGTACCTACAGTACTGCCGCCTCCGGAGAGGTGCTACTGGAGCTCGTACCAGTACTTCCCCTCCTGCCCAGGAGCTCCCTGTCAAACATTATATATGTTGCGTTTGTTAGGCTACAGTGGGTTAGCCTATATGGGGTACACAATTCTAGGGTTTGCCATTTTGTACTGATTTCTCTGTTAGTTCAATCATTCCAGTCCGTTCATTCTGACATGGTTTCAGAGCAGGTCCTTCGCTAGGACCGTTCTTAGGGCCCACCGCTACCTACCTACCTACCTACCTGCGCCTTAGAGCGCCTCGGTTCTTACGGCCCCTTAAGGCCTCGCGCCCTCGTGCGCCTTTCCCCACCACGCGCGCGCGACCCGCTAGCTACCCGCGCGCGGGTCCTTTTTTTTTTCGCGCGCGCGGCTCTGTTTCTTGCGCGCGCGGCCCGCTAGTTGCGCGCGTGGCCCGCTAGTCGCCCGCACGCGGCCCGTCAGCCCTTCGCGCGGCCCCTGCTGCTCGCGCGCGCCCCGCCGTGACCCTGCAGGCCCGCAGCTCGCTGCCGCAGCTGTCGCCCGCCCGTCACCCGCAGCCGCCCGTACGCCACTGCCGCTGCCGCTGTCGTACGCTGCTGCCGCTGCTGCTTGCGCACCGCCCACTGTCGCTGCCGCTGCTGTGCCGCCGCCACTGCCGCCCGTGCGCCGCTGCCGCTGCTGCACGTGCGTTACTGCCGCTGCCGCCGCCGCTGCAGCTCCCGCCCGTGCGCTCGCTACCGCTACTCCCGCCGCCCGCTGCAGCTGCCGCCCGTGCGCTACCGCCGCTGCCGCCCGTGTGCTGCTACTGCGGCCGCCATTACCGCATTGCCCTGCCGCTACTGCCCGTGCGCCAAAGCCGCTGCCGCCCGTGCGCCATTGCTGCTGCCGCCCGTGCGCCACTGCTGCTGCCGCCCGTACGCTACCACTTGTTTGCCGCTGCTGCCGGCCCCGTTGACACTGCCCACAGTCTCCCAGCGGCCTCGTTCCTACTGTTTACCTTATACCTACTACTACCGCTCGTGTGCCACTACGGACAGTCGACCCGCCCGCGCCTTGCCTAGCGGCCCCGCCGGCCCCGTTGACCCTCCGCACACCTTTCCAGCGGCCTGATTCCTACTGCTACTGTCACTATGGCTAGTCCGCCAGTTCTAGCTTTCGATGCCGAGGGCCGTCCAGTGAAGTTCGAAACCTGGCTCGATGACCTGCACCTGTTCCTACAGCTCACTGCCAAGGAAGATATCTCACTGTACGACCACGCCCTAGGCCATGCCACTGCCCCTGACTCGACTGCTGACAGCACTCTGCGTTCCCAGTGGCAGACCCGTGATGCGCACGCTCGCTTTGCTATTCGCAACTCCCTGCCGCTAGACGAGCGCGAGCACTTCGGCCAGTGCAAGACTGCTAAGGACCTCTACACCGCTGTAGTTGCCCGCTACTCCTCACCCGCCTCTGCCACGCTAGGCCGCCTCACTCTCCCCTACCTGTTCCCCGACCTAGCCTCCTTTCACACTGTCGCAGACCTCATCACCCACCTTAAGACTAGTGAGGCCCGCTTTCGCGCTGCTATGCCTGCCGAGTTTCTCACTAGCAACCCCCCCCCGCTCTGGATCACTCTCTACCACATCGTCACCCGCCTCCCTGACTCTCTGCGCGCAGTCAGGGACCACTTCCTCTCTCGCTCCCCCACTGAGCTCACTGTTGCCCTCCTTGAGAAGGAACTGCTTGCAGCCGAGGCGAGCATAGTCGCTGTAGGCACCTCTCGTGGCGACCCCCGCACCCCGTTCTTTGAGGGGTGTTCCCCTTCCCCCCTCCTCCCCTCTGTCGCCTCTGCTGCTGCTGTCGACCTTCTTGGTGCTGAGAAGGTCGGGACCGCGTCTGCTTCGAGCGGGCGCCGCAGGAACAAGGGCGGCCGGGGTGGGGGTGGCGGCGGAGGAGGTGGGGGTGGAGGCGGTGGGAGTGGAGGCGCGGCTGGGGAGACTAGTGGCGGCAGTGGGGGAGGAGACAGCAGCGGTGGGAGTGGTGGTGGAGGCGGCAGCGGAGGCGGAGGTGGTCGTGGCGGCGGCAGGGGTGGAGGTGGCCGGGGCGGCGGCGGTGGGGGTGGTGGTCGTGGAGGCACTGGCGGAGGGCAGAGTCAGCAGCCCGCCCCGACGCTTCAGGCCGCCCGTGAGTGGTATGCGCAGCGTAGCGTTACCTGCACGTACGTCATTCGCACAGGTGACCGCAGCGGCCAGCAGTGTGGGAGGCCGCACCCCACGCAGCGCTGCTTCGCGCGCCTTAACGACGCGTGGCGCACTCAGTTTCCTGCTGCCACTGAGCTGCCGCGCTGGGCTGATCTGGAAAAGAGGGGTGTTGATATTTGGGCTTTAGACTTTGATGCTATTCTCACTGCCATGTATGCGATGTCTATTAGTGGAGAGGGTGCTCAGTACTTGCGTGTTCCGCCCGATCCGGGCATTCAGACCAGTCCGGCTGCCGCTCTAGGTGCTAGTGCGTCTGCTCCCACAGGTCCTGGTGAGGTCGCTGCTCTAGGTGCTCGTGCGTCCGTGCCCCCTGGTACTGAGTCGACTGCAGCACTGCACACCTTCACACTGGACTCAGGTGCTTCTCGCTCCTTCTTTCGTGACCGCACTGTCCTTGAGCCACTCGCTCGGCCAGTTGCTGTCTCCCTTGCTGACCCCTCTGGGGGTCCGGTCATTGCGACCTCCTCCACTGTCCTTCCTTGTCCGGCGGTCCCGTCCGGCACGCTTTCAGGTCTCTACCTCCCCTCGTTCTCTACGAACTTGGTGGCAGGTAGTGCGCTCCAGGACGGGGGTGTTCACCAGTTCACCCCTGCCTACGAGCGCGTGACACATTGCACGTGTGCTCGGACGGGTCGCCACCTGGCTACCTTCACTCGGGAGCCGGGGTCGGACCTTTACACACTGACCACTGTGTCCCCTCAGGTAGCTGCGTCTGCGTCTGCGTCTGCGTCAGGTCAGCTGTCCGCCCCCTGCTCGTGTCGCTCTCTGGCGCATGAGACTGTCCTTTGGCACCACCGCCTTGGTCACCCGTCTGTGCAGCGCCTTCGGGCCATGCACAAGCGGGACCTTGTTGCTGGTCTTCCCAGGGTGCTCCCTCCCCTTCCCGACTCGCCTGCTCCTCCCTGTATTCCCTGTGTCGAGGGACGGCAGCGCGCCGCTCCTCACTCCTCCTCCTTTCCCCCGACGACTGCTCCCTTGCAGACGCTCCACTTGGACGTGTGGGGCCCAGCCCGCGTCCGTGGTCAGGGTCAGGAGAGGTACTTCCTGATTGTTGTTGACGACTTCTCGCGCTACACCACAGTCTTCCCCTTGCGCGCCAAGGGTGACGTCCCTGATGTCTTGATCCCCTGGATCCGCAGATCTCGTCTCCAGCTCCGTGAGCGTTTCCGCTCCGACTTCCCTGTCCTGCGTCTGCACTCTGACAGAGGTGGGGAGTTCTCCTCTGGCCTATTGGAGGCCTTCTGTCAGCAGGAGGGCATTGAGCAGTCGTACACGCTTCCGGACTCTCCACAGCAGAATGGGGTTGCTGAGCGCCGCATTGGTCTGGTCATGGAGGTCGCCCGTACCTCCATGATCCATGTGGCTGCCCCCCATTTTCTGTGGCCGTTTGCAGTCCGATACGCTGCGCATCAGCTCAACCTCTGGCCCTGTGTCTCCTTGCCCGAGACTTCTCCGACACTGCGTTGGACGGGAGAGGCTGGTGATGCGTCGCGTTTTCGGGTCTGGGGATCCCGAGCTTTTGTCCGCGACACGTCCGCGGACAAGCTCTCCCGTCGCGCTGTCCCCTGCGTCTTCCTTGGCTTTGTCCCGGACGCCCCTGGTTGGCAGTTCTACCACCCCACCTCGCGGCGTGTCCTGGCCTCTCAGGACGTCACTTTTGACGAGTCCGTCCCCTACTACCGCCTCTTCCCCTACCGCACTGCCCCGCTCCCCCCCCCGCCTCTCTTCCTCGCTCCAGGTGCTGAGGTACCAGACCCCCTCCCCCCTCAGGGTGCCGCTCCCTCAGGTGTGTCCCAGGTAGACCCGGGTGAGCCTGTCGAGGTAGCTGTTGACTCTCGTCCTGCTCGGGGTGCTGAGCCTGGGGGTGCTGCGTCTGGGGGTGCTGAGCCTGGGGGTGCTGCGTCTGGGGGTGCTGAGCCTGGGAGTGCTGAGCCTAGGGGTGCGGAGCCTGGGGGTGCTGAGCCAGGAGGTGCGGAGCCTGGAGGTGCGGAGCCTGGAGGTGCTGAGCCTGGGGGTGCTGCGTCTGGGGGTGCTGAGCCTGAGCGTGCTACACCTGGAGGAGCCCTCTCTGTCAAACATTATTTGTTTATATGAGTTGGTTGACTTTGCTGCTCGCTGTCGCCTAGACTACGCTGCCAGTCTTGTCGCTGAGTCTGAGTCTGCGTCTGCCTGTCCTCCGTCCGTCGGGGGTGAGTGTGCCCTCGGCACGGACGTCCTTGAGGACAGACAGGAGGAGTTCCACTGCCTTGCTGCTGCTTTGCCCCGTCTCGTGTCCTTGCTAGTTGCCCCTGAGGGAGACCCGGATGCACCAGACATCCCGACCCCACGCTCTTACGCTGAGGCGATGGCGGGTCCCTACTCCTCTCAGTGGCAGACAGCCATGGACGCAGAGATGGCTTCCTGGAAGTCCACAGGCACCTACGTCGACGAGGTTCCCCCTCCTGGGGCGAACATCGTCAGTGGCATGTGGATTTTCAGGGTGAAGCGGCCGCCGGGTTCTCCGCCTGTCTTCAAGGCGCGCTACGTGGCTCGAGGCTTCAGTCAGCGAGAGGGAGTAGACTTCTTTCAGACCTTCTCCCCCACCCCGAAGATGACTACTCTTCGGGTGCTGCTGCACATAGCCGCTCACCGCGACTACGAGCTTCACTCTCTTGACTTCAGCACTGCTTTCTTGCAGGGCAGCCTGCACGAGGAGATCTGGCTGCGCCGCCCCCCTGGCTTCACTGGGTCAGTTCCTCCTGGCACCCAGTGGAGGCTTCAGCGGCCGGTCTACGGTCTCCGCCAGGCGCCACGTGAGTGGCACGACACACTGAGGACGACACTTGCGGCTCTTGGGTTCGCTCCTTCTACTGCTGACCCGTCGCTGTTTCTACGCACCGACACCTCGCTACCGCCGTTCTACATCCTCGTGTACGTCGACGACTTGGTCTTTGCCACTGCTGACACCGCGGCACTCGCCCACGTGAAGTCGGAGCTGCAGAGGAGACACACGTGCACAGACCTGGGTGAGCTGACAAGCTATCTTGGCTTGCGGATCACCCGGGACAGAGCACGGCGCACCATCACCCTGACTCAGTCACACATGGTGCAGCAGGTTCTCCAGCGCTTCGGCTTCACGTACTCCTCGCCTCAGTCCACTCCTCTGCCTACCGGTCACTCGCTCTCAGCTCTGCCTTCGGATGAGTCCGTAGAGCCGAGTGGCCCGTATCCAGAGCTTGTGGGCTGCCTCATGTACCTGATGACCTGCACTCGACCTGACCTTGCATACCCTCTTAGCATCCTTGCACGCTATGTCGCTCCTGGCCGTCACAGGAAGGAGCACATGGATGCCGCTAAGAGGGTGTTGCGCTACTTGTGCAGTACGTCGGGCATGGGGCTTGTGCTTGGAGGACGAGACCGAGTTGTTCTCACAGGGCACTCAGACGCTTCCTGGGCAGACGACCAGGCCACTCAGCGGTCGTCTCAGGGTTACACCTTCAGCCTTGGCTCTGGCTCAGTTTCTTGGCGCTCTACACGCTCTTCTTCTGTTCTCGGCTCCAGTTGAGAGGCTGAGATCTACGCTACATCCATGGGTGCCCAGGAGCTACGCTGGCTGACCTACCTGCTGACCGACCTCGGAGAGCCGCCTCGTTCTCCTCCAGTGCTGTACGTCGACAACCAGGCTGCCATTGCCTTGTGTGAGGAGCACAGACTGGAGCACAGAACGAAGCACATCGCCCTGCGGTACTTCCTTGCTCGTGAGCTGCAGCAGCGTGGTTAGCTTTGTATTCGCTACGTGGCCTCTGAGGCCAACACTGCTGATGTGTTCACCAAGGCGCTTCAGCCTCGTGACCATCAGCGCTTCTGCACTCTACTAGGCCTTGTGCCTACTGGACCTCACTTACTTACCTCTTGACTTTGCTTGTACTGTGATCACTATATATATCTATACCTGCATGTTTACTCTTGCTAGGTTGTGATCACTGTATCTCTTGCTCTGTTATAAACCTGCATGTGAACTGGTCTTGTGACCACTAGCTTGTGCTCGGAATTTGTGTGGAATCCTCGAGATCCACCCTGAGCTTGTTGTTGCCTTGCTTTGCCTTGACTGGTCTTGTGACCCCTAGGTCTCCCCCACTTTGCCTATGGGGGTGTGTCAAACATTATATGTTTATATGATTGTAGGCAGTAGTGGGTGATACCTTAGGGGGTACACTGGATTAGGGTTTCCTATTTGTATCCATCCTTCTGTTAGTACAGTCATTCCAGTCTCTTATTCTGACACTCTCCTCCCAGCAGCTGCAGGAGAGGTACCTCGAGTACTGCCGCCTCCGGAGAGGTGCTGCTGGAGCTCGTCCCGGTACTTCCCCTCCTACCCAGGAGCTCCCCCCCATTCAGCAGATCCGCGAGTGGTACACACGGCGCTGCAGTCTTCGGAGTGGTGCTCCTGGTGCTGCGGACCCTGGGGGTGGCGCTGCTGCTGGTGCTGAGGACCCGGACGTTGGAGCTGCTGCTGGTGCTGCGGACCCGCCTGGTGGAGCTGCTGCTGGTGCTGAGGACTCGGACGTTGGAGCTGCTGCTGGAGCTGAGGACCCGGGCGGTGGCGCTGCTGCTGGTACTGAGGACTCGGACGGTGGAGCTGCTGCTGGACCTGAGGACCCGAGCGGTGGCGCTGCTGCTGCTGCTGAGGACCCGGGCGTTGGAGCTACTACTGGTGCTGAGGACCCGGCTGGTGGAGCTGCTGCTGGTGCTGTTGACCCGGCCGCTGGAGTCTCCTCTGCTTCTGGAGACGCTGCGCGGCCGCGACCGTACTTCGTACCGCTCCTTCAGCAGGTTCTTGGGCAGGCTCCTCCTCCTTGTCCTCCTCCCTCCGTAGAGTGTCCTCTGCCTGTCCAGTCGCAGTCACAGTTACTGCCTACCTCGCCTCTCCCTGCTCCCTCTCCTTACACTGGTCCCACAGGAGGTCTTACAGAGCGTCATGAGCCTGAGTCTCGTCCTGCGTCGCCTGTTCGTCCTGCTCGCACTGGTAGTCGTGTCCGTCGTGAGCGTCCTCCTCCTGTCCCAGGCACTCACTACATGACTCTGCGTCCCTCTACTGCTCCTCAGCGTGTCCCTCTACCGTCTCCTCCCGCGTCTTCTTTGCCTCACGTTCCGGACCCTGAGTCTGACCGGTACCGTGCTGAGCACCCTACTGTCACGCGTCTCCTCGCTACTGTTGTCACTGACCCTACCTTTGAGTCCTCGACTGCGTCTGCTCTGGTCGCTGAGTTGGTTGACTTTGCTGCTGCCTGTCGTCTAGACTACGCTGCTAGCCTTGTTGCTGAGTCTGAGTCTGAGTCTGTCTGTCCTCCGTCCGTCGGGGGTGAGTGTGCTCTTGGCACGGACGTCCTTGAGGACAGACAGGAGGAGTTCCAGTGTCTTGCTGCTGCTTTGCCCCGTCTCGTGTCCCTGCTAGTTGCCCCTGAGGGAGACTCGGATGCACCAGACATCCCGACCCCACGCACTTACGCTGAGGCGATGGCGGGTCCCTACTCCTCTCAGTGGCAGACAGCCATGGACGCCGAGATGGCTTCCTGGAAGTCCACACGCACCTACGTCGACGAGGTTCCCCCTCCTGGGGCGAACATCGTCAGTGGCATGTGGATTTTCAGGGTGAAGCGGCCGCCGGGTTCTCCTCCTGTCTTCAAGGCGCGCTACGTGGCTCGAGGCTTCAGTCAGCGAGAGGGAGTTGACTTCTTTCAGACCTTCTCCCCCACCCCGAAGATGACCACTCTTCGGGTGCTGCTGCACATAGCCGCTCAGCGCGACTACGAGCTTCACTCACTTGACTTCAGCACTGCTTTCTTGCAGGGCAGCCTGCACGAGGAGATCTGGCTGCGCCGCCCTCCTGGCTTCACTGGGTCGGTTCCTCCTGGTACCCAGTGGAGGCTTCAGCGGCCGGTCTACGGTCTCCGCCAGGCACCGCGTGAGTGGCACGACACACTGAGGACGACACTTGCGGCTCTTGGGTTCGCTCCCTCTACTGCTGACCCGTCACTGTTTCTACGCACAGACACCTCGCTGCCGCCGTTCTACATCCTCGTGTACGTCGACGACTTGGTCTTTGCCACTGCTGACACCGCGACACTCGCCCACGTGAAGTCGGAGCTGCAGAGGAGACACACGTGCACAGACCTAGGTGAACTGACAAGCTATCTTGGCTTGCGGATCACCCGGGACAGAGCACGACGCACCATCACCTTGACTCAGTCACACATGGTGCAGCAGATCCTTCAGCGCTTCCGCTTCACGTACTCCTCGCCTCAGTCCACTCCTCTGCCTACTGGTCACTCGCTCTCAGCTCTGCCTTCGGATGAGTCCGTAGAGCCGAGTGGCCCGTATCCAGAGCTTGTGGGCTGCCTCATGTACCTGATGACCTGCACTCGACCTGACCTTGCATACCCTCTTAGCATCCTTGCACGCTATGTCGCTCCTGGCCGTCACAGGAAGGAGCACATGGATGCCGCTAAGAGGGTGTTGCGTTACTTGTGCAGTACGTCGGGCATGGGGCTAGTGCTTGGAGGGCGAGACCGAGTTGTACTTACTGGACACTCAGACGCTTCTTGGGCGGACGACCAGGCTACTCAGCGGTCGTCTCAGGGTTACACCTTCAGCCTTGGCTCCGGCTCAGTTTCTTGGCGTTCTACACGCTCTTCTTCTGTTCTCAGCTCCAGTTGTGAGGCTGAGATCTACGCCACAGCCATGGCTGCCCAGGAGCTACGCTGGCTGACCTACCTGCTGACCGACTTGGGAGAGCGGCCTCGTTCTCCTCCAGTGCTGTACGTCGACAACCAGGCTGCCATTGCCTTGTGTGAGGAGCACAGACTGGAGCACAGAATGAAGCACATCGCCCTGCGGTACTTCCTTGCTCGAGAGCTGCAGCAGCGTGGTCAGCTTCGTCTGCGTTACGTGGCCACTGAGGCCAACCTTGCTGATGTGTTCACCAAGGCGCTTCAGCCTTGTGACCATCAGCGTTTCTGTACTCTTCTAGGCCTTGTGCCTGCTGGACCTCACTTACTTACTTCTTGACTCTGCTTGTACTGTGATCTTTATATATATGCCTGCATGTTTACACTTGCTAGGTTGTGATCACTGTATCTCTTGTTATATTATCAACTGTTGAAGTAGGTAGAGGATCCTAGGCTTAGGAGAAACCCTTGCCTTGGAGAATGTCGAGAGGAACGAAGGTGAGTTGGCCAAAAGGGGATGTTCACTATAGTGTGAGCAATACAAATAGGCAGGAATCAAGAAAGGTGCACCACCAAACAGAAAGTGATATGACTACAGTATTCTACACTACAGGCAGTTATAGAACAATATATAAAACTAAATATTATTCTGACACGCCCCCATAAGTGCCTGTAGGGAAGAATATGCAATCAACGCCCCCATAATGGGGTACACCAGACAGAGTGCAGCGGAAGAAACAGTGGCAGGCAAAAGCAGTGATAGCCGGTGCAGAAGTGGCAGATCCAGTTGTACCAAACCCTCCGCCAAGGCAGAAACAAAAGCAGGTGTAGGAGCGGCAGGTCGCCTGAGGAGCAGGCTCTGTGGCTGCAACGTGCAGCAGGACAGCAGCGGCTCGACGGCAGCACCTGCAGGCCCCAACAGCAGGCAACAGAAGCAAAGGCAGCAAAGGAAGGTGGCGGCAGGGGCGGCAGCTGGAGGTGCCACATCAGCAGCGAGCGACAGCAGCAGATGACCGGCTGACTTCCGTCGCCCCCTTACTCTCCCCCCCACAGCGGCACGTGCGGCAGTGAGAGAGAGAGGAGGGGCGGCAGCTTCTTGCTCACACCCGCCACCCCAAACCCTCCCCCCCCCCACTGCTGCACGCGCAGCAGGGAGAGAGAAGGGACGGCGTGTGGCAGGTTAGCGGTGTGGCGCAGCAGCGAACAGAGAGGCGTCAACCACCCTCGCGCCTCCTCCCCCCCCCCTCCCCCCCCCCCACGACGAGAGTCGCGGAAGGGAGGGGAGGCGGCGTACGCTGCTGCTGGCGCTGGCGCTCGCAGAAGGCGCTGGTGCCGGTGCTGGCGGCCGTGTTGCGTAGGCGCTGGCGCTGGCGCACGCGCTGGCGCAGGTAGCTGGCGCACGCACTGGCGCTTGCGCAGGTCGCTGGCGCACGCGCGGGCGCTGGCAGCTGGCGCACGGGCTGGCGCAGGTCGCCGGCGCACGCGCTGGTACCTTCGCACGCGCGGGCGCTGGTTGCTAGCGCACGCGCGGGCGCAGGTTGCTGGCGCACGCGCTGGCGCAGGCGCCGGCGCTTCGGGTCGCAGCAGGTCCAAAATCCGAAATTTTTCCAGTGAGAGCGCGGCGAGGCAAGCGTGGCGCAACGAACCAGCGAGGCGCTCGCCATGAGAGCGAGAAAAAAAATAATCTTAGGCCCGAGGATCTAGTAGCTCTGATAACATGTTGAAGTAGGTAGAGGATCCTAGGCTTAGGAGAAACCCTAGCCTAGGAGAATGTCGAGAGGAACGAAGGTGAGTTGGCCAATAGGGGATGTTCACTATAGTGTGAGCAATACAAATAGGCAGGAATCAAGAAAGGTGCACCACCAAACAGAAAGTGATATGACTACAGTATTCTACACTACAGGCAGTTATAGAACAATATATAAAACTAAATATTATTCTGACATCAACCTGCATGTGAACTGGTCTTGTGACCACTTGCTTGTGCTCGGAATTTGTGTGGTATCCTTGAGATCCACCCTGAGCTTGTTTTGCTTTGCTTTGACTGGTCTTGTGACCCCTTGCTCTCCCCCACTTTGCCTATGGGGGTGTGTCAAACATTATATATGTTGTGTTTGTTTAGGCTACAGTGGGTTAGCCTATAGGGGGTACACAATTCTAGGGTTAGGTACTTGTACTGATTTCACTGCTAGTTCAATCATTCCTGTCTGTTGATTCCGACATATACGTGTGCATGTGCATTGCAATAACAATGCATGTCTGTCAATTTTAAAAAAGGGGTTCATTTCTATCATTTCTCATTGGTTCATTGGCGCACTCAGTGACTCGTGTGTTTGCCACTTCGAACTGGATTTGATAGAGTGAACCTATTGAGAAAGCTTGCTTTCTGTTCTTGCAAAGGCAACGGGCTTCATTACAGTTGGGGGCAACGGGCTTCATTACAATTGCAGTAATACAACATTCTCGTCCAACTATGAATTACACAAATATACAACTAGGGTGGGTGGGTGGGGAGTGGAACTGCAAAGTTCCGAAATGAAGTCGTGGGTGGAGGCCGAATGGCCTCCAACCCTCGTTATATACTCGGCGAATTGTAATTCGCCGTTGCTTTGCTTCGTTACAGGCCGCTGCGCTTTCACAATACGCATTTTTAGAAAGTGTTACACACTTTCAAAAAATTTCATATTGAGAAAGCTTGCTTTCTGTTCTTGCAAAGGCAACGGGCTTCATTACAGTTGGGTCTTCTAAGACATGTACAGCTGGGGCGTTGAAGACGTGGCGAGTGTACAGTAGTTGCGGTTGATGTCTTTGACGAAGTGTTGAGAGAGGCGGTGTTGGTGATCGTGATCTCTGTGTCGATGGTGTTCGGAATGCTGTGTGTGCGAAGGTTGCTTGTACCGTTGATGTGGATGTCCCTGTTTGTTGGTGCAGCAGGATAGTGGTTGAGCTCGGTGGTTCTCAAACTCTTGACGCCCAACGTACGGTATAACTTTATCTTGAGATTTGATTTCCATTTGCTCTGTTCTGGTTTACTCTACACTTCACCGTTTGACGTTCCAGACTAACTACAATGTGGATGTGTGGGTTTGGATTGGTAGTAGTGGGGGGGTGGTATCCGTCATGCTGGTGGATAGGAATAGTCTTTTTTCTTTGGCACACATGTACCGTATTTAAAACCAGAATATAAAGAATGAACCCTGTCCCAGCTTGAAAAGGTGATGCAAGGGAGCGGGCCGATAGAGCACTGTTTCAAACAAAACGGGTAGCCGTGTGAACGAATGTGATTGGCTTTCGCCAATTTCGATTCTTATTGTTCCCACCAAAACAGATTTCCATGTGGAGCTCCTCCGTCGCATGTCTTCGTGCTACACATCACAACTGTTGCCCATGGATGGTTTCCATCGCCAGGACAACGTTGGTTTCAGTTGGGACTGGGTTTCATTACTAGCTGCGCTCCATCCCGAAGTCATTGCGTTAGTTGTGTGTGAGTGTCGTTGCCATTCAAAATTGTACATAGTATGTTCCAAACGTTCCCTGTTCACAATGCGACTCATCTGGGGTGAAAATAAAAAATGCACAGCATTTCCAACTTTCAGAAGTGTTCATGAAAAAACTTCTGCTTTCAAGTGGACCCAAACTTGTGATAGCATGTAAGTCGCTTCACACGCATGCTTTGATTTCCTTGTCGGGTGCAATCGAACAAGTGGGATGTGCATGATGGCGAAAACCAATCCCAATCTCATTGCCCTTTTTCAGGGAAAACATTGAATGCGATTTAAAAGTGTCTGTAAACAACCGTAGTGAAGTCATATTCAAATCCATATCGAGTTGCACTCTACCAACCATTTGTGCCGTTAACTAGGTCACTGAAAACGGTTCCTTTCCTGGATTTTGGTGGGCCTCCAAACCAAACCAGCCTTAATTGATCAAGAAATGCTCAAGGGCCTCCATTTACGGTACATCAATAACCAAGGATGAACCACCCATACTAACGCATAACGTTCGATTTTTTTTTTTTTTTAGCCCATCTTCGGGTAACTTCCTTCCCCCCCTGGGGGACGGCTCTCAGGCCACACGGGGACCCTCGGTCCCCTTCCCCCCCTGGGGGACGGCTCTCAGGCCACACGGGGACCCTCGGTCCCCTTCCCCCCCTGGGGGACGGCTCTCAGGCCACACGGGGACCCTCGGTCCCCTTCCCCCCCTGGGGGACGGCTCTCAGGCCACACGGGGACCCTCGGTCCCCTTCCCCCCCTGGGGGACGGCTCTCAGGCCACACGGGGACCCTCGGTCCCCTTCCCCCCCTGGGGGACGGCTCTCAGGCCACACGGGGACCCTCGGTCCCCTTCCCCCCCTGGGGGACGGCTCTCAGGCCACACGGGGTCTCTCGGTCCCGTCTTTTCATTCAGAGACGTCCTCGGGTGCGCGTGCAGTCGATCGCGTAGTCAACGCCATTGTCCCGCACGACTAGTAGTTGATAACTGTCTGTCCGCAACCGTGGTGTTGAGACTTATTTTCTGCCACCAAGGGATGGAAGGAGCATAGAGATTAAAAGAAAATAAACGAAGAGGAAATAACAGAAAGAAAACTAATTAAAAAAAAAAGACTTGCAGCACTTAGGCGACAAATGATGCCCAGTCGAACGACTTAGGTGTTGAAGTGGCACTTTAGTCACTGTCGCGCCAGCGGCCATTCCGTCCCTGAAGCGCCAGTGCCGATTTCGCCACTGGCGCACGTGGAAATTTCGCCACATGCGAGCGTGTGGCGATTTCGCCCTGGCGCGCGCCACTTGCGTCAGTGGCGATTTCGTCCCAATCGCGCGCCACTGGCGCAAGTGGCGATTCCGTCCCCATCGCCCGCCACTGGCGCCAGTGGCGATTTCGTCCCAATCGCCCGCCACTGGCGCCAGTGGCGATTTCGTCCCAATCGCGCGCCACTGGCGCCCGTGGCGATTTCGTCCCTAACGCTCGCCACTGGCGCCAGTGGCGATTCCGTCACCAGTGCGTGCCACTGGCGATTTCGTCTCTGGCGCGCCTGTTGTCGTTTCGTCCGGAGCACTTCGCTCTCAGTTGAGCGCCCGCCAATGACAGTCGCACGAGTGATACCGTGGTGTTGCCCTTCATGAAAAAAATCGAGCGCATAGGTTGTACTTGTGAGTCTTAGCTTAACAGGTAGTTCTAGTGACAAAGAAACCTTCGAAGTGGTTGGACGAGAATGGAGTGGAACTGCAAAGTTCCGAAATGAAGTCGTGGGTGGAGGCCGAATGGCCTCCAACCCTCGTTATATACTCGGCGAATTGTAATTCGCCGTTGCTTTGCTTCGTTACAGGCCGCTGCGCTTTCACAATACGCATTTTTAGAAAGTGTTACACACTTTCAAAAAATTTCATGTTATTTAGAGTTAACAGATTGTATTGTTTCATGTGCTAGTTGATTATTCAAAGACTTTGCTATTGACTTCCCCCCCATGCTAGGCAGGGGATGCAATAGTCTAGTTTTTGGGTCGTTAACTATCACGCATTTGTATGATATACTGGTGTTGTGCATTTCAACATATAACATGCATACAAAAGTATTTTTCATGCGTATATCGGTATTATCCATCTATATATCATGCCTCATCATTACATTCATTAAGCATGGGTGGCGTGCAAATCATTATTAGTATTCATAATATTTATTCACAACAACATCAAATAGTAAAAGATATACCATAATACAAACAGTATAGCATTTGTGCACAAATTGATTATGAAAACAATATGAACATTCAAAACTGTTCAACATGCACAATGGAAAGGGTAGTACTGTAGCTTATGGATTTTAGTTTCATGTTTTGTGGAAAAAAATTATGATTTTTTTTTTGTCAAAATCGATCGTAAAGGGTTGCTTCGCAACCCCAAAAAAAAAACCAACGGCCTAGCAGTATGTAGTAAAGCACGGTAGTCCCTAATCCCAGAAGGGGTATCCACCAGTTGTAGGATGGAGCGCTCTATGACGGGGTTGCGATTTAGGGAGGGCGAAAGGTGTTCCCGAAGAGCCAGGACACGCGTAAATCAGGATGTATAGAGGGGGCGCCGTTGGAGTCGAAGTATATGAAACAGAGGCGGGAGGCAGCCTTGATGCGAGAAGTAGATCGTTATTGTTTGTTTGTTTGTTTGTTTGTTTTTTTTTAAGCCATACACATTATAAAGGTTCATACAAGCTTTGACAGTTGTAACTGTGGCTGATGGGCCTAGACAACCTAAGTTGTCGTACCCATCTTGATCCTTTAAGGGGGATGGTGGATCGTGCTTGGGTTGGCCTAGATGGAGGTAAAGCCGTGCGTCCACGCAAGCGACTTGGCTGAGTTGTCACAGATTTCGCTCAACACCCGAAATTCGTCCGGGTCCAGCGGCTCCAAGATTGAGCGCTGACCAAAACCCTCCGCTCCTCCTGCCCGATTTTCCCTCTTCCTCATCCTCAGGTAGATCCTCGTGTGCGTGTAGAAAGCAGTTGCGATTTACGTAAGACCCTTCTGGAGCGGAATTGACTACGGCCGAAAGCTGTGGCACACCTCTTCACCCACAACTTATGGAGAGTAATAGCGATGATCGTGGTTTGCGGAAAACCTGACCTCGTAGCCTTCTTCTGGAAAAGCAGGTCTCCCAGCGACCTTATCCTCCTGCCCAGGTTAACCATCCGTATTGCTTTCAAAAGTCCCTGCACCACCGGTCTCTCTCTTCCTCTCCGCAATGCGGGCACAGCACCCCTTCCAAGAAACGCAGCCACACCCCAACCTGGAGGTTCCAGCAGCATAGCCGAAGCAAGACGTCCCGCGCTCGGTTCGGCAGAACTGGTGAGTCCCGGACTTAGATGATGCTGGCCCAATCATCTGCCTCCCCCATTCTTCCGCCCACTTTGCATGTTGCCGCGCTTCTCCATGCAGCACCTTGAACAGCCCTCGCAAAAGCTTGAATGGGGGAGATTGACCATCCGCTCATAGCTCCGAAACCCTTATCATTGTCGAAGGAAATGGCCCCGCCCTCGCTTGAGCATAGCTGATCTCGCTGTAGACAGGAAGTTGCGGTTCGATGGAGCGGTCGACGAAATGGGCTTCTGCAGTTCGGCGGAAGTTGCGGTCGAGCAGGCTCTGCTCGACAGAATCTGGTCGACGAGCTCTGCGCGATGAGCTCTGGTCGACGATCTCTGCGCGGCGAGCTTCCGTCGAAGAACTCTGGTCGAAGAGTTCTGGTCGAGAAGTTCTGCTCGGCGGATTCTGTTCGACCGAGCAGGGTTGACCTGATCGACCGAAGTTGCAGAGTTGCGCGAAACTCTGCGAAGGCGTGCGAACATTCGCCCAGGAGATTTTTTTGCGAAGTTCTACCTGCGGAACGGCATCACGTGGTCGACGGCGCGCACCTGGCGAAACCGACGACACGTTTTCTACCTGGCACCTGCGCAATGTGCCTGACGGTGAAACCGCCAACCTGCACCTACTTGGTAGGTGCGCACATCTGCGCAGATAGACAACCTGCGATTGCAGATAGTCACCTGCGACTGCAGTGCTGGCAGACCGCGCGCAGTGCAACGTTGGCAGATCACTATGCTGCAGCGTTAGCAAGCCGCTCTTCTGCTGCGTTGGTAGAGGTGTTGCTTGCCATTCTAGTCTTTTGTTCTTCATGCCTCATTGTTGTACTCTATTCTTTCCTATCAACTTTGTTAATGCAAGTTGTTCTTTCCTTAGTGGAATTCTTGCCAAACTTCTCAGTGAACATAGCAAGCAGTAAGAACGCTAGCAGAGCGCTACGATCACTCGCACAACCCCGTGCCCTCCTCCGTAGTCCACTCCCGTTGTGTAGTGACTCTCCGCACTCATCACCGTCTCCTTGGCGCCATGGGGCTCTGTGCTCCACCTTTTCTGCCCTGAGTTCGATTGACGCCGATGGGGGGGTGTTAGTGTTAGCCATCAATCTCACACTTTGTACTTTGGAGGTTATGCTCTTTGGAACCCGCGTGCAGTGGGCGCGCGAGCACCCAACGACCCGTACTGAGGCGGATGGACTGCCCGCCACTCCCCGACCGGCACGCAACGAAGGCGGCGTCGACGACCAGGTCGACGGCGGTGACCAAGTCGGCAGTGAAGGAGGCAGCACGAGGCTTCGTGGAGTGATTCGGGTCGCCGACGTCGGTGTCGGCGGAATGCAGGCGCGATTTCAGCGCTCGGCGGTAGCGGGAAGCTCGAACGGCAACGCCAATGGCCGAAGTCAATCTCCCATGCGGAGTGGAGTCAGACCAACTTCGGCAACTCATGCGTCGGCCGGTCGGGACGGAGGCATCGCGCCGGCGTACGGATATTTCAAGTTTTCGCCGGACAAGATTGCCGTGCCGAAGCTGCTCGAAGGTCGCCACGACTTGATCACATGGATTGAGTCCATCGAGCCGCAGCTGGAGATCGCCGGATTGAAGAAGTTCGTCGACGGCAATGTTGCGACGCCGGACGCAGACGACTCTGAACTCTGGGCGGAATTTCGCGCTGCTCATCTACTAACCTTCATGGTCATTTCGAGGTGTTGTTAGCCTCTGGCTACCAAGCGTGGCAGTACATCATGCGCACCTACAAAGCGACCGACGACCTCTACATCAGCCAGCTGGAGAGGAAATTGGCCAACCTTCGGATGGGCGAGCAGGAATCGGCGACCGAGTACTGCAATCGAGCGCGGCGAATTTTGGCCGACATGCGGATGGCTGGCTTCGAGTACTCAGTGGCGTCGTATATCACACATGTCATCAATGGCCTCCCGTCGGGCTACAATCTGATGCGTCGGATGCTGGCGATGCCTGGCGCGCGTGAGTCGCTCAACGAGGACACGCTGGCGAGCAACATCATCCAGGACGAGTTCATGGAGGAATCTGAGCGATCTGCAGAACTGCTTCCGCAGGCCAACTACGTCGCCCCGGCAAAGCACGGTCGCCAACAGGGGCAGCGCGGGAAGTCTGCCAGAGGCGGTGGCGGGAAGTCGTCGAACGCGAAATCGAGCGAGGGAGCCGATCGCGGGAAGTCGGCGAAAGGAGGAGATCGCGGCAGCAGTGGCTCGCGTCGAGAAGGACGGCGTTGCTACATCTGCGATGCTCCCGACCACCTCTTGTACGACTGCCCCGACAAAGACGAGTCTGACGACGACCGGGACGCCAACCGCAGAAAGGGAGAAGGTGGCCGTCGTCGTCGAGACAACCAGCCGCGCAAGGAGAAGCAGCCGTCGAAGACGTCTTCGACGAAGGATGCTGACTCCTCTGGCGGCGATGCTTATGGCTAGGAGACTTCGTGCTCGATAGTCACCGTGGTGGAGCCGACGATTTCGTTGGCGCTGGAGGCTGGCGAGGACTTCAAGGCGGTCGCTGCTGCTGTGGAGGCGAATCCGGCGGTCGTGCTCCTCGACAGCGGCTGTTCCCACCATCTGATGGGGACGAAGGAGGCGTTCGTCGAGATGAAGCCTCGCGGCGATGTCAAGCATGTGCGTGGCTTCAAAGGGGCACTGCAGAATGTTGAAGGCCGTGGCACCGTCGCTCTGCAAGGGGAGACGAGGAAGCAAATTCTTGTTCCTGATGTGCTCTACGTTCTAAGCGTCCAGGCGAACCTGCTGTCTTCCGGCCAGCTCAAGGAGCACGACGTAAAGTTCCAGGACAACGGCGCGGAGATGCTGCTGGTGTCTTCGGCAGGCGATGTCCTTGGTCGCGCACGCTACTCTGGCAGAGTGCTCTGCACGGACCTGCGCCCCTGCTCGAAGAAGTCGACGGCGACTTCGACGGCGGTAGTGGCTCTGCGGACGATCGGGTCGGCGACGAAGTCTACCGCGGGCAAGCTACACGCTCGCCTTGCGCACGTTGGCATCGACACGATCAAGAGCTCGGCGAAGCATGAAGTCGCCACTGGTCTGGACATCAAGCAGTCGCCCGCAGATGATCTGCCGTGTGCCTCCTGCGTCGACGGCAAACTTGCACGGCACACCTTCCTCGACCAAGGATCGGACGCCACGAACGCGCTTGACGTGGTGCACATCGACCTTTGCGGACCGTTTGAGTGGCCGCCAACGATGGCAGCCTCTACTTTCTTCTGCTTAAAGACAGGAAGACTCGCTACGTGTGGGTGAGGCCGATTGCGAAGAAGAGCGACGTGCTGGTCGTCTTCGAAAAGTGGCTGAAGGAGGTGGAGCGGCAGACGTCGACGACGGTGAAGAAGCTGCGTTTTGACCGTGGTAGGAAGTTCCTCGGTCGCACCTTCACCGCCCTCGTCGAGGACAAGGGAATCCTCCACAATTTGACTTGCCCCTATACCCCCCAGCATATCGGAATGGCGGAGCGGGAGATGCGTACGGTGGTCGAAGCCGTGCGGACGATGCTTCTGCACATGGGCGTGAAGCATCATTGGTGGCACCTCGCTCTGCGACAGGCCGTGTGGGTGCGCAACTGCCTCGAACGTGCTTCTCTGCCAAAAGGGACGACCCCGCACGAGCTGCTTTTCGGGACGAAGCCGGATTTGACGTTGGCGCGCGTCTGGGGCTGCATGGTGCAGTTCATGGTCCCCGAGCAGCAGCTCAGCGGGAAGCTTGCGCCGAAGGCTCGGGGGGTCTTCATCTCGGAGTGTCGCCAGAGAGCAAGGGCTGGGAGGTGCTCGATCTGACAGACAACAAAGTCGTCACGACGGTCGAAGCGATCTTCTACGAAAAACTGTCGATGGGGAAGTGGAAGGCGGAGTACGGGCCGGCGTCGATGAGGACGCCTTCTGCCCCGCCGCCAGATCCCTCCTCGACAATGCCCCCGTTGCTCGCCGAAGGTGACGAGCATGATGACGAGGACGTCGTAGAAGTCCCCCTCCCCACTGTTTCCCCGTCGGCGACTCCGTCGCCCTCCCCTCCCCCGCCCGTCGTCGACACCCTTGTGCAGGGCTCCTCGTCGGCCGCCGGCGATGAGGGGAGACTCGGTGCGTCGCCTGCTGCGCCGACCGGTTTGCATCGCCGATGGCCGACGTGACGCAGAGAAGGACAGCGACGGGCAGCGGCAGACGACAGGGGAGCGGATGACTCAGAAGCTGTCTGCGTCGAAGCCGACTTCAGAGAAGCCAGCGGCAGAGGTGCCAGCTTCAGGGGAGCCGTCGGTAGAGAAGCCGATCATGGAGGAGCAGTTGGTAGAGGAGCTGCCGACAGGGGAGCAGTTCGACGACGACTCGTCGAGCGACGACGTGGTGGAAGTCGTCGGTGCGGCCGGCGGCGGTGAAGGGGAGCTGTCGACAGGGGAGCAGTCCGACGACAGCGACGTGGTAGAGGTCCCTGTCAAACATTATATATGTTGGGTTTGTTAGACTACAGTGGGTTAGCCTATATGGGGTACACTATTCTAGGGTTTGCTATTTGTACTGATCTCTCTGTTAGTTCAATCATTCCAGTCTCGTAATCTTGACAGTCCCGGTTGAAGAGGCGGAACCGCGACGATTTGCCCGCTCCAACATCGGCAAGCCGCCGGAGAAGCTGAGTTACCACGCTTGTCTGCCACCGACCTCCTACAGCACTCTGTTCGACGACGCAGAGGCCGACGTCGTCCTGCCCGAGCTTGAACCCGACATGCACGTTGATCCAGACCATCGCTGGGACATCGCCAACATGACGGTGAAGGAGGCGTTAGCGAGCTGGAAGGGCGACGCAGTGAAAGCCGCCATGGACGAGGAAATCAAGAGCCTCATCTCCAACGGGACGTGGGAGCTGGTCGAGCGTCCGCGCGGTGTCAACATCATGAAGAACCGCTGGGTGCTCATGACGAAGTACCACGTCGATGACACGGTCGCACGCGAGAAGGCTCGCCTGGTGGTGAAAGATTTTACGCAGGTCTACGGCGCAGATTACGACGAAACGTACGCGCCGGTGGGGAGCTACGTGACTCTGCGAATCTTTCTCAGCATTGTAGCTGTGCTCAATTTGCAGCTGATGCAGCTCGACATGAAGAATGCGTTTCTGCAGAGTAAGCTGGATCGCGTCCTCTACATGTATCAGCCCGACTACTACAACGATGGGACCGGCCGCGTATGCAAGCTGCTGAAGAGCTTGTACGGGCTGAAGCAGAGTCCGCTGCTGTGGTACTCGGCGCTCGACGCGGTGCTGACTGGCGCTGGCTGGCAGAAGAGCCAGGTCGACGAGGCACTCTACTTCAAGGCCGGAGATGGCGGAGTGATGTGCTGGGTGCTCGTCTACGTCGACGATCTGCTCGCCGCAAGCAGCAGCACTGCGATGCTGAAGGAGCTGAAGGAGCTGCTGGAGGCCGCCTTTGAGCTGCGCACAATCAGCCCGGTCGAGAAGTATCTCGGGTTGGAAATCGTGCGCGACCGTTCTGCGAGGAAGCTGTGGATGCACCAGCAGTTGGTACGTCGACAAGCTGCGTCGGTGCTTCATCTACGAGGAGCAGACCGGATGAGTGCCGAAGACGCCGGTCTCCGTCGACGCCTACGCAGAGCTGATGTTCGACGACGAGGAGTTTCAGTCGCGCGAGGAAGCAGAGTACCGGCAAAAGGTCGGCTCGCTGCAGTTCGCGGCCACCACGACGAGGCCCGACATTGCCTTCGCGTGCAGCAAGCTCGGATCCGGCCTGACAGTGCGGAGCGACAACCACTGGCGTGAGGTCGATCGCTGTCTGCACTACCTCGCTGAAACCCGTGACGCCGTGCTGGAGTTCGGTGGTGTCAAACATTATACATGTTGTATTTGTGTAGGCTGTAGTGGGTTAGCCTATAGGGGGGTCACAACATTAGGGTTTCATATTTGTACTCACAATCCTTGCTAGTTCATCATTCCAGTCCGTTCTCGTTGACATGGTTTCAGAGCAGGTCCTTCGCTAGGACCGTTTTTTTTTAAGGGCCCACCGTTCCCTACCTACCTACCTAGGGTGCCTCGAATTTTTTTTTTAACGGCCCCTACATCCCGCGACCCGCGACCCGCCCCTTAAGGCCCCGTCGCGCCGCCCCTTAGCCGCTCGCGCGCGGTCGTTTTCATACGTGCGCCCCGCCTGCTGCCCGCGCGCGCCTTATTTCCCTCGCGCGCGGCCCGTCGCCTACTCGCGCACGCCCCGCAGCCGCCCGTCGCCTGCTCGCGCACGCCCCGCAGCCGCCCGTCGCCTGCTCGCGCACGCCCCGCAGCCGCCCGTCGCCTGCTAGCGCACGCCCCGCAGCCGCTCGTAGCCTGCTCGCGCACGCCCCGCAGCCGCCCGTCGCCTGCTCGCGCACGCCCCGCAGGCCCGCAGCCCGCCGTCGCAGCGGCCGCCCGCCCGCAGCCGCCCGTCGCCTGCTCGCGCACGCCCCGCAGCCGCCCGTCGCCTGCTCGCGCACGCCCCGCTGCCCGCAGCCGCTCGTACGCCGCTGCTTCCGCTGCTGCTTGCGCACCGCTGCCTCCCGAGCGCCGCCGCTGCCTGTGCGCCGCCGCTGCCCGTGCGCCGTCGCTGCCCCTACGCTGCCGCTGCCCGTGCGCCGCTGCCGCCCGTGCGCTTCTGCAGCCGCCGCCCGCGAGGCACTCGCTCTCACTGTTGTTTATTTTCTACCTACCGCGCACACTGCTGCCACTGCAGCTGCCACCAGTGCGCCGTTGCAGCTCCTGCTGCCACTACGGACTGTTGACCCTCCGCACACCTTTCCAGCGGCCTGATTCCTACTACTACTGTTACTACTGCTACTACTGCTACTGCTACTGTCACTATGGCTAGTCCTCCAGTTCTAGCTTTCGATGCCGAGGGCCGTCCAGTGAAGTTCGAAACCTGGCTAGATGACCTGCACCTGTTCCTACAGCTCACTGCCAAGGAAGATATCTCACTGTACGACCACGCCCTAGGCCATGCCACTGCCCCTGACTCGACTGCTGACAGCACTCTGCGTTCCCAGTGGCAGACCCGTGATGCGCACGCTCGCTTTGCTATTCGCAACTCCCTGCCGCTAGACGAGCGCGAGCACTTCGGCCAGTGCAAGACTGCTAAGGACCTCTACACCGCTGTAGTTGCCCGCTACTCCTCACCCGCTTCTGCCACGCTAGGCCGCCTCACTCTCCCCTACCTGTTCCCCGACCTAGCCTCCTTTCACACTGTCGCAGACCTCATCACCCACCTTAAGACTAGTGAGGCCCGCTTTCGCGCTGCTATGCCTGCCGAGTTTCTCACTAGCAACCCCCCCCCGCTCTGGATCACTCTCTACCACATCGTCACCCGCCTCCCTGACTCTCTGCGCGCAGTCAGGGACCACTTCCTCTCTCGCTCCCCCACTGAGCTCACTGTTGCCCTCCTCGAGAAGGAACTGCTTGCAGCTGAGGCGAGCATCGTCACTGTAGGCACCTCTCGTGGCGACCCTCGCACCCCGTTCTTTGAGGGGTGTTCCCCTTCCCCCCTCCTCCCCTCTGTCGCCTCTGCTGCTGCTGTCGACCTTCTTGGTGCTGAGAAGGTCGGGACCGCGTCTGCTTCGAGCGGGCGCCGCAGGAACAAGGGGGGCAGGGGTGGGGGTGGCGGCGGAGGAGGTGGGGGTGGAGGCGGTGGGAGTGGAGGCGCGGCTGGGGAGACTAGTGGCGGCAGTGGGGGAGGAGACAGCAGCGGTGGGAGTGGTGGCGGAGGCGGCAGCGGAGGCGGAGGTGGTCGTGGCGGCGGCAGGGGTGGAGGTGGCCGGGGCGGCGGCGGTGGGGGTGGTGGTCGTGGAGGCACTGGCGGAGGGCAGAGTCAGCAGCCCGCCCCGACGCTTCAGGCCGCCCGTGAGTGGTATGCGCAGCGTGGCTTTACCTGCACGTACGTCATTCGCACAGGTGACCGCAGCGGCCAGCAGTGTGGGAGGCCGCACCCCACGCAGCGCTGCTTCGCGCGCCTTACCGACGCGTGGCGCACTCAGTTTCCTGCTGCCACTGAGCTGCCGCGCTGGGCTGATCTGGAAAAGAGGGGTGTTGATATTTGGGCTTTAGACTTTGATGCTATTCTCACTGCCATGTATGCGATGTCTATTAGTGGAGAGGGTGCTCAGTACTTGCGTGTTCCGCCCGACCCGGGCATTCAGGCCAGTCCGGCTGCCGCTCTAGGTGCTAGTGCGTCTGCTCCCACAGGTCCTGGTGAGGCTGCAGCCCTAGGTGCTAGTGCGTCCGTGCCCCCTGGTACTGAGTCGACTGCAGCACTGCACACCTTCACACTGGACTCAGGTGCTTCTCGCTCTTTCTTTCGTGACCGCACTGTCCTTGAGCCACTCGCTCGGCCAGTTGCTGTCTCCCTTGCTGACCCCTCTGGGGGTCCGGTCATTGCGACCTCCTCTACTGTCCTTCCTTGTCCGGCGGTCCCGTCCGGCACGCTGTCAGGTCTCTACCTCCCCTCGTTCTCTACGAACTTGGTGGCAGGTAGTGCGCTCCAGGACGGGGGTGTTCACCAGTTCACCCCCGCCTACGAGCGCGTGACACACTGCACGTATGCTCGGACGGGTCGCCACCTGGCTACCTTCACTCGGGAGCCGGGGTCGGACCTTTACACACTGACCACTGAGTCCCCTCAGGTAGCTGCGTCCGCGTCTGCGTCTGCGTCAGGTCAGCTGTCCGCCCCCTGCTCGTGTCGCTCTCTGGCGCATGAGATTGACTCTCCTGTGGCACCACCGCCTTGGTCACCCGTCTGTGCAGCGCCTTCGGGCCATGCACAAACGGGACCTTGTTGCTGGTCTTCCCAGGGTACTCCCTCCCCTTCCAGACTCGCCTGCTCCTCCCTGTATTCCCTGTGTCGAGGGGCGGCAGCGCGCCGCTCCTCACTCCTCCTCCTTTCCCCCGACGACTGCTCCTTTGCAGACGCTCCACTTGGACGTGTGGGGCCCAGCCCGCGTCCGTGGCCAGGGTCAGGAGAGGTACTTCCTGATTGTTGTTGACGACTTCTCGCGCTTCACCACGGTCTTCCCCTTGCGCGCCAAGGGTGACGTCCCTGATGTATTGATTCCTGGATCCGCAGATCTCGTCTCCAGCTCAGTGAGCGTTTCCGCTCCGACTTCCCTGTCCTGCGTCTGCACTCTGACAGAGGTGGGGAGTTTACCTCTGGCCTCTTGGAGGCCTTCTGTCAGCAGGAGGGCATTGAGCAGTCGTACACGCTTCCGGCCTCTCCACAGCAGAATGGGGTTGCTGAGCGCCGCATTGGTCTGGTCATGGAGGTCGCTCGTACCTCCTTGAGCCATGCGGCTGCCCCCCATTTTCTGTGGCCGTTTGCAGTCCGATACGCTGCGCATCAGCTCAACCTCTGGCCCCGTGTCTCCTTGCCCGAGACTTCTCCGACACTGCGTTGGACGGGAGAGGCTGGCGATGCGTCGCGTTTTCGGGTCTGGGGATCCCGAGCTTTTGTCCGCGACACGTCCGCAGACAAGCTCTCCCGTCGCGCTGTCCCCTGCGTCTTCCTTGGCTTTGTCCCGGACGCCCCTGGCTGGCAGTTCTACCACCCCACCTCGCGTCGTGTCCTGGCCTCTCAGGACGTCACTTTTGACGAGTCCGTCCCCTACTACCGCCTCTTCCCCTACCGCACTGCCCCGCTCCCCCCCCCACCTCTCTTCCTTGCTCCAGGTGCTGAGGTACCAGACCCCCTCCCCCCTCAGGGTGCCGCTCCCTCAGGTGTGTCCCAGGTAGACCCGGGTGAGCCTGTCGAGGTAGCTGTTGACTCTCGTCCTGCTAGGGGTGCTGAGCCTGGGGGTGCTGCGTCTGGGGGTGCTGAGCCTGGGAGTGCTGAGTCTGGGGGTGCGGAGCCTGGAGGTGCGGAGCCTGGAGGTGCTGAGCCTGGGGGTGCTGGGTCTGGGGGTGCTGAGTCCGGGGGTGCTGAGCCTGAGCGTGCTACATCTCGAGGAGCCCTCTCCTCCCAGCAGCTGCAGGAGAGGTACCTCGAGTACTGCCGCCTCCGGAGAGGTGCTGCTGGAGCTCGTCCCGGTACTTCCCCTCCTACCCGGGAGCTCCCCCCCATTCAGCAGATCCGCGAGTGGTACACACGGCGCTGCAGTCTTCGGAGTGGTGCTCCTGGTGCTGCGGACCCTGGGGGTGGCGCTGCTGCTGGTGCTGAGGACCCGGACGTTGGAGCTGCTGCTGGTGCTGCGGACCCGCCTGGTGGAGCTGCTGCTGGTGCTGAGGACTCGGACGTTGGAGCTGCTGCTGGAGCTGAGGACCCGGGCGGTGGCGCTGCTGCTGGTGTTGAGGACCCGGACGTTGGAGCTGCTACTGGTACTGAGGACCCGGGCGGTGGAGCTGCTGCTGGTGCTGAGGACTCGGACAGTGGAGCTGCTGCTGGAGCTGAGGACCCGAGCGGTGGCGCTGCTACTGCTGCTGAGGACCCGGGCGTTGGAGCTACTACTGGTGCTGAGGACCCGGCCGGTGGAGCTGCTGCTGGTGCTGTGGACCCGGACGCTGGAGCTCCTACTGGTACTGAGGACCCGGCCGCTGGAGTCTCTTCTGCTTCTGGAGACGCTGCGCGGCCGCGACCGTACTTCGTACCGCTCCTTCAGCAGGTTCTTGGGCAGGCTCCTCCTCCTTGTCCTCCTCCCTCCGTAGAGTGTCCTCCGCCTGTCCAGCCGCAGTCACTGTTACCGCCTACCTCGCCTCTCCCTGCTCCCTCTCCTTACACTGGTCCCACAGGAGGTCTTACAGAGCGTCGTGAGCCTGAGTCTCGTCCTGCGTCGCCTGTTCGTCCTGCTCGCACTGGTAGTCGTGTCCGTCGTGAGCGTCCTCCTCCTGTCCCAGGCACTCACTACATGACTCTGCGTCCCTCTACTGCTCCTCAGCGTGTCCCTCTACCGTCTCCTCCTGCGTCCTCTTTGCCTGACGTTCCGGCCCCTGAGTCTGACCGGTATCGTGCTGAGCACCCTACTGTCACGCGTCTCCTCGCTACTGTTGTCACTGACCCTACCTTTGAGTCCTCGGCTGCGTCTGCCTTGGTCGCTGAGCTTGTTGACTTTGCTGCTGCCTGTCGTCTAGACTACGCCGCTAGTCTTGTTGCTGAGTCTGAGTTTGTCTGTCCTCCGTCCGTCGGGGGTGAGTGTGCTCTTGGCACGGACGTCCTTGAGGACAGACAGGAGGAGTTCCAGTGTCTTGCTGCTGCTTTGCCCCGTCTCGTGTCCTTGCTAGTTGCCCCTGAGGGAGACCCGGATGCACCAGACATCCCGACCCCGCGCACTTACGCTGAGGCGATGGCGGGTCCCTACTCCTCTCAGTGGCAGACAGCCATGGACGCCGAGATGGCTTCCTGGAAGTCCACACGCACCTACGTCGACGAGGTTCCCCCTCCTGGGGCGAACATCGTCAGTGGCATGTGGATTTTCAGGGTGAAGCGGCCGCCGGGTTCTCCGCCTGTCTTCAAGGCGCGTTACGTGGCTCGAGGCTTCAGTCAGCGAGAGGGAGTTGACTTCTTCCAGACCTTCTCCCCCACCCCGAAGATGACTACTCTTCGGGTGCTGCTGCACATAGCCGCTCACCGCGACTACGAGCTTCACTCACTTGACTTCAGCACTGCTTTCTTGCAGGGCAGCCTGCACGAGGAGATCTGGCTGCGCCGCCCACCTGGCTTCACTGGGTCGTTTCCTCCTGGTACCCAGTGGAGGCTTCAGCGGCCGGTCTACGGTCTCCGCCAGGCTCCGCGTGAGTGGCACGACACACTGAGGATTACACTTGCGGCTCTTGGGTTCGCGCCTTCTACAGCTGACCCGTCGCTGTTCCTGCGCACCGACACTTCGCTGCCGCCGTTCTACATCCTCGTGTACGTCGACGACTTGGTCTTTGCCACTGCTGACACTGCAGGACTCGCCTACGTGAAGTCGGAGCTGCAGAGGAGACACACGTGCACAGACCTGGGTGAGCTGACAAGCTATCTTGGCTTGCGGATCACCCGGGACAGAGCACGGCGCACCATCACCCTGACTCAGTCACACATGGTGCAGCAGGTTCTCCAGCGCTTCCGCTTCACGTACTCCTCGCCACAGTCCACTCCTCTGCCTACCGGTCACTCGCTCTCAGCTCTGCCTTCGGATGAGTCCGTAGAGCCGAGTGGCCCGTATCCAGAGCTTGTGGGCTGCCTCATGTACCTGATGACCTGCACTCGACCTGACCTTGCATACCCTCTTAGCATCCTTGCACGCTATGTCGCTCCTGGCCGTCACAGGAAGGAGCACATGGATGCCGCTAAGAGGGTGTTGCGCTACTTGTGCAGTACGTCGGGCATGGGGCTTGTGCTTGGAGGGCGAGACCGAGTTGTTCTCACAGGGCACTCAGACGCTTCTTGGGCAGACGACCAGGCCACTCAGCGGTCGTCTCAGGGTTACACCTTCAGCCTTGGCTCTGGCTCAGTTTCTTGGCGCTCTACACGCTCTTCTTCTGTTCTCGGCTCCAGTTGCGAGGCTGAGATCTACGCTACAGCCATGGCTGCCCAGGAGCTACGCTGGCTGACCTACCTGCTGACCGACCTCGGAGAGCGGCCTCGTTCTCCTCCAGTACTGTACGTCGACAACAAGGCTGCCATTGCCTTGTGTGAGGAGCACAGACTGGAGCACAGAACGAAGCACATCGCCCTGCGGTACTTCCTTGCTCGTGAGCTGCAGCAGCGCGGTCAGCTTTGTATTCGTTACATGGCCACTGAGGCCAACACTGCTGATGTGTTCACCAAGGCGCTTCAGCCTCGTGACCATCAGCGCTTCTGCACTCTACTAGGCCTTGTGCCTACTGGACCTCACTTACTTACCTCTTGACTTTGCTTGTACTGTGATCACTATATATATCTATACCTGCATGTTTACTCTTGCTAGGTTGTGATCACTGTATCTCTTGCTCTGTTATAAACCTGCATGTGAACTGGTCTTGTGACCACTAGCTTGTGCTCGGAATTTGTGTGGAATCCTTGAGATCCACCCTGAGCTGCTTGTTGCCTTGCTTTGCCTTGACTGGTCTTGTGACCCCTAGGTCTCCCCCACTTTGCCTATGGGGGTGTGTCAAACATTATACATGTTGTATTTGGAGGAAGCAGAATACCGGAAAAAGGTCGGCTCGCTGCAGTTCGCGGCCACCACGACGAGGCCCGACATTGCCTTCGCGTGCAGCAAGCTCGGATCAGGCCTGACGGTGCGGAGCGACAACAACTGGTGTGAGGCCGATCGCTGTCTGCACTACCTCGCTGAAACCCGTGACGCCGTGCTGGAGTTCGGTGGCGGACCAGAGTCACTGGTTCTGGTCGGCTATGCAGACGCCGACGACGCTGGCGACAAGCAGAATCGTACGAGCACTAGCGGCTACATTTTCATCTTCGGAGGAGCCGCAGTTTCGTGGTCGAGCCAGCGCATCAAGTGCGCGACGCTCTCGTCGACCGAGTCGGAGTACGTCGCGGCGACAGAAGCCGGCAAGGAGGCTCGCCGTCTGCGCTTCCTCCTTGCAGAATTCCGCCTGCTCGACCCAAGGAAGCCGACTGTTCTGCACGTGGACAACCAGTCTCAAAGTCGCAGAGGGCTTGGGGCTCAAGGGCAACCTCAAGCACATGGAGCGACGCTACGCATGGCTGCAGCAGATGGTGAAGCGCGGGAAAATTGCTCTGCAGTACATCCCGACCTCCGAGCAGCCGGCGGATTTTCTGACGAAGGCGCTGCATTTTCCGGCTTTCAACCGGTGCTCCGTCGCAATCGGCCAAGTGCGTCTGGCCGACGTGGGCGACGGGGATGACGAGGTGCAGCAGTAGGTGCCGTGCCCTTCTGCACGGCTGGTGCGGTGATCTACGTGTTATGTGTTGGGTGCACGTAGAAGGAGTTTCTCCTTGTATTCTATCCCTCTGGGTTCTGGGTGGACCTTGTGTGTGGGGTGCTCAAGCGTGTGCGCAGCAAGGGAGTGTCGAAGGAAATGGCCCCGCCCTCGCTTGAGCGTAGCTGATCTCGCTGTAGACGGGAAGTTCGCGACGGATCGGTAGACGAAATGGGCTTCTGCAATTCGGTGGAAGTTGCGGTCGAGCAGGCTCTGCTCGACGGAATCTGGTCGACGAACTCTGCGCAATAAGCTCTGGTCGACGATCTCTGCGTGGCGAGCTTCCGTCGAAGAACTCTGGTCGAAGAGTTCTGGTCGAGAAGTTCTGCTCTGCGGATTTTGTTCGACCGAGCAGAGTTGAGCTGATCGACCGAAGTTGCAGAGTTGCGCGAAACTCTGCGAAGGCGTGCGAACATTCGCGTAGGAGATTTTGGCGAAGTTCTACCTGCGGAACGGCATCACGTGGTCGACGGCGCGCACCTGGCAAAACCGACGACACGTTTTCTACCTGGCACCTGCGCAATGTGCCTGACGGTGAAACCGCCAACCTGCACCTACTTGGTAGGTGCGCACATCTGCGCAGATAGACAACCTACGATTGCAGATAGTCACCAGCGAATGCAGTGCTGGCAGACCGCGCGCAGTGCAACGCTGGCAGACCACTCTGCTGCAGCGTTGGCAAGCCGCTCTTCTACTGCGTTGGCAGATTTCGCCCTTGCTAGGTGTTGCATGCCATTCTAGTCTTTTGTTCTGCATGCCTCATTGTTGTACTCTATTCTTTCCTATCAACTTTGTTAATGCAAGTTGTTCTTTCCTTAGTGGAATTCTTGCCAAACTTCTCAGTGAACATAGCAAGCAGTAAGAACGCTAGCAGAGGGCTGCGATCACTCCCACAACACCGTGCTCTCCTTCGTAGTCCACTCCCGTTGTGTAGTGACTCTCCGCAATCCTCACCTCGGGCAGGCCAGCCGCTCCAATAATTCGCCCTTCCCGAACAATCAGCGGCTGCACCGTGTTCGGGTGCAGCATGGTAGTCATTTTTGCTTCTCCTTCCAGTGGCGTCCCCGTGCATTCACATGCTCGGCACACTAGCTCCCCTAGCTCCACTCAGTCAATTTTCCAGGGAACAATGGCTCCCGCAACCTTCACGTATTCTGACTCCGCCAGCAGCTCAGCCTCCGTTAGCGGCTCCAGGAGCTTCTGCTTTCATGCTTCCGGGATGCAGCCGAAAGCTTTCAACTCGCGATTTGCTTTCTTTTTGGTGCCAATTTCCCTTGTTAGCGTCTCCAGGGTTTTCATGGTTCTCGTCCCGTCCTGTGCAGCACAGATATCTCCCAGCTTGTACAGCTCCAGCCTTATCGCCGCCTTCTAACACCCCAGCGGCTTTTTCCCGTTTGGCAGTATTTGCCGATTGATGACCAAAGGCTCCTGCTCGATGTCCCACTTCGTTTTCGACCCCTGTTCCATGATTCTCGACTTCATAAACATATCGCACGTCTGCCGCCATCTGACACTTCTTCCCTTCCACTGCTTCAGAAACTCCTCATGTGCCCAGAAGGAGAAAAACCATCCGGAAGATCCGTTTCCGCCAGCGCCAGCACTCTTCGGAGCCCGCTTCCAAGCACAAGGACTCCCACTCGCCTCGCTGCTAGGCGCGAGAGTTCCCCGAGCGGATCTCTAACGCCCAATCCCCCTTCCTTCCGTGGCCTGAAAATCAACTCCCTGCTCCAGAGCGTGAACCGATGCTCCTCCGAAGCCTGGTTCCTGGAGATGAAGTTAACGATCAGCTTCATGATTCGCTTCCAAATCGCCTCCGAGGGGGGGTACACCTGTTCTTGGAGGCTAGTATCGGGCAGATGTAGCAGTTAACCACGGCTACTCGCGCTGTTGTCGTCAGATGATGAGATTGCCAGTTCAGCAGTTCAGCCGCTGCTCTGGCTAAGGCTTTATCCCATGTGACGTCAACACTTTCTGAGGGTGAAACCCAGACTCCGAGCAATCTCTCCGCATCTTTTGGGTTAACCCACGCGAAGCCTGACTCCTCGTCTTTTTTGCGATTCAGGTTCTTCCCCAGCGGGAGCAGCGCCGACTTCTCCTTATTGACTTTGAGCCTTGAGCGAGCCTGAAACTCCTCCAGGAGCTTCTCCGCCCGACCAATCTGCCACTTCCCATCTAAATCAGTGTCGTATCATCCGCGTACCCTGGGTAAGGTAGCCTTTCTCCGTAGTCGTTGCTTATTCCTAACCTCTGTCTTTTTGCTTCTTGGCAGATTGGCTCCACCGCGCACAGGAAGAGGTAGGGTGCTAGCGGACCGCCCTGCCAGTCTCCCTTGACAACCTCGATTTGGTCCCCTAACCAGCCGTTGACAAGCAGCCGAGTGAAGGACCCATCATGAAGCCCATTGCACCACCAGACGAACTTCTCCGGGAAGCCCATGAGAAACATGGTATCGAAGAGGTACGTTCGGGAGACTGAATCGAAAGTCCACCATTAGAATGTACAAGTCTTTGTTGTCGTTTTTTGCCGCTTCGATCACGTCTGCTACCAGCGACACCGCATCCGACAGTCTTCTCCCTGGGAGGGAACCGCACTGTTCCTTGGAGATAACCCTTTCCAAGACCTTCGTCATTCGGTTGGCCAGCAGCTTCGCCACCACGTTATAAGAGCTGGTAAGCAGTGTGATTGGCCTGTAGTTCTGGAACTGTTCTTTTGGGCCTTTCTTATGCAGCAGGATCGTCACAGCTTCCTGCACCTCCTCCGATAGGGACGCCGTGGCTTCAAAATCTCTTACGAACCCCATGAAATATTCCCCTAGCCGGTCCCTATGGCGTTCGAAAAGCTCCTTGGGCAATCCGTCTCTGCCGGTGGCTTTATCGTTTGCCATCTCTTTTAGCGCCTTTTTCACCTCATCCTCAGTCCAGCTTGCTTCCAGGGAGGCAGCTTCTTTCAATGTCTTCCCAGGCTCTGGCTTCCAACAAGGCAGACCGGAGGCTGGCGCTTCCGCAAACAGAGAGGTGTAAAAGCTGGAGGCGACCTCCAGGATGCCTCTCATCCCTATGCCCCACCCCCTGATGTGACAGCATCAAGATTGTGGCCTTCGCCTTTTGCATTTCTACTTTTGCGGAGAGAACCTTCAATGCAATCTCGCCTTTGGCAACCTCCCGCTATCTTGCCAATAGCTGCAGTATTTCGTTTCCCTAGTTGGGCTTCCTTCACCGATAGCTCCTCTCGCAGGTTCTCACTTTCAGGTTCCCGCATCACTTCATGCTGCAGCACCGTCACCGCCTCCTCCAAGTGTCGTAATGTTGCTCGTATCTGCTTCTGCTCCTTAGTGGAGTACCTAAGAAGAGCCACTTTCAGTTTGGTCAGCACGTTACCAAACCTGCTAGCTGCAGAGATAACTAGTGTCACGGGAGCTAGACTACGGGCTAGGCACGGGGCAAGAGTGATCGTAGCGTTCGTTCGTTCCTTGATTGTTTCCAAGTGCTAACACTGCTTGCTAGTTCACGGGGAAAATTGGCAAGAGTTTCAGTAGGAAAACATGAGAACAAACGTTCAAAATTATTGAATCAACATTGGCAACACAGACTACATCAGACCTAGCAAGGCTGTTGGTCGACCGCGCTCCAGCAGAGCAGAGTCGCGGCTTGCCAATGTTGCAAGTTTGTGGTGTGCCAACGCTGCAGTAAGTCGGCTGCACAGCGTTGCATCCGCGGGACAACGGTGCACCTGCTTCGCAGGTGCGTGCAGCTGGTTGGCGCCCAACTCCCCGTCACATGCCCAGCGCAGACACTCCACTCGTGACGGCGCCCACCAGCCACGTCGACCTCGGGATACCACCCCCGAGGTCGTCCTCGCAGAAACCACCCCCGGCGACCTTCGCACACGTCGCCCGGGTATCCTGGTCGACCGGGTATCCCGCGGCCCCCGTGGTCCCGTGGTTGCCCCACGGCCTCCCGCGGCCCCGGGGTCTCCCGCGGCTTCCCGTGGTCTTCCCGCAGCCCCACGGTTCTCACACGGTCATGCGGTCCCGCGGCCCTCCCGCGGTTCTCCCGCAGTCCTGCGGTCCCACGGCCCTCCCGCGGTCCCGCGGTCGGCTCCGCCCAAGCGAGGACGGGGCCAAACACTACTCCCGTTGACACTCCCCTGCCGTGTTCACGCTTGGCGCCCCCAGCCCACACGATAGTACTGCTCGGAGAATAGCCCGTCGGCGTGCACACAACGCACAGCACGCCGGTCACCACACCAGCCATGCAAGAGGGCATGGCACCTACTGCTGCACGTCGTTGTCGCCGTCGCCCACGTCGGTCAGCCTCACTTGGCCGATTGCGATGGAGCACCGGTTGAAGGCCGGATAGTGCAGCGCCTTTGTCAGGAAGTCAGCTGGCTGCACAGTGGTTGGGATGTACTGCAGCGAGAACTTCCCGCGCTTCACCATGTGCTGCAGCCAGGCCTGTCGCCGCTCCATGTGCTTGAGGTTGCCCATCAACCCCATGCCCTCGGCGACCGTGATGGCCGACGTGTTGTCCACTCTGAGGACAGTCGGCTTCTAGGCGTCCAGCTGCCGGAACTCCGCAAGGAGGAAGCGAAGGCGACGTCCCTCCTTGCCAGCTTCGACGGCCGCCACGTACTCCGACTCGGTCGACGACAGCGTCGCGCACTTGATGCGATGACTCGACCAAGAGACCACGGCCCCTCTATAGCCGCCCGTGCTCGTCCGGTTCTGCTTGTCGCTGGCGTCGTCGGCGTCCACGTAGCCGACCAACTCCAGTGACTATGGACCACCGCCGAACTTCAGGGCGGTGTCGCGCATGTTGGCGAGGTAGGCGAGGCAGCGGTCGACCTCGCGCCAGTGCTGGTCGCTCCTCACCGTGAGGCCGCTCCCCAGCTTGCTGCACGTGAACGCGATGTCCGGCCTCGTCATCGTCGCCGCGAACTGCAGCGAGCCGACCTTCTACCGGTACTCCTCCTCCTGACGCTCCTGCGCCTCCTCGTCGTCGAATGTCAGCTCCGCGTAGGCGTCGACGGAGACCGGCGTTTTTCGGGGTGCGCCCGGTCAGCTCCTCGTCGATGACGCGCCTGCGCACCTTGTCGGTGTAGCCCTGCTGGTGCAGCCAAAGCTTCCGCGATGGCCTGTCGCGCACGATCTCTTGGCCGAGGTACTTCTGCACCGGCAAAATCTCGCGCAGCTCGAAGGCGGCTTCCAGCAGCTCCTTCAGCTCTTTCGGCATGGCAGTGCTGCTGCTGGCGGCGAGCAGGTCGTCGATGTAGACCAGCACCCAGCAGGTCACTGTGTCGTCGCCGACCTTGAAGTACAGAGCCTCGTCGACTTGGCTCTTCTTCCACCCGGCGCCGACCAACACGTCGTTGAGAGCCTTGTACCACAGCAGCGGCGACTGCTTCAGCCTGTAGAGGCTCTTCAGCAGCTTGCACACCCGGCCGATCCTGTCGTTGAAGTAGTCCGGCTGGTACATGTACAGCACGCGGTCGAGCTTGCTCTGCAGGAAAGCGTTCTTCATGTCCAGCTGCATCAGGTTGAAGTCGAGGACGGCGACGATGCTGAGAAAGATCCTCAGCGTGACGTAGCTGCTCACCGGCGCGTACGTCTCGTCGTAGTCGGCGCCATACACCTGCGTGAAGCCCTTCACGACCAGCCTCGCCTTCTCTCGCTCGACGGTGTCGTCGATGCGGTACTTCGTCGTCAGCACCCACCGGTTCTTCATGATGTTGACCCCGGGTGGGCGTTCGACCAGCTCCCACGTGCCCATGGCGAGGAGACTACGGATCTCCTCCTCCATGGCAGCCATCACCGCCGGACCCTTCTAGCTCGCCAACGCATCCTTTACCATCATTGTGGAAATGTCCCAACGGTGCTCGGGATCGGCGTGCATGTCGGGGTCGAGCTCCGAAAACTCGTCATCATCCTCGGCGTCATCGTACACGAGGTCTTCGTCGTCAACGTCGTACACCGTGGTGAAGGCAGCGGGGAAAAAAAAATCAGGCGGCCTTTGAAGTCGTTCTGTACGCCGTGGCCCGGTCTGGACTTCCACCACATCGCTGTCAATGGAATCCTCGCGCTCCCGCGGTCCCGCGGCCTCCTGTGGTCCTGCATTCCCGCGGCCTGCGTCCGACTGCTCCCCTGTCGCCGGCTTCGCGGCGTCACTGCCCTCAGCGTCCGGCTGCACCACGGTCGGCGTCTCAGGTGACTGCGCCGTGGTCGGCTTTACGTCTGCCTGCTCCCATGTCTGCTGCTCCCCTGTCACCGCGGTCCCGCGGTTCCGCGGCCCCTGGCAG
Source organism: Closterium sp. Yama58-4 (assembly GCA_947470075.1). Classification (NCBI taxonomy): domain Eukaryota; kingdom Viridiplantae; phylum Streptophyta; class Zygnematophyceae; order Desmidiales; family Closteriaceae; genus Closterium; species Closterium sp. Yama58-4. The sequence continues at coordinate 508,012 of CANIUD010000060.1, read as the reverse complement.
TTGCTCTTCTATCACCGCGGTCCCGCAGTCCCGCGGCCCCTGGCAGCTGCTCTCCTGTCACCGCGGTCCCTCGTTCCCGCGGTCCCGTGGCCTGCTTCGTCTTCTCCCGCGTGGTGTCACGTCGGCCGCCAGCGATGTACTTGGATGGCGCCACAGGCGACGCCCCACTGCTCCCCTCATCGCCGGAGGCCGACATCGGAGTCAGCCCGCGCAAGTCGACCGGAAGGGGACGGGAAGAAGGGGCATGGGAAGGCGAGTCAGTGGTGACCGCGGCATCCTCATCAGCCTGCTCACCGACCTCGGCGAGCAGAGGGAGCGTGGCCGTCGCGGTGTTTGTCGGCGAGGTGGCCCGTGGCCGCCCCAACGGGGGCCCGAATTCCGACTTCCACACGTCCAGCAACATGGTTTCGTAGAACACCACGTCTGACGTGGTGACCACCCGGTTGTTGGCGATGTCGAGGAGCTCCCAGCCTTTGCTCTCCTCCGACACGCCGAGGTGAAGGCCCCACCTGGCCTTCGGCTTCAGCTTCCCACCGCATTGCTTCTCAGGGACCAACGAGGAATTGCGCCATGCAGCCCCACACCCGCGCCATCGACAAGTCGGGCTTCTGCCCGGTGAGGAGCTGGTACGGAATCGTCCCCGGTGGCAGCGTCGACCGTTCAAGGCAGTTGCGGACCCAGACGGCCTGCCGCAGAGCGAGATGCCACCAGTGGTGCTGCACGCCCATGTGCAGCAGCATCGTCCGCACCGACTCCACCACCGTCCGCATCTCCCGCTCCGCCATGCCGTTCTGCTGCGGGGTGTAGGGGCAGGTCAAGTCGTGGACGATCCCCTTTCCATCCACGAAGGCGGTGAACTCCTTCCCGAGGAACTCCCCTCCTCGGTCAGAGCGCAGCTGCAACACCGACCTCTTCGCCTGCCGCTCCACCATCACCAACCACTTCTGGAATTCCAACAGCACGTCGGACTTCTTGGCGACCGGCCTCACCCACACGTAGCGAGTCTTGCGGTCCTTCAGCAGCAAGAAGTACAGGCTGCCATCCTTGGCAGCCACGCGAAACGGCCCGCATAGATCGATGTGCACGACGGCCAAGGCGTCTGCCCTCAGCGTCCGAGCCCTTGTCGGGGAAGGTGTGGCGCGCTAGCTTGCCGCCAACGCACGAGACGCAGGGCGAGGCGGCGCCGGATGCAGACAAGAGGTCCAGCCCGGTGGCTACCTCGTGCTTCGCCGAGCTCCGGATGGTGTCCATGCCGACGTGCGCAAGCCTCGCGTGCAGCCTGTCCGGCGTCGCCTTCGTCGCCGAGACGATTGCCCGCAGAGCCACCACCTCCGCCGCAATCGTCGCCGATCAGGACGCAAGTCGGTGCAGAGGACTCGGCCGTTGTACGTTGCTCGACCGAGCACCTCTCCCGCTGCGGAGACGAGCAACATCCTGTCCGCGTCCTTCTGCAGCTTCACGCCATGTTTCTTCAGCTGGCCAGCGGACAGCAAATTCGCGCGCACGCCCTTGAGGTACAGCACGTCGGAGATGAGCACCCTCCCGGCCTCCCCTTGCAGATCAACGGTGCCACGGCCGCGAACGTCCTGCAGCGCCCCATTGAAGCCGCGCACGTGCTTCACGTCGCCGCTCGGCCCCATGTCGACGAAGACCTCCTTCGTCCCCATCAGGTGTTGCGAGCAGCCGCTGTCGAGGAGGACCACCGTGGGGTTCGCTTGCACAGCTGCCGCCACCGCCTGGAAATCCTCGCCAGCCTCCGGCGCCAGCAAGACGGTCGGCTCCACGACGCCGACCAGCGAGCACGACGCCTCCTTGTCGCCTCGCCCTTTACCACCCGCGGAGGTGTCAGCACCTTCGCCGCGGTTGATTTCGTCGGCTGCTATTCCTTTCGCGGCTGGGTTCCTCGCCGCGGACGACGGCTGGTAGACCTCCCGCAGCCTCCCTTCTCGTCGTCGTCGTCGGAATCGTTGCGGTCGGGGCACTCGAAGGAGAGGTGATCGGGGTCGCCGCACAGCCAGCATTCCCGTCGTCGACCTCCCCCTCCACGACCGCTATCCTTAGCCGACTTCTTCTTGTCGGCGTCCTTCACTGGCTTCCCGCCACCGTGGTGACTGCCACCAGAATGCCAGCGCTGTCCCGGTCGACCACCTTGCTTCGCCGGGGCGACGAAGTTCACTTTCGCCAGGAGCTCCTAGGACCGCTCAGCCTCCTGCATCGCCTCGTCCTGCAGGATGTACGAGGTCAATGTGTCCTCGTTGAGCGTCGCCCGCGTGCTTGGCGCCATCGACAGCCGCTTCAGCAGATTGTAGCTGCTCGGGAGTCCCCGCATGACGTGTGTGATGTACGACGCCATTGAGTACTCCGCGCCAGCCATCCGAATGGTGGCGAGAATTCGCCGAGCTCGGTTGCAGTAGTCCGTCGCGGTCTCCTGGTCGCCCATACGCAGATGCGTTAGCTGCCCCTCAAGCTGGGCGATGAACGAGTCGCCGGTGACCTGGTAAGTTGACTCGATGAAATGCCACGCCCGGTGGCCGGCGTCGAGGTACCCCCAGCACGACTTCAGGGCGATCTGTACGCCCGGCGAGCAGCACCGCGAGATGACCGTGAAGGTCAGCAACTGCACGGCACGATATTACGCTCGCAGGTCGGGGTAGAGCTCCTCCGGCGTCGCCACAGTCCCCCGGGGCGAAGCCCATCAGCCCGGCCTTCTCCAGCTGGGGCACGATGGCTTTCTTCTACGTGAGGATGTCAGGACGACCGCCCAGCGGAGGTGAGACTGAGATCCTGTCCGGCGTAAACTTGAAGTAGCCGTAGCTCGGCGCAATTCCTCCCGCGGTCACGTGCGTCGCCGACATCGGCGCCAATTCACTTCGTCTGCCTCCGACGTAGCCTCGCGGGGCTCCTGCAGCCGCGGACGACTGCATCCCTCGCTCCTGAACGCCGCCAACTGCATCGGTGTGAATCACACCTCGATACCTCGACGTGCCTCCCGCGCTGCTACCGACTTGGTCACCCGCGGCGTTGACTCCCGCGCCGACGCCGCCTGCGTTGCTCACCGGTCGAGGAGATGCAGGTCGAGAAGGGGGATGCTCGACCTCGACGACCATCAGCGGGAGAGTTCCGTACTCATTCGCCGCGTGACGTCTTCTCGCGTCCTCGAGCCGTGCTTCCAAGGTATCCACGACGCTCGCCTCTACTACGGGGTCCACCATGGCGTCCAACACAGCCGCTGGCCTACGAACAAACTAGGTGAATTGAAAATCGGCTAACTCGAAAGTGACTTCGCGGTGTCGTCCACGCTCACCGCACCATGCAGAGAAAACTAGTGTCACGGGAGCTAGACTACGGGCTAGGCACGGGGCAAGAGTGATCGTAGCGTTTGTTCATTCCTTGATCCTTTCCAAGTGCTAACACTGCTTGCTAGTTCACGGGGAAAATTGGCAAGAGTTTCACTAGGAAAACATGAGAACAAAAGTTCAGAATGATTGAATCAACATTGGCCATACAGACTACATCAGACCTAGCAAGGCTAATGGTCGACTACCAACGCAGCACGGTCGTCCGCGTGCCAGCACGACTTTGTCGACCGCGCTCCAGCAGAGCAGAGTCACGGCTTGCCAATGTTGCAAGCCTGCGGTGTGCCAACGCTGCAGTAAGTCGGCTGCACAGCGTTGCATCCGCGGCAGAACAACGGTGCACCTGCTTCGCAGGTGCGTGCAGCTGGTTGGCGCCCAACTCCCCGTCACATGCCCAGCGCAGACACTCCACTCGTGACGGCGCCCACCAGCCACGTCGACCTCGGGATACCACCCCCGAGGTCGTCCTCGCAGAAACCACCCCCGGCGACCTTCGCACACGTCGCCCGGGAATCCTGGTCGACCGGGTATCCTGGTCGACCGGGTATCCCGCAGCCCCCGTGGTTCCGTGGTTGCCCCACGGCCTCCCGCGGCTTCCCGCTGTCTTCCCGCGGCCCCGCGGTTCTCCCGCGGTCCCGCGGTCCTGCGGCCCTCCCGCGGTTCTCCCGCGGTCCCGCGGTCCCGCGGTCCCACGGCCCTCCCGCGGTCCCGCGGTTGGCTCCGCCCAAGCAAGAACGCGGCCAAACAATACTCCGTTGACACTAGCTCCCCCCCACACGATGACGTTCCGTAACCGCTTGAACCACCTTCTCCACCCCCGGCTTTGCTGTGTCCACCGCAGGCATACGCCATAGGCCGGGGCCCATGTGGAGGCGCATATTTACCCGCAGAACCACTTTAAATCCAAATTTGTGATCCGAAATCTATCGTAATGACTTTATGTGGAAAGCTTCCGCTAATGCAGAAAGCACCTCCGCCGACACAAGAGACCGGTCGATCCACGTGCTTGCCTTCTACGACCGAGAGTAGAAGGTGTACTCTTGGCCACTCAGGTTCAGCGCGTGATATGGATCCACCATGTGTAACCCGCTGAACAGTCGAAACAATCTAACATTCTCTCCGCACGAGCCGACACCGGAGGACTTGTCAAGCGTCAGGTCCTCGATCAGGTTAAGATCACCCACCAAGAGCAGACGGCTCCTGCCCCCCAGGTTGCTCAGAAACGGCGCCGGTGAGTTTGGTAAAAAGATTTGCCGGCAGCAAGCACTTAATGGGAAGTATGCCGCTAGCAGGGTGAAGCTGAAAGTGTCCCATCTGACATCTGCTTGAAGCAGCCTGCCAGACTCGTGTTAAATGACATTCTCGAAGGTGAGCTGAGCGTTGTTGCTAATGTCACCACCCCTCCCGCTCCTTTTGTGTTCGTAACAGCGTAACAGTGGCAATATTTCAAGTCCTTCCTAAAGCGGTGGTCCTGCACAATTCTCTTGTCCGTTAGTATGAAAATGTCTGCATGTCGCTTGATCCAAGGCTTCAGGTTCCCTTGCTTTCCCCTGCTCCCGGGCCCGCTCTCGTTGAGCCCGCACACTGGCAGGTTGCAGGCCTTATCTATTTTTCAACCGTGCGGGAGCCCCATACCATCCACGGACTGAGGTAAGCGATATGAAAAAACATTGGTGAGAACTACATACCATTGCATACATTGATAGGCACATGCATACTAACGACCTCCTGTCTGCTCTTCGTCCCGACCCGTCTACTAGATGCCATACTCCTTCAGCACGCGGAGACTCAGCTTGTCCTTGAGCGCACGTGTCTCTGCACCGGGCTTCATCAACCCCCCGCGGTGTCGCACCGAGAGAGCGCGGTGCGCTGCCTGCTCGAAAGGCGAGCCCTTCCCTTTCTCGCAGCCCTCCAGCAGGCAAACCCACTCCCCCTGATTTCCCGCCATTGAGATGAGAGCCAGAGCCGGGTCCTTGAGGATGATCTTGGTCTCTAGTCGCGACCGCTACATGTACGGGAAATCAGCAGGAGGGAGTCAGGCAATAGCCAACCGAAAAAAGGAGAAGCACAAGCAGGTAAGCAGCAAAATCCTTCTCTACCGCTGGGCTCATGGACCCTCCCCACTATGTGGTTCCATTTGGTAATGCTTCTCTGCCGGATGGTGATGAAGTCGTTGTGGTTGTGCACAGAATGCATTCCGCCGCAGAGGCTGCACTTCACGGACCATGATTCTGGTGCCAAGCGCAACTGGGTTCTCGGAAAAATGCTTCCAGCAAAACTTGTCATTCTCGAAAGCCACCACCAGACCCTTCACCCGATCTGTGTCCAGAGCACTAACTGGCCCTTAACTGTCGCTTCCATACAAGGGAGTTCCTGCAAGTGCCCGTTAGGAATCAACAAAGTAAGCGAAAACTTCAGCTTTGCTGCAAGCTCCCCTTTCACCTTATCCTCGAGACTCTCGTTAGGATCATGCGCAATCAGGCAGTCGTCATCGTCATTCAAGATTGCGTAGCGAGATCCGTTACCGGAAGCTTTGCATTCTTCCTCTTCAATAGCAGCATCACCCTCTGGATCGTCTGAGACTGCATCCTTAAAAATCGCATCCTTCTTCTTGTCATTGTCCGACTCCTTCGCCTCCCCTGCAGCTTGCTCAATTCGGATCGCTGCAAGCTTGGCGGAGAGCATTATTGAGGTCGTCTCTTCCTCAGCGAAAAGCGCACGCGAGGACTTCGGCGGGACAGTAGTCACAGAGTCTGGACGATGAGTCGCTGGCGCTGGAGTCGTGGCAACCGCGGGAGCAGCAGCACGGCCCATTTTGGCAGCAGGCTTAGTAGACTTCACCTTTGGAGGCATGCCGTGATGATGAAACAGCCACCACAACCAATGTAATGCTGGACATCACCATTGAAACAGAGCATCTTTGTGAGGATCGAGGATCGAGTTCAGAAATGAGAATGTAAATTGAATGATCACCTGGGTACAACACGAGGCTATATATAGGCTCGACACAAGGGGCAGTAACCAGGTGTTACGCGAAGGTTCTGCGGGTCGCGAAGCGTCCCGAACAGACCCGGTAGAAAGCATTTCGGTGGCAACCGAATAGCTCCGAATTCGGTGTAACCTAGCATGGTGCCTATAACTATAATAAAATATAGGAAAGCACCTAGCCTAGGAATCAAACAATTCATGCATGCAGAAATTAAACCTAAGCTAGAAATAGCGTAAGGGAATAAAAGCAAGCATGAATAACAAGCATAAGCCGTCGTACTCTCACACGTCCCCCCCTCAAAGCTGGGTGGCGTGAGATACACCCTGCTTGACAAGATAGTCCTGGAGAGCACGGCGTGCGTTGCCCATATCAGCTTCTGCAACCCAACTGTCCTCAGTGGGGTCGTATCCCTTCCAGCGTATCAGGAACTCGAGGGTCTTGCCGCCGCGGCGCCGATGAGTGAGAACGCACTCGATCTCGTACTCGGGCTCATTCTGCACAAGAGCAAGTGGTGGTGGCGGTAGCTGCCATCCCTGGAACTGTTGGTTGGGGTCCTTGTCATCACAAAAAACCTGGGTTTTTGAAGGGGGTTCGAAGGGGTGTACATTTCAGGTGTTTTGGTTGGCGAAGTTCCGAAACGAAATCGCGACCAATCACGGACCGAAATCGGACCGCGTTTGTTTGTTGGAGTTGGATAGCAAGTTCGGAATGTCGTACATTGTCGGTTTTTCGTGGCTTGCCAAAATGATTATCAATTTGGATTGGATTGTTTTGGCCTTGACTTCAAGTAAGTTTGACAATGCAGAATTAAGCTGCATATTTTATTACTAGATAAATGCATCACATATGATACTTATTTAGGAGATAGGTACTGTCCAGATGGAACGCCTTCACCACATGGACGTGGCGAAGCAGCGCTTCAAGCGGAATCACGGAGTACGCATACACTCCAGTCGTCCACTTGAGGCGAGTGCATCCAGTTGCAGCATCCTCCCCACACGCATTCCAATATCTAACGTAAGCCAGCTCCTCCCTCTCTCCACGGATTTTGGTGTGGAACAGCAGCAGCAACCTTGCGTACCACTCCTCTCTCCGACCGTACCTTACACCCTCTACTGCAACATCCGAGTACCACGGCCGCTCAAAATAGTCAGGTGTCGCCCGAACGAAGTGAGAAACCCTTGAGAAGCTGGCATCATCTGCCGCTGGGATGGCCAACGATGCATGGGCCTGCACAACAATTGTATGATCAGTTTAGGGTTTGGGGCACGAAAAGAATGATTGTATGATCCACGAAGTACTTACCCTGATCTTGGGGGCGCATCCTGCATAACGTACTAGCGCATCCTTGAGGGCAGCTTGTGCAACAGGGTGTTGCATGGCCCACTTCCTTGCAAACCAGTTGGTGGAGGTGGGTTCTTCTGGTAACTCCACAGGGAGTAAGTAGGACTCTTTGATAAGAGTCCTTGTGCCTGTCTCAATGGCCTGCCAACAAACAGTGGCGACTTTATTACATTATGCATGCATATCCTTGCAATTCAATCACTAGACAGGTTTACCTGCCGCATGGCAGCGTCCCGGCCAAGGGGATCATCCACCGGCACAACGTCCGGGATGCGCCTAGCATGGAACTTCATAATCTGCCCATCTACATTGCGCTTGTTGGACCGCCGGTAGATCCTCTTTACCAACGGGCCATGCAAGTGCTCGAACATGTTGGTGCTGAATTCCGTGACGTGTCCAGCGCGGCGAATGGAGTCGATGTAGTGCGACATGAGATGGGTTTTCACAAGGCACCAAGAGGATGGCTGCTTTGGGAAAGCAGCCTGCAACTGCTCAACCAGCCTGATGGGAGTGGGAGTTGACAGCATATGCAAGGACATGAGAGTCTAGTACTATAGCCTACTGCAGCCTACTTTATTTGATATACTATCATGTTTTATCAGCAACAACCTGAGAAGATAGGTTACTACAACAGCTTAAGTGTCTTGGCCAGGCATTCATGCAATGCCTAAGGGTAGTACATGCATGTTAATAGTACCGGGAGGTCTTCTTCTTGAGATCCCGCAGGGACCGCTCGGTGTGCCCCGTTGGCTGGCAACACAAGAGGTACCAGCCAAGGTAGGCACGAACAGCATCCATCTGGGGCTGGCGAAGCAGGCCAGCAAAGACAAACACCATGACCTGCAAATTGCGGGGTTTATGACGGCAGGGGGGCATGAGAAGTTGAGCAAACGGGTTTGGTGGCGGAATTGTTGCAAAGCAGGAGAGAGGGTACTGAGATGCAGCAGGGGGTGTGTTGTAGTCTAGAACCGGCAAGCTGCTTCTGCATGGTGCATGCTATCGCACAAGATGATCACATGCACCATGGCTTGCACACCTGCATGACGGCCCTGTGCTCATAGGCCGCGACACATGCTCCACTCTCGAAGTACGCGCTCTCTGGCAGGCGCAGGTGGTTCAGGCGCGTGCGGTCGCGAATGAGGGACAGGCGCCTGCGCATACACAACAGTTCAAGGCCGGCACAAATGCAGAGACATGTAAGTAGGAGGAGAGTGCGTATTGGAGTGTTGTTGACAAGAAACTAATCCCCCAAGGCACTGACCTGTCCATCTGCTTCACGCGCCGCTTCTTCATCTTGCGCACGACAGCCACAATGTGGCTCATCATGCCCAGGTCCGCCTGGTGCATGATGTCAGGCATGATAACGAGGTAGGGATTGCCCCACACGGTCCCTGGGACATCCCACTTCCACAGCACACACTGGCGGAGGGGTTGTGGTGTGGAATGGTAGAGAAGGGTATATGAGAGACTCGGCCAACATGTGGGGCAGTGCAATGGCAGTGCACATCTCCCCCTGGGTTTAGCAACACGGAGTGCATAGACTAAAAATTAGCGAAGGGGACAGGTCGCTCACCTCAACCGGGTAGGTCGAGTAGGTCTTGCATGGGTCGGCCTGGCTTGATGTCAACCCAGCCGCCTCATTCACGATCCATTGCTGCTGTTCAGGCGTGCGCGGCGTGTTCCGTGCCTTGACAGCAACCAAATGCTCCTGGTGTAGCACGGGGGGTTGGAAGGGATGAACAGGTAAGGGAGGTAAGATTAGGAGGTCCGTCACGTGCCATTCAGATGACGATGGTGCTGAAGGCGCGCAGCTGGCATGTTTGCTCACCTTTGCAGCATAGCAGATGCTGCACGGCATCCGCGATCCATGCGAGAGTGTGCAACTGATCTTGCCGCTCTCGGGATAGTCGCACACCCAGGCGTACAGCAGTGGCCGCACTGTTTGCCAATCGCCGAAAGGGTCCTTGAGACGGAGGCCGCTGCGAGGAACGGGTAGAGTGGGAACAGCAACAGCCAGGACGACTCTGTGCATCAGCGAGGAGGGGCAAAGGGTAATGCAACATACAAAAACGCTGCGCACGCTATGCTGTTGCTACGGTGACGACATAGCATGACGGAAATCGAGTACGGACCTGTCCATGCCATCAAGAAGCGGCTGCAGCACGGTGATGACGCATCGCTGGAAGAGCATCACCTTCTCGACGGCGGTCATTGCAGAAGGGGGGATAGGAAGGAGAGCAAGTAGCGTGTGCCCGGCTTTCCCCCATCGCTTGGCCTGGGAGATGTTGGCAAGCGTCATCATGAGCGGCCACGCCTTCTTCCGGCCGTTGTTGCTCATGTGCGTCACATCTGAATATAGGATGATACCCCCCACGACTTCGGACCATCCGAAGTGTTCCTGCATTGCATGACAAATACGGAAACAACACACGGTCAAACACCATCAAGGTAAAGTGTCGCCAGGCGGATTGAGCCTGATACAAAAAACTCCCCACGAAGATGACGCACTGAAGATGCTGCCTACACATCAGCGCATCAACGGACGCATGCGCACGCGTGTGGTTTTGGGTGGCAGCGGGGTATTTACATACCTGAGCATCGTTCCACCACGTTCCTGTTTCTGGCGTGGTATAGCGACGCTCGCCTGTGTCAGGGTCCTCATCAACACGAGCCTTGAGCTTGAAGCCGGGTGCGTTGTTGGTGTGCCCAAACAGTTCAGCAAACGCCTGGAGTGCGGGATCAAGAGCGGGAGAGAACCAAACCCTGGTTTAGTGGCGGGAGCGTTTCACGGGCCAGATTGCACACATGCCTAACAAAGGCAACATTCCCAACAAGCTCCACAAGGATGCGGAATCTGCAGTTCGCATCCACGGTTCCAGAGTCGGCTTACCTGCGCGGAGTTCTGGAAGAGGAGGCGCTGTGGCGGATGACCCTCAATCTCGAAGGTCGCCACTGACCATCCGCGATTGAGCCCTACCAAGCGCTCCATCTCGAACCGCTCCAGATCCTTGCAGTTCCGGATCTCTGAGATCACAAGAGGCGCAAGGCCGGGCTCCACCACGAGCTGAAGCAGGCCATTGATGTCGATCTCCGCCATGCCCATTCCGCCATTTACGCGCCTCACGAAATGCAGCAGCTTCAACGCAATCGGACTGAGGGGCGTCGCATTGCTCTCCCCGGAAATGATTGTCGGCGGTGCCGCGTGACTCACTCCAGGGCGGCACCCCTGATGCTCACTCGTGTCATCTGCAGGTGTTTCTGGTGACGGTTGATGCTCAGATTCAGGAGCCCCCACGTTCACAGCCGAGGGTGTTGCGTCCTCGTCAGCTACCGGGACGCGAGGAGGACCATTCACACCGTCGGTGTTGGACGCGTTAGACGCGGTAGGGGAAGCGGGAGCAGCGGGAGCGTCCGACAGAATGTCGTGGACGAATAGCAGTGCGTGTAGACCGGCTGACGGTGCAGATCGCGAGGGCCTTGCCACGGCGGAAAGGCCTTGACAAGGGGTCCGCCGTGACTTATGACCGCCATAAACTTGGGCGTTGGGGAACCATCTGTTGCAGAACTCGCAGACGACGCCAGGCAAGGAGCCCATGCTTTACGGATCTGTCTAAGTGTTGAGAAATGGCCTGTGAAGCAACTAGCGTCGTGGGAAGCTTGAGAAGGCATTAAGTACACCGTTCAAGAAGGCTGTTAATGCAACCAGGTCATCGCCAAACCGCGCACTGTCGAAGGCGGCTTGTATCACTGCACGACTGGCACTTGAGCGGGCTGCTTAACGATGTTTGGGACTGGCAAACGATGTTCGAGCCGCGCGGTCGTGACAAGGCACGGTACAGACCGCTCACAGCACGGATCGTCTTCCCTACAAGGCGTGTCGCCCCCGTTTAGACAGACCACGTCGTGAGCAGCGGGAAATGCGCCTGATCTTAAGACGGTGGGTCGTGTGTGTGCGTTGCGAGCATGGTGAGAACGACGTGCCTGTGGATTCACGCACCCTTGGTGCATGAGAGTCGAGTGGGATGAGGAAGAGCGGGAAGAGATCCGTTTGGATCTGTGATTCAGTCGCGAAGCGTTATAGGGGGGAAATCGCGCACACGTAAGTGAGCGCATAGTGTTGCGCTTGACCATAGCCCAAATACAATGATAGTACATTGTAGAATTGTTTTTTCTCTACACAGTAAAGTCTTTGTTGATAACTAGGACATAGTCATATGAAAAGACCTGCTCGATATCCACCCCTAGTTGACAACGTGACAGTCTGAACACCATATCCTCTCATCTCTTGTGTGATCTGGCTACATACGGGAAGTACACAAGAACTCCGTGCCCTCACGATAACGCATCGCCGCTTGTGCGTTGGGCCTCTCATTCATACCCCTTAGAGGCACCTACTTGAATATCTGTCTAAGGCTAGAGGACAATCCAACACCGTACCACAACGGACTCACCTTGTTGCGCAACACCCAAGGCCTGACCGCTACAGCGTCGCCTGTTTAGACGCTGCGGTCGACAACGCACCCTCGCTCGTGCGTTGGACCTGTGCTTCATTCCACACCCTCTATACACCATGTCGAGGGCCCACGCAAGGATAGAGCCCAAGCCAGCACCATTCCATTACGGATTCACCATCTCGCGCAAGCCCTGTATGTCTGCGAACGCTGCAACGTCGCCGCGTTGGAACAGTGCTGTCGATAACGCACCCTCGCTCGTGCGTTGGACCTGTGCTTCATTCCACACCCTCTATACACCATGTCGAGGGCCCACGCAAGGATAGAGCCCAAGCCAACACCATTCCATAACGGATTCACCATCTCGCGCAAGCCCTGGATGTCTGCGAACGCTGCAACGTCGCCGCGTTGGAACAGCGCTGTCGATAACGCACCCTCGCTCGTGCGTTGGACCTGTGCTTCATTCCACAGCCTCAATACACCATGTCGAGGGCCCACGCAAGGATAGAGCCCAAGCCAACACCATTCCATAACGGATTCACCATCTCGCGCAAGCCCTGGATGTCTGCGAACGCTGCAACGTCGCCGCGTTGGAACAGCGATGTTGATAACGCACCCTCGCTCGTGCGTTGGACCTGTGCTTCATTCCACACCCTCTATACACCATGTCGAGGGCCCACGCAAGGATAGAGCCCAAGCCAGCACCATTCCATTACGGATTCACCATCTCGCGCAAGCCCTGTATGTCTGCGAACGCTGCAACGTCGCCGCGTTGGAACAGCGCTGTCGATAACGCACCCTCGCTCGTGCGTTGGACCTGTGCTTCATTCCACACCCTCTATATACCATTTCGAGGGCCCACGCATGAATTTACACGCCAACATCACACCACATCTCCATTCCAGTTGGCACTAGTACACGTCGTGCCTGAACAAGTTCCAACGACCGGTATCCGTCGCCAACCCTGAATGTGTGCTCAGTATAGCATTCCATAGTCCACGAGTTGGTAGGTCAAAGAGCGTGTCCGATGCCAGATGCACTCCCTAGACTTAACACAACATGACACCACAAGCGGCCAAGTTCAATACAAATGGTTTTAGTTGTTCTTTGCAAGTGTATTCTGCTCCTATGTTTAAATTTGATCAATGCACATTGGCACTGTATTTTGCAGGATGCGATGATTGGTGGTGTCGAAACGGTACTAGATTCTGCGGAGATTGATGCGAGCGGCGCTGATTGGCCGACGCATCTCAAACGACCCCCCTCCCCATGACCGGACCAGCCAAGCTGGACATTCGCCGCGGAAGCAGCGGCTGTGATCCCGCGTTTAGTGGGTTATTGATCGGGTGGCTAATCGTAGACCATCCGATTGTGGCTGTCTGCTTACAGTCCCCTCTCTAGACTCGCAAACCACCCCAACGACCGTCGTGCCCCACTCACCATCTTCCGTCACCCTCATACCCACTACCTTGACGCCGCTCGATGCTGAACACAGGTGTTTCCAGATCGCCAGTGAGTCAGAGTAGCGACGAAGCAAAGGGCTGACGCCATGTGCTTAGTAGCTACTTCTTCAGTTGTAACCGTACCTGAGATTTAGGGTGAGACAGTATTGGCTTGACCGGGACGGAGTAAATTAGTAACAATCCTTTCGGCTATTTTCTAAAACTGGCTAAACAATCCCGCAAGTTATAACTTGCATTCGTACAACCCTCATGACACGTGCAACTCGGCAAACAGAAAAGGAGAAGGAGCAGGCAAAACGACGCACGACACGGCGGATGTCGATACAGACCGACCATGAGGGTGGGGCCAGATCTAGGGCTACTAAAGCGGCCGCCGCGCAAACCAACCAAAGGAAACGTGCGGCGGGGAAGAAGGCTGAGGTTGGAACGAAGAAGTCCGGGAAGAAGGCGGAGGACAAGGGGAAGCAACCAACGGCACGCAAGCGTGTTTCGGCCGTGAAGAGCGATGCGGGTGTTGCCACTGCTGCCCTCGAGCCCGGTCCTTCCGACGACGGCACCATCGGCGGGAACGAAGACCCTGGGCGTGGCGGCGTGAGTGTTGCCGTCCGGCCGGGGGACAGAGAGGGCTTGGCGACTGGAGGAAAGCACGGCGAGGCTCCCGGCGACGACCAGGCCGCAACTGTGGTGTCCGTGGCAGAGGCATCACAGCAGCATATGACGCTGCTCCCCCCGCCCGTGGTCGAAGTATCTGCTGCAGTGATAGATAAGGAGAAGAATGCTGCGCACGATTGCACGGAGGAGCCGAAACACGACATTGCCGACGTCGGTGGATCTCCTCCCTCTGGGGGACGCGGGAGGCGTAGGCAGAGGAAGAGCGATGGGGAGGAGGAGTATGACACCCCCGTGGCCGAGGACATCCCCATACGCGCAAAGAGGAGGCAGACGACAGCCAGCGGTGACGACGCCGGTGGTGCTGAAGTTGGGACAACGCGAGGCACCACGGAGCCAAGTGGCTTGGCGACAGATCATGCTTTGCGGCAAAATGGCCGACCCGGTCCGCGGAAACCATCTAGCGGACGGGGGGGCAAGCAAGCCTCGAGGGGGAAGAGGCCGAAGCGCGGCAAAGAAGGCCTTGGTGACGCGGATGTTGAGGACGAGGGGGATGGGGAGGAGGAGGCCGAGGAGGATGCGGAGGAGGAGGACGAGGATGCAGGGGAGGAAGAAAAGGACGAGGATGAGCAGGAGGACGACGATGATGAGGAGGAGGAGGAGGATGAGGATGGCGACGAGGGGAAGGAGAAGGAGGACGATGAGGATGAGGATGAGGACGAGGAGGAGGACGATGAGGGGGATGACGAGCCTAAGGAGGAAAAGAGTGAGGAGGAGGAGGAGGAGGAGGAGGAGGAGGAGGAGGATGAGGAGGAGGAGGAGGAGGAGGAGGAGGAGGAGGAGGAGGAAGAGGAGGAGGATGATGGTGAGGAGGAGGATGAGGAGGAGGACGACGTGGAGGAAGAGGAGGTGGAGGAAGGGGCGGATGAGGAAGAGGAGGAGGAGGAGGAGCCGGCAGGGAAAGGACGGGGCGCGCGAGGCAGACGGGGGAGTGGCACAGGGAAGGTGGGGGGCCGGTCTGGTCAATCCCGGAAACGCGGGGCGGTTGACGCAATGCATGGCGGCCCAGCGGGCAAATCGAAGGCGCGTAAAGTGAAGGTCGAAACTGACCGGGGTGGAAGGAAGCAAGGGAGATAGGGTGGGGCAGGCGATGGAGAAGGAAAGGGAAGGCGCGCGAAAGGGGTACCTGTAGGTTCGGCAAAGAAGGAACCTGCCCGTAAACGAGGCAGCACCCGCCGAAGCACACCGCGGAAAGGGGGCAACGATAAGGAGCAGGCAGCAAAACCGAAGGGACAGCAACGAGGTACGCAAAGTGTCACAAACGCATGGCATAGCTGCCGTGGTTTGTGATGAACAGACCCTAACAACACCGTGTTCCACCCCGTGTTTCCCCGCCGCAGGGAAGGAGAAGGTTGACGAATCGGCTAAACCGGGTAAGGCGTGACTATACACTACAGTTCCCAGCTACACCCCTGTCTGAATCATGCGGTTACTCGTTTGCGTGCATGTGTCCAAATGTACATAGCAGACACCATCTCCGTGCTCATCCTCCGTGTGACTCTCAGCCCCCCGTGTTACAGGCATTGGGCCACCGGTAAGCGTGCAACGGATGCAGCTAACGAAAGGGGCCGGAAGAGCGAGTGTGGCACCGCTATCCACAGGAGCACCAAGGTTCTTCACGCCATACTCCGGCCCGAGCAAAGTCGCTGCGACTGCACCCGGCGCGGCTACAGGAGAGGAATCCGAATCCCCTCCACCAGCCCCCGTCACGCACTCCCCACTCGCCTCTCCCTCTTACCCATTTCGGCCACTACACGCTTCTCCTGTCCGGGGCAGGGCGGTCTCCCCCCTCGCTGGTCCATCGCGCGGGCATCAACCAAGCACTTCTGCCAATCCCTTCCCTGAGCCTCCCTTTCCCCGCCAGCGTGATAGTGTGAGGGCACACGGGGCTGCTGCTGAAGACGTTGATCCCCTTGGCCAGAGAGGGGTTTCTACACACCCTTTTCCGGATGTCATGGATGCGCTGGGCGAAGGTGCAGAGCATGGGCAGTTTGTTACACGAGACGAGTTCCAGCAGCTACGGTCTGAGATGTACGCCATGTTTGCTCAGCTCGGCCTGCGTCGTGGAGCAACTGCCAGCTATGCCGGGGGGACTGCAGTGGTGCCTATGGCTGGTACCCCGCCGCCGATGAGTGCCGTGGACACGTGTGCTTGTGCTTCGGGAGACCAACCCATTCCCGGTATGTGGCGGGTTGGGGTTGACGTGGCAACCAGGGAAGGGTTGGGGATGACGTGGCGGTTGGAAAGGGTGCGCGGGAGCGGTGCAGGGCGACACGCGGCTCCACAGGTGGGCGGGGGCTGACGTGGCTCTTTCGGATCTCTGAGTACGACGTGGCAAGTGGGTTGAGCTGTTGGTGTAGGCGGCGGACGCAAGGGCGTGTGACGTGGCAAAAAAGGTGAGGGTTGAGATATGACGTGGTGGTGTTGAACGGATGCAAGGGAGCGGCGCATGACAGGGCGAGAGCCTTCAGGTGGGTGGGGGGTGACGTGGCATGGGGTGGGTGGGGGGTGACGTGGCATGGGGTGGGTGGGTGTGACGTGGGCGGATGTGAGGGTTGGGGCTGACGTGGCGGTTTGGACGGGTACAGGGGAGCGGCGCGGGACGAGGCGACGCGTGTCCGGTGGGTGGGGGGTGACGTGGCATGGGGATGGTGGGTGTGACGTGTCACGTGGGGATGGTCGTTGGTGGATTTGGCGGATGCAGGAGGGTGTGCCGTGGCGGGATGTGAGGGGTGGGGCTGACGTGGCGGCTTGGAAGGTTACACGGGAGCGGCGCGGGACCAGGCGACACGTGTCAGGTGGGTGGGGGGGTGACGTGGCATGGGGTGGGTGGGTGTGACGTGGCACGTGGGCCTGGTTGTTGTTCCCTGACGTGGCGGATGCAGGAGGGTGTGACGTGGCGGGATGTGAGGCTTGGGGCTGACGTGGCGGCCTGGAAGGTTACACGGGAGTAGCGCGTGACGATGCTGGTCGTGTCAGGTGGGTGGGGGGGTGACGTGGCATGGGGTGGGTGGGTGTGACGTGGCACGTGGGCCTGGTTGTTGTTCCCTGACGTGGCGGATGCAGGAGGGTGTGACGTGGCGGGATGTGAGGCTTGGGGCTGACGTGGCGGCCTGGAAGGTTACACGGGAGTGGCGCGTGACGATGCTGGTCGTGTCAAGTGGGTGGGGGGATGACGTGGCATGGGGTGGGTGGGTGTGACGTGGCACGTGGGCCTGGTTGTTGTCCCCTAACGTGGCGGATGCAGGAGGGTGTGACGTGGCGGGATGTGAGGGGTGGGGGCTGACGTGGAAAGTTCCTACAGTCCATCCTGTGGTCACCCGGCCACAGTCATTACTCATAATTTCTCTCTCCCCGTGTCGTGTTGTAAACCCCACACCCCTGCGCAGAGCAAAGCCTACTTAGTGTGCTCTCAGCTCCTGTTTCTGAACCCCCCGGAGAAAATTCAGTATTACCCTGCACCGGAGGAAGTGTTCGAGGCCTTCGCTGTCCACTTGTCTGCCGAGGGGCTAGAGTCAATGAAGCTGCTGTGGTTGCACAACGACAAGTCAACCATGGGTGTTTTCAACCACCAGATGTCATCAACCAGGTCAACAATCAACACCACCCTCAGGCCAGCAACGTACGCCGGCATGGGTCTCTCCGATTACGCCAATGCGGTGGATTGCCTGCCCACTGAGCTACACCCAAAGAAGTGGTTCAACGACGAGCAACTCCTGGCGGAGTACAGAGATGGTATGTGCGTCTCAAACACACCATATCCCCCTGCCCATAAGCCAGTCAGCAGCTACAAATAACCGTGTCGCGGTACTCTGACCCTGTCTCTCACCCCCCCACCTGATCTATCTGCACCCCCTTTCCAACCCATACGCTCCCTCCAAAATGCAGAACAGTGGGCCCTCAACTGGCACTTTGACAAGGCCACCGGAACACCCTTCAGCAACCCCTTGTTTGCTTATGCGTTCAAGCTCTCCTTCAAGAGGAGCGGGGTCGTGTTCACCAAGTTCAAGAGCCGCATGGTGGCATGGGGCCTGTTTTCGGTAAGGAGGTAGATATGTGTCTCTACACCCATGCATCATCCCCTAAACCCCTTGCCTGTACTTCATCTAAATCCTTGGTCGTTTAGGCGTTTGCGGTTACGTAGGATGTGTCGTCTTCACCTGGTTCAGCTGGATCATATACCCGTTACCCCCCCTCATACACCATCCACCCAACCCTACACCACATTGCAGATCGAGTGGCCCCTTCTGCAGGACAAGCGCCGCAAGCGAATTCCGGCCCAGCCGGAACAAAACAGGCCGGACTACTTCGAATGGTGTGACAAGGTCAAACAGATGATACACTTTGCCGTCGTGGAGCGACGTATCCCACACGATCCGGCTCAGGGTGCGTTCGTCTTCCCGAACAAGTTCCTCATCGACGATGGCGACCTTGGAGATGTTGTTCTTGCCCACCGGGCGCTTGCAGGGCCCACCATTGAGTAGGCTATTTCACTAGGTGTTAAAACTGCTTGTTGTTACAATGCTGAATAATGGTTGCTGTAAACAGGAATATTGAATGTAATTCTGAGATCCTCAAGCCCATAAATAAAGCAAAAAATAAAATTTATTTTAAATGATCTGGTCACGAAATTGCACCAAAACGGATTGCGCGCGAATGTCTTCCGGAAAAGCACGCGTGCCAATTTGGAACTTGACCCGAGCCAAGCCTTGTCGCGAGATGTGTGTCGGAGCTCCTATCAAACGACTCCAACCGTCGGTCGAAATTGGGTCCGGATTTTATTACGTGAAGACAATCGCAATCAAAATTCGTCCAAACTTGGCATAGGGTTTTTGTGATAGGGTTTCAGTAGCTGAACATGGAAAGCGTTGTGAAGCTTCCACGTATCTGGTAAGCGCAAGCGGAATGTAACTGGTGTCACCTATGCCTCCACGAGAAAAGGACCACAGAAGCGAGGCCGGAGTTTGGATGGTAGGTGAGACAGGTTCAAGTTGCGCGTGTCAAGAAGCACCTGATCTCCGACTGCTACTGAGTGATCTCGTCGCTGACGATCGGCATACTGCTTCTGGGAGTTCTGCATCGTGGTGAGACGTCGCCGAGTCTTCTCCCATAGCTGCTGCATGGTGGTGACGAAGTCGTGTGCGGCTTGGACGTGTGCCGGTGTGGTTGGCTGCTGTGGTGTGAGTGGTTCTCGTCCGTAACACAGGAAGAAAGGAGTTTTTCCTGTGGCCGCATGCGAGGCGTTGTTGTAAGCGAACTCCAAGGTCGGTAACTGTGTGTCCCAGTGGCTGATATCGTCTTTGCAAGCTGTGCGCAGTAACTGTTCAACCACCTGATTGAGTCGCTCCGTCTGTCCGTCAGTCTGGGGGTGGTATGCTGAAGACATTGCAAGCTTAGTCCCCAACAGTCCCATAAGCTCCTTCCAGAACTTACTCGTGAATTTTGGGTCTCTGTCTGAGATGAGTGTAGCGGGGATGCCGTGGATGGTGATGATGCGGTCGAAGAAGAGGCGAGCAGTTGCTTCAGCTGTAGCTGTGGCGTTGGTCGGTATAAAGTGACCCATTTTGGAGAACTTATCGATGACTACGAGGATGGAATCGTGTCCCCGTGAGGTCGAGGGAAGTCCCGTGATGAAGTCGAGACTAACGACCTGCCATGGCTGCTCCGGTACGGGTAGAGGCTGAAGTAACCCTGCTTTCTTCTGCTTGCTACTCTTCATCCGCTGACACGTGTCGCAGGAGGTGACGAACTGCTGCACGTCTGCTGCCATCCGAGGCCAGTAGTAATACTTTGCTATACCCGCTAACGTCTTGTTGCTCCCGAAATGTCCTGCGTATGGTACGTCATGAAACTCCTCCAATAGGATCTGCCGTAGCGGGGCGTAATTCGGTACCCAAATCTTTCCTGAACCCTTCCTTACCGCTAAGTCTTTCTCCCACTGTAACAGTTTCTGCTTCTCTGCCGTTGCTATCTCGCTGTCCACGGAGTACCCATGTTGGAATAGACCCTTGAGTAGAGGGTTCATCCCGTCGAGCTGGATGCCTGCTACATGACCTGGGCGGCTCAACGCGTCAGCTTTGTTGTGGAGCCCGGGTTTGTAGACGATGTCGTAGTGGAAGTGAGTCTCCAAGAAATCCACCCACCGCACCTGTCGTCGTGAGAGCGTCGGCTGTGACTTCAGGTATTTGAGACTGCAGTGGTCAGTATAGACTGTGGTCTTGGCTCCCTCAAGGTAACACCTTCACGCCTTGAAGGCTACGACTATGGCTAAGGCTTCCTTGTCGTGAATGGGGTAGTTTAGTTCTGCTCCGTGTAGCTTCTTACTGAGGTAGGCGATAGGCTGTAAACCGTTCCCGTGATCCTGCATCAGTACTGCTCCGACTGCCTGGTCACTAGCGTCTGCTTCAACTACGTAGTCCTTCTCGGGATCCGGTAGGATGAGTACTGGTGCTGTGGTCAGTGCTGTCTGTAGCTGTTCCATGGCTTGCTGATGAGGAGTACCCCATTTGAAGGGTGTATCCTTTTTCAGTAGGTCGGTCAGTGGCGCTGCTATCTTAGCGTACTGCGGCACAAACCTGTTGTAGTAGTTGGCAAAGCCGAGGAACTGCTGCAACTCCTTCACGTTCTCCGGAACTTTCCACTTCTTAACGGCTTCGATTTTCCGCGGGTCCACGTGTACGCCCTTGGCACTCACCATGTGCCCGAGAAACTGCACCTTCTCCAGTGCGAAGTCGCTCTTTGACAGCTTCACGTAGACCTTTTTTTTCCGCAGGATCTCGAACACCTTCCGCAGATGCTCCACGTGCTCCTTCATGTTCTTGGAGTAGATGAGAATGTCGTCCAGGTACACCACGACACACTCGTCCAGCAGGGGCCGTAGGATGTGGTTCATCTCCGCCTGGAACATCGCTGGTGCGTTGCAGAGTCCGAACGGCATCACCAAGTATTCGTAGGAGCCGTATCGCGTACGAAACGCCGTCTTGTGGATCGAGTTGTCTGCCATCTTGATCTGCCAGTAACCCGACCGTAGGTCCAGCTTCGAGAAGACTGTTGCACCACGCAGTTGGTCCAGTAAGTCGTCGATGCGCGGTATGGGGTATTTGTTCTTGACTGTCTGTTTGTTTAGTGCGCGGTAGTCGATGCACATCCGTAAACTGCCGTCTGGTTTCGGTGTGAAGAGAACTGGTGCGCCGTAGGGAGAGGTGGATGGTCGGATCAGTTGTCTGTCCAGTAGATACTCGATCTGTTTCTTCATGTCTGTCAGTTCGGTCGGACTCAGTCTGTAAGGTGCACGTGAGACGGGTTTCACACCTGGTTCCTCCACGATCTCATGCTCGTGGGTGCGTGCAGGAGGTACGCCTGCAGGTAGGTCGTCGGGCATGATGTCTTTGTACTGCTCCAAGACCTTTTTCACTGCTGCGGGTAGCTCGGAACCCTTTTTCACCTCTTCTGCTGCAGCCATGACCAGTGCTAAGTAACCCGTGTTACTCTCGTTCACCGTCTGTTCGAACCGTGCCAGTGTCGTTTCAGGAATATCCTCTGTATCTGTCCAGCTTCGCAGTGCTATCCGCTTCCCGTTGTTGTAGATGCACACCTTGCTGTTGACCCAATCAATCTCGGGGTTGAACCGCTTCAGAAAATATCTCCCCAAGATGAAATCTAACCCTTTGATGTTGGTAACAGGTAGCTTCGGCTTCCATCTCAACGCACCTATATGCAGCTGCAATGATGCTTCACCGTGGATGGGAAGCTTCGTACCGTCCACCATGGTTGCTGAAAACTGGGTCTCCTCCGCCTTCTCTCCAATTTTCTCCAATGCTCCGCGGTCACATACTGAGTGAGATGCACCGCTGTCCACCAGTGCCTGGAGGCGTCGCCCATTGCATAACACCTCGAGGAGTAGTGGTTTCTGCTGCGCTGAGTAGCCAAAGAGGGTCTCATTAATAGGATCATAGGGTACATCAAAATGAATACCTTCCCTACTTCCTATACCCGACTCAGCACTTTCCAACTTCACCTTGAGGGTAGGGGTTTCTGCTGCGCCACCTAAAAGTATGATAGCTTCTTTTTCCATAGAAGTTGGTAAAACAACAGTGATTACAAGCCAAGCTGTCTCCAGTTAATCATCAACGTAGGAAAATATATGGAGTTTTTTGCTGCTTTGGGTTTGTTGGGAAATTCAGTACAATACTTGGAGCACCAGTCACTGTACAAAGTTTTCAACCTGGTAGTTGTGCTAAGGAGGATTTTGTACATAAGAGAATGTGAGGGCAACATAACTTAGGGTAGCAGCACCAGGGCCAACAGAAGTAGCAGCAACAGGGAACAAGGGACAGGGGAAATGTATGCCTCATTGCAATCTATCAATCTTATGAACTTCTTTGTGAAACTCTTCGAAGAATTATTGTGCAAGTTGATAGTAAATGATTATCTGTCATTACATAAATACAAAATAAATAGACTAATTTAATTAGGAAACTTCACTACACTTAAACTAAGTAACAACTTGGTTTTTATTTATTACTGTTCCAGAAAGGCATGCTCATAAGTGAGGGCAGGATATACCCCGGTTGAAACAAAATAGGGCATTTTCCTTCTTTATTCTCCTTTTTTTGTTGTGGAGGAGGTAACATTGTGACTAGAATGTGTAACATCTGTGTGTACCCTGCTTGTAAGTATTTGTACAAAGCCAGCCCCTTAATAATAAGGTCGCAATAATTGAAAATATCTACATGAGATTATTATTTTACTTGTACAATTTGTTATTTGTGTACGGATTGTGGTATGTTGCTCTAGCTCGTTGTGAGCTAAGGGTTTGGGCAAAATGTGGTGGTTAGACTTGTTGCGGGCTGGAATTGAACTCGCACCCAACAAGCACCAACAAACCTTCGCTATCCACTACAACACATTTGGTATTGCTAGTTTGGCACTTTGGGTTGTTGGGATTAATGTGGGGCGAGGGTTGGGATGGTAGGGTTTGCCAAACTCGTCACTTTTCAGATCTGAACTCTTGCTTAAGCCATTCCTAGATCTAATCCATGGCTGCCAAGAAATTCCGTCAGGATACCCCGTCACACTTAAATCATGATAGCGATCGGCCTAGATCTTGGTTAAAGACGTGGTTTACCATTCTGGAAATTAGATATTAAGAACTTTCCAACGCATACCTTCTCATATTTTTAGGTTACGTGAGCTGCACGCAATGGTTCGCCGAAGTCGACAGACTTAATCTCTTGGTACGCTCTCCAGATTCTCGCGCTTTTCCACAGTGGTATCAGAGCTGGTTAGGCCTGCGACATTCCCTCCTATTATCATATTTCGAATTGGCTTAAGAACCTCCAGATCTAGGGTTGGTTATGGCCCAGAAATTAGATGGCTCTCCTAGGTTCACGGGCTCGCATTTTTCGCTATGGCGGTTCCAGTTTACGCTCTGGCTATGTATTGAAGACATAGAGGGCGTTTTGGAGGGATCGGAACAAAGACCTGAAGCTGATGAAGGAAAGGCATCTACTGGAGTGTCTAGCCATGTGGTAGAAGGGGCTGGGGGAGCCTCTAGCTCATCCATAACTGAGGGAAGTGGAGGTGGATCAGCAGCACCGCAAACCGGAAGGCAACGGATTAGTGCGAAGGAGCTTATCTAGGCACAGGAAGCATGGGACTGCAAGGACAAGCACGCATTCCAGTACCTGTGTTGGGCCTTGGAAGGCCAACTAGAGCTCCTAAAGATGCTGATTGACCAGAAAGGGAAGCAAGGAGCAGCTGCCAAAGCATGGAAGAGAGTTCAATATCGCCATTTACAAAAAGGGCTGCTAAGCATACTCATCTGGAGGAAGCGGTTTTACATCTTGGAACGCAACTATGGTGATGGGGAGACCATGGTGCAGTATCTCCAGAGGGTGGATGAGTATGTGAGAGCCTTAGAGGAGTTGAACTACACTGTAGATGAGAAGGAGATCATCTACACCGCACTCCAGGGGATGGATCAAGAGGCGAACGAGGCCCTACTGCAGTACCTTCACCTTGAGCAACAGAAATGGACCAAGGCCTGGATATGGGAGGTGTTGGTCTCTGATGAGGCTCGCAAACGGGATGCTGGTAGAGGAGTTGAAGGGGGAATGGGGGTAGGTGATAGGACTGTCTCCAAGAAATACCAGCAGCGGCAAGGAGGTGGGGGGAAGAAGAAGGAGCTCGACAAGTGCCGCGTCCCTGGATGCAACCAGAAGCACCCTTGGAAGGATTTTTGGAGTCGACCAGAGAGGTGGAAGCCTCAAGGGTACCCAGGAGAGGCTCCACCTGTCACTAGGCCTGAGTGGGTGGAGAGGAGGATGAAGAATGGAGCATGGAACAAGAAGGGCAGCAAAGAGAAAGTGGCAGCAACGGCGGCAAACGGTGATAAGAAGGGAAAGGAGGACTCATCGGATGATGGCTTCGCCTTCTTATCCTTGGAGATAGAGACGGCGATTGCTGGTCATATGTTGGCTGACCCCAATCAGCTCATTCTAGACTCTGGAGCAACCTGTGGAATGGTACCTCGGCGCGACCTCTTCACCACCTATCACTCCCTCCCACCTAACTCCAGAAATGTGTATTGTGGGGAGCGGAGATACGCTGCAAGCAATCGGCATCGGCACCATCACCGTCAAGGGGAAGGAGGGGGAGGTGCTGAATGTGAAGGGTGTGCTTCATGTTCCTGGATAGGCAGCCAACCTTCTCTCGTGCTCACGGCTTGCAAGGCAAGAATACATATGCACCTTCACAATGGAAGGTGGTCCAGTTCGCAAGGGTGGAGCTGTGGTGATGGAGGCCAAGTTAGAGAAGGGTCGTGTTCCAGTTTGTGTGCCTCAGGTGGAGAGGGCACATGGTGTTGAAGCCGAGGAAGCCGCTTGTAGCACCCGTTGGAGGGACGTGGAGCAGGTGACGGCAGATTTGCTGCACCTACGCATGGGGCATATAGGAAGGCAGCAACTTGTGGAGTGTGTGAAGAAGGGGGAGCTGAAGGGTGTGGAGATCAAGGAGGGTGGTGGGCAGCCAAGCAAGTGCCCTGATTGCACGGCCGAAAAGCTGCCACGGAGCTCCTTCCCTACCTCCACCACTAGAGCCTCCGCACCTCTTGAGTTGGTGCACACGGATGTGTGTGGCCCCATGCAAACACCGGATAGGGAGAAGGGCAGCAAATACTTCATCACCTTCTTGGATGACTTCAGCCGCCTAAGTTGGGTTACCTTGGTGAAAACCAAGGATGAGGTGGCCAAGATGTTCAAGCGTTGAATACGCTGTGTAGAGAGGGACGCCAGGGCCAATGTGAAAATACAAGGTCTGATCGGGGTGGGGAGTACATGGGGAAGGATCTGGAGTCTTTCCTTGAAGACAAGGGCATCACCCACCAGCTTTCAGTTGCCTACACGCCGCAGCAAAATGGGGCAGCGGAGAGGCTAAACCGGATTCTCACTGACCTTGCCCGAGCCATGCTTGCTCATGCGCAGCTGGACCATACTTGGTGGGGGGCAGCAGTGCAATATGCCAACTGGGTTAAGAACCGGATGGGCAGCAAGGGGCTAGGGGGCAAGAGCCCATACTTCATGTGGACCAGGAAGGTGCCTAGTGTGTCCATGGCACGAGTCTGGGGGTGCATGGCGCAGTACAAAGTGCCCGACCAGCAACGAAAGAAGCTGGATCCCAAGGCACAATGGGGCATTTTCCTCGGGGTGTCTGAGAGGAGCAAAGCTTGGATGTTGTGGAGTGTGGCGGATCAGCGGGTGGTGGAAAGCCGGGATGTGGTTTTCCATAAGGTGCTGAGCTACAAGGTGTGAGGATCTGGTTCAGCAGCTGAACATGGAAACCATTATGGAGCTTCCACGTAATAGGTAAGCGCAAGCAGAATGTAGCTGGTGTCACCATCGCCTCAACGTGAAAGGGACCACAGAAGCGAGGCCGGAGCTTGGACGGAAGATGGGACAAGTCCAAGTTGCGCGTGTCAAGAAGCACCTGATCTCTGACTGCTACTGAGTGATCTCGTCGCTGTCGATCTGCATACTGCTTCTGGGAGTTCTGCATCGTGGTGAGACGTCGCTGAGTTTTCTCCTATAGCTGCTGCATGGTGGTGACGAAGTCGTGTGCGGCTTGGACGTGTGCCGGTGTGGTTAGATGCTGTGGTGTAAGTGGTTCCCGTCCGTAGCACAGGAAGAATGGAGATTTCCCTGTGGCCGCATGCGACGCGTTGTTGTAAGCGAACTCAAGCGTTGGTAACTATAGATTTCAGTAATTAATGTCGTCCTTGCAAGCTATGCGCAGTAACTGTTCAACCACCTGATTGAGTTGCTCTGTCTGTCCGTCATTCTAGGGGTGGTACGCTGAAGACATCGCAAGCTTTGTCCCCAACAAACCCATGAGTTCCCTCCAGAACTTACTAGTGAACTTTGGGTCTCTGTCTGAGATGAGTGTAGTGGGGATGCCGTGGATGGTGATGATGCGGTCGAAGAAGAGTCGAGCAGTTGCTTCAGCTGTAGCCGTGGCATTGGTCGGGATGAAGTGTCCCATTTTAGAGAACTTGTCGATCACCACGAGTATGACATCATGCCCTCGTGAGGTCGAAGGAAGCCCAGTGATGAAGTCTAGGCTGACAACTTGCCATGGCTGCTCCGGTACAGGTAGAGGCTGAAGTAACCCTGCTTTTTTCTGCTTGCTGCTCTTCATCCGCTGGCACGTGTCGCATGAGGTTACAAACTGCTGCACACTTCGCTATTCCCGCTAACGTCTTGTTGCTCCCGAAATGTCCCGCGTATGACAAGTCGTGGAACTCCTCCGGAAAGATGTGTCGGAGCGGGGCATAGTTTGGTACCCAAATATTTCTCGATTCCTTTCTTACATCTAGGTCCTTCTCCCATTTTAACAGCTTTTGTTTCTCTGCTGTAGCAATCTCTGCGTCCACGGAGTACCCATGTTGGAATAGACCCTTGAGCAGAGGGTTCATCCCGTTGAGCTGGATGCCTGCTACATGTCCGGGGCGGCTCAACGCGTCAGCTTTATCGTGGAGCCTGGGCTTGTAGACGATGTCGTAGTGGAAGTGGGTTTCCAGGAAGTCCACCCACTGCACCTGTCGTCGTGAGAGCGTTGGCTGCGACTTCAGGTATTTGAGACTGCAGTGGTCAGTGTAAACTGTAGTCTTGGCTCCCTCTAGGTAACACCTCCATGCCTTGAAGGCTGTGACTATCGCTAAGGCTTCCTTGTCATGGATGGGGTAATTCAGTTCTGATCCGTGTAGCTTCTTACTGCGGTAGGCGATGGGCTGCAATCCGCGTTTGTGATTTTGCATCAGTACTGCTCCGACTGCTTGGTCACTAGCGTCTGCTTCCACCAGGTTATCTCAGTCTGGATCCGGTAGGATGAGTACTGGTGCTGTAGTCAGTGCTGTCTGTAGCTGCTCCATGGCTTGCTGTTGAGGAGTATCCCATTTATAGGGCGTATCCTTTTTCAGTAGGTTGGTCAGTGGCGCTGCTATCTTAGCGTACTGCGGCACAAACCTGTTGTAGTAGTTGGCGAAGCCTAGGAACTGCTGCAACTCCTTCACGTTCTCAGGAACTTCCCACAATTTGACGGCTTCGATCTTCCGCGGGTCCACGTATACGCCCTCCGCACTCACCATGTGCCCGAGAAACTGCACCTTCTTCAGGGTGAAGTCGCTTTTCAACAGCTTTACGTAGAAATTGTTCTCCCGCAGGATCTCGAACACTTTCCGCAGATGCTCCACGTGCTCCTTCATATTCTTGGAGTAGATGTAAATGTCGTACAGGTAAACTACTACGCACTCGTCCAGCAGGGGCCGTAGGATGTGGTTCATCTCCGCCTGGAACGTCGCCGGTGCGTTGCAGAGTCCAAACGGCACCACGAAGTATTCAAAGGAGCCGTATCTGGTACGGAACGCCGTCTTGTGGATCGAGTTGTCTGCCATCTTGATCTGCCAGTAACCTGACCGTAGGTCCAGCTTCGAAAACACCGTCGCACCACGCAGTTGGTCTAGAAGATCGTCTATGCGCGGTATGGGGTATTTGTTTTTTACTGTCTGTTTTTTCAGTGCCTAGTAGTCGATGCACATCCGTAAACTACCGTTTGGTTCTGGAGTGAAGAGAACCGGTGCGCCGTAGGGAGAGGTGGATGGGCGGATCAGTTTCCTGTCCGGTAGATACTTGATCTATTTCTTCATGTCTGTCAGATTGGTCGGACTAAGGCGGTATGGTGCACGTGAGACGGGTTTCGCACCTGGTTCCTCCACGATCTCGTGCTCGTGGGTGCGCGCTGGAGGTACTCCTTGAGGTAGGTCGTCTGGCATGATATCCTTGTATTGCTCCAACACCTCCTTTACTACTGCGGGTAGCTCCAAGTTCTGCTTTTCCTCCTCTGCTACTGCCATAACCCGTGTTACTCTCGTTCACCGTTTGTTTCATGAACATCCCTTGTATCCGTCCAGCCTTGCAGCTCCACACGTTTCCCGTTGTAGATACACGCCTTCCGATTGGCCCAGTCTATCTCGATGTTGAATCGCTTCAGAAAAACACGCCCCAAGATGCCTTGATGTTCGTGATCGGCAACGTCGGCTTCCACCGCAACGCCCATATCTGCAGTTGCAGTGTTGACTCGCCGTGGATGGGAAGCTTCGTACCGTCCACCATCGTTGCTGTAAACTGGGTTTTCTCCGATGACTCTCCGATTTTCTCCAACGTCCCGCGGTCACACACTGAGTAAGACGCACCACTGTCCACCAGTGCCTGGAGGTGTGCCCATTGCAGATCACCTCGAGTACTAGTGGCTGCTTCCGCTCCGAGTAGCAGTAGATGGTGTAGGATCATAAGGTAGATCAAATATTTCGTCCCTTGGTCCTGCGCTCGAAGCTGCTGACTCCATATCAGTTTTCAACTTAGCAGGGTTAGAAGGATTTATCCGAGGCCGATTCAGCTTCTCTAGGGCCTGGAACCTTCCCCTAAGCCTTTGCAGCTGTGTAGGCTTCACCAGTGGGGAACGACTGGGAGCCTGCAAAAAGGGCAGCTGGAAGAGAATATGAACTCCTCGGAACGCTCGACCCTTATCAGCGCTCCGGAGTAGGGTCCCCATATTACCCGGTACCGGTTAAATTTCTTAATCTCCCTTAATAAAGGCTTAAAAACCACGAGAAGTAATATTTTTAGTTAAAGTATCTTCATATGATAACTTTAACGAATTCTTACTTGTCGAGGTGTACGGTTGGAGTTTCCGGTCGAAGCAGGGTCTTGTTTCGCGGAGTCTTTATTTGTCTCGGCGATTTCCCCTGGTGCCGGCTGGTCGTGACGTTTTAAATTCGCGCCACCGTATTCTCCTTTTTTCGCCCTCTCCGAAGTTGAGACGTTGTCCATTTTCTTCTTCGGGGGTGCCACACTGTTCTTGTCCCTCAGCTCCGCACGTGCTTTCTTCATTTTCCAACACGCCAAGATACGATGTCCTGTAGCGCCGCAAAATTCGCACGTCGCATTTTTTGCTAGCCGCTGCGTCGCATCGTCCTTGTCGTTCTCCATCGGGTCGGCAGTCGTGGGTGGTGCCAATCGCTCCATGCCACTATTTGGCTTGTTGCGTCGTGTTCCGTAGTAGCTACTGCTCCACGCGTCGAACTGTCCGATCAATGCTGTCTAAAACTGCGCCCACATCCCTTCGCCTTGGACTATTTTGTTGCTAATCCACTCTAGAGCTGGGCCTCGTAACAGTGTTGCTACAAGCCGTATGCGCATCGCGTCTTGGTTGAGGGTCGTGCATCCAACGGCTTCGAAGAAATTGTCTAGTACTGCTACAAATCGACGGACGTGGCTCCCTTTCGTGCTAGGATCGAACGTGTCTGGTTGCCTCGGCTTCACTGCTTCGAGGTTGTCGCAGATGCAATTGTCGGTATCGCCGTCGTCGCTTCTGCTGCTGCTGCGGCTACCGATTGGTTCGCAAGGAGTTTTTCGAGTCGTGGGAGCGCCGCACGTATCTGCTTATGCTCAGCACGTAACTCCGCGATTTTCTGTACCAAATTATGTCTATTTCCCTCCATTTGGCGATTAACAGAAAGAAGCGAGACGAGAGTAATTGAATTCTAGGTGCTGGTCGACTTACTGCGAGTCGAATCGACTGTAAAATCGACGAGCGCAAATTCTGTACGTCGCGCAAATCTCCCGTAGTCGAAATTCGCGTCCGATCTCGGCCATTGAAGAAAGACCCGATCTGACGGTCGAAATTCCAACTTTTTTGGGCGAAATTCTCAGGGCCGTTGAGATGGAAATCGATCTGACGGTCGAAATTCCAACCTTTTTGCCAATAACTATGAGGAGTGTTCAAAACCGAATCGAGGGGGACTTAGAAAAAATCGCGCGGAACTGGTTTTACATACCCGTATCGGCGCTTTCGTCGTCGCCCCCGCGGTTTTTAAAGGCCGGTTTTAAGCGGAAGAAGAACTCGAGCGTAAACCCGCTCTGATTACCGAGTGTGAGAATTTGGTTCAGGAAAGATTGAACTATTGAATGATGCACCTGGGTACAAGGCGAGGCTATATATAGGCTCGACACAAAGGCAGTAACCCGGGTGTTACTAGAAGGTTCCGCGGGTCGCGAAGCGTCCCGAACGGGTCCTTCCTGAATTCGGTAGAAGGCGATTCGGTGGCAACCGAAAAGCCTAGAATTCGGTGCACTCAACCTAGTTTGGTGCCTATAACTATAATAAATATAGTAAAAGCAACGAACCTAGGAAATCTAGCAGAAGCAAGCAAAGCAAAATGAATCTAAGCTAGATAATGCATAATAAAGCAGAATCAAGCTAGTAAATCATAGCAAAGCCATCGTACTCTCACACAAGGGGTGGAAGGAGCATGATGCTTGTACAGTTGGGAGCTCCCTCCAGGATCCCTACACCTCTTCCATTTTTTAGGGGACATGGGAGGACCCTTTAGAGGAGGTAGAGGAGCAGCAGGAGGAACACAAGGCAGCTGCACCTCACCATGAGGATTCCCCAACTGCTGGTTCCACCCCTGACCCTAACAAACCAGCCCATGGCCCGCAGCAGCCTCAAGAGCAGCAGCAGCAGCAGCAGCAGCAGCAGCAGCAGCAGCAGCAGCAGCAGCAGCAGCAGCAGCAAGAGCAGCCGTAGCAACCACCACAGCAGCATACACCACCTGTTGCTGTGGGAAGGTGGCAGCAACTATTGCAGCGACAGTTAACCAAGTCACCACGGTCCCAGCCGTAGCAACCACCACAGCAGCATACACCACCTGTTGCTGTGGGAAGGTGGCAGCAGCGGCAGTTAACCAAGTCACCACGGTCCCCCATGAAGAGAGTGACTTGGAAGGAGAAGCTGCAAAGTTTGGAGCAGGGCAAGGCATCACCTCTGCGCCGCACCACACGCATCTCCCGGCCACCTGAAAGGTTCACGCCAAGTGCACTGATTTCTGTCTCATGGGTCAGGTGCATGAGCCTAAGTCGGTCAAGGAGGCCTTGTCCCGTCCTGAGTGGGTCGAGTCCATGCGTGAGGAGCTTGAGTCTCATAGGGTGAACGAGTCCTTTGAGCTGGTTGATCCAGCTTGTGTGCCACCTGGAATGGAGGTCTTGAGGTGTCAGTAGGTGTGGAAGTATAAGCACTGATGGGAGTATTGAGCGGCCTAAGTCCAGGTTTGTGGTTATGGGGAACACCAAAACACGAGGTGTTCACTATGACCAGGTATATACCCTAGTGGGTAAACCTACTACCCTGAGAGGTTCCCTTGGGATCACAGCATCTTCGGGGTTTCACATCCATCATATGGATGTGACCACTGCCTATCTTCATGGGGTCTTGAAGGAGGAGCTTTACATGAGGCAGCCCCCTCGTTTTAATGATGGGTCCGGCAGGGTTTGCCGACTCAGAAAGTCAATCTATGGGCTAAAGCAAGCTCCAAGGCAGTGGTACCTCAACTTTGATGAGGCGCTATTGGATTTTGGCTTTGAGAGGTCTGAGTGTGACTTTGCCTTGTACCACTTGGTAAGGGATGAGGGCAGGTTGTCCCTTTACCTCTATGTGGATGACATTCTGCTCTTGTCTTCGAGCATGGTCTTACTGGGCGAGGTCAAGGGCCTTCTGTCCTCTCGTTTCCGCATGAAGGACTTGGGGGAGGCTAAGTACTATTTGGGGGTGCAAATTGAGCGTGATAAGAGTGGCATCTTGATTCGTCAGGAGAGGTACATTCTCAATATGCTTTAGTCATTTGGCCTTTCTGAGGCTAACCCCGTGTGTGCCCCTCTCCCCGTGCAAGCCCTTGCTGAGAGATGAGCTGGTCCAGCTCTATCAAAGCATTGTGGGGTCTCTCATGTATGCAAGCACGACCACACAGCCCCAGATTGCTTATGCAGTGTCACAGCTGTCCAAGGTGGTGTCTTGTCCCAAGGCATTTCACCTGCAGGCTGCTAAGAGAGTGCTAAGGTACCTGAAAGGTTGTTAAGGTGCTGGTCGAGCCAGGCAAGGCAGCTAGAGTTCTGAAACAAAGGAAAAAGAAAAAGGTAGCAAGCAGATACATGACCGACATGGAAACATGAAATGAGGGGAAAGCGAACTCACCTGAGATTTGTGCTTTATCGAGGGCGTGGAACCTGCTGGAGATAGTGTAGGCTTGACAAGCACAAACCCTAGTAACACGGTGATGTAACATAACGATTCCCTAGCCAGATAGGCTCGAAGGAGAAAGCATATCTAGATCTCATGTTGGCTTTTTCTTTCTTTCTTTCTTTTTTCTCTTTTTTTCGCATGCCTTTTACTAGCGTCGGGTGGGAGGCTCTCCTCGTTTTGCGCAAACTTTCTGCCATATATCAAGAACACGTGTACTTGATATCATGAATTCGTGGGCAGAGATCAGCGCGAATGGACAAAATCAGACTTTTGCTGTGTAAACAACAGTAGTTTGATTTTGCAGAAAACGATGCAGTGCTACAGCTCCCGTTCTGAATCTATACACAATAATTTTGCGATTCGTTTATCGGACCGTCCATTCAAAATGGTGATTACACCTAATCACAACTAATTTCAACCGATCTATCTCCACCCCCACTTGCACACGTGAGTATTCACCCATTCTATTTTTTTTACTGAAGGTTGTGTGGGGGGCGCCATTGATTTCCAATTAGTATGTTCCAGACCCTCAAAAATAGTGAAAGTTGCGCGACGGAATCCGCAATATCAAAAAACTTTTTACGAGTGGTTCTTGTCTGAGAATCGCATGAAGAGTGTTTGATACCTTGAGCATCGGGCATCATTCATACCCCCAAAAAATCAACTGTCTAACTGGAATAGCAAACAAGTGCACCGAAATATTGAAATGCGGAAACATAGACGTAAAAATAGCGGTGGTCAGGTGTACTGTTGTCGTGTGTATTCGCTCAATGTTTCACACATAACCATGCGACGTCGCTATTGCAACATAACCAACTGGAACTTTTAGGGGGTATAACATTGCAACAAACACTGTGATTGTTCAAACACATGCGCTGGTTGGACGATTTGCGAAGAATTTAGGGTAATGCTTAAGGATTTTGGCAGAAACTACTCACCCTGACTTGACTTAAAGTAAAGGGTTACTTCGACATTAACATGTTCCTCGATATTGATGTTTCCTATGTCAGACCCTTCTCCAACTGGTTTCAATGTTTGGTGTTTCCCACTTTATTCGCTAAGCACTTTTGTCCTATCGGGTCTCCCTGTGCTACACGGCCACATAAAAAAACGAGAAGAGTGGTCGAACAATTTTTCTAGACTTATGGAGTGGTTCTTTGAGAACCTTTTGGGGCTGGCAAACACTATGGCACTTTTGATAGAAACGTGTGGCGGGGCCTCGCTTACGCATTACAAGAGTTTGCAAATTGTCCAACCAGCACATATGTTCGAACACCAAACGTGTTCGTTGCAAAGTTACACGCCCTTATGTGGAAAAGGAGGGAACCGAGCACCCGCACGAGTACGATTCGCCAGAAACAGACGAGTTAAAAATGGCGGCTTGTAAATGGAGCACAAAAACTTACTGACTTAGGAGCAACATACAAAATTCACGACACCTCACTGACCCAAGCCGTAGTGATATCTATGCAAAATCTCGACACTCGCCTGATGGCGTAACATATCCCAATTTAGCACGAAACTTTTGAAAGAAAACTACTTCGCACTTTGAATACTGTTTGGACAAAATGGGCTGTTATGTATGGGAAACACAACTGTCCGTTTATTGAACGTTCATTTTTTTAGGTAACTTCAAGAAAAAGCCAAAATGGTTACATGCCCTTACACTCTCAACATGTTTTGCAATTATGAGTGCAATCGAGTGAGCATGCAAGAATTGTACTATTGAAGCACAAGAGTACATCAGGTGAAGGAATGAGGGAAGATTATATAGCGAAGCTAGCGAGGCAATGTTAACGTGAGAAATAGGCATACGTTACGGGCCTAGAGCCTATGTTGGGTTTTGCCGGAGCGGGGGACCAGAGAGAGCGTAGGTTACCAATCGAACCGTGAGGTTAGGTCGCTATGTGAACAGTGGCTGGAACAGTAGCCGTGGCGAGTGTCGCGAGTGATAACGGTGCACTGTTTGGGTATTGTTGACAGGAACAGTTTGGCACGATAAGCAAGGGCGCAAAGCCGGAAAATGAAATTCCTTACACTACCCCCACTTCCCAAGGAGGCTCTTCTTGCGAGAGTGTGTGTACATTTTGGAAGTTGTGGCTGCGCAGATACTCGGTGAGGACAGGATGATATTTGATTCTATTTTGGGGCACCTAGTCTTATTCGGTGGGCGTACGGTCTTTCTAGTGAATAAAAAGCTTAATCTTTCGAGCTCAACATGGGCCACGAACTCGGTGGCTCAGAACTTTCATAGGTGAAATGATTGGTTCTGTTGATGGTCGCATCAAGCTGGCTGGGCAGCTGCGCAGCAGTTGACTAGTTAACGAGACGTATGGGCTGAGTAGGCTGACATTGAATGACAGATTGATGTACCAGTCAGCCGGTAGGAGGAGGCGGGCAGTGACTGGTGATATCATGTGGCTGATGCGAGCTTATATCATGGCCCGCAATCTCGTGGGCGTAGCTCTGGAGTAATGAGTAGGCGGAGGTTTTGCGGGTCGAGTAAAACAAGGTGGTCAAGTTGGTAAGTGACGTGGCGGTGGTGGCAATCAGCGTTACGTTTAGCGATGATGTTTCATTTTTTAACGGCGTCTGCTGCTCGGGTCCGGACGACCTATAAAATATCCACAAACTGTTGCGCGTGTGAGACGAGGTTGTCATGGTTCTTGGTTTGGCGTCATGGGTACTATAGGGTTCTGTCCGTAGTGGCGAATATTGTGTCATGGCTAACGTGGAGTTGTTGCACGCGAATTCGATGAGTTGCAATTGCTGCTCCTAAGTTGACGGGTCGTCGCACGTGGCTCGGTCTAACTACTCCATGTTCCGATTGGTCCGTTTTGTTTGACCATTGGTTTTTGTGTGGTACAATGACCTAAACTATAGGTGCATGCCGAACTGCTGCCACCGGTTCCTCCAAAATTTGCAGGTAAATGCTGTGTCGTGGTCGCTGATAATTGTCGTGGGTATCCCGTGTTTCGTCGTCGAACGATGGTGGAGATGAAGAGGCGGGATGTTTCATCGACAGAGGTTGATTTCTTGCAGGCTACATTATGGGCCATCTTCGTCAGCCAATCGACGACGCCTAGGATCGCGTCATTCCCACTCGCTCTAGCTGGTAACCCCGCAACGAAGCCCACCATCACCTGCTGCCAAGCGTCTTATGGGGGTGTTATCGGCTGTAACTGTCATGCCGGTCGTTGTCATGATGATTTCATGTGCTGGCAGGTGGGAGACGATGCCACGTGTCATTGCACAACGGTCAGCATCTTGGGCCAGTAGTAATACAGCTGCAGCTACTGCCGTGTTTTTTCGACCCCGAAGTGACCTGAGCTAACTACGTCGTATGCCTCCTGTAGCAGTAATTTCCACAGTAAGGTGAGGCCTGGTACTTAGATATGATAGGCACCAGTTTTTACATAATAAACCCCCTGCCGTCGCAAGAATGGGTCTGTTTGGTAACCATGGGTAAGTAGTCTTGCAAGTAGTGGGCTGGTCTGAGCGAGTAGTATGGGGTGCATATGGGCAGTTGGGCGGATCAGTGCGTCGGCAATACTTGAGGCTCCCTTCTTGTGGGTGATTGTGTAGTGAAAGTTGGAGTCGAGAAAATTGAGCCAACAAACATGGCGTGTGTTGAGGTGGGGTTGTCCTCGAAAGTCCTGTAGTGGTTTGCTGTTTGTCTGTACTTGTCACGTCGGCACTGGTCAAATAGCAGCGCCACACTTTGAATAGGTACGCGATTGCGAGCATTTCGAGGTCTTGTATCAGGCAAATCTTCTCGGGAGGATGCAGTTTTCATAATTTGTATGCGATGGGCTGTAATCCGTTGCCAAAATCGCTAGCAGTACTGCTCCAATGGCGATATCGCTAGCATCTGTAACTACTTCAAATGTGTTAGAGACTAAGGACGGAGTCTATGAAGAATAGGTGCCGAAATAACTCAAAACCGCTGGTCTCAATTTCTGGACAGAAACGTCGACTTCACAAGAAACGCCGTCGACGAAAATTGCACTGTTAGGATTATCTCAAACTCGATTATGTTATAGCCCTTGATCGTGGCTATCATTCCCAAATTGAATCGTATCAAAAGGTGAATTAAATCTCGAGTTATGCTTTTCGGCGCACTAGGGGGTATGCTGCCACATAGAAACTTAACTCACTCACAATAGTTTCACAAGTTCACAAGAGTTGCAGACAAGAGCATTAGAGTAGCTAGAAACCAGGTGGGAGGAGATGAGGAGGACGAGAGGGAAGGTCCCAAGGAGTCCCCAACCAAAGGAAACCCCATGCCACACAATTCCCCTCTCCATAGGCAACCCCACTTTCACATTTGTCACTTTCCCAACTCATGCCATCCACCTCAACCCAGTTGGCCACACTTGCCAACCTGGTTTGGCTTCTCCCAACCACATGGCAGCATCTACAGTGATGGGTTCGAATTTCCCAACCCCAAAAGTCTATACCCCATAATGAGTCATTCCCACAACTTCCCATAGTTGCCACAACCAAATATATAAGCATACGAACTCCAATATCTGTAACTTTCTTGATCGTGCTCCGATCGCGACGATTCTTGGCTCGTCGGAAAGCTCTTGAGCAGAAGAGTCGTTTCAAATATCTGCTCAAGCCAAATGACATTCACACACACTCAGAAAATCCAAACCGCACAAAAAACACAAACTCTTGCACACGCTCACACCACGCATGCAACGCACGAACATATGATGGGAGGCAGACAGACGTGATTGCGAAAGATAGCATCACACAACAAACTCTCCCCTTGGCTGCCAACCATCATCCCACATTCCATAGCTCAAGCATGCACCCTCAATGCACACTCATTCCAGCAAGCTTCATCCCCTTCCAGTGCTCAGGTTCTGCCAGGCGCTTGGTGAGAATGTCAGCCGCCTGCTGCTGAGTCTTCACAAGCTCTAGTCGAACCTCCTTGTCCAGGAGCCTCCTTGTCCAATGCCACTTGGGCCTGATGTGCTTGGTCAGCCCATGAAGACAAGCATTCTTGGCCAGCTTCACCGTTGACTCATTGTCACAGAAAATCACAGTCGGCTCCTTCTGGCACACTCCGATCTCCTCCAACAAACGCCTCAGCCACACCACCTCCTTTGCCCCATGATGAAGGGCCATGTACTCGGTCTCACACGAGGACAGCCCCACCTCGTTCTGCTTCTTGCTGCGCCAGCTCACTGCACCTCCTCCAAAGAGGCACACATAGCCTCCAATGCTGGTGCCATCCGACTTCACTGAGTTGAAGCTAGCGTCGGTGTAGCAAGTCAAGAGCATCTCCCCCTTGCTCAAGTCAGCTGCACCCCTCTGCAGCCTCTGTCGCACAGCACTGTACTCCAAGCCCACTGATGCCGTTGCACTCACATAGCGGACCAACCTCTTGGCCGCTTCCAGCTGCTCATGACTGGGGCGTGAAACCACACTAGCAAGCCTGGATGTAGCAAAGGCAATGTCAGGCCGCGTGTGGTTGGCCGCATAGTTGAGCGCCCCAACCATGGAATGAAACAGCTTCCTGTCACTCTCACCCACCACCTCCTCATCAGCACAGGGCTCCACAGTGAACCCCGAAGGCAGTGGGGTGGCTGGCTTCCCTTTATCTTGCAGCCCATACTTCTCGGCCAGCCCCTCACAATACTTCCTCTGGTGCAACCTCAACACTCCCTTGTCAAGGTCCCTCTCCACATGCATCCCCAGGTAGTACTTCACATCTCCCATCTTGGAACACTTGAACTGCATCTCCAGCATCTCCTCCACACGCTCAATCATTGCAGACGACTCTGAGAAGAGCAGGATGTCGTCCACATACACCAGGAGCTGGTCAAATCCCAAATCAACCAGCCCTTCTGATCCTTGGCAAGCCCCAAATGCACACCCCATCTCCTAGAGGCTTCCAGCTTTCCCCTCTTCTCCTTCGGCACATGAAACACCACCATGCAGCCGTAGGCTCTCAGCATGTTGACTGCTGGTGCACTCCCATACCACTTGGTGTAGGGGATCCACTGCTTGCCCCTCACAGTCGCGAGCACCCTGTTCTTCACCACAACGACCTGCCGTAGTGCAGTCACCCAAAACGGATCCGGCAGCCCTGCACGCCCAAGTAGAGTGCGGGCACCTTCCTGCAGGGTCCGGTTGAACCGCTCAGCCACGCCATTCTGCTGAGGGTTGTAGGGCACTGTAAGCTGATGCTGAATCCCCTTCTTCTTCAGCACCGCCTCAAAATCAGCGCCAATGAACTCTCCCCCATTGTCCGTGCGGATCACCTTCACCTTGTGTCCGCTCTCCCTTTGAGCTCTCGGCATCCACTCCTTGAGAACAGCCGCTGCCACGTCCCCCTTAGTCTTGAGAGGGTAGACCCACACCGCACGCGTGTGGTCGTCCACAATGGTCAGGAAATAGCGGCTGCCTGAGAGCGAAGTGGCCCTCGTGGGGCCCACCACATCCATGTGCACTTGCGCGAGTGGTGCCTTGGCTGGTCCCGTATGCTGCTGAAGGGAAACTTCTAGAACACCACTTAGGCACATCCAACCTCTAGAACACCACTTAGGCACGCCCACAGGCCATGGTGGGTCTAAGAGGGTCTTCACACTTCAGTAGACTCCCCACAAAGTCCTCAATCAGCTCTGATACCACTTGTTAGAGACTAAGGGCGGAGCAGTAAGTTCCGCAGTAATTTCCGCAGTAAGGTGAGGCCTGGTACTTAGATATGATAGGCACCAGTTTTTACATAATAAACCCCCTGCCGTCGCAAGAATGGGTCTGTTTGGTAACCATGGGTAAGTAGTCTTGTAAGTAGTGGGCTGGTCTGAGCGAGTAGTATGGCGTGCATATGGGCAGTTGGGTGGATCAGCGCGTCGGCAATACTTGAGGCTCCCTTCTTGTGGGTGATTGTGTAGTGAAAGTTGGAGTCGAGAAAATTGAGCCAACAAACATGGCGTGTGTTGAGGTGGGGTTGTCCTCGAAAGTCCTGTAGTGGTTTGCTGTTTGTCTGTACTTGTCACGTCGGCACTGGTCAAATAGCAGCGCCACACTTTGAATAGGTACGCGATCGCAAGCATTTCGAGGTCCTGTATCAGACAAATCTTCTCGGGAGGATGCAGTTTTCGTAATTTGTATGCGACGGGCTGTAATCCGTTGCCAAAATCGCTAGCAGTACTGCTCCAATGGCGATATTGCTAGCATCTGTAACTACTTCAAATGTGTTAGAGATTAAGGACGGAGTCGATGAAGGATAGGTGCCGAAATAACTCAAAACCGTTGGTCTCATTTTCTGGACAGAAACGTCGACTTCACAAGAAACGCCGTCGACAAAAATTGCACATTTAGAATTGTCTCAAACTCGAGTATGTTATAGCCCTTGACCGTGGCTATCATTCCCAATTTGAATCGTATCAAAAGGTGGAGTAAATCTCGAGTTATGCTTTTCGGCGCACTAGGGGGTATGCTGCCACATAGAAACTTAACTCACTCACAATAGTTTCACAAGCTCACAAGAGTTGCAGACAAGAGCATTAGAGTAGCTAGAAACCAGGTGGGAGGAGATGAGGAGGACGAGAGGGAAGGTCCCAAGGAGTCCCCAACCAAAGGAAACCCCATGCCACACAATTCCCCTCTCCATAGGCAATCCCATTTTCACATTTGTCACCTTCCCAGCTCATGCCATCCACCTCAACCCAGTTGGCCACACTTGCCAACCTGGTTTGGCTTCTCCCAACCACATGGCAGCATCTACAGTGATGGGTTCGAATTTCCCAACCCCAAAAGTCTATACCCCATAATGAGTCATTCCCACAACTTCCCATAGTTGCCACAACCAAATATATAAGCATACGAACTCCAATGTCCGTAACTTTCTTGATCGTGCTCCGATCGCGACGATTCTTGGCTCGTCGGAAAGCTCTTGAGCAGAAGAGTCGTTTCAAATATCTGCTCAAGCCAAATGACATTCACACACACTCAGAAAATCCAAACTGCACAAAAAACACAAACTCTTGCACACGCTCACATCACGCATGCAACGCACGAACATATGATGGGAGGCAGACAGACGTGATTGTGAAGAATAGCATCACACAACAAAATGGGCGGTGTGGGTCGGCTATGTGAAGTACGCACGGTGAACAGAGAACAGTTTTCAGGGCAGCGAAGGCTGCACGCTCTTTCTCCCCCCACGTAAAAGGAACCCCCTTCCATAGTATGTCTGTTAGTAGGGCAGTTAGTGTGAGAGTACGACGGCTTTTCTAAGCTTCACTTGCTTGATTCTGCTTTATTATGCATTATCTAGTTTATCTTGAGTTTGTCTTGCATGCTTTTGCTTGATTTCCTAGGTTCGTTGCTTTTACTATATTTACTATAATTATAGGTGATGAACTAAGTTGAGTGCACCGAATTCTAGTTTTTTGCCGAATTGCCTTCTACAGAATTCGGATTGGACACGTTCGGGACGCTTTGCGACCCACGAAACCTTCTAGTAAAACCCGGGTTACTGCCTTTGTGTTGAGCCTATATGTAGCCTCCGCCTTGTACCTAGTTGCTCGTATTATATTTCTGAATCAGTTCCTTCGATCCTCATTGTTAGCTGTGCCATGTCGGGACGAAC
The DNA here is from genome assembly GCA_947470075.1 of Closterium sp. Yama58-4. Classification (NCBI taxonomy): domain Eukaryota; kingdom Viridiplantae; phylum Streptophyta; class Zygnematophyceae; order Desmidiales; family Closteriaceae; genus Closterium; species Closterium sp. Yama58-4. The sequence goes on along the minus strand of CANIUD010000060.1, from coordinate 466,496 downwards.
AGTCGGACCTAGTTAACAAACCCAAAAAAAACTTTGCACCTCTGTGATGTTCATCAGTGAGTGTCAAGCCTTGACTGTATCTGGCTTGTTTGGGTCGATTTTGATTCCAGCCTCTGAAATCACGAGCCCCAAATTTTCTGACCTGTCCTGGAAAAACTCGCACTTGGAACCCTCGGTGGAAGATTCACGAATCAGTGGAAACAGGACCTTCTCGAATTCGGTAGAATCATTTTGGCAGATTCACATGCACACAAAGTCACACGTTGAATAACTGAAATGAAACAGAATTCGGTGCAGGCAACCTATTTGGTTCCTATAATTGTAATAAACATTTCAAAGCAACTAAAACCATGAAATCAAGCACAAATGATAGAATAAAGTAGAAATAAGCAAGAATAAGCAAGTTTGGGAAAGAACAGCCGCTTGTACCCTCACAGCGTGGTAGAGTGGCAGAAAAGGCGGCAATTGGTGGTGCGGGCCCATTGGCCTCATCCCCTTTTCCTCCTCTCTAGTGACTACCACCCCCACCGCTTCACCCCACTGACCGCCACCCTCTCCACCTCTCTTCGCAGTAGGAGCATGGCGGTAGACGCACGTGGGGCGGGGTGGGGGGTGGAGGGGAAGGGTGAAGGGGAAAGGGGTGGAGCGGCGAAGAGGATGGGGAGGAGGTGGTGTTGCGACGGGTGTGATGGTAGCCGCGACGAGGGTGGTGATGGAGGGGACGAAGGTTGCACCAGGGGCCGCGACGGGCGCTGCAACAGGGCCGGGACGGGATCAACGATGGGTTGCCACAAGAATGGCTGCACCAGGGGCCGAGAAAGATGCCGTCACGACCACTACGACGAGTTTTGTGACAATCGCGTGAAGAGGGGCACGATGAGTGCAACGACGGGTGCGTGACGAGGGCACTATACTAAAATTAGGCATATGAACTTAGGCTTGATACCAAGTTCAAAAGTAGCTTAGTTAGAATAAGTGCGTATCTCACTTCGGGTTATAAGGCCATTTTGGGTCATCACTGTTCACTTTAAGTCATGGGAGGACCGATGATATTCCAGTAGTGTAGCTAAAATGCGTCTTATTGGTCATCCAAGAATCTTAGATGATCCCAACATTGCCCATGACCCAAAGTGGGATACGCCCTTAGGATAATGTTAGAAGCAAGAGGAATGAGGGGCGAAAGAAGGGGGTCAGCACTATCAAGAAAGCAGTACAATTAAAGGCAAGGCAAAATTAAGGGGTGCATCACCAACATATGTTACATGATAACTATACAAAAGTAAATGCGACGGTAGTATACAGACATGCAGAAAATGTATAGATTTGACAAGTAGCCCAACCTATCCTATCATATGCACATGCAAGTGTGTATGTGTTTTTTTACAGAAGATGCTCGACTGTTTCATTCGTACGTAAGGCTCTACTATCGCACCTGTTTTGAATGACAACTGGTTGCATGACTAACATGTCAGAAATTGTGAAACTAACAGGAATGTCTTACAATCTCCTAACCTTAATCTACGCTAACCACAAATTTAATACATATATAATGTTTGACACACCCCCATAGGCTAGGTGAGGGATATCACAAGTGCAAGAAAACCAAGAAGTTAAGGTGGATTAATTAATCCGATCACTGGGATAAGGGGTCACAAGACAATTCAACAGAAGCAACAAAGCAAGGGATGCAACTCAGGACAACCAGCAACCACAAGGCACATTCAAGAGTTTATATACCGTGTGTGTGTCTGCGTGTGCATGTGTGTGTCGGTTTGTGTGTTTGTGTGAGTGTATAGAAACAACGAAACTGTCAGAAGACTAAGCGAGAGAATGATGCATTGAACATAGATGTGGGTACAAATGCTAACCCTAATTTGGGTTGTACCCCTTATGGGCACACTACAGCCTACACAGGACAAAAATCATTATAGTTTGACACATCCAACTAGTGGTCACAAGACCAGTCAAGAAAGGCAAAGCAAGCTCAGGGTGGATCACGAAGTCACCACACATTCTGAGCACAAGCAAATGGCCACAAGGCCAGTTCACATGCAGAGTCATATAAAAGAGAGAAAACAAGGTAGTGATCACTACCTATCAAGATTATGCACGCAGGTATATATGTATATAGATCACAGTACAAGCAAAGTCACGCAGTGAGCAAGTGAGACGAAGCAGGCACAAGGCCTAAAGCAGTACAGAAACGCTGATGATCACCAGAAGGAAGTGCCTTGGTGAATATATCAACAGTGTTGGCCCGAGTGGCCACGTAAGCAAGACGAAGCTGACCACGCTGCTGCAACTCTCGAGCAAGGAAGTAACACAGAGCGATGTGCTTCGTTCTGTGCTCTAGTCTGTGCTCCTGACACAAAGCAATAGCGGCCTTGTTCTCTACGTACAGAACTGGAGGAGACTGAGGCTGCTCTCCCAACTTGGTCAGCTGGTAGGACCCCCAGGACTAGTAGCTCCAGCACTCTCAGGCTCAGCACCCCCAGGCTCAGCACCCTCAGGCTCAGCACCCCCAGGCTCCGCACCCTCAGGCTCAGCACCCCTAGGCTCCGCACTCTCAGGCTCAGCACCCCCAGGCTATGCGCACTCGGGCTCAGCATCCCCAGGCTCCGCTCGCTCAGGCTAAGCACCCCCAGGCTTTGCACTCGCAGGCTCAGCAACCCCCGGCTCCACACGCTCAGGCTCAGCACCCCCAGACGCAGCACCCCGAGCAGCACCACCCCCAGCAGCACCAGAGTCACCAGTGACCTCGACAGGCCCAACCAAGGGGAGTGGTTTTACCTAAGACACACCTGAAGGAGCAAGACCCTGAGGGGGGAGGGGGTCTACCGGAGGGGGACCTGGAGCGAGGAAGAGCAGCAGAGGGGGGAGAGAGGCGACGTCGTCAAACGTGACGTCGTGAGAGGACAGGACAAGGCGCGAGGTGGGGTGGTAAAATCGCCAGCCAGACGCGTCAGTGGGGAAGCCAAGGAGGACACAGGGAATGGCACGGGAGAAGAGCTTGTCCGCGGAGGTATTATGGACAAAGGCACGAGAGCCCCAGACCCGGAACACTGGCGCATCGCCAACCTCCCCAGTCCAACGTAGTGTAGGCGAGATCTCCAGCAAAGAGACACGGGGCAAGAGGTTGAGCTCATGCGCAACGTACCATACCGCAAACGGCCACAGAAAATGGGGAGCAACCGCATGGATCATGGAGGTACGAGCCACCTCCATGGCTAAGCCAATGTGCTGAGCAATCCCATTCTGCTGCGGGGAGGCCGGAAGTGTGAACGACTGGAGGACGCCCTCCCTACAACAAAAGTCCCGCAAGAGGTCAGAGGAGAACTCACCACCTCTGTCAGAGCAGACGTAGGATAGGAAAGTCCGTGCGGAACTGCTCATAGAGCTGGAGACGGACAGCACGGATCCAAGGGACCTCCCCCTTGCTGCGCAAGGGGAAGACCATGGTGTAACGCGTGTAGTCGTCAACAACCAGCAGAAAGTACCGCTCGCGGCCCTGTCCCTAGACGCGGGCTGGGCCCCACACGTCCATGTGGAGAGCCTGAAGGGGGGCAGTCGTCGGGGGAAACGAGGAGGAGTGAGGAGCGGCAGGCCGGGGCAGGCGAGGGCGGAAGGGGAGGCAGAGACCTGGGAAGACCAGAGTCAATGAGATGGGAGTGCATGCCACGGAGGTGTGGCAACGAGTGGTGACCAAGGCGGTGGTGCAAGAGGAGAGTCTGGTGCAAGAGGAGGCGACACGAATAAGTGGCTGATAGCTGACCTGACGCAGACACCTGACCAGATGCATCGACCTGAGTAGGCTCAGTAGTCAGTGTGTACAGGCTCGACCCAGGCCGACGGGTGAACGTGGCCAGGTGACGGCCCGTCCGTGCACACGTGCAGATCGCCACATGCTGTCCTCCAGGGGTAAAGGTATCAACACTCACCAAGTTCGTAGAGAACGAGGGGAGGTGAAGACCTGTCAGTGAGCCAGACGGAACCGCCGGACACGGGAGAACAGTGGAGGAACGTGCAAGAACTGGGCCCCCGGAGGGGTCAGCCAGAGAGACTGCAACAGGTGCAGGGAGTGGTGTGACTGTGGTACTGTCGCGAAAGAAGCAGCGGGAAGCACCTGAGTCAAGCGTGAAGGTGTGCAAGGCTTCAGCAGGCGCAGTATCAGAGAGAGCAGACTCACTAGCACCTAGAGCAGCAGCCTCTATACCAGGGTCGGGCGGCACACACAGATAACAGTCACCCTCGATACTAACAGTCAAAGCATACATGGCAGTAAGGATAGCGTCATAGTCTAGAGCAAATATATCCACGTTGTTCTGAAGCAGCTCTGGCAGCGAGGGAGCTCAGCCTCGTCGCCAAACTCTGCGCGCCAGGCGTCGCTCAGACAGGAGAAGCAGCGGGACTGTGTGTGGCCGACTGTCCTGCAGGTCTGACCAGCCCGATCACATGTGCGAATGATGTACAGGAAGCGAACATTACTCCGAGACGCCCCACGCTGAGCGTACCACTCACGAAGCTACTGGGACGTAAGGGTCTCGCGCAGACACTTCTGCAGCTGCATCTGGCCACCGCCAGAATCTCCCCACTGAACAGCTCCACTACGACTGCCACTACGGCCGCCGCCACCACTCCCACTGCTGCCACCACCGCCGCCACCACTCCCACCGCTACCACGAAGAGAAGTCATAGCGGGCAAAGCAAGGAAGCATGCGATCAGCAGGGCAGCACGCAGGGAAGGCAGGGCGGCGAGTAGGCACTAGGGTAGGGTGCAGGGTATGGCGGGGCGGTGCACGGCCAGGGAAGGGCGGTGCGCGGCCAGAGTAGGGCGGCGCGCGGGCAGGGGAGGGCGGCGCGCAGGCAGCAGGTAAGGTAGCACGCGGCCAGCAGGGCGGCGCGCGGGTAGGGCAGGGCATGCGGAGGCGGTGCGACGGAGGGCAGGGCGTGCGCGGGCGGCGCGACACAGGGCAGGGCACAACGTGCGCGGGCAGCGAGACGCAGGGTAGGGCGTGCGAGGGGCGGCGCGACGCGGGGCAGGGCAGGGCGTGCGTAGGAAGCGCGACACAGGGCAGGGCGTGCACGGGGCAGCACGACGGGGGGCAGGGCAGGGCGTGCGCGGGCAGCGCGACACAGGGCAGGGCAGGGCAGCGCGGTAGCCAGCAGGGCGTCGTGCGAGCACGGGAACGCGACTGGTGGGGCAGCGCGACGGACAGGGTAGGGTGCTACGGGTAGGGTAAAGTGCTACGGGATCTGAACGGTGGGCCCTAAAAAAAACAACAGTCCTGGAATAGGACCTGCTCTGAAACCATGTCAGAAGACTAAGCGAGAGAGTGATGCATTGAACAAAGATGTGGGTACAAATGCTAACCCTAATTTGGGTTGTACCCCTTGTGGGCTACCCCAGTACAGCCTACACAGCAGAAACAGCATTATAGTTTGACAAAATCAAGCAATATACGGCATAAGATGAAAGGCTACTTAAAAGAAAGGCCTGACTGAACAAGGCCAACCTGCGAACGGAATTTATGGTGGTCACAAGGCAGGAGGGCCTTGGTGATTTGTCCGCAATGTTGCTCACTAAGGCTACAAAGCAGAAGCGTGCCTGGCCGTCTCGCTGCAGCTCTTGCAGAAGGAAGTCTCACGATAATCAATAGCTAGGGTGAGGTGAGTAGTATGATTTAGGTGAGGCATGAGAGTAGCGCGAGAATTTTGGCCAAGGAAAGGGAGAGGTACAAATAGAACAAGAACAATGCAATGATTGGTACACCACCAACAAGAAACAAGATAACTACACTACAGCTACAACTAAATGCACTTATACGGAGATATTGTCAGAAAATAGAGACATAAGTAGTAGTTAGGTTTAGGGCCTAGGCTTAGTAGCCTAGGCCAAGGGGGGGTCGAGAGAGTTGTGGCCAAGAGAGAGGAGGATGAGAATGGTGCAATATGAGAAACAAGTACAAGTTATAGTTCAGGAAGGGTGCACCACCAAGCAAGAACAAATGTATGACTACACTACAGCTAGAACTACATGCAGTTATATATAATTCTGACATCCCCCCGTAACTGCATGCAGGAATAGCTAAGTGAAAGACACAACCTGCAGGGGTACACCACAGACAGTGAAAAAATAGTAACAGCAGGCAAGGGCAGATGCAAGTTCACACAATTAAGACAAGTGGCAGCACTAGAGGGGCAGTGAGGAGGAGGAGTTGGGAGGCGGCAGGTGAGGTTGCTGGCTTCACGGCGGCTGCCTCCTGGAACCTCCCCCATGCTCCCAAACCCCTTGTGCACACTCCTCAACGTCCCTAGTGCCACTCCCCGGGCGCCCCACACCCTCACACCCTCCCCCCCAGCGGCAGCTGCAGCAGTGAGAGAGAAAGGAGGAGGAGGGGAAGGGGGTCACACATACCCATCACCCCCAAACCCGCCACCTCCATACCCTCCCCCCCACGGCTGCACTCACAGCAGGGAGACGAAGGAGGGGGGGGGGGGGGGGGGAGAGAGGGGAAGAAGCCGTCCCACGGCTACAGAGGGGCGGCGCGCAGGGAAGAGCAGGGGCGGCGTCACCGAGGGCAGGCGCCGTCGCGGGCGCCAGGGGCGGGTCCGCGGCGGCTCAGGGCACCGTCGCGGGCGCCAGGGGCGGGTCCGCGGCGGCTCAGGGCACCGTCGCGGGCGCCAGGGGCGGGTCCGCGGCGGCTCAGGGCACCGTCGCGGGCGCCAGGGGAGGGTCTGCGACGGGCAGAAAAAGCGTTAAGCGCCACCCGGGCGCGGGACAGAACGAAAATCGCCACGCGCCCGTGGCGCGCGACCGAAAAACAGCAGCGGAAGCGTGAGGCGGGCCCACAGGCCAGGACTTAAGAGGCTCTGATACCATGTCAGAAAATAGAGACATAAGTAGTAGTTAGGTTTAGGGCCTAGGCTTAGTAGCCTAGGGCAAGGGGGAGTCGAGAGAGTTGTGGCCAAGAGAGAGGAGGATGAGAATGGTGCAATATGAGAAACAAGTACAAGTTATAGTTCAGGAAGGGTGCACCACCAAGCAAGAACAAATGTATGACTACACTACAGCTAGAACTACATGCAGTTATATATAATTCTGACAGATATAAGTACCATATATGTTTTGACAGTACCGCAGCTCGATGTGTGTCACTCTACTTTCCAGACAAGGCTCTCGACACAAGAGGATCATGGCAGAGCTAGGCCGCTCGCCTAAGTCAGTGAGCAAGAATGTTAGCTAAAGGAGCTCCTGAGCAGAACAACCATGGTACTGGCGCAAATCTTTGCCGCATCACTAGAATGGACATCATCAGGTACATGAGGCAACCTACAAGCTCTAATATCATAAACTTGTCCAAGCGGAATGAGAATGAATTAGCATTTAGGACATACTACAATATCCCAACCCTAACCTAGGCTAACCACAAAGAAATGAAACACTGATCGCATATGTTCAACATAACGGTGCGATTGACTAGTGCTACGTGTTGACAGTTACGTCACGATTCATCAGATTTTATGAACAGGGAAGCAAGACCCTTCAAACCAACTAGTACATTTTCTGGTTATTGCATAAGAAAAATGGTTTCAAAGACTGCAGCAACATCAGTCAGTGCCAGTGGCATGCAGCTACACGGCCCTGGCACATGCTCACGGCCGCTCACACGTAGCGCATGCTGTGCAGTGCAGACAGCATGGTTCAGCCGTGCACGGCATACTTAACATCGCACAGCCGCATCATCGCCTGCACCGCATGCCTCCTCACCTCAGCATGCACCATCCTGCCCCGCGCCTGCATGAGCCGTGCTGCCCTCTGCATGACTGCCAGCGCGCCTGCCTCTGCAGCCGTGTGCCTCAGCCACGGCACCCTCACCACGTTGCTCACCACCTCCACCGCTGCCGCTCCCTTCCCACCTCTGCCCAGCACAGTGCCTTCAGTGCCCTCAGCGCCCACCTCAGGGTGGCGCTGCCAAGGGTGGCGGGCAATGGCTTGCAGCAGGGCAGGCAGCAGGCCGGCATGCACCACGTGGGAGCAGGCCGTCCAATCGGAGGACAGCAGAGCCAGCAGGTGCAGGCAGCGCCGCCACAGCAGGCTCTGCTCGCGCCGGCCCTCCTCCCTCAGTGCATCCACTTCCTCTGCCCTCCATGCCCCTTGCTTCTCCGACCCACCCTGCTCTGCCCCTGCCTGTGATGCTGATGCAGCTGCTGCTGCCGCTCCCTCCCCTCCACACGCATCTTCCAGCCCTCGCCCATTCCCCCGTATGTTCCCCCCAAACCTCTCTTCCCCTTCCACTGACGTATCCTTGCCCCTCTCCCTGCACACAGCCACAGCAGCGCTCTTGCATCCCTCACACCCCACCCCCTCCTCTTCCTCGGCCTTCCGCTTTGCCCCACCCTGCCGCTTCATTACTTGCCCATTCTCTCCGCGCTCTCCCTCACGTACGGCCACCACACTGCACCTCGCACCACAGCTCCTGACACCATGCTCGTCCTCCACGCACCGTTGTCCCTTGCCACCATCGCCCCTGCCAATCGCTGCATCCAACATGATACACCCACCACCACCTCTCTCTGAACCTCCTTCCCTACCCTCCCTACCCTCCCTGCCCTCCATCCCCTCCCTCTCCTCCCTCTCCTCCCTCTTACCCCTCCCTGCCCTCCCTGCCCTCCCTGCCCTCCCTCTCCTCCCTCTCCTCCCTATCCCCCCACCATGCGGGCAGCCAGGCCAGGCAGTGCGGGCTGCCGTGTGGGCACCGCACACCTTCTCCCTCCCGCTCAACCCCCTGTGCTGCTGCCACCACCGCCGCCGAGTTTACTGCAATTGCGCCATCAGCACCATCAGAGCCATCGATGCGGGATTCAACAGCCTTCCTCTCCTCATCCACTCCACCTGCCCACCATCGCCCATGAATCCCCCGCCCCCCCACCCCCCCCATCTCCATATCCACCGCATCCTCTCCAGAACCCCGCCTGTCATCAACAGCAGCAGACGCACAGTGCTCGCCCGCGCCACTCCCCTCCCCTGCCATGCCCCTGCCCTCCCCCTCACTCAGATCCGCACCCCCTCGCTCACTCTCCTCTCCACTCTTGCCATTGCCCTCTCGGTCATTCACACCCCCCTCTTGGTCATTCACACCCCCCTCTTGCCCTCACCCTCCTTACTCTCGTCCTCACTATCTCCCTCCATCTCCTCATGCTCCTCATTTTCCTCATCGCTCTCCTCACTCTCCTCACTCTCACTCTCTCCCTCGCCCTCTCTACTCTCACTCTCCTCACTCTCGCTCTCCTCAGTACCTTCATCCTCACTACCGCTCTCACTCGCCCATGCCCCATGGCCCAGGCCCCCCTCAAACAGAGTCTGCAGCAGCCTCAGCTGCACCTGTGAACGCCCAGCCTCCCCGCGCTGCCCTCCCCACCCCTCCTCTTCTCCCCCCTCCTCGCCCTCCCCATCCGTTTCCCCAGCTTCCTCTCCTCCCCACTCCTCCTCCTCCTCCTCCTCCTCATCCTCCTCCTCATCCTCCTCCTCCTCACTCTCCTCCTCCCCCTCCTCCCCCTCATCCATGTCAGTGTCACTCCCACTCTCCCCATCATCAGAGCCCATGGCAGCAAGCCTACCTATATCACCATGCCCATCCACATGCCCATGCACATGCCCGTCAATATGCATCTGCCACAGCTGCCACAGAGGCGTCTCGTCCTCTTCGCTCTCCTCACTCTCCTCACTCCACCCATCCCCACCCTCTGCAATCTCACCCTCCTCTCTTTCTTCATCATCGTTCTCCTGCTCATCCTCCTCCACCGTATCCTCCTCGCCCTTCACTGCCATCATCAACGCTCCCCAGTCTCCCCCACTCTCATCACCACCAGCCCCCACTGTCTCCCTTTCCCCCTCCCCCACTCTCCCCTCATCGCCACTCTTCCCCTCCTCACCCCGCTCCTCCTCATCACTCTCACGCCTCCCTCTGTAAGTCCCCCATCCCACTGCCCCGCTCCCATGCACCTCCTCGCCATTCTGCTGTTCGCCATGCAGCCGCTCACTGCCCTCTCGCTGTGTCACGGCCATCACGGCGCTCACAGCGTGCACGGCCCCGCCTGCCACAGCAGCCTGCAGCCCGGTTGCAGTGCCCGCCACCTCACACAGCACCTCCACCACTGCCGCCTGCTGCTGCACCACCCGCACTTCCCCCCTCCACCACTGCCGCTCCTGCTCCTGCTGCTCGTGCGTGCCCTGCCGATGCTCCTTCTCCCTCTCCCCATCCCCTCCTGTGCGCTGCCCTTGTTGCAGCCCCTGCATCCATCCTGCCCGCTCCACCCGCCCCACCGTGCTTCTCAGCGCCCGCACCACCTCCCCCACCACTGCCCTTGCGCCCTCCCCCTCACCATCACCCCCCTCCTCGCGCTCCTGCTTGCCATGCCCACAGCGCGCCAGCAGCAGCAGCACCTCGCGCGCCACCTGCTGCCTGCGCGTGTTGAGTGAGTGCAGCAGCGCGGAGGGGGGCGAGGGGGGAGGACAGGGTGGAAGAACGTGGGTCAAAGGGGAGAGGGGAGGAGGTAGGAAGGGAGCAGGGGGTGGGAGGGTGGAGTGAGAGGGGGGGTTACAGGGAAGGGCAGCAGCGGCGCGGAGCAGCATGGTGAGGAGGAGAGGGGTGGCGTCGGCGGGCAGGAGGGGGAGCGGCGGGTCGGTGTGGCAGGCCAGCAGACCCACGGCTGTCGCTGCTGTGAGCTGTGCCAGTAGCATGCGAGGCAGGTGGGAGGGGGGCGGGGCGCGATGGGCAGAATGGAGAGCAGGAGTGGAGGAAGGAAGAGTGACTGACGGCTGCTGAGGCGAGGTGGCTCTGCTGTCCTTCCCCCTCCTCGCCCTCTTCTCCCCCATCCCCCCATCACTCCACTCGCCCTCTCCACCTCGCTCCTCGTCCCCCCAACCCCCTTCTCCCCCCTTCTCACCGGCTCCTCCCCTTCCCACTCCAAGCAACTCCTCCTCCCCATCCTCCCTCACCCGCCCCTCCCCCGCCCCAGGGCTCCTCTCCCCCGCCCCAGGGCTCCTCTCCCCCGCCCCAGGCTCCTCTCCCCCGCCAGGGCATCCCCCAGCAGCGCCAGCAGCGCGTGCACGCCCCCCGCCTGCACCATGCCCCTCCGCGCCCTCCGCTGCCCCCCCATGCCCGCCAGCGCGTGTGCTCCCCACACCCTCACCGCTGCCACCGCACCGTGAGAGGACTGAAGGGGTGGACGCACGGCGGCACAGGCAGGCACGCAGGAGCATGTGCACATGCAGTCAGCGGTGCACTCGCTGCTGCCCCCGCCATCCCGGTCATGCACGCCATCCCCCCCCTCTGCGCCTCCCCCTCCACCCCTTGCACACCCCCCTGTCTGCACAGGCAGCTTTCTTGTTCCCTCTGTTCCCTCTCCTGCTCCCTCTGCTGCTTCCCTCTCGCCATCCCGCACTCTCCCTCCCCCTTCTCCACTGCCCCCACTGCCTGCACCTCCTTTACCTTCACCCCCACCACCGCCACCCCCACCACCAACAGCCCCAACGGCGGCGACGAGCAGGGCGAGGGAGGGCGGGGAGGAGGCGAGGAGCATGAGGTCGAGGGAGCGCGCTGCCAGACACAGCAGCAGCGCCGCTGCCCGCTGCTGCCACGACAGACGGCACACAGGCTGCGGTGAGAGGCAGCACACACGCGAGCGCTGGCCGCCACAGGGGGTGGGCTGTGCTGCGTTTACCCCCGCTGCTCGCTCCCCTCGCCCTGTGCTCTCCCCTCGCCCTGTGCTCTCCCCTCGCCCTGTGCTCTCCCCTCGCCCTGTGCTCTCCCCTCGCCCTGTGCTCTCCCCTCGCCCTGTGCTCTCCCCTCGCTCTGTGCTCTCCCCCCCTGCACCCACCCCCCTCACTCCACCCTCGCCTCCGGGCGTGCCCACCCGCCCTCCGCTGTCACCGCCGACACCACCATTGCTGGCAGCGGCATTGGGCGTGGGTGGGGCATGGGCGGCAGCAGTGGCGTGGGCGAGCCACAGGCGCACGGGGGGGAGGTCCGTGACGGCGGAGAGGCGCGGTGAGGACGAGGCGGCAAGGCGCACGAGGATGGCCGCGGAGAGGCCTGCTTCCCCGCCTGCCCTGCTTCCCCGCCTGCCCTGCTTCTCCTCCTGCGCTCGCCCTGCTTCCCCGCCTGCCCCACCCTCTTGCTGGCTCCCCTCCTCCTCTTTCCCCCCTCTCACCCCCTCTCCCCTCGCCCTCGCCTCTGTTCTGCCTGCCAAACCCCTCATGCCCGTGCCCATGCCTCCCACCGTCCCCCCCAGCGCCCCCCCCTGCGCCCCCCCCCAGCGCGCGCCCCCAGTGGAAGCAGCCGCGGCCGCGAGTGACGCCGTGGGCGACGGCAGCGAGCAGCAGGGCGAGGGCGCGCGCTGCCTGCAGGCGCGCGGAGGGGCAGGGGGAGCGCAGCAGCAGGGGGAGCAGGCGCTGGAAGGGCGCGCGCAGGGGCAGCACGACGTGGGCGGGGAGGAGATGGCGCTGGGCGGGGGATGGGGAGTGCGGGGCGGAAGCAAAGGAGTGGCGTTGTTGAGATGGTGAGTGTGGAGGGGTAGGGGAGTGGCGCAGGGAGCGGCAGAGGAGGAGGAGCAGCGAGGCAGCAGCACACTCGATGGCAGCCAGCGCAGCGGGGAAGCGCCCACTCACCTTCTCCCACTCCCGTTCTCCGCCCTCTCCGCCCTCCCCGCCCTCTCCGCCATTCCCCCAGCACTCCCCGCACGCCAGTAGCGCACCCCAATCGCCGCTGTCAGCCACGGCAACCGCCCTCGCCATCACGCGCACTGTGCCCTCCTCCATCCCTCCCCGCTCCCCCACATCCGCTAGTCCGCCATCGGCCTTCCCCCCATCCGCTAGTCCGCCATCGGCCTTCCCCCCATCCGCTAGTCCGCCATCGGCCTTCCCCCCAACCGCTAGTCCCGTCTCCCCTTCCGCCACTGTACGTCGTGCGCCCGTCCGCCTGATGTCACCCGCCGTGCCACCAGTCGTCCGCGCGTCTTCCCCGCTGCGCGCACAACCCAATGCTCCCTTCCTCCTCTCCCCCTTCACGCCGCGCCGAGTCTTCTTCCTGCCTTTCCCAACTTTCCCTCCCCCTCTCTCCCCTTCCCCGCTCTCCCCTTCCCCGCCCTGCCCGTGCCCGCTCTGCCCTTCCCCGCGCCGTCCGCCGTCCAGTCGCGAGTAAGCGGCGCGAAGGTCGTCCATGCGATCGCACAGCAGGCTCGCTGCATCTTCCAGCCAATCGCTTGCCCCCACGTCTGCGCATCGCTGATGGTCAAGGAACACAAGTAGAGAGCGGACGGTGCGCAGCAGCGGGACGGCAGCGCGACGAGCGTGCGAGGCGCGGGCGGGTTTGGGATTCTGTCTCGCTTCGCCAGGAGAACGTTTCGCCGCCAATGGATCGGGCGGCATGGCGGGCGGCGATGACGTGCGCATGGCGACTGAGGCGCGGAGGACAACCGAAGCGCGATTGACGCGAACGCGGATTGTGCGATGCTTTCGGAGATTCACAACAACGCAAGATACGCCCCAGTCATCTAGCTGTTACAGTTTATATTTCGAAGCACAGACTACGGTACATAATAACCGTTTAAAAGGGGCTTCATTGCATTGTTTGTGCCAAGCGAGAGAATTGTGGCTAAAATGGGTGCTGATTAATATAGATGGCATAAAAATACAGCAATGTACATCCAAACAGTACATGCGGATGAGAGCAATGAATGCCAATAGTGAACGTTGCCCCGCCAGCCAGCAGACACCATATGTGTTGTGTACCCTCTCTTCCCCAGCATGGCAGGGGAGTGTGTTGCACAGGCATTTCAGAAGCACAGGTGCGGGAGGCAGCATGGCAGTGTGGCAGCATGAGGGGTGAGAGGCAGGGAAGGGAATGGTGGGGTCGGGCGGTCAGTGGAAGCCGATGATGCCTCTCTTCTCCCCCGTGCCCAGGCAGCGCGCACAGTAGCACCGCCCACTGCCCCTGCAGAACCAGCACCTGCCAGCCAGGGAGGGGGGAAGAGTTTGGGGGGAAGAGGGAGATAAGCACAGGCAGCGCGGGTATAGTAGCAGCAGTGCGGGTATGGCAGCAGAGAGCTGCCAGCACTGAATGATACCAGCACTACAGGTTTGCATGTGGATGAGTCTATAGATGAATGTGAGTAACCGTGATGCTACTCAGGTGACTCAAACGCAGTGGAGTGAAAAGGCAGAGTGTACAGTAATACGGTAGCAGTGGTGCTGTGAGTGCCTGCATGGGTGCGAGCTCGTGGCAAGTACTCCAAGAGAGCATACCAGCGCGGCCAGGAGCATACCAGCGCGGCCAGGAGCCAGTTGGGAGCATGACGAGATCAACGTGGTTGGTGCGCCCTGCCAGTCATGTGATGGGATGGGATGGACAGGCGGATGTGCAACATGCGTTACTCAAGGGGGCAGGCCAGTGCGTGACCAGATGCATTTGCGGCAGGGGAATGACAGTACTACACACAAAATAAATTAGACAAACTATGGAAAGGAACGAAAAACGGGCCTGGCGGAATGAAGCAAATGCTAAAAAAAGCCAACTGACCGCTGGGGATGTGTGGAATGGAAGGAAGAGACATTAAATAGCTCAGCAGGTGAGAAACTATTCTCGCGTAAGTAGCCAACCCCTTCAGCTTCACTTCATCCCATTCCACCCCCCTCCCTTCAATCCCACACATTCCCTTCCTTCCTACCCCCCCTCCCATTCTCTACTTTCTCATCTCTCCCCTATCTTTCCTCCTTTCTGCCCGCCGGCTCTCCTCATAGCCGTCCCCCACTCTCAGAAGTCTCTCTGTGAAAATAAAATTAAATTGGGACTGCACATCCCTTTCTCCTGCCCCACACCCATCCCTCATACACCCATCCCTCCTCCACGCCCCTCCCTCCTTCCCCGCACCCTTCCCTCTTCCCCCGTCCCGTCCCTGCCGGTCATCCCAATCGCCCCTAGATTCACTGCCCACCTCGTCTACCCCAAGTGCTGCAGCACTCCCTCGCCGTCCCATTCCTTGCCTTCCCTCGCCTCTTCCAAGAATCTCCCCAATCCACCCGCTCCTGCCCAATCCACCCGCTCCTGCCCAATCCACCTGCTCCTGCCCAATCCACCCGCTCCTGCCCAATCCACCCGCTCCTGCCCACACAACTGCCATACTACTGCTTCCCATCAATCTCCTTCCAATCGTATCCATGCTAACCTTCCCCCTCCCCTCCTCCTCCCATCTTCCCCACGCCCCCTGTCCACCACGCCTCCATCCCTCTCCACTTCCCCCTCACCCCCGCAGCACAGAGGCCCCACACAGCACACAGGGATGGGGTGTCCCGCTCGGCGCTCACCCGCCCTTGGCGCACTGCCGGGCAGGGGAGTGTCGAAGAGAATGGCCCGGTGCTGTCCAGCCCTCCCCTCCACTCCAACCCCCCACCCTTCATCCTTCCCCCTCTTCCCCGCTCCCCTCCCCACCTCCCTCCCTCCCCCCCAAGAACACGCACCTCGGCCGCAGCAGCGGGTGCACTCCACGCGCCCACTCCCCCTGCAGTCGGGGCAGGGCGGGTCCGGGCGCGGACACGTGGGGATGCCGCGCTGGGGGAGCGGGGAAAAAGGACGGGGGAGGGGAAGTAGAGGGGGGTGGAGGGGAGGGGAGGAGAAGCCAAGCGGAAAGGAATTTGTACGGAAAGGGGGTGGAGGTGAAAAGAGCAGTTTGGCGCGCAGTGAGGGCAGGAGGGGTGGGGCCAGCGCGATGGTGGGAGGGCTGGGGGGGCAGTACGAGATGGGGAGAGGAGGGGGAGGGCGGGCAAGGGAAGGGGGTAAGAGGGGGGAGAAGCGCGAGCAGAAGGGGGAGGCGAGGAAGGTGGCGGTGGGGATGACGTGGTCGCTGGGAAGGGGGAAGTGTAGCACGCACGAGGAATGGGCGATGGGGTGGAGAGGGAAGCGGGAAGGAGGATATGGGGCACTACGGGGGGAGGTAATGCGGTGGGGGAAGCAGGGAGAGGGGAGGGGAGAAGGAGGAAGCGGGCACGTTGGCGCGGAGAGGAGGGAGAATGCGATCGACTGCATCTGGGCTGGTCTTCACGTGCTTCCCGCGACCTTATTGCCTTCTCGCCCCACGTGCCATCCCATCTTCCTGGAACATTTTTCGCGTTGCACGGCGCACCGCTAGGCGTGCTGCTTGTTGGGCTCACCGGCGTGTCGACCATCCAGCGGCCGTCGCGGCGCCGGCGGCGGTCGTTGCTCCACGCCGTCGCGATCTCCTCCAGCAGCGACGGCCGCGCCTTCTCCGGCCGGCGCGGCGTCTTCACGGGCCGCTTCTTCCGCCGCCACGACTCGCGCTGCCACGTGGAGCCAATCAGCGACGGCCGCAGATCGCGCAGCGGGTCCAGCGGGATTCCACCGTCATCGTCACTGACGTCACCTCTCGCGTCATTTTTCATGTCGTCATTGCTAGTTTTGAGAACCACATCCTCTCTAGACCTATCGGTACAATCGCAGGGATCGGAGCGAGGCTTGAACGACTCTGCTTTCAATGGGTCAGCCCTCAAGAGGGAGTCCGTGCGATTCACGGGGTCGGTTCGCCCCCCGATTCTGGCATCGTCAAAGCCAGCGCGAGTCGGAGGGAGTGGTATTGGAGGTTGAGAGCACGCGACGTACGCGGCGCGAAGCGTTACGGTGAGAGACATGGGCAGAGGCTAGTGCGGGCTGTTGGAGAATCGAGATTCTGCCGCCCCAGCCCTTTGCACACAAGGAGCAGCAAGGGGGGAATGTCGGCGATGGATTGAAGGCTTCGCGAAATATCGGAAAGTTTCCCAACCAATCAGATTTCAGCCGAAGACTCGATACAGTTCAGAGCTGCCTCCAAACCGAAGTGTTGGGAGTTTCTACAGGTTTCTACACATCAGAATCAGCTATAACAGAAAAATCCAGAGATTTCTTATTCATGCACCTCATGTGGCTCTCAAGTCACTCAAGGTTCATGGAAGCTGGATTGTGACCAAGTTCCCAAGGAAGTTGCCTTGTCTAGCAACCTAGTTTGAGCTACCTAACTGCCTTGTTTGTGATGTTTAAGAAGGTGTGCTTTAGTGGGCTTGTACAACCTTGATCATAGTGAAGTTTTACCTCATCCAGTCAGTCCAGCAGCCCTGCTAAGACTTTCCAGCCAAGTTTCCAACCTTTCCAGCAGTCACAGCTACTCTGTTTTACAAGTTGGATTTGTGGCCTTACTATACTGGAGAAGCAGCCAAACCAGCAGCAGATGCTTCAGAAGCTGAAAAACGTCAATACGAGCGGCGCAACAAGGAAGCCTTCCTCTACCTACTCAATAGCATTCACGAGCAGCAGTTGAAGTCACTCCTACCCTGTTCTACCAAGGCAAACAGTGCGGAGGAAGCATGGAGCCGACTGAAGTCTATGCACCAGTCAAAATCCGAGAGCAGCCAAGCTGAGATGTGGAGCCGCTTCATGAATTTGAAGATGGAAGAAGATGAATCAGCACAAGCATACCTTCAACGAGCTGAAACGATGCTGGAGGAAGCAGCAGCGATCGGCTTGGAGATCCCAGAGTCTCTTTTCAAGACCGTCATCCTCACTGGCCTTACACCGGAGTGGGACACTTTCCGTGCAACACTACAAGCGCTCCCGCAGTCAATGAAGACTCGTGCATTCATCTTCGAAGCCCTTGTCAACGAGCAGCAGAGTCGAGACCTTGCACGGAACAAGCGGAGTGACGAAGGTGCGTGGAGTGCTGCAGCGGCAACACGATATGGCAACCAATTCCAGAGGCAAGGAAACTTCAGCTCAAACCGCCCTCAACCTTACTACGGTACGAAATTTCAGTCACCTTCCAATCCCTACAACCCCTCTCGTATTCCTCAGTCAAGTCATCCCCTTAAGCCAAGTCCTAATCTTCAGCCAAGGTCTTCCATTCCCAATCAATTTCAGTCTAGGAATGTGAGAGCAAATCCTTTAAGAGTCAATAATTTCAGTCAAGGGTCAAATGCTAAAAAGTTTAATTTTGAGTGCTTTTGTTGTCATGAGTGGGGTCATCCGTGGTATGCTTGTCCTAAGAAGCCTCCTAATTGGGTCCCTCCACCTCAGCTACTTTCTGAAAAGGGTAAAGCAGTCATAGCAAATATAGCAAGCCATGCTACGAGTCAAAATGAGTCCAAAGATTCTGACGGTCCTGTCCTTTTCAACGCTGCTACTTGCATGCATGTTTTTTCTACTAGTAGTGAGGAGTTTATTCTTGATAGTGGCTGTTCCTAAACCATGACTCCCTATCATTCCATTCTCAAGGATTTTCAGCCCTCATATGACTCAAAAGCGGTGACTCTTGCCGATCTTGGCAAAGTCCCTATCAAAGGAGTCGGCAAGCTTGAGTTTGAGAAAGATGGTAAGTCATTTTGTGTCAATAAAGCTTTGTTTGTCCCTGATTTGGGAGCAAACTTGCTCTCAGCTGGACAACTTGAAGAGAAAGGTGCCTCTGTTCTTTTGCAAGGGGGGAAAGCCAAAGTGTGGGATAGTGCAGGAAATTTGGTGGCTGAAGGCGAGCGTACCGGGCGTCTCTACAAGATGAAGTTGGAGATCAAGCGCGGTTCTAGCAACACGAAGAACGACGTTGTCTCGCTTCCCGCTGTTTCAACCGATCAAGTCAACAACAAAGGGAGTATCTCCCAAGCCGAGGTATGGCATGCACGCTTGGGGCACTTGGGGATGCAAGCATTCAAAGAGTTAGTAAGTCACAAGAGCGTGGAAGGACTTACTTTGAGTGAAAGTGCAGTCAAGTCTCTTTCTACCGTCCCATGCCCATCTTGTGTTGAAGGTAAGCTAGCTAGAAAGCCATTTTTCCCTTCTAAGTCTCAGTCAAGGGACCTCCTAGAGTTGGTCCACACTGATGTGTTCGGCCCCATGCGAGACCCTACTCGAAACGGTAAGAGATATTTGGTGTCTTTCATTGATGACAAGAGTCGTTTCTCATGGTCCTTTTTCATCAACACCAAGGATGAAGTTCATAAGTGCTTCAAGCAATGGCTAGCACTTGTTGAGAGAGAGTCAGGGAAGAAGTTACTCACCTTGAGGTCGGACCGAGGAGGTGAGTACATGGGAAAAGCGTTCCAGGGGGAGTTGTTGTCATTGGGCATCAAGCAACAATTCACTTGTCCCTATAGTCCTCAGCAAAACGGAGTGGCAGAGAGGTTTCATCGCACTATTCAAGCTATAGCTACCACTTTTCTTCAGTTTAAGGGCCTTGACAAGCTCTGGTGGGGTGAGGCAATCACTATGGCAATCTATGTTCGCAACAGAAGGCCAACAAGGCCTCTACCGGATGGTGTAACGCCATATGAGGCTTGGTTTGGAGTTAAACCAGATCTGTCTATGCTCCGTGTTTTTGGTTCCATGGCCCAATACCGTGTCCCAGATGCAAAAAGACTCAAGCTGGACAGCAAAGCTCATTGGGGCCTCTTCATCGGCATGAGCAATGAGAGCAAGGGATGGGTCCTTTGGGATCCCGTCACCAAGCGAGAAGTGGTTTCAAGGGATGTTGTCTTCTATGAAGACATGTCCCTTGCAGATTGGCACAAGTATTCCTCTTCCTCCTCTCTACCACCCTCTATCCAACAGGAACCAGCAAGAGCACCTGAGGAAACAACACAAGAGGAGGAAGATGACAACGTTTCTGACCATAGCGGACCGATCATCGATCTCCCTCAAGCCGTCGGCAACGAGACCAGCCGTGCCACACCAGCGCCACCAGCAGCTACACAACCAAGTGGAGATGAAGTTCAGCTATCAAATGAAGACCATCCACCTCAGGAAGTCACCGTTCCATCACCGCCAAAGGAGCAGCAGCCAACATTCACAAACCAGCCAGCTACTTCAACACCAACCTCACAAGTTCAACGCCAACCGGATCAGCCCACCACTACGCCACCAAACCCATCATCAGCCGTCACTCCAGAGGCAATTACAGAAGCTCATCGTCATCCCATGCAGCAGCAACCAACAGCTACAAGTTCCCAAGTACCTACATCAACACCATCTACGACTCTTCCTAGCAACAAGTCAACCGTCACCGCAACACCTCGTTCTCATACCACACGTTCATCACTTCAACTTCCAACGTCAAGCCAGCTCATAGCACGAGGATCACTTCAGCGAGTCTCCACCAACACCAGCTCCAACAGCCCACTTCTTCACCCAAGACCTTTCTCAACTTCACCCCCACGTCCCGGATTTGGTCGTCATCAGTTACCGCCATCTTCAACACCGAGCAACAACACCAACCAGCCCCAACCATCACCATCTCTCGACAACGCAGCGTCATCATCAATTCCCAAGCTTCTAGTCTCACGATCCCCACCACGAGCATCTTCACAACCAACTATGCCGACGAACGTTTCAGCTTCACCGCCACGAGCCACCACTCCTATTCCTCAAGTCAACACCGATCATCGAGAGAGTTCCAAGCCGGGAGAAGATCATGCAGCCGTGCCGCCGTCGCAGCCGATGTCGAAGCCGTTGTCTCAGCCGCAAATGACAGTGTCAATGCATCCAAACACTGTGAGACCGAACCCTACCACTGATGTGTCTCAGCCAAGTGAGGAGTTGGGTAAAGGTAAACGAGTCCGCAAGGTGAAAAAGCCCTTCACATTCATGGTTGACATGTCATCAAGGTGCACATGTGAGGAGAGCGAGAATTGCATTCACAAGAAGGTAGAGGCAATATGCATGGCAGCATCACACCTTCCACGAGAGCCCTTGAGTCGTCGTGAGGCAATGGCAAGTCCTGAGAGAGAGCATTGGTTGAAAGCCGAGGAAGAAGAGATTGAGAGTCTCATGAAGCGAGGTACATGGCGTCTTGTTGAGCCACCTCCAGGGAAGAAGGTAATTGGTGTCAAATGGGTGTACAAGATCAAGGTAAAAGGTGATGGTAGCCTCGATAGGTACAAGGCAAGGTTAGTGGCAAAAGGTTATTCCCAAATCCCAGGTCTTGACTTCACCGAAACCTTTACCGCGGTAGCGAAGTACACCACGGTACGAGTCCTCCTCGCCATAGCCGCATACCTTGGTCTTCATATCCACCAAATGGATGTCAAGAACGCGTTTCTCTATGGTGTCTTGGAAGAAGAGGTATACATGGCACAACCCGAAGGTTATGATGATGGTACGGGTCGAGTTTGTCGCTTGGTAAAGTCCCTTTATGGTCTCAAACAGTCCCCACGGGTATGGTATCATGCTCTTGAGAAGGTACTCTTCAAGCACGGTTTCACAAGGTCCATGAGAGACAACGCTTTGTACTTCATGCACACGAGTGAGGGGGAATACATTTGGCTCTTGGTATATGTCGATGACCTCCTCCTAGTCTCAGGTTCCCTTGATCTCCTCAACAAGGTGAAAGGTATCCTCATGAGTGCATTCACGATGACCGATCTTGGTGAGCCGAGTCATTACCTTGGTATGAATATTGTGAGAGATCATAAGTCAAGGTCCATCTTCCTATTCCAGCAAAGGTACATCCAAAAGGTTCTTGAGAGGTTTGGTCTTGATGATAGCAAGCCATCACCTACCCCGCTTCCTTCCAACTTTGTCCCTTTGTCTTCACATCAGCCCTATGAGGAGAGAGAGTCAAGCCTTGACGTCACGGGTATTGAGGAGTTGTGTCTTGAGGAGAGTGAGCATCATGGTGAGACGTCACCCAAGGTATCCCCACAAGACCTAGCTCTCTACCAAAGTCAGGTTGGGTGTCTCATGTATGCAGCCCTATGCACAAGGCCCGACCTAGCATTCACGGTATCCAAGCTAGCTCAACACATGAGTGCCCCATCACCTATCCATATGCATGCAGCCAAGCGAGCTCTTAGGTATCTCAAAGGTACTTCTAATCATGGTCTTCTCTTCCAAGCCAGCTCACATGCACGCTTCCTCCAAGGCTTTACCGATGCAGATTGGGCGGGAGAATTGAGCACACGCAAGTCCACCGGCGGCTACATCTTCCTCATGTGCGGTGCCGCTGTTTCTTGGCAATCACGCAAGCAAAGTTGTGTGGCGCTTTCTACAACCGAAGCTGAGTACATGGCAATGACCGAAGGAGCAAGGGAGGCAATCTGGTTACGTGGACTCTTGGAGGACTTGAGGCAGCCGCAAACTCAACCGACTCCGCTCTACGTGGACAACACTTCAGCAATCGCTCTTTCCAAGAACCCGGTTCATCATGGGCGTACAAAACACATCGAGGTGCAGTACCACTTCATTCGTGAGCAACTAGAGAAGGGAGTTCTCGCCGTCAACTTTTGCCGTTCATTCGATCAAGCAGCCGATTTCATGACCAAGGTTCTTCCATATGATGCTTTCAACATGTGCAAGGCAAGAGCAGGTCTCATGACACTTCATGAAGCAGTGCAGCAGTTTGAGGAGAATGAGGAGTATGAGGAGAAGCAGCATGGGCTGCACAAAGTGCATGCTAAGGAGATGTGAGAGGAGCATAACCATGGGTGTATGTGTGCTTCGGGTCTGGTGCGAGGGGGAGTGTTGGAGAATCGAGATTCTGCCGCCCCAGCCCTTTGCACACAAGGAGCAGCAAGGGGGGAATGTCGGCGATGGATTGAAGGCTTCGCGAAATATCGGAAAGTTTCCCAACCAATCAGATTTCAGCCGAAGACTCGATACAGTTCAGAGCTGCCTCCAAACCGAAGTGTTGGGAGTTTCTACAGGTTTCTACACATCAGAATCAGCTATAACAGAAAAATCCAGAGATTTCTTATTCATGCACCTCATGTGGCTCTCAAGTCACTCAAGGTTCATGGAAGCTGGATTGTGACCAAGTCGGGCGAATGGTGGTCCTCACCGACAGCCTTCTGCGCCGCTGCCAGCTCTGCTGCAGCAGAGACGACGATGGGGGAAGGCGCGATGAGGGGCGGCGCGACGAGGGGCGGCGAGACGAAAGGAGGGAGGGCGCTACGAGGGGGAGAAGGCGGCGCGACGACTTGAGGCACGGCGAGGTGCGCGAGCGGGCGCGGAGAGGTGGCGCCACGCGCCCTCGCGACCACCACACTGAGTAGCTTCTGTACGGAATTGCACAGATTCCTTAGAGCGGCGAAAAGCGATCTCAAGGTGATTGCTTTGGCGAAGCAGCTACTGCGTGGGTTACGGCGTGTTACTCATTTTGCGAGTCTTCGTTCAGTGTTTCGCAAGAATCCCAGTGACGTCGCTACAGACCGGACCAAATCTGGCACTTTTCTGCCTAACCGGACACCCCTGCTGACACCATCCGAACGGCATTTCCGACCGTCCTTATTGGCTGCGCTATCATTGGCGCGAGGGTTGGGTGACGACTACAACCAGTATCACTTGTAAAACAGAGTAGCTGTGACTGCTGGGAAGGCTGCGAACTTGGCTGGTGTTAGGGCGTGTAAGATCCCCGTGCACACGTTTTGGCTGAATTCTGTCGACCTTTGGTCGTCAAAACCTTCGCCAAGGTCGACAGATTAGTCGTCACCAGGTCGACAAATTTTCGGCCAACTCAGTGTGGCCTCCAAATCTGACACATTTTGTGTCGGATTTGCTGGCCGCTGTTACGATGGTGGAAGAAAACGGTTTGTTCTTTTTGACGACTTGGTACGACGGGGTCGCACAAATGTACGTGATGTCGCATTTTTACTGTAGCGTCAAATGCGATGTCGTTTTTTACTGTAGCCAGCCACTGACGACAACATGGCCGATTTGAAGTCGACCATGCGTCGGAAAAAAGTCGACTTGTTTTTCGGCCACCAAATCACAAATTTGATGGTCAAAATTGGCGAGTTCCGCGACATGGTAACTTTCGCAACGGCCACCAATTTTTGATGGCAGAATTGGTGTGCACGGGGATCTTACACGCCCTTACGGGTGCAATGGATCGAGGTAGCGAGGATTGCACTAAGGTGTCAAACGAGTACAAAATGTGAGCGAAGGCATGAGCGAACATTTATACGCGAAACATGCAAACGGTAACGCGGTGCGTGCGAGCTAGCTAGTGCTACGCTGGCAGCGAGGCTCGGGCTAGTCCCGAAGCGTAGGCCGACACGGCCGGGCCAGCAGTGCGAGGTTTGGCAAAACAGTGCGCGCGAAGTTGGCGAAGCCCCGTTAGCAGTAACGGGCGAACAACGGTTGGTCCTGTACGCGATGTAGCCGGACTCCGTAAGGAATGCCGAGAAAATTCCTTACACTACCCCCCCCCCCCCCCTCAAGAAGCCCCCTGTGTCAGAATAACTGAAGCAGGAATGGGTGAAACTAGTAGAAAGTTTGGTACAAGTAGGAAACCCTAAGTTTGTGTACCCCCTAAGGTGTAACCCACTACAGCCTACACAACTTAAACATGCAATGTTTGACACACCCCCATAGGCGCAGTGGGAGACAACCACAGGGTCATGAGACCAGTCGAAGCAAAGCAACAACAAGCTCAGGGTGGACCTCAAGGATACCACACAAATTCCGAGCACAAGCAAGCGGTCACAAGACCAGTTCACATGCAGTTTGATAATATAACAAGAGATACAGTGATCACAACCTAGCAAGAGTAAACATGCAGGTATATATATAGAGATCACAGTATACGCAGAGTCAAGCAGTAAGCAAGTGAGGTCCAGCAGGCACAAGGCCTAGAAGAGTACAGAAACGCTGATGGTCACAAGGCTGAAGCGCCTTGGTGAACACATCAGCAGTGTTGGCCTGAGTGGCCACGTAACGCAGGCGAAGCTGACCACGCTGCTGCAGCTCTCGAGCAAGGAAGTAGCGGAGTGCGATATGCCTCGTTCTGTGCTCCAGTCTGTGCTCCTCACACAAGGCAATGGCAGCCTTGTTGTCGACGTACAGCACTGGAGGAGAACGAGGCCGCTCTCACAAGTCAGTCAGCAGGTAGGTGAGCCAGCGTAGCTCCTGGGCCGCCATGGCTGTGGCGTAGATCTCAGCCTCACAACTGGAGCTGAGAACAGAAGAAGAGCGTGTAGAATGCCAAGAAACTGAACCAGAGCCAAGACTGAAGGTGTAACCCTGAGACGACCGCTGAGTAGCCTGGTCGTCTGCCCAAGAAGCGTCTGAGTGCCCAGTGAGAACAACTCGGTCTCGCCCTCCAAGCACTAGCCCCATGCCCGACGTACTGCACAAGTAGCGCAACACCCTCTTAGCTGCATCCATGTGCTCCTTCCGGTGACGGCCGGGAGCGACATAGCGTGCAAGGATGCTAAGAGGGTATGCAAGGTCAGGTCGAGTGCAGGTCATCAGGTACATGAGGCAGCCCACAAGCTCTGGATACGGGCCACTCGGCTCTACGGACTCATCCGAAGGCAAAGCTGAGAGCGAGTGACCGGTAGGCAGAGGAGTGGACTGAGGCGAGGAGTACGTGAAGCGGAAGCGCTGAAGGACCTGCTGCACCATGTGTGACAGAGTCAAGGTGATGGTGCGCCGTGCTCTGTCCTGGGTGATCCGCAAGCCAAGATAGCTGCGCAGTTCACCCAGGTCTGTGCACGTGTGTCTCTTCTACAGCTCCGACTTCACGTGGGCGAGTGCCGCAGTGTCAGCAGTGGCAAAGACCAAGTCGTCGACGTACACGAGGATGTAGAACGGCGGTAGCGAGGTGTCGGTGCGTAGAAACAGCGACGGGTTAGCAGTAGAAGGAGAAAACCCAAGAGCCGCAAGTGTCGTCCTCAGTGTGTCGTGCCACTCACGTGGCGCCTGGCGGAGACCGTAGACCCGCCGCCGGAGGCGACACTGGGTACCAGGAGGAAACGACCCAGTGATGGCAGGAGGGCGGCGTAGCCAGATCTCCTCGTGCAGGCTGCCCTGCAAGAAAGCAGTGCTGAAGTCAAGAGAGTGAAGCTCGTAGTCGCGCTGAGCGGCTATGTGCAGTCTACTCCCTCTCGCTGACTGAAGCCTCGAGCAACGTAGCGCGCCTTGAAGACAGGAGGAGAACCCGGCGGCCGCTTCACCCTGAAAATCCACATGCCACTGACGATGTTCGCCCCAGGTGGGGGAACCTCGTCGACGTAGATGCGGCTCTCAGCAACCCCATTCTGCTGTGGAGAGGCCGGAAGCATGAACGACTGCTCAATGCCGTGCTCCGCACAGTAGGCTGCCAAGAGGTCGGAGGAGAACTCACCACCTCGGTCAGAGTGCAAACGCAGGACAGGAAAGTCCGAGCGGAAACGCTCGCTGAGTTGGAGACGAGCTCTGTGGATCCAAGGGATCAAGACATCAGGGACCTCACCCTTGGTGCGCAAGGGGAAGACCATGGTGTAGCGCGAGTAGTCGTCAACAACGATCAGGAAGTACCTCTCCTGACCCTGTCCACGGACGCGGGCTGGGCCCCACACGTCCATGTGGAGCGTCTGCAAAGGAGCAGTCGTCGGGGGAAACGAGGAGGAGTGAGGAGCGGCGCGCTGCCGCCCCTCGACACAGGGAAGACAGGGAGGAGCAGGCGAGGGTGGGAGGGGAGGGAGAACCCTGGGAAGACCAGAGACAAGGTACCGTTTGTGCATGGCACGAAGGCGCTGGACAGATGGGTGACCAAGTCGGTGGTGCCAGAGGACGGTCTCGTGCGCCAGAGAGCGACACGAGCAAGGGGCGGACAGCTGACCTGACGCAGACGTAGACGCAGACGCAGCTACCTGAGGGGACTCAGTGGTCAGTGTGTACAGGTCCGACCCCGGCTGCCGAGTAGCCAGGTGACGGCCCGTCCGAGCACACGTGCAGTGTGTCACGCGCTCGTAGGTAGGGGTGAACTGGTGAACACCCCCGTCCTGGAGCGCACAACCCGCCACCAAGTTCGTAGAGAACGAGGGGAGGTGGAGACCTGACAGTGTGCCCGACGGGACCGCAGGACAAGGGAGGACAGTGGAGGAGGTCGCAATGACCGGACCCCCAGAGGGGTCAGCAAGGGAGACAGCAACTGGTCGAGCGAGTGGCTCAAGGACAGTGCGGTCACGAAAGAAACAGCGAGAAGCACCTGAGTCCAGTGTGAAGGTGTGCAGTGCCGCAGTCGACTCAGTACCAGGGGGCACAGACTCACGAGCACCTAGAGCAGCAGCCTCACCAGCACCTGGGGTAGCAGACACGCGAGTACCTGGAGTGGCAGTCTCACTAGCACCTAGAGCGGCAGCCTCACTGGTCCGAATGCCCGGGTCGGGCGGAACACGCAGGTACTGAGCACCCTCTCCACTAGTAAACATCACATACATGGCAGTGAGAATAGCATCAAAGTCTAGTGCATAGATATCAACTCCCTTCCTCATCAGATCAGCCCAGCGGGGCAGCTCAGTGGCATCAGGGAACTGAGTACGCCAAGCGTCGTCAAGGCGAGAGAAACAGCGCTGCGTGGGGTGCGGCCTCCCACACGTCTGACCAGTGCGGTCACCAGTGCGGATGACGTACGTGCAGCTAAGGCCACCCCCACCCCCCCGTGCTGAGAGTACCACTCACGGACCTCCTGGGGCGACGGAGTGTGCTGCTGGCTCTGGCCACCGCCAGCGCCTCCACGACCACCACCGCCGCCGCCACCTCCTCGACCACCCCCTCCCCTGCCGCTGCCACGACCACCTCCGCCCCCACCGCCGCCCCCGCCCCTGCCACCGCCCCCGCCGCTGCCGTCACCACCCCCACCGCTGCCACTAGTCTCTCCAGCCCCACCACCACCCCCACCACCGCCACCGCCTCCACCGCCGCCTCCACCGCCGTCACCTCCGCCTCCCTTGCCCCCTCTGCCCCGGCGGCGCCCGCTCGGAGCGGACGCAGTCCCGACCTTCTCAGCACCAAGGAGGTCGACAGCAGAAGCAGAGGCTACAGAGGGAAGAAGGGGGGAAGGGGAACACCCCTCAAAGAAAGGGGTGCGGGGGTTGCCACAAGAGGCACCTACAGCGACGATGCTCGCCTCAGCTGCAAGTAGTTCCTTCTCGAGGAGGGCAATGGTGAGCTCAGTGGGGCAGCGAGCTAGGAAGTGATCCCTGACTGCACGCAGAGAGTCAGGGAGGCGGGTGACGATGTGGTAGAGAGTGAGCCAGAGCGGGGGGGGGTTCCTAGCAAGGAACTCATCGGGCATAGCAGCACG
The DNA here is from genome assembly GCA_947470075.1 of Closterium sp. Yama58-4. Classification (NCBI taxonomy): domain Eukaryota; kingdom Viridiplantae; phylum Streptophyta; class Zygnematophyceae; order Desmidiales; family Closteriaceae; genus Closterium; species Closterium sp. Yama58-4. The sequence goes on along the minus strand of CANIUD010000060.1, from coordinate 438,401 downwards.
GAAGCGGGCCTCACTAGTTTTGAGGTGCGTGATGAGGTCAGCAACAGTGTGAAAGGAGGCCAGGTCGGGGAACAGGTAGGGGAGTGAGAGGCGGCCTAGTGCGGCAGAAGCAGGTGAGGAGTAGTATGCAACGACAGTAGTGTACAGCTCCTTAGCAGTCTTGTGCTGGCCAAAGTGCTCGCGCTCATCTATCGGCAGGGAGTTGCGAATAGCAAAGCGAGCGTGGGCGTCACGAGTCTGCCACTGTGAGCGGGCAGTGCTGTCAGCAGTAGTAGGAGGGGCAGTAGCATGGCCGAGGGCATGATCGTACAGTGAGATGTCCTCCTTGGCAGTGAGCTGTAGGAAGATGTGCAAGTCATCTAGCCAGGTGTCAAATTTCACTGGGCGGCCCTCAGCATCGAAAGCTAGCACAGGAGGACTAGCCATAGTAGCAGTAGTAGTAGCAGTAGATGCACCCTACAAGCAGTGGGCAGCGCAACTCAATTAGGGCGGCTCGGTCCAGAAAAGCTGCACAGTACGGGCGCGCGGCTCAGGTCAAGTAGGGCTGAGCGGCTCGGTTAGGTCGGCGCGGCTCGGTTCGGGATGTGCGGCTCGGGCGGCCTGGTTCTGGCGGGGCCGTGGCTGTCGCGTGCGGGGCGTTAAGGGACGGCGGGTAGGGTCGACGGGGCCGTTAAGGGGCGGCGCGCGGGGTCGACGGGGCCGCTAAAGCCTCTAAGCGGGGCGCGCGCGGGGTCGACGAGGCCAGAGGGGGCCTCTAAGCGGGGCGCGCGCGCGGTCGACGGGGCCAGAGGGGGCCTCTAAGCGGGGCGCGCGCGGGGCCGACGGGGCCAGAGGGGGCCTCTAAGTGGGGCGCGCGCGCGGTCGATGGGGCCAGCGGGGCCTCTAAGCGGGGCGCGCGCGGGGTCGACGGGGCCAGCGGGGCCTCTAAGCGGGGCGCGCGCGGGGTCGACGGGGCCAGCGGGGCCTCTAAGCGGGGCGCGCGCGCGGTCGACGGGGCCAGCGGGGCGGCGCGCGAGTCGCAAAAGGCCGGCGCGCGGGGTCGACGGGGCCTTAAGGGGCCGAAAAAAAAAGAGAGGCGCGTGAGGGCGCTTGGGGGGGGGGGGGGGAGGCACTAGGGCGCGCTCCGACAGTAGGGCGCACGAAGGCGCTAGTAGGCAGTCAGTAGTGGTGGGCCCGAAAAAAATTAGGTCCTAGCGAAGGACCTGCTCTGAAACCATGTCAGAATAACTGAAGCAGGAATGGGTGAAACTAGCAGAAATTTTGGTACAAGTAGGAAACCCTAAGTTTGTGTACCCCCTAAGGTGTAACCCACTACAGCCTACACAACTTAAACATGCAATGTTTGACACCCTGTGCTACGCGAGTGCGTGTATATCGCGGAATCCCCGGCTCCTCAGGTACACTTGCAGGGCAGGGTGGTTTTCAATGTTGGCCAGGGGCACCCAGCTATCCTCAGTTGGCGTGCGGTCCTTCCAGCGAACGAGGAATTCAAACCTCTTGAAGCCAGTGGGGTGGCGAATCCGATGGCTCAGGATTTTTTCGGGCTCGATGATCGGCTCCGATGAAGGGCGAGTCATGGAATGCGGGCGGTGACGCGGCAGTTGGCTTGTGGTCGGTATGTATGGGCGAAGCAGGCTGACGTGGAATGATGGGCTGATGTACTGGTCAATCGGTAGCAGTAGATGCGCGGTTACTGGTGTGATCATGTGGCTGATTTGGAATGGGCCACAGTAGCGTGGTCGAAGTTTTGGTACGTCGGGCAGTCGCAGATTTTGCGTGTCGAGCAGTACGTAATCTCCTGACCGGTACGTGACTGGGCGGCGGTGGCGGTCAGCGTTGCGCTTAGTGATGACATTTGCTTTTTTAATTGCTTCTGCGGCTCTGGTGCGGGCAGCTTGCAGTATTTCGGCGAATTGCTGTGCACGTGGCGTGGGGTTGTCCGGACTCGGCGTCATGGGCACTGTTGGGTTTTGCCCGTAGTTCAGGTAAAACGGGGACTGCTGCGTCGTCGCTGACGTGGCGTTGTTGTACGCGAACTCGATCAGCGGCAGCTGCTGCTCCCAAGTGGTGGGGTCGTCGCACGTGGCACGAATCAACTGCTCCATCGTCTGATTCGTCCGCTCCGTTTGACCGTCGGTCTCGGGGTGGTACGACGAGCTGAACTGTAGCCTAGTCCCGAACTATTCCCGCAGGTTCCTACAGGCTCGTCCCTCCAAGCACTAGCCCCATGCCCGACGTACTGCACAAGTAGCGCAACACCCTCTTAGCGGCATCCATGTGCTCCTTCCTGTGACGGCCAGGAGCGACATAGCGTGCAAGGATGCTAAGAGGGTATGCAAGGTCAGGTCGAGTGCAGGTCATCAGGTACATGAGGCAGCCCACAAGCTCTGGATACGGGCCACTCGGCTCTACGGACTCATCCGAAGGCAGAGCTGAGAGCGAGTGACCGGTAGGCAGAGGAGTGGACTGAGGCGAGGAGTACGTGAAGCGGAAGCGCTGAAGGATCTGCTGCACCATGTGTGACTGAGTCAAGGTGATGGTGCGCCGTGCTCTGTCCCGGGTGATCCGCAAGCCAAGATAGCTTGTCAGTTCACCCAGGTCTGTGCACGTGTGTCTCCTCTGCAGCTCCGACTTCACGTGGGCGAGTGCCGCGGTGTCAGCAGTGGCAAAGACCAAGTCGTCGACGTACACGAGGATGTAGAACGGCGGCAGCGAGGTGTCTGTGCGTAGAAACAGTGACGGGTCAGCAGTAGAGGGAGCGAACCCAAGAGCCGCAAGTGTCGTCCTCAGTGTGTCGTGCCACTCACGCGGTGCCTGGCGGAGACCGTAGACCGGCCGCTGAAGCCTCCACTGGGTACCAGGAGGAAACGATCCAGTGAAGCCAGGTGGGCGGCGCAGCCAGATCTCCTCGTGCAGGCTGCCCTGCAAGAAAGCAGTGCTGAAGTCAAGTGAGTGAAGCTCGTAGTCGCGCTGAGCGGCTATGTGCAGCAGCACCCGAAGAGTGGTCATCTTCGGGGTGGGGGAGAAGGTCTGGAAGAAGTCAACTCCCTCTCGCTGACTGAAGCCTCGAGCCACGTAGCGCACCTTGAAGACAGGAGGAGAACCCGGTGGCCGCTTCACCCTGAAAATCCACATGCCACTGACGATGTTCGCCCCAGGTGGGGGAACCTCGTCGACGTAGGTGCGTGTGGACTTCCAGGAAGCCATCTCTGCATCCATGGCTGTCTGCCACTGAGAGGAGTAGGGACCCGCCATCGCCTCGGCGTAGGTGCGCGGGGTCGGGATGTCTGGTGCATCTGGGTCTCCCTCAGGGGCAACTAGCATGGACACGAGATGGGGCAAAGCAGCAGCAAAGCACTGGAACTCCTCCTGTCTGTCCTCAAGGACGTCCGTGCCAAGAGCACACACACCCCCGACGGACGGAGGACAGACAGACTCAGACTCGGACTCAGCAACAAGGCTAGTGGCGTAGTCTAGACGACACCGGGCAGCAAAGTCTACCAACTCAGCGACCAGAGCAGACGCAGCAGAGGACTCAAAGGTAGGGTCAGTGACAACAGTAGCGAGAAGACGCGTGAAAGTGTGGGACTGGCAGCACGACGGGAGTCAGACTCCGGGTCAGGAAGAGTAGGAAGAGAGGACGCAGGAGGAGACGGCAGCGGGACACGCTGAGGAGCAGTGGAGGGACGCAGAGTCATGTAGTGAGTGCCAGGGACAGGAGGAGGACGCTCACGTGGGACACGACGGCCAGTGCGAGCAGTACGAACAGGCGACGCAGGACGAGACTCAGGCTCACGACGCTCTGTAAGACCTCCCGTGGGACCAGCGTAAGGAGAGGGAGCAGGGAGAGGCGAGGCAGGCGGTAACTGTGACTGCGGCGGGACAGGCGGAGGACACTCTACGGAGGGAGGAGGACAAGGAGGAGGAGTCTGACCAAGAACCTGCTGAAGGAGCGGTACGAAGTACGGTCGCAGCCGCGCAGCGTCTCCAGAACGAGCAGAGACACCAGCAGCAGGGTCCTCAGTACCCGCAGTAGCTCCAACGTCCGGGTCCTCAGCACCAGCAGCAGCTCCACCGCCCGGGTCCTCAGCACCAGCAGCAGCGCCACCGCCCGGGTCCTCAGCACCAGCAGCAGCTCCAACGCCCGGGTCCTCAGCACCAGCAGCAGCGCCAACGCCCGGGTCCTCAGTACCAGCAGCAGCGCCACCCCCAGGGTCTGCAGCACCAGGAGCACCACTCCGAAGACTGCAGCGCCGCGCGTACCACTCTCGGATCTGCTGAATGGGGGGGAGCTCCTGGGTAGGAGGGGAAGTACTGGTACGAGCTCCAGCAGCACCTCTCCGGAGGCGGCAGTACTGTAGGTACCTCTCCTGCAGCTGCTGGGAGGAGAGGGCTCCCCCAGGTGGAGCACGCTCAGGCTCAGCACCTCCAGACACAGCACCCCCAGGCTCAGCACCCCCAGACTCCGCACCCCCAGGCTCAGCACCCCCAGACTCAGCACGGTCAGGCTCAGCACCCCCAGGCTCAGCACCCCCAGACGCAGCACCGCCAGACGCAGCACCTCCAGGCTCAGCACCTCCAGACTCCGCACCCCCAGGCTCAGCACCTCCATGCTCCGCACCCCCAGGGTCCGCACCCCCAGGCTCCGCACCCCCAGGCTCACCTCCCTCAGACTCCTCACGGTCAGGCTCAGCACCCCCAGCAGGACGAGAGTCAACAGCTACCTCGACAGGCTCAACCGGGTCTACCTGGGACACACCTGAGGGAGCGGCACCCTGAGGGGGGAGGGGGTCTGGTACCTCAGCACCTGGAGCGAGGAAGAGAGGCGGGGGGGGGAGCGGGGCAGTGCGGTAGGGGAAGAGGCGGTAGTAGGGGACGGACTCGTCAAAAGTGACGTCCTGAGAGGCCAGGACACGACGCGAGGTGGCGTGGTAGAACTGCCAACCAGGCGCGTCCGGGACAAAGCCAAGGAAGACACAGGGGACAGCTCGACGGGAGAGCTTGTCCGCGGACGTATCGCGAACAAAAGCTCGAGATCCCCAGACCCGAAAACGCGACGCATCGCCAGCCTCTCCCGTCCAACGCAGTGTCGGAGAAGTCTCCGGTAAGGAGACACGGGGCCAGAGGTTGAGCTGATGCGCAGCGTATCGGACTGCAAACGGCCACAGAAAGTGGGGGGCAGCCGCATGAACTAAGGAGGTACGAGCGACCTCCATGACCAAGCCAATGTAAGTTTGTGTACCCTCTAAGGCTAGACCCACTATAGCCTACACAATATAAACATACAATGTTTGACAAAACTTCGTGTCCCTGTCGCTAATAATCGCTGCTGGTATCCCGTGCAGGCGAACAACGGCTGCGATGAACAGGCGAGCGGTTTCCTCGGCTGAGATCGACTTTTTGCACGCAGCGAAGTGTGCCATCTTCGTCAACCTGTCAATGACGACCATTACCGCGTCTTTACTCCCAGGGTTCGAAGGTAACCCCGTGACGGAAACCATGGTAACCTGCTGCCAGGCGCGCTCGGGCGGTGGTATCGGCTGCAACTGACCCGCCTTCCGCTTCCTCGAGCTCTTCATCACCTGACACGTGGGACACGAGCCCACGTGCTGCTGCACGTCGGTCAACAGCTCCGGCCAGTAGTAATACCGCTGCAGTTGCTGTCGCGTTTTCTCTACAACAAAATGTCCCGAGGTAATTCCGTCGTGTTCCTCCTGCAGTAGCAGCTTCCGCAGTAGTGAGTACGCGGGTACCCAGATGCGGTTGGTGCCTGTTTTTACGTAATTAACTCCTTTAGCTTCTGCCAGTTGCTGTGAATTTCCGGTCGTGAAGAATGGGTCGGTGCGGTATCTGTGGGTGAATATGCCTGTTAAAAGCGGGTTGGTTTGGCAATCACCGGCGGCTACATCTTCCTCATGTGCGGTGCCGCTGTTTCTTGGCAATCACGCAAGCAAAGTTGTGTGGCGCTTTCTACAACCGAAGCTGAGTACATGGCAATGACCGAAGGAGCAAGGGAGGCAATCTGGTTACGTGGACTCTTGGAGGACTTGAGGCAGCCGCAAACTCAACCGACTCCGCTCTACGTGGACAACACTTCAGCAATCGCTCTTTCCAAGAACCCGGTTCATCATGGGCGTACAAAACACATCGAGGTGCAGTACCACTTCATTCGTGAGCAACTAGAGAAGGGAGTTCTCGCCGTCAACTTTTGCCGTTCATTCGATCAAGCAGCCGATTTCATGACCAAGGTTCTTCCATATGATGCTTTCAACATGTGCAAGGCAAGAGCAGGTCTCATGACACTTCATGAAGCAGTGCAGCAGTTTGAGGAGAATGAGGAGTATGAGGAGAAGCAGCATGGGCTGCACAAAGTGCATGCTAAGGAGATGTGAGAGGAGCATAACCATGGGTGTATGTGTGCTTCGGGTCTGGTGCGAGGGGGAGTGTTGGAGAATCGAGATTCTGCCGCCCCAGCCCTTTGCACACAAGGAGCAGCAAGGGGGGAATGTCGGCGATGGATTGAAGGCTTCGCGAAATATCGGAAAGTTTCCCAACCAATCAGATTTCAGCCGAAGACTCGATACAGTTCAGAGCTGCCTCCAAACCGAAGTGTTGGGAGTTTCTACAGGTTTCTACACATCAGAATCAGCTATAACAGAAAAATCCAGAGATTTCTTATTCATGCACCTCATGTGGCTCTCAAGTCACTCAAGGTTCATGGAAGCTGGATTGTGACCAAGTCGGGCGAATGGTGGTCCTCACCGACAGCCTTCTGCGCCGCTGCCAGCTCTGCTGCAGCAGAGACGACGATGGGGGAAGGCGCGATGAGGGGCGGCGCGACGAGGGGCGGCGAGACGAAAGGAGGGAGGGCGCTACGAGGGGGAGAAGGCGGCGCGACGACTTGAGGCACGGCGAGGTGCGCGAGCGGGCGCGGAGAGGTGGCGCCACGCGCCCTCGCGACCACCACACTGAGTAGCTTCTGTACGGAATTGCACAGATTCCTTAGAGCGGCGAAAAGCGATCTCAAGGTGATTGCTTTGGCGAAGCAGCTACTGCGTGGGTTACGGCGTGTTACTCATTTTGCGAGTCTTCGTTCAGTGTTTCGCAAGAATCCCAGTGACGTCGCTACAGACCGGACCAAATCTGGCACTTTTCTGCCTAACCGTACACCCCTGCTGACACCATCCGAACGGCATTTCCGACCGTCCTTATTGGCTGCGCTATCATTGGCGCGAGGGTTGGGTGACGACTACAACCAGTATCACTTGTAAAACGGAGTAGCTGTGACTGCTGGGAAGGCTGCGAACTTGGCTGGTGTTAGGGCGTGTAAGATCCCCGTGCACACGTTTTGGCTGAATTCTGTCGACCTTTGGTCGTCAAAACCTTCGCCAAGGTCGACAGATTAGTCGTCACCAGGTCGACAAATTTTCGGCCAACTCAGTGTGGCCTCCAAATCTGACACGTTTTGTGTCGGATTTGCTGGCCGCTGTTACGATGGTGGAAGAAAACGGTTTGTTCTTTTTGACGACTTGGTACGACGGGGTCGCACAAATGTACGCGATGTCGCATTTTTACTGTAGCGTCAAATGCGATGTCGTTTTTTTACTGTAGCCAGCCACTGTCGACAACATGGCCGATTTGAAGTCGACCATGCGTCGGAAAAAAGTCGACTTGTTTTTCGGCCACCAAATCACAAATTTGATGGTCAAAATTGGCGAGTTCCACGACATGGTAACTTTCGCAACGGCCACCAATTTTTGATGGCAGAATTGGTGTGCACGGGGATCTTACACGCCCTTACGGATGCAATGGATCGAGGTAGCGAGGATTGCACTAAGGTGTCAAACGAGTACAAAATGTGAGCGAAGGCATGAGCGAACATTTATACGCGAAACATGCAAACGGTAACGCGGTGCGTGCGAGCTAGCTAGTGCTACGCTGGCAGCGAGGCTCGGGCTAGTCCCGAAGCGTAGGCCGACACGGCCGGGCCAGCAGTGCGAGGTTTGGCAAAACAGTGCGCGCGAAGTTGGCGAAGCCCCGTTAGCAGTAACGGGCGAACAACGGTTGGTCCTGTACGCGATGTAGCCGGACTCCGTAAGGAATGCCGAGAAAATTCCTTACACTACCCCCCCCCCCTCAAGAAGCCCCCTGTGTCAGAATAACTGAAGCAGGAATGGGTGAAACTAGTAGAAAGTTTGGTACAAGTAGGAAACCCTAAGTTTGTGTACCCCCTAAGGTGTAACCCACTACAGCCTACACAACTTAAACATGCAATGTTTGACACACCCCCATAGGCGCAGTGGGAGACAACCACAGGGTCATGAGACCAGTCGAAGCAAAGCAACAACAAGCTCAGGGTGGACCTCAAGGATACCACACAAATTCCGAGCACAAGCAAGCGGTCACAAGACCAGTTCACATGCAGTTTGATAATATAACAAGAGATACAGTGATCACAACCTAGCAAGAGTAAACATGCAGGTATATATATAGAGATCACAGTATACGCAGAGTCAAGCAGTAAGCAAGTGAGGTCCAGCAGGCACAAGGCCTAGAAGAGTACAGAAACGCTGATGGTCACAAGGCTGAAGCGCCTTGGTGAACACATCAGCAGTGTTGGCCTGAGTGGCCACGTAACGCAGGCGAAGCTGACCACGCTGCTGCAGCTCTCGAGCAAGGAAGTAGCGGAGTGCGATATGCTTCGTTTTGTGCTCCAGTCTGTGCTCCTCACACAAGGCAATGGCAGCCTTGTTGTCGACGTACAGCACTGGAGGAGAACGAGGCCGCTCTCCCAAGTCAGTTAGCAGGTAGGTGAGCCAGCGTAGCTCCTGGGCCGCCATGGCTGTGGCGTAGATCTCAGCCTCACAACTGGAGCTGAGAACAGAAGAAGAGCGTGTAGAATGCCAAGAAACTGAACCAGAGCCAAGACTGAAGGTGTAACCCTGAGACGACCGCTGAGTAGCCTGGTCGTCTGCCCAAGAAGCATCTGAGTGCCCAGTGAGAACAACTCGGTCTCGCCCTCCAAGCACTAGCCCCATGCCCGACGTACTGCACAAGTAGCGCAACACCCTCTTAGCGGCATCCATGTGCTCCTTCCTGTGACGGCCAGGAGCGACATAGCGTGCAAGGATGCTAAGAGGGTATGCAAGGTCAGGTCGAGTGCAGGTCATCAGGTACATGAGGCAGCCCACAAGCTCTGGATACGGGCCACTCGGCTCTACGGACTCATCCGAAGGCAGAGCTGAGAGCGAGTGACCGGTAGGCAGAGGAGTGGACTGAGGCGAGGAGTACGTGAAGCGGAAGCGCTGAAGGATCTGCTGCACCATGTGTGACTGAGTCAAGGTGATGGTGCGCCGTGCTCTGTCCCGGGTGATCCGCAAGCCAAGATAGCTTGTCAGTTCACCCAGGTCTGTGCACGTGTGTCTCCTCTGCAGCTCCGACTTCACGTGGGCGAGTGCCGCGGTGTCAGCAGTGGCAAAGACCAAGTCATCGACGTACACGAGGATGTAGAACGGCGGCAGCGAGGTGTCTGTGCGTAGAAACAGTGACGGGTCAGCAGTAGAGGGAGCGAACCCAAGAGCCGCAAGTGTCGTCCTCAGTGTGTCGTGCCACTCACACGGTGCCTGGCGGAGACCGTAGACCGGCCGCTGGAGCCTCCACTGGGTACCAGGAGGAACCGACCCAGTGAAGCCAGGAGGGCGGCGTAGCCAGATCTCCTCGTGCAGGCTGCCCTGCAAGAAAGCAGTGCTGAAGTCAAGTGAGTGAAGCTCGTAGTCGCGCTGAGCGGCTATGTGCAGCAGCACCCGAAGAGTGGTCATCTTCGGGGTGGGGGAGAAGGTCTGGAAGAAGTCAACTCCCTCTCGCTGACTGAAGCCTCGAGCCACATAGCGCGCCTTGAAGACAGGAGGAGAACCCGGTGGCCGCTTCACCCTGAAAATCCACATGCCACTGACGATGTTCGCCCCAGGTGGGGGAACCTCGTCGACGTAGGTGCGTGTGGACTTCCATGAAGCCATCTCTGCGTCCATGGCTGTCTGCCACTGAGAGGAGTAGGGACCCGCCATCGCCTCGGCGTAGGTGCGCGGGGTCGGGATGTCTGGTGCATCCGGGTCTCCCTCAGGGGCAACTAGCATGGACACGAGATGGGGCAAAGCAGCAGCAAAGCACTGGAACTCCTCCTGTCTGTCCTCAAGGACGTCCGTGCCAAGAGCACACACACCCCCGACGGACGGAGGACAGACAGACTCAGACTCGGACTCAGCAACAAGGCTAGTGGCGTAGTCTAGACGACACCGGGCAGCAAAGTCTACCAACTCAGCGACCAGAGCAGACGCAGCAGAGGACTCAAAGGTAGGGTCAGTGACAACAGTAGCGAGAAGACGCGTGACTGTGGGACTGGCAGCACGACGGGAGTCAGACTCCGGGTCAGGAAGAGTAGGAAGAGAGGACGCAGGAGGAGACGGCAGCGGGACACGCTGAGGAGCAGTGGAGGGACGCAGAGTCATGTAGTGAGTGCCAGGGACAGGAGGAGGACGCTCACGTGGGACACGACGGCCAGTGCGAGCAGTACGAACAGGCGACGCAGGACGAGACTCAGGCTCACGACGCTCTGTAAGACCTCCTGTGGGACCAGCGTAAGGAGAGGGAGCAGGGAGAGGCGAGGCAGGCGGTAACTGTGACTGCGGCGGGACAGGCGGAGGACACTCTACGGAGGGAGGAGGACAAGGAGGAGGAGTCTGACCAAGAACCTGCTGAAGGAGCGGTACGAAGTACGGTCGCAGCCGCGCAGTAGCAGCAGCAGGGTCCTCAGCACCAGCAGCAGCTCCACCGCCCGGGTCCTCAGCACCAGCAGCAGCGCCACCGCCCGGGTCCTCAGCACCAGCAGCAGCTCCAACGCCCGGGTCCTCAGCACCAGCAGCAGCGCCAACGCCCGGGTCCTCAGTACCAGCAGCAGCGCCACCCCCAGGGTCTGCAGCACCAGGAGCACCACTCCGAAGACTGCAGCGCCGCGCGTACCACTCTCGGATCTGCTGAATGGGGGGGAGCTCCTGGGTAGGAGGGGAAGTACTGGTACGAGCTCCAGCAGCACCTCTCCGGAGGCGGCAGTACTGTAGGTACCTCTCCTGCAGCTGCTGGGAGGAGAGGGCTCCCCCAGGTGGAGCACGCTCAGGCTCAGCACCTCCAGACACAGCACCCCCAGGCTCAGCACCCCCAGACTCCGCACCCCCAGGCTCAGCACCCCCAGACTCAGCACGGTCAGGCTCAGCACCCCCAGGCTCAGCACCCCCAGACGCAGCACCGCCAGACGCAGCACCTCCAGGCTCAGCACCTCCAGACTCCGCACCCCCAGGCTCAGCACCTCCATGCTCCGCACCCCCAGGGTCCGCACCCCCAGGCTCCGCACCCCCAGGCTCACCTCCCTCAGACTCCTCACGGTCAGGCTCAGCACCCCCAGCAGGACGAGAGTCAACAGCTACCTCGACAGGCTCAACCGGGTCTACCTGGGACACACCTGAGGGAGCGGCACCCTGAGGGGGGAGGGGGTCTGGTACCTCAGCACCTGGAGCGAGGAAGAGAGGCGGGGGGGGGAGCGGGGCAGTGCGGTAGGGGAAGAGGCGGTAGTAGGGGACGGACTCGTCAAAAGTGACGTCCTGAGAGGCCAGGACACGACGCGAGGTGGCGTGGTAGAACTGCCAACCAGGCGCGTCCGGGACAAAGCCAAGGAAGACACAGGGGACAGCTCGACGGGAGAGCTTGTCCGCGGACGTATCGCGAACAAAAGCTCGAGATCCCCAGACCCGAAAACGCGACGCATCGCCAGCCTCTCCCGTCCAACGCAGTGTCGGAGAAGTCTCCGGTAAGGAGACACGGGGCCAGAGGTTGAGCTGATGCACAGCGTATCGGACTGCAAACGGCCACAGAAAGTGGGGGGCAGCCGCATGAACTAAGGAGGTACGAGCGACCTCCATGACCAAGCCAATGCGGCGCTCAGCAACCCCGTTCTGCTGTGGAGAGGCCGGAAGCGTGAACGACTGCTCAATGCCCTCCTGCTGACAGAAGGTCTCCAAGAGGCCAGAGGAAAACTCCCTACCTCTGTCAGAGTGCAGACGCAGGACAGGGAAATCGGAGCGGAAACGCTCACTGAGCTGGAGACGAGATCTGCGGATCCAAGGGATCAAGACATCAGGGACGTCACCCTTGGTGCGCAAGGGGAAGACCGTGGTGTAGCGCGAGAAGTCGTCAACAACAATCAGGAAGTACCTCTCCTGACCCTGACCACGGACGCGGGCTGGGCCCCACACGTCCATGTGGAGCGTCTGCAAAGGAGCAGTCGTCGGGGGAAAGGAGGAGGAGTGAGGAGCGGCGCGCTGCCGCCCCTCGACACAGGGAAGACAGGGAGGAGCAGGCGAGGGTGGGAGGGGAGGGAGAACCCTGGGAAGACCAGCAACAAGGTCCCGTTTGTGCATGGCCCGAAGGCGCTGCACAGACGGGTGACCAAGGCGGTGGTGCCAGAGGACAGTCTCATGCGCCAAAGAGCGGCACGAGCAGGGGGCCGACAGCTGGCCTGGCGCAGACGCGGACGCGGACGCAGCTACCTGAGGGGACTCAGTGGTCAGTGTGTACAGGTCCGACCCCAGCTGCCGAGTGAAGGTAGCCAGGTGACGGCCCGTCCGAGCACACGTGCAGTGTGTCACGCGCTCGTAGGCAGGGGTGAACTGGTGAACACCCCCGTCCTGGAGCGCACAACCTGCCACCAAGTTCGTAGAGAACGAGGGGAGGTAGAGACCTGACAGTGTGCCCGACGGGACCGCAGGACAGGGAAGAACAGTGGAGGAGGTCGCAATGACCGGACCCCCAGAGGGGTCAGCGAGGGAGACAGCAACTGGCCGAGCAAGCGGCTCAAGGGCAGTGCGGTCACGAAAGAAACAGCGAGAAGCACCTGAGTCCAGGGTGAAGGTGTGCAGTGCCTCAGTCGACTCAGTACCAGGGGAGACAGACTCACTAGCACCTAAAGCGACAGCCTCACCATCACCTGAGGTGGCAGACACGCGAGTACCGGGAGTGGGAGCCTCACCAGCACCTAGGGCAACAGACGTACTAGCACCTAGAGCGGCAGCCTCACTGACAGAAGCTCCCGAACGATGCACTCCAGAGCGACTACCACTACGGCCACCCCGACAGCCCCAACTAGCGTACCACTCACGCGCACGAAGCACCTGGGGCGAAGGAGGACACGGCAGCTGCACCTGTCCACTACCAGAAGCTCCCGACCGATCCACTCCAGAGCGACTACCACTACGGCCACCCCGACAGCCCCAACTAGCGTACCACTCACGCGCACGAAGCACCTGGGGCGAAGGAGGACACGGCAGCTGCACCTGTCCACTACCAGAAGCTCCCGACCGATCCACTCCAGAGCGACTACCACTACGGCCACCCCGACAGCCCCAACTAGCGTACCACTCACGCGCACGAAGCACCTGGGGCGAAGGAGGACACGGCAGCTGCACCTGTCCACTACCAGAAGCTCCCGACCGACCCACTCCAGAGCGACCACCACTACGGCCACCCCGACAGCCCCGACTAGTGTACCACTCACGCGCACGAAGCTGCTGGGGCGTGAGGGACTCACGCGCACGGCCCTGGAGCTGCATCTGGCCACGCCAGGAGCAGCAGTAGTAGCAGGAGCAGTAGCAGTGGGAGTAGAAAAGGCAGTAGCAGCAGTAGCAGCGGTAGCAGTGCTGGGCAATGCTCACCAGTGGTCGGCGCGGCAGGCGCAAGACGGTGGCGACAGCGGGGCCGCTACAACTGCAGGGCTGGGCCGGGCCGTAGCAGGGAGCTCCGCGGCAGCTGCTGCAGGGCGAGGCCGGGCCGCGACGGCAGCTGCTCCAGGTGCCAGGGGCGGCTGCTGCAGTGGCGGCGGCTCCAGGGGCCAGGGGCGGCTGCTGCAGCTGTGGTTGCTCCAGGGGCCAGGGGCAGCTGCTGCAGGTGCGGGCTGCTCCAGGGGCGGCTGCTGCAGGTACGTGCTGCTCCAGAGGGGGCCGCTGCAGTGGCAGGCGGCTCCAGGGGCGGCTGCTGCAGTGGCGAGCGGCTCCAGGGGCTGCTGCTGCAGTGGCGGGCGGCTCCAGGGGCTGCTACTGCAGTGGCGGGCGGCTCCAGGGGCTGCTGCTGCAGTGGCGGCTGCTCCAGGGGCTGCTGCTGCAGTGGCGGCTGCTCCAGGGGCGAGAGGCGGATTAGGTCAGGGCGACGCGGCGAGAAGGGCGACGCGGCGGGCAGGTGGCGACGCGGCGGGCAGGTGGCGACGCGGCGGGCAGGTGGCGACGCCGCGGGCAGGGCGACGCGGCGGGCAGGTGGCGACGCCGCGGGCAGGTCGACGCGGCGGGCAGGTGGCGACGCCGCGGGCAGGCGGCGACGCCGCGGGCAGGCGACGACGCCGCGGGCAGGCGCCGACGCCGCGGGCAGGGGACGACGCCGCGGGCAGGCGACGACGCCGCAGGCAGGCGACGACGCCGCGAGCAGGCGACGACGCCGCGAGCAGGCGACGACGCCGCGGGCAGGCGACGACGCCGCGGGCAGGCGCCGATGTCGCGGGCAGGCGACGACGCCGCGGGCAGGCGACGACGTCGCGGGCAGGCGACGACGCCGCGGGCAGGCGACGGCGCCGCGGGCAGGCGACGACGCCGCGGACAGGGGCTACGTCGCGGGCAGGCGACGACGCCGCGGGGAGGCGGTGACGCCACGGGCAGGGCGACGCGGCGGGCGGCGAGAGCCTGCAGGGGCGGCGTGCGGTCGTGCAGAGGCTGCGCACTGGCCTGACGGACCTGCAGGGGCAGCTCGAGAGTGCACGAGGGCGCACGAGGGCGTACGAGGGCGCACGAGGGCGCACGAGGGCGCACGAAGGCGCACTAGCAGAGAAAGGCACACGAGGGTGCACGAGGGCGCACGAGGGCGCACGAGGGCGCACGTAAGGTAGAGCGCACAAGGGCGCAGAGGGGGAGGCGCTGACACAGCACTCCGACAGTAGGGCGCACTAAGGCGCTAGGAAGTAGTTAGTAGAGGTGGGCCCGAAAAAAAACTTAGGTCCTAGCGAAGGACCTGCTCTGAAACCATGTCAGAATAACTGAACGAGGAATGGATGAACTAGCAGGAAGGTGGGTACAAGTATGAAACCCTAAGTTTGTGTACCCTCTAAGGCTAGACCCACTATAGCCTACACAATATAAACATACAATGTTTGACAAAACTTCGTGTCCCTGTCGCTAATAATCGCTGCTGGTATCCCGTGCAGGCGAACAACGGCTGCGATGAACAGGCGAGCGGTTTCCTCGGCTGAGATCGACTTTTTGCACGCAGCGAAGTGTGCCATCTTCGTCAACCTGTCAACGACGACCATTACCGCGTCTTTACTCCCAGGGTTCGAAGGTAACCCCGTGACGGAAACCATGGTAACCTGCTGCCAGGCGCGCTCGGGCGGTGGTATCGGCTGCAACTGACCCGCCTTCCGCTTCCTCGAGCTCTTCATCACCTGACACGTGGGACACGAGCCCACGTGCTGCTGCACGTCGGTCAACAGCTCCGGCCAGTAGTAATACCGCTGCAGTTGCTGTCGCGTTTTCTCTACAGCAAAATGTCCCGAGGTAATTCCGTCGTGTTCCTCCTGCAGTAGCAGCTTCCGGAGTAGTGAGTACGCGGGTACCCAGATGCGGTTGGTGCCTGTTTTTACGTAATTAACTCCTTTAGCTTCTGCCAGTTGCTGTGAATTTCCGGTCGTGAAGATTGGGTCGGTGCGGTATCTGTGGGTGAATATGCCTGTTAAAAGCGGGTTGGTCTGGGCGAGTAGGATGGCATGGAGTTGGGCGGTAGGGCGGGTGAGTGCGTCGGCGATGTTGGATGCGCCTTTCTTGTACGTAACCGTGTAGTGGAAGTTGGACTCGAGATAGTCCAACCAGCGGATCTCTCGTGGGTTGAGATTCGGTTGGGCGCACAAGTACCGTAGTAATCGGTGGTCTGTCCGTACTGTCACGTCGGCGCCAGTCAGGTAACACCGCCAAACCTTGAACGCGTGCACGATCGCCAGCATCTCGCGGTCGTGTATCGGGTAGTTGCGCTCGGGCGGGTGCAGCTTGCGGGACTCGTACGCGATTGGCTGGAGGCCGTTCCCGAAATCCTGCAACAGTACTGCTCCCACAGCGATGTCACTTGCGTCGGTGACGAGCTCGAACGGTCGGTGCGGATCTGCGATGTGAAGCACGGGCGGCGAGCACAAAATTTTCTTGAGGGCCGAGAAGGCAGCTTGCTCTTTCTCCCCCCACGTGTACTCAACCCCCTTCCTCAGCAAGTCGGTCAGCGGGGCGGTCAGCTTCTTCATGTCGGGGACGAACCGACGCACGTAGTTGACGAACCCCAAAAAACTCTGCAGCTCAGTCAGATTCGTTGGCGCGTGCCAAGCCTGAATCGTCGCGATCTTCTTCGGGTCTATTTCCACTCCGCCAGCTGAAATGATGTGATCTAAAAACTCCAGTCTGTCCTGTAGAAACTCACACTTAGACGCTTTCGTCAGTAGGCGGTTCTCACTCAGTATTTTAAAAACTGCTTCGATGTCCTGTAGGTGCTGTGCTCTGTCGGGGCTGTAAATCAGTATGTCGTCTAAGTAGACGATGACGCACTTATCTAAAAGCGGGCGGAACGCCTCGTTCATCGCCATTTGGAAGGTGGCGGGGGCGTTGGTCAGTCCGAAGGGCATGACGGTGTATTCGAAGGATCCCTAGCGTGTGCGAAATGCGGTCTTGGTGCAGTCGGGCAGATAGACGCGAATCTGGTGGTAACCCCCTCTAAGGTCGATTTTCGAGAAAACCCGGGCTGTGCGCAGTTGGTCGATCAGTTCGTCGGCTCGCGGGATGGGGTAACGTGACTTAATGGTAACCCTGTTCAATGCTCTGTAGTCGATGCACATGCGAAACCTTCTGTCTTTCTTCGGTGTAAACATTATCGGTGCGGCAAAGGGTGACGAACTAGGGCGAATGAACTCCTTCTCGAGCAGGTAATCGAGCTGCTTCCTCAGTTCGTCCAGTTCGGGTTGGGTCAGTCGGAACTGTCGCTGTACAGTCGGCTCGTGCCCCCGGTTCTAACCCTATCCTGTGGTCGTGCGGTCGCTGAGGTGGCAGTCCCGTCGGCAAATCATCCGGAAATATCCCACTATACCGCTTCAGGAATGCTGCAAAGTCATCCGGTACGTCGGCAAGCAGTTTCTGTAAATCCCCCCTTGATCTGCTGCTTCGGCTTCCCGAATGTCAACCGCATACACGTCAGCTCCTGCCGCTACGGCGCGCTTCATTGTGATCGCGTTGACACGCACCGACGAAGACTCAGGCGAGCCCCAGCGAGGTAAGGCGATGTTGTTACCGTTCACTCGCACGGTGCAGTCACCCGTCGTCCAGTCGATTCGCGGGTTGTGCCGTCGCAACCAATCCCGACCGAGTAAAATGTCGGTCCCGTCGATGGTCGTCGCGAGCATTTCCTGGCTAAACGTGAAGTTACCCCCGCATCGAATCCGAACCCGGTCTACGCGTTCCCGTATCGCCAGCGGCGTGCCGTCAACCAGTCTTGCATCGATCTCAGGTAAGCATTTGTCCAGTGGCAGTTTCAGCTTCCGTGCCGTGGCAGTGTTGATGAGGCTGTGGCTGGCTCCCCCGTCTACGAATATTTTAACTAAGTCTGTCCCAATTTTCCCACTAAGCAGTATGGGGCTGTCTTATTCGGCCGAGTGTGGTCGACTGCATGAACCGGCACAATCACTCGGTGAGGGTCGGTTGGGTCGGGCGAGCGGCGTGACCTGTCAGTAGAGGGCCCGTCTGCTACTGACTCCCAGCGTTTCCCTGCTGCTTGGTTTGTTTTTGCTGATCAATTTCCCCCTTTCCCTTAGCGTTTTCCGGGCATTCGCTCTTGCGGTGTCCCGGCCGATTGCACGCGAAGCAGCGCCCTTTGAACGGTGGGGCAGCAGCATTCGCGGCGACGGCACGTATCGTAGCGCCCTCTTTCCTCCCACGAGACCGATGTCCCCAGTTACTGCTACTCCCATAAGACCTCGGTCTCGGTTGGCGGAAAAAATCGAGCTTCTCCGCCATAGCGAGAATCTCCTGAAAGTCGGTGACGCCGCGGAGCTGGATTTCCTGAGCGATGTCGTGCTTCAGGCCGCCGATGTAGCGGTCGACGCGCTCGCTCTCGTGCATGTATCCCACTTGCTCGCATAGCGCCAGAAACCCGCTGGTGTAGTCCTGGACGGAACCGAGTTGGCGCCAAGTGCGGAGCTTCTGTCGCGCCGCGATCGAAGCCGCAATTGGCTCAAATCGAGCGCGCAGACCTGCGCACCACGCGTCCCACGTGCGATATTGGGGCACCTCCACGAAATACGACGGCGCCCAGGGTCCGGTTTGTCCTTCCCGTGTCGGTAGAGTCGCGTAGTCGTTCGGCTTCGTGACGATGACGCGCCACCAATCCATGGCGGGTCCTCGCAGCAGCGACACGGCGTAACGAATCTTCGCCGTATCCTCCGAGACGTAGTTGGCGTCGAAAAACACGTTTATCATGAACAACCACGCCTGAACGGTAGGACCACCCCGTTGACTCGGGTCAAAACACGGCGGACGTTGCGGCTTCAGTGGCATCGGTGACGGCAGTTCCGAATCGTGGGTCGGTACTGAGATCGTGACGCGAGGCTGGCTTGGGGCCGCATTCGTCGCCTCGGGGTGTGCCGCGCCGTGGTCGTCGTCTTCATCGTGGCAGACGACGCCATCAATGGCCGCGCTCGCGGGTCGCCCCACACTTCCGTGCTGCGATGCCTGTAGTGCACGCGGTGCCGGAGTGCCAGGTGCTTGAGATTGTGCTTGTTGTGCCCGTGTGAGGTCGTTTTGCAGGGACGAGCGTTCTGCCGTCAGCGCCGCGATTTCTTCCGTGTTTTCGTGAAGTTGTCGCAGCAGCTCGTTCAGATGGTCATGTGTGAGGGTGGTGACGTCGATATGCTAGGCCATGGCGAAGGGCGTCGGCTCGGCTTAGTCTAGGCGCAGTCGTGGCTGCACGCGTTTACGAGAGAACGCGAGGACAGCGGCTCCTAGGGGCTAAGGTGCGTGAGTCCCTTCGAGTGAAAAATCAAAAGTTGAATTCCTGGGTTGCGGAGATGCGCGGTCGAAAGGAAAGAAGCTCTGATACCAAGTGTTACGGGTGCAATGGATCGAGGTAGCGAGGATTGCACTAAGGTGTCAAACGAGTACAAAATGTGAGCGAAGGCATGAGCGAACATTTATATGCGAAACATGCAAACGGTAACGCGGTGCGTGCGAGCTAGCTAGTGCTACGCTGGCAGCGAGGCTCGGGCTAGTCCCGAAGCGTAGGCCGACACGGCCACGCCAGCAGTACGAGGTTTGGCAAAACAGTGCGCACGAAGTTGGCGAAGCCCCGTTAGAAGTAACGGGCTAACAACGGTTGGTGCTGTACGCGGTGTAGCCGGACTCCGTAAGAAATGCCGAGAAAATTCCTTACTGCTGGTAAAGCTCAACAAAGCTACTGGAATTGGCTTGGACAAGAGAAAACTTCACTATACTAAAGATTGTACAAGACCACTAAGGCACAACTTTTTTTAAGCATTACAAACATGCAGATTGATAGCTCAAACTAGGCTGCTAGACAAGGCAACTTCCTTGAGAACTTAGGCACAATTCGGATTCCATGAACCTTGAGTGACTTGAGAGCCACATGAGGTGCATGAATTAGAAAGCTCTGGAATTTTCTGTCATAGCTGATTCTGTTTGGTAGAAACCTGTAGAAACTGTTGACCATTCTTCTTGAAAGCAATTCCGAACTGTATCAAGACCTTGGCTCCAATCTGATTGGTTGGGAAAATTTCTGATTTGTTCGCGAAGCCTTCAATCCATCGCCGACATTCCCCCCTTGCTGCTCCTTGTGTGCAAAGGGCTGGGGCGACAGAAACTCCCCCTCGCACCAGACCCGAAGCACACATACGCCCATTCTTAATCTCCTCTTACATCTCCTTGGCATACACTCCATGCTGCTGCCCTTGTTGCTTCTCCTCATACCCCACATTCTCCTCAAACTGCTGCACTGCTTCATGAAGTGTCATGAGACCTGCTCTTGCCCTTCACATGTTGAATGCGTCATGTGGAAGAACCTTAGTCATGAAATCTGCCGCTTGGTCGAATGAACGGCAAAAGTTGACGGCGAGAACTCCCTTCTCTAGTTGCTCACGGATGAAATGGTACTGCACCTCGATGTGTTTTGTACGCCCATGATGAACCGGGTTCTTGGAAAGAGCAATGGCTGAAGTGTTGTCCACGTAGAGCGGAGTCGGTTGAGTTTGCGGCTGCCTCAAGTCCTCCAAGAGTCCACGTAACCAGATTGCCTCCCTTGCTCCTTCGGTCATTGCCATGTACTCAGCTTCGGTTGTAGAAAGCGCCACACAACTTTGCTTGCGTGATTGCCAAGAAACAGCGGCACCGCACATAAGGAAGATGTAGCCGCCAATGGACTTGCGTGTGCTCAATTCTCCCGCCCAATCTGCATCGGTGAAGCCTTGGAGGGAGCTTGCATGTGGGCTGGCTTGGAAGAGAAGACCATGATTAGAAGTACCTTTGAGATACCGAAGAGCTCGCTTGGCTGCATGCACATAGATAGGTGATGGGGCACTCATGTGTTGAGCTAGCTTGGATACCGTGAATGCTAGGTCGGGCCTTGTGCATAGGGCTGCATACATGAGAGCTAGGTCTTGTGGGGATACCTTGGGTGACGTCTCACCATGATGCTCACTCTCCTTAAGACACAACTCCTCGATACCCATGATGTCAAGGCTTGACTCTCTCTCCTCATAGGGCTGATGTGAAGACAAAGGGACAAAGTTGGAAGGAAGCGGGGTAGGTGATGGCTTGCTATCATCAAGACCAAACCTCTCAAGGACCTTTTGGATGTACCTTTGTTGGAATAGGAAGATGGACCGTGACTTATGATCTCTCACAATGTTCATACTCAGATAATGACTCGGCTCACCAAGATCGGTCATCGTGAATGCACTCATGAGAATTCCTTTCACCTTGTTGAGGAGATCAAGGGAACCTGAGACTAGGAGGAGGTCATCAACATATACCAAGAGCCAAATGTACTCCCCCTCACTCGTGTGCATGAAGTACAAAGCGTTGTCTCTCATGGACCTTGTGAAACCGTGCTTGAAGAGTACCTTCTCAAGAGCATGATACCATACCCGTGGGGACTGTTTGAGACCATAAAGGGACTTTACCAAGCGACAAACTCGACCCGTACCATCATCATAACCTTCGGGTTGTGCCATGTATACCTCTTCTTCCAAGACACCATAGAGAAACGCGTTCTTGACATCCATTTGGTGGATATGAAGACCAAGGTATGCGGCTATGGCGAGGAGGACTCGTACCGTGGTGTACTTCGCTACCGCGGTAAAGGTTTCGGTGAAGTCAAGACCTGGGATTTGGGAATAACCTTTTGCCACTAACCTTGCCTTGTACCTATCAAGTGTACCATCACCTTTTACCTTGATCTTGTACACCCATTTGACACCAATTACCTTCTTCCCTGGAGGTGGCTCAACAAGACGCCATGTACCTCGCTTCATGAGACTCTCAATCTCTTCTTCCTCGGCTTTCAACCAATGCTCTCTCTCAGGACTTGCCATTGCCTCACGACGACTCAAGGGCTCTCGTGGAAGGTGTGATGCTGCCATGCATATTGCCTCTACCTTCTTGTGAATGCAATTCTCGCTCTCCTCACATGTGCACCTTGATGACATGTCAACCATGAATGTGAAGGGCTTTTTCACCTTGCGGACTCGTTTACCTTTACCCAACTCCTCATTAGGCTGAGACACATCAGTGGTAGGGTTCGGTCTCACAGTGTTTGGATGCATTGACACTGTCATTTGCGGCTGAGACAACGGCTTCGACATCGGCTGCGACGGCGACACTGCTGCATGATCTTCTCCTGTCGTGGAACTCTCTCGATTATCGATGTTGACTTGAGGGATAGGAGTGGTAACTCGTGGCGGTGAAGCTGAAACGTTTGTCGGCATAGTTGGTTGTGAAGGTGCTCTTGGTGGGGATGTTGAAACTAGAAGCTTGGGGGTTGATGATGACGCTGCGTTGTCGAGAGGTGATGATGAATGAGGTTGATTGGTGTTGTTTCTCGGTGTTGAAGATGGCGGTAATTGTTGACGGACGTGGGGGTGAAGTTGAGAAAGGTCTTGGGTGAAGAAGTGGGCTGTTGGAGCTGGTGTTGGTGGAGACTCGCTGAAGTGATCCTCGTGCTATGAGCTGGCTTGACGTTGGAACCTGAAGTGATGAACGTGTGTGAGAACGAGATGGTGCGATGATGGTTGTCTTGTTGGTAGGAAGAATTGTAGATGGTGTTGATGTAGGTACTTGGGGTGTTGTGGCTGTTGATTGCTGCTGCATTGGATGATGATGAGCTTTGGTAGTTGTCTCTGGAGTGACGGCTGATGATGGGTTTGGTGGCGTAGTGGTGGGCTGATCCGGTTGACATTGAACTTGCGAGGTAGGTGTTGAAGTAGCTGGCTGGTTTGTAACGGATGGCTGCTGCTCCTTTGGTGGTTATGGAACGGTGACTTCCTGAGGTGGATGGTCTTCATTTGATAGCTGAACTTCATCTCCACTTGGTTGTGTAGCTGCTGGTGGCGCTGGTGTGGCGCGTCCGGTCTCGTTGACGACGGCTTGAGGGAGATCGATAATGGGTCCGCTATGGTCAGAATCGGTGTCATCTTCTTCCTCCTCTTGTGTTTTTTTCTCAAGAGCTCTTGCTGGTTCCTGTTGGATAGAGGGTGGTAGAGAGGAGGAAGAGGAATACTTGTGCCAATCTGCAAGGGACATGTCTTCATAGAAGACCACATCCCTTGAAACCACTTCTCGATTGGTGAAGGGATCCCAAAGGACCCATCCCATGCCAATGAAGAGGCCCCAATGAGCTTTGCTGTCCAGCTTGAGTCTCTTTGCATCTGGGACACGGTATTGGGCCATGGAACCAAAAACACGGAGCATAGACAGATCTGGTTTAACTCCAAACCAAGCCTCATATGGCGTTACACCATCCGGTAGGGGCCTTGTGGGTCTCCTGTTGCGAACATTAATTGCCATAGTGATTGCCTCACCCCACCAGAGCTTGTCAAGGCCCTTAAACTGAAGAAAAGTGGTAGCTATAGCTTGAATAGTGCGATGAAACCTCTCTGCCACTCCGTTTTGCTGAGGACTATAGGGACAAGTGAATTGTTGTTTGATGCCCAATGCCAACAACTCCCCCTGAAATGCTTCCCCCATGCACTCACCTCCTCGGTCCGACCTCAAGGTGAGTAACTTCTTCCCTGACTCTCTCTCAACAAGTGCTAGCCATTGCTTGAAACACTTGTGAACTTCATCCTTGGTGTTGATGAAAAAGGACCATGAGAAACGACTCTTGTCATCAATGAAAGACACCAAATATCTCTTACCGTTTCGAGTAGGGTCTCGCATGGGGCCAAATACATCAGTGTGGACCAACTCTAGGAGGTCCCTTGACTGAGACTTAGAAGGGAAAAATGGCTTTCTAGCTAGCTTACCTTCAACACAAGATGGACATGGAACGGAAGGAAGAGACTTGAGTGCACTTTCACTCAAACTCAAGCCTTCCACGCTCTTGTGATTTACCAACTCTTTGAATGCTTGCATCCCCAAGTGCCCCAAGCGTGCATGCCATACCTCAGCTTGGGAGATACTCCCTTTGTGGTTGACTGGATCAGTTGAAACAGCGGGAAGCGAAACAACGTCGTTCTTCGTGTTGCTAGAACCGCGTTAATCTCAACTGCATCTTGTAGAGCCGCCCGGTACGCTTGCCTTCGGCCACCAAATTTCCTGCACTGTCCCACACTTTGGCTTTTCCCCCTTGCAAGAGTACAGATGCACCTTTCTCTTCAAGTTGTCCAGCTGAGAGCAAGTTTGCTCCCAAATCAGGGACAAACAAAGCTTTATTGACACAAAGTAACTTACCATCCTTTTCGAACTCAAGCTTGCCGACTCCTTTGATAAGTACTTTGCCAAGATCAGCAAGTGTCACGGCTTTTGAGTCATATGAGGGCTGA
This sequence comes from Closterium sp. Yama58-4, assembly GCA_947470075.1. Taxonomy (NCBI): domain Eukaryota; kingdom Viridiplantae; phylum Streptophyta; class Zygnematophyceae; order Desmidiales; family Closteriaceae; genus Closterium; species Closterium sp. Yama58-4. The sequence goes on along the minus strand of CANIUD010000060.1, from coordinate 414,241 downwards.
AAATCCTTGAGAATGGAATGATAGGGAGTCATGGTCTCAGAACAGCCACTATCAAGAATAAACTCCTCACTACTAGTAGAAAAAACATGCATGCAAGTAGCAGCGTTGAAAAGGACAGGACCGTCAGAATCTTTGGACTCATTTTGACTTGTAGAATGACTTGCTATATTTGCTACGGCTGCCTTACCCTTTTTGGAGAGTAGCTGAGGTGGGGGAACCCAATTAGGAGGCTTCTTAGGACAAGCATACCACGGATGACCCCACTCATGACAACAAAAGCACTCGAAATTAAACCTTTTAGCATTTGAGGCTTGGTTAAAATTATTGACTCTTGGCGTATTGACTCGTGCATTCCTAGGCTGATATTGATTGGGAATAGAAGGCCTTGGCTGGACATAAGGACTTGACTTATAGGAAGGACTTGAGGAAAACGAGAGGGTTTGTATGGGTTGGAAGGTGACTGAAATTTCGTACCATAGTAAGGTTGAGGGCGGTTTGGGCTGAAATTTCCTTGCCTCTGGGATTGGTTGCCATATCTTGTAGCTGCTGCAACGCTCCACGCACCTTCATCACTCCACTTCTTCCGTGCAAGGTCTCGACTCTGCTGCTCGTTAACAATGGCCTCAAAGATGAACGCACGGCTCTTCATTGACTGCGGGAGCGCTTGTAGTGTTGCACGGAAAGTGTCCCACTCCGGTGTAAGGCCAGTGAGGATGACGGTCTTGAAAAGAGACTCTGGGATCTCCAAGCCGATCGCTGCTGCTTCCTCCAGCATCGTTTCAGCTCGTTGAAGGTATGCTTGTGCTGATTCATCTTCTTCCATCTTCAAATTCATGAAGCGGCTCCACATCTCAGCTTGGCTGCTCTCGGATTTTGACTGGTGCATAGACTTCAGTCGGCTCCATGCTTCCTCTGCACTATTTGCCTTGGTAGAACAGGGCAGGAGCGACTTCAACTGCTGCTCGTGAATGCTATTGAGTAGGTAGAGGAAGGCCTCCTTGTTGCGCCGTTCGTAAAGTCGTTTTTCAGCTTCTGAAGCATCTGCTGCTGGTTTGGCTGCTTCTCCAGTATAGTAAGGCCACAAATCCAGAAGGGATGCAGTGAGCTCAAACTGAGTTGCCCATGTTGGAAAATCTTTGCCGTTGAACTTGGGAAGGTGAAGCTTAGGCATGAAGGAGGTGAGTGGTGAGTATGTTGTTGAAGAACTGCCTGGTGCAACTGCTTCCACTAATCCAGTAGCTGCTGATGTTGACTCTGAAGCTCCTCCTGCAGGCTGGAGTGCAGGGCCAGATGGGTTGTCTCCCGCCATGGACGGATGTGCTAGGATAGGAAGGTGGTGGTGCTCGGTTGATCGAAACGACAGGCTCTGATACCAACTTGTAAAACAGAGTAGCTGTGACTGCTGGGAAGGTTGGAAACTTGGCTGGTAAAGCTCAGCAGAGCTAAGAGAAAACTTGACTATTCTCAAGATTGTATAAGCCCACTAAGGCACAACTTTTTTTAAGCATTACAAACATGCAGGTTGATAGCTCAAACTAGGCTGCTAGACAAGGCAACTTCCTTGAGAACTTAAGCACAATTCAGATTCCATGAACCTTGAGTGACTTGAGAGCCACATGAGGTGCATGAATAAGAAAGCTCTGGAATTTTCTATCATAGCTGATTCTGTTTGGTAGAAACCTGTAGAAACTGTTAACCATTCTTCTTGAAAGCAATTCCGAACTGTATCGAGACTTTGGCTCCAATCTGATTGGTTGGGAAAATTTCTAATTTGTTCGCGAAGCCTTCAATCCATCGCCGACATTCCCCCCTTGCTGCTCCTTGTGTGCAAAGGGATGGGGCGGCAGAAACTCAATTCTCCAACAGTATCGTGCTGAGAATCTCTTGTGGGGTGCTGTACGAATCTCATAGTGTCTGTAACTTCTGGCAATGAAACATATTTCTTGAAACTTCAAAGTAGTTTCACATTTGTGGTCCGGAAGGGTAGTCGTCCGGACCTGAGTCCCAACTGTCCGGACGGAGCTCTGTCCGGCTGGTTTGCGTGTTAAGTCTCAGTACTCTGCGGAAGCGATTAACTCAGGACCACAATCATGGACTAGGCAACACTTAACATCACTTGTGACCCTCCGAGTATGACAGCATGTCACCTCATAGCCAAGGGCGTAAGACAAGTGAGTAGTTATGCCAAGTTTAGAGTGTAGCGTGAGAAATCTGGTCGAGCAGAGTTTCGGCAGCACCACGTTGCGTTTCTACTTTCGTCAATACGTAGTAGTAGAATGTGAGCTTGAAAAAACATAGAATATTTTTTTTGAAAGCAAATACAAGCACACATATATGAGAGATCCTAGGCACACAAATATGAACACACAAGGCAGTTGTCTAACTGTCGTCCAGGTCTATGCTTTTCTGTCATGAAAACGGTTGTAAAACTGCTTCAGAATTTGGCTTGATTTGCCTCTGTAGAATAACTGTCTTCAACCTGCACTGCTGCCAAATTCTTCTGCTGACTCGCCTCATGAACATCCATGATCGCTCGTGTTTAAATCATGAACAGTCGTGCGGGTTTTCGTTTTCTTCAGTTACAAACGGACTTTACCGTTTCGTACCACTTTGAAATGATGACGCAAAGCAGCGCGACTTTCTGGCGATTTTTCCCTGCTCGTCTGGTCAGCGCGAAATCTCGTTAGTCAACTGTAAAATCTCGCGTGCCCCACGTGTCCCACATGCCCCTCATTACGACCGAGATTTTTCTCGGTCGTGCAGGACAGGACGGTCGCTGACGCGATCGTGCGCTGTCCTGCGCGTGACGGAGCAATCCGATCGCTCCGTTCTGTAGCGACACACGATCGAAATAGTAACGACACACGCGTGGGCCCAGAGAAGCCACACGCGCATGTCAGGACCCCACGCGCGTGTCCTAACTTCGCGCTCTTTTTAATTGACCAGCGCGAAGTGGTCAACGAGGCTGGTCAAACTATCGAGCCCCACACCAAACTCACTCGACATTCACAAACAGTGTTCATGAAAAACTTCGACATTCATGAAACAAAGAATATTCATGAACGCACATGTTCGCCCATGAAAAAATACATGAACGTACATGAGCCGACATGAACGAACATGACTCGTCATGATCCGTCATGACTGATCATGATCCCACAGCAACAACACATGAAACGAAATGTAAAAACGGATGCACACAGAACACATACACAAAATGCATAACATCATGGCAGGCGGCTGATTGCAGTGCAAAAATAGTAATTTTCACCCAACATTGCGGGCTCCGTCCAGACTTTTGAACAAAAAAAAAAAAAAAAAAAAAAAACAAGAGGCGACGAAATCGTCTAAGGGCGTGTGTCCTTTGGTGTAGAAGTTCGAAAAAAAGGTCGAGCTTTTGATGGTAACCCGTCTCGTTTATTTCGCAAAACCGTTAGCGAGGAAATTGTGTGTCCTAGTGCCAACTGTATGAAAGAAGTTGGACACTGAACTAATGTCGACCTGGGCTCGAATTTTACCTTTACATTTACCCAATCGTGTGTCCTTCTGCGCATGTACGATATTTCACGACGGTAACGAGGTACATTGTACCTGGTTACTAAAGCCAGATTCGCTCACGAACTGCAAAGCCTATACGGGTAACCTACGTAAGTTTAGCGCGGCTCGAAAGGACCTGTAAAAGTTCAACTTCAATTGTCGAACTTTTGTTAGCCGTGGGGATTCATGTGAAGCGAGGAACAGCGACTCGAATTGCAGTACGCGATATAGTCGACCGTAGGTCGACCTAGGTTCGAATGGTTAAAGTTCGACTAAATCTTCGATTTTTGCAAAATACTGTATAAGGACACGCGCCCTAAGGGTTGCGAAGCATTTCTCATTGTGCAAAACATAAAAATAAAATTACATATAGAAAGTTACATGATTTCCATCCCTTTGTGGAGTGTTTATTTTGAGGTTAGAAAGTGCGTTCCGCAGGAATCGAGCATCAAATCTCCTGGTTCCGAAGGTCGTTTTCAACCAACTACGCGATGACAATTGGTACGGATTTGTTACGAAAATAAATAGTAATATGTACGCGACGCAATCAGCAATGCCTTTAGGGTTTTTCTTCCTTTCTCCCTCCCTTCTCGCCACTAGAGCTTGGTTGTAAACTATAACGGCCGCTAGTCACGCTCCACCAACCTACCCGTGGTGAGAATTACGCTAGATGTTCTACGCTAGACTAACCCGCTTGAACTAAACTAAGTTAGATGTTCTACGCTAGACTAAACTTAGCATATGGTGGATCGTAACTACCGACGACTCGTAATATAGCTTGTTAGATGTTGTTGTTAGGTAGAATCTAGACGTCCGCCATATTAACTTAACATCTAGATCTGTTTTTTTGGGCTGCTAACAGTTAGGTCGTTCTTAGCTAGTTCTTCCTTTCCACTTATTCGATTTTTGTCTGTCTCTCTTGACGCGATCAAATCACTTTTGTATCTAGTTCTAGCCATGTTCATTTTCCTTGTTAATCCGATCAATACTGGTGGTTTTACCTCTTTCTTTCTCTCTTTTTTATATCCTTATGCGTTCTTCCTTCAGGTGGCCTGCTACGTATGAGCCATCTACTCCATTTTTATGCCACTGATGAGAAGAACCTAATCTATAACTTAGATCTAAGTTGGATGTTACATACCAGACTAAACCAAATATAGGTGCTTTCTTATCATCATCATAATCTTCGCTTAGATCTCATCTTATCACCATCATCTTCGCTTTCTTATCTCCTTAGCCTTCCCTTCTTTTGTTACCGACTGTGCTTGAAAGTGAGAGAAAAGAAGAGATAAATAACATCTCGTTGGTTAGAAGACCCGTAGCTATTAACTAGAGACTAAGTTAAACGATCACAAGCTAGACTAAGATCTTCGTACTTCCGCATTTGGTCGTTTTCATGGAATGAAAACCGTTGAAGCCTAGGTTTCGTAAAGGCGTCAGTTTTCCTTGTTTTTTATAGGTCGTTAATAAGGCTGCATCGTTTCTTTCGTGCCCTATCGCGCTCTCTCATGAATCGTTTTACCATGAATCGTTTTCTCTCTCTCTCTCTCTCGTCCTCTCTCTCCCGTCCTCTATCTCTCGTCCTCTCTCTCCTGTCCTCTCTCGCTCTCCGTTGTTCTCGCTCTCCGTATTCGTAATATTCTCTGCTTTCGTTTACTGTCTCGTTATTTTGTCCCTCTGTTCTCGTTCTCGTTTTATGCCTTGGTACATTCTTCTCCTTGCTCTTTGTCAGGTCTAACCATTCAATATTCACGGCGTTTTTTTAGCCCTTGTATTGTTTCATTCGCTTCTTCGTTATTCCCTTATTCTCTTCATTTCGTCACATCTCATACCTCTCAGAAACAGAATACAGCGGAATGAGTAGCATTGATTGGGTTGGGGTACATATGCCTAACCCTAACTGTTTGTACCCCATATAGCATGACCCACAATAGGCTATAACATTTGACACACCCCCATAGCCTAAGTGGGGAATGCCAAGCAACAAGAAACGCAACCTAAGGTCACAAGACCAGTCACATACAGAAGACAAAACAAGCTCAGGGTGGATCACAACGTCACCACACAGTCTGAGCGCAAACAGTGGCCACAAGGCCAGTTCAAGAGTGTATATGCAAATATATGCAGTACAAGCAAAGACAAGAGACAAGCACTCACTACTGCAGTCTACTCGACCCAGTCTCAACGAGGCCCAACTGCAGACAGAACCGGCGGTGATGATCACAAGGCTGAAGAGCCTTGGTGAAGATGTCTGCAGTGTTGGCCTCGGAGGCCACGAAGTCCAGACGAGCCTGCCCGCGTCTCTGCAACTCTCGAAGGAGGAAGTACCTGACGTCGATGTGCTTCACTCTGCTCTCCAGTCGAGGCTCACGACACAGGAGAATCATCGCCCTGTTGTCAGCAAACAGGGTCGGTGCAGAGCTCGGCCACTCACCAAGGTCAGTGAGCAGAAAGGTCAACCAGCGTAGCTCCTGAGCAGCAAGGGCCCCAGCGTAGATCTCGGCCTCTGCGGTAGAAGTCGCAACCGAGGAGGACCGAGTAGACCTCCACGAAACAGCTCCAGAACCCAGGCTGAAACAGTAACCCTGCGTAGACCTCTGAGTCTCAACGTCGTCGGCGTAGGAGGAGTCGCAGTGACCGGTGAGTACAACTGGCTGTGTCCCTCCAAGTACAAGCCCCATGCCTGATGTCGCGCCAAGGTACTTCGCCACCCTCTTAGCCGCCGCCCAGTGAACAGGACGGTGTCTCCCAGTCGCAACAAAGCGAGAAAGGATGCTAAGAGGGAAGGCGAGGTCCGGGCGAGTGCACGTCATCAGGTACATGAGGCAGCCCACCAGCTCTGCGTAGGGACCACTGGGCTCGAACGGCTCGTCAGGAAAAGGCCCAGTGAGTCTGTGGTCTACAGCAAGAGGAGTGGGGGCAGGAGAAGAGTCCTGAAGCCCGAACCGCTGAAGGACCTGCTGCACCATGTGTGACTGAGTCAGAGTGATGGTGCGAGCGGCTCTGTCCCTGGAGATCTGCAGGCCAAGGTAGCGGCGCAGTTCCCCAAGGTCAGTGCAGGTGTGTCTCTTCTGCAGTTCGGACTTCACCTCCGCCAGTGCAGCTGTGTCGGCTGTGGCAAAAACCAAGTCGTCAACGTAGACCAGAACAAAGAAAGGTGTGCGCCCACGACGAACAAACAGCGACGGGTCGGCGGAAGACGGCTCAAACCCGAGGTCGGAGAGAGTAGAGCGGAGAGTGTCGTGCCACTCACGGGGTGCCTGGCGGAGACCGTAGACCGGTCGTCTGAGGCTCCACTGGGTCCCAGGCGGGAAAGTGCCAGTGAAGCCCGGAGGACGACGCAGCCAGATCTCCTCGTGTAGGCGGCCCTGGAGGAAGGCAGTGGAGAAGTCAAGAGAGTGAAGCTCGTAGTCTCTCTGCGCTGCTACGTGCAGTAACACCCGAAGAGTGGTCATCTTCGGGGTGGGCGCGAAGGTCTGAAAGAAGTCAACTCCCTCACGCTGACTGAACCCTCTAGCCACGTAGCGTGCCTTGAAGACTGGGGGAGATCCCGGCGGCCGCTTCACCTTGAAGATCCACATGCCGTCAACGATGTTCGCCCCTGGGGGGGGAACCTCGTCAACGTAAGTGCCTGTGGACCTGTAGGAGGCCATCTCTGCGTCCATGGCAGCTCTCCACTGAGAGGCCCAAGGCCCTGACACTGCCTCAGCGTAGGTGCGAGGAGTAGGTATGTCAGGAGCGTCGGGGTCTCCCTCAGGAGTGAGCAGCATGGCACAGAGATGAGGTGAAGCAGCTGCCAGGAACTCTAGCTCAAACTGTCTGTCCTCTAGGACGTCACAGCCAAGGGCAGACTCACCCCCGGCGGACAGAGGACGGACAGGAGGAGCGGCCACAACACGAGTGGCGTAGTCAAGGCGACGCGTAGCAGTAAAGTCAGTGACAGCGGCAGTGAGGACCGCGACGGAGGAAGGAGAGGCACGAGGGTCTGTAACAAGAGAGGCGAGAACACGAGAGAGAGTGGGGCGGTACGCGCGGTAGTAGTCAGTGACCGGAGTGGACAGGGAGGCAGTGAGGGACGACTCAGGAGGACGAGGAAGGACAGACGGAGGAGAACGAGGAGGACTAGGACGAAACAACACGGTACGGAGGTCAGTGACAGGGGACGAGGGACGAGCACGAGGAGGACGAGAGGCCCAAGTGTGGGCGAGAGGAGGGGGGGACGGAGGAGACCGAGAACGAGGGAAGACAGCCGGAGTGGAGTCCGGAGGAGGAAACGTAGGACCGAACACAGGAGGAGAGGAGGGGAGACCAAGGGCCCGAAGGCCAGAAACAGGTGCCGGAGGCTGCTCCGGCTGCTGCGGCTGCTGCTGCTGCTGCGGCGGCGGCGGCTGCTGCTGCTGCTGCTCTCGCTGCAACTCCAACCTCTCACGCTCCACCCGCTGCTGAACCTCCAACCTCTCACGCTCCAAACGCTGCTGCTCCTCACGCTCAAGACGAAGACGGGCCTGGTGTCGAGTCGGGTAAGGGTGAGGAGGAGGAGTGGTGTCAGGAGACGACGAAGAAGAACCTGCTCCGCCCTCGACAGAACCCGGCTGAGCACCCCCAGCCGTGGTGCCCCCAGTAGCGCCAGCACCAGCCCCAGACTCTCCAGCTCCAGAAACACCACCAGCTCCAGCACCACCACCAGCTCCAGTACCCTCGGAACGGGCAGTTGCGACAGGTGCACGCTCAGCGCCAACGCCAACACCCCCTGAACTGGCTGCTCCTGTAGGTGCACGAACAGCTCCAACGCCAGCACCCCCAGAGCGAGCACCGCCAGAGCCCTCTCCTCGAGCACCAATACCCTCAGAGTCTGCAGTGGCCGGTGAAGGAAGTGGCGACGGCTGCTGCGGAGGCGGTGAGGACGACTGTGGGGAAGGAGGAGAGACCTGGGGGGGTACCGAGGGAGGGGGAGTAGCGTGGGACACACCAGACGGAGCGGGAACAGGGGGGGGTACCGGAGGAGTAGGGTCGGGAGGAGGAGGAGCTGGAGCCAGGAAGAGAGGAGGGGGGGAACCGGGAGACCTCGAGAGGGGTACCTGACGTAGTAGGGGACGGACTCGTCGAAACGGACGTCACGAGAGTCAAAGAACCGGTGGGAGGGTGGGTGGTAAAAGGTGAAGTCAGAGGAGCCCTCTGGGAAACCAAGGAAGACACAGGGGACGGCGCGAGGCGAGATCTTGTCCGCAGAGGTGTCGCGGACAAGAGCCAAGCAGCCCCAGACACTAAACCTCGACGCAACACCAGGAGACCCTGTCCAAAGACTGGTCGGTGAAGCCCCTGGCCGAGAGACGCGAGGCCAGAGGTTCAGCTGGTGAGCGGCGTACCGAGCCGCGTAGGGCCACAGAAAATGGGGCGCGCGGGCGTGGATCATGGAGGTGCGGGCGATCTCCATGACCAGGCCTATGCGGCGCTCAACAACCCCATTCTGCTGTGGAGAGTCTGGAAGAGTCCAGGACTGGGTGATGCCCTGCTCAGCACAGAATCTGGCGAGAATGCCGGAGCGAAACTCGCCCCCACGGTCGGAGTGGAGACAACTGACACGACGACCACGAGTGCCCTCGGTGGCGAGGAGCCACCGGATCAGCGTAGAAGTCACGTCGGACTTCTTCGCCAAGGGGAACACGGTGGTGTACCGAGAGTAATCGTCAACGACCACCAGAAAGAAACTCTCCCGCTCAGGGCCAAGGCGGGAGGCGGGGCCCCAGACGTCTAAGTGGAGTGTCTGGAAGGGCTCGGTGGCCGGACGAAGGGAGGAGGAGTGAGGGGTGGCGCGAAGCCGACCCTGGACACAAGGACCGCACGGAGGAGCTGGGGACGGCGGGAGTGGTGGGAGGACTCGGGGGAGGCCTAAGACAAGACGCTGACTGGACATGGCGCGCAGACGAGGAAGGGACGGGTGCCCCATCCGGTGGTGCCACAGAACGGTGGGGTGAGCAAGCGACCGACACGAGCACGACGCAGCAACTACACCTGACACAGCAACCTGACTGGACCCGGCTACCTGGTGGGACGGGGGAACCTGACGGGGGTCGGTGCGGAGGGTGTACAGACCAGAGCCCGGCTCCTGGCGGAAAGTGGCCAAGGGGGCGTACGTGTCACCGTCGACGCAGACTGCGGTGTCACCAGAAGGCTCAACCCAGACCCCGACGTGCTGTCTCGCCAAGGTGCCCACACCAACCAGGTTCCTAGAGAACGTAGGAACGTGAAGCCCGGTCAGGGAACCAGAAGGAGCAGCTGGGCACGGGAGTGTAGTGGCGTGAGTCGCAATGACCGGTCCCGAGGAGGGATCGGCCAGTGCTACAGGGACAGGCGCCGGTAGCGGAGAGAGAGTCGTGCAGTCGCGGAAGAAGCAGTGCGACGCTCCTGAGTCCAGTGTGAAGGAGAGAGACGCGTCCGCCGAGGGAGTACCTGTACTAGTAGCTAAGCAAGATCCTACACTAGCACCTACTCTAGCAACAGGCAAGTACACAGATCCAGGAGCACTATAGTCAACATCAGCATACATGGCATATGACCTAGCATCATCCATAGTCATATCAAAAACAGCAATACCACGAGCAAGAAGCGCCCCCCAGCGCGGCGGCGGGGGAGCGGAGGGGCCGTGGTGCAAGAGGTAGAGGTCGTCGAGACGACTGAAGCAGCGTGCAGCAGAGTGGTCGGGGCGGCCACAGTACGAGTCCCTACGTGGACCCGTAAGGATCCAGTACTCACAGGGACCAACGTCGCGGCCGGCCGCGCGAGGTCCCCGACTGGAGGGGGCGCCACTGCGCCCAGTGCTCGGGGGACCCGCAGACCTCCACTGCTGCTGAGGGCCCCACTGCTGCGGAGGGCCCCACTGCTGAGGCTGCTGCTGCGGTAGGCGCTGCTGCTGGCCCTGTCGCTGCTGCTGCTGCTGTCCCTGCCGCTGCTGCTGTCCAGGCGGTGGCAGCTGCTGAGGAGTCGGCTGCTGCTGCTGCTGGAACCCCTCACCACCAGTGAAAACTCCACCGTCGAGAGGAGGGCCGTCAGGTCCCGAGCCACCCCCACCACCACTCCCACCACCTGCTCCACCGCCACCGCCACTACCCGCACCACCTCCAGTACCCCCGCCGCCCTTCCCGCCCTTCTTGCTGGCCTTGCCACGTTTCTGTCCGCCAGAGATAGAAACAGCCGCCTGTCAGAATCTAGAATAGAACGAGAATGGATGAACTAGCAGGAAGGTGGGTACAAGTATGAAACCCTAAGTTTGTGTACCCTCTAAGGCTAAACCCACTATAGCCTACACAATATAAACATACAATGTTTGACACACCCCCATAGGCGAAGTGGGAGACAACCAGAGGGTCACAAGACCAGTCAAAGCAAAGCAAAGCAAAACAGGCTCAGGGTGGATCTCAAGGATACCACACAAATTCCGAGCACAAGCAAGCGGTCACAAGACCAGTTCACATGCAGTTTGATAATATAGCAAGAGATACAGTGATCGCAACCTAGCAAGTGTAAGCATGCATGTATATATATAGAGATCACAGTACAAACAGAGTCAAGAAGTAAGCAAGTGAGGTCCAGCAGGCACAAGGCCTAGAAGAGTACAGAAGCGCTGATGGTCACAAGGCTGAAGCGCCTTGGTGAACACATCAGCAGTGTTGGCCTCAGTGGCCACGTAACGCAGACAAAGCTGACCGCGCTGCTGCAGCTCTCAAGCAAGGAAGTACCGCAGGGCGATGTGCTTCGTTCTGTGCTCCAGTCTGTGCTCCTCACACAAGGCAATGGCAGCCTTGTTGTCGACGTACAGCACTGGAGGAGAACGAGGCCGCTCTCCCAAGTCGGTCAGCAGGTAGGTCAGCCAGCGTAGCTCCTGGGCCGCCATGGCTGTGGCGTAGATCTCAGCCTCACAACTGGAGCTGAGAACAGAAGAAGAGCGTGTGGAACGCCAAGAAACTGAGCCGGAGCCAAGGCTGAAGGTGTAACCCTGAGACGACCGCTGAGTAGCCTGGTCGTCCGCCCAAGAAGCGTCTGAGTGACCAATGACTACAACTCGGTCTCGCCCTCCAAGCACTAGCCCCATGCCCGACGTACTGCACAAGTAGCGCAACACCCTCTTAGCGGCATCCATGTGCTCCTTCCTGTGACGGCCAGGAGCGACATAGCGTGCAAGGATGCTAAGAGGGTATGCAAGGTCAGGTCGAGTGCAGGTCATCAGGTACATGAGGCAGCCCACAAGCTCTGGATACGGGCCACTCGGCTCTACGGACTCATCCGAAGGCAGAGCTGAGAGCGAGTGACCTGTAGGCAGAGGAGTGGACTGTGGCGAGGAGTACGTGAAGCGGAAGCGCTGAAGGATCTGCTGCACCATGTGTGACTGAGTCAAGGTAATGGTGCGCCGTGCTCTGTCCCGGGTGATCCGCAAGCCAAGATAGCTTGTCAGTTCACCCAGGTCTGTGCACGTGTGTCTCTTCTGCAGCTCCGACTTCACGTGGGCGAGTGCCGCAGTGTCAGCAGTGGCAAAGACCAAGTCGTCGACGTACACGAGGATGTAGAACGGCGGCAGCGAGGTGTCGGTGCGTAGAAACAGCGACGGGTCAGCAGTAGAAGGAGCGAACCCAAGAGCCGCAAGTGTAGTCCTCAGTGTGTCGTGCCACTCACGCGGCGCCTGGCGGAGACCGTAGACCAAGCGCTGGAGCCTCCACTGGGTGCCAGGAGGAACCGACCCAGTGAAGCCAGGAGGGCGGCGCAGCCAGATCTCCTCGTGCAGGCTGCCCTGCAAGAAAGCTGTGCTGAAGTCAAGTGAGTGAAGCTCGTAGTCGCGCTGAGCGGCTATGTGCAGCAGCACCCGAAGAGTAGTCATCTTCGGGGTGGGGGAGAAGGTCTGGAAGAAGTCTACTCCCTCTCGCTGACTGAAGCCTCGAGCAACGTAGCGCGCCTTGAAGACAGGAGGAGAACCCGGCGGCCGCTTCACCCTGAAAATCCACATGCCACTGACGATGTTCGCCCCAGGTGGGGGAACCTCGTCGACGTAGGTGCCTGTGGACTTCCAGGAAGCCATCTCTGCGTCCATAGCTGTCTGCCACTGAGAGGAGTAGGGACCCTCTATCGCCTCTGCGTAAGAGCGCGGGGTCGGGATGTCTGGTGCATCCGGGTCTCCCTCAGGGGCAACTAGCATGGACACGAGATGGGGCAAAGCAGCAGCAAAGCACTGGAACTCCTCCTGTCTGTCCTCAAGGACGTCCGTGCCAAGAGCACACTCACCCCCGACGGACGGAGGACAGACAGACTCAGACTCAGCAACAAGGCTAGCGGCGTAGTCTAGACGACACCGGGCAGCAAATTCAACCAACTCAGCGACCAGAGCAGACGCAGCAGAGGACTCAAAGGTAGGGTCAGTGACAACAGTGGCGAGGAGACGCGTGACAGTGGGACTGGCAGCACGACGGGAGTCAGACTCCGGGTCAGGAAGAGTAGGTAGAGAGGACGCAGGGGGAGACGGTAGAGGGACACGCTGAGGAGCAGTGGAGGGACGCAGGGTCATGTAGTGAGTGCCAGGGACAGGAGGAGGACGCTCACGTGGGACACGACGACCAGTGCGAGCAGTACGAACAGGCGACGCAGGACGAGACTCAGGCTCACGACGCTCCGTAAGACCTCCTATGGGACCAGTGTAAGGAGAGGGACCAGGGAGAGGCGAGGCAGGCGGTAACTGGGACTGCGACTGGACAGGCGGAGGACACTCTAAGGAGGGAGCAGGACAAGGAGGAGGAGCCTGACCAAGAACCTGCTGAAGGAGTGGTACGAAGTACGGTCGCGGCCGCGCAGCGTCTCCAGAACCACCAGAGACACCAGCGCCAGGGTCCTCAGCACCAGCAGTAGCTCCACCGCCCGGGTCCTCAGCACCAGCAGCAGCTCCACTGCCCGGGTCCTCAGCACCAGCAGCAGCTCCACCACTCGGGTCCTCAGCGCCAGCAGCAGCTCCACCGCTCGGGTCCTCAGCACCAGCAGCAGCTCCACCGCTCAGGTCCTCAGCACCAGCAGTAGCTCCAACTCCAGGGTCCGTAGCACCAGCAGCAGCTCCACCGGCCGGGTCCTCCGCACCAGCAGCAGCTCCACCGCCCGGGTCCTCAGCACCAGCAGCAGCTCCAACTCCAGGGTCCGCAGCACCAGGAGCGCCACTCCGAAGGCTGCAGCGCCGTGTGTACCACTCTCGGATCTGCTGAAGGGAGGGGAGCTCCCGGGTAGGAGGGGAAGCACTGGTACCCGCTCCAGCAGCACCTCTCCGGAGGCCGCAGTACTGTAGGTACCTCTCCTGCAGCTGCTGCGAGGAGAGGGCTCCTCCAGGTGTGGCACTCGCAGGCTCAGCACCCCCAGACTCAGCACCTCCAGGCTCAGCACCCCCAGGCTCCGCACCTCTAAGGTCTGCACCCCCAGGCTCCGTACCCCCAGGCTCAGTACCCCCAGGCTCAGCACCCCCAGGCTCCGCACCCCCAGACTCAGCACCGCCAGGCTCCTCACTCGCAGGCGCAGCACCCCTAGCAGGACGAGAGTCGACAGCGACCTCGACAGGCTCAACCAGGTCTACCTGGGACACACCTGAGGGAGCGGCACCCTGAGGGGGGAGGGGGTCTACCACAGCAGCACCTGGCGCGAGGAAGAGAGGCGGGGGAGGGAGCGGGGCAGTGCGGTAGGGGAAGAGGCGGTAGTAGGGGACGGACTCGTCAAAAGTGACGTCCTGAGAGGGCAGAACCCGGCGCGAGGTGACGTGGTAAAACTGCCAACCAGGGGCGTCCGGGACAAAGCCAAGGAAGACACAAGGAACAGCGCGACGGGAGAGCTTGTCCGCGGACGTGTCGCGAACAAAAGCTCGGGATCCCCAGACCCGGAAACGCGACGCATCGCCAACCTCTCCCGTCCAACGCAGTGTCGGGGAAGTCTCCGGCACGGAGACACGGGGCCAGAGGTTGAGCTGATGCGCAGCGTATCGGACCGCAAACGGCCACAGAAAGTGGGGAGCAGCCGCATGGATCAGGGAGGTACGAGCGACCTCCATGACCAAGCCAATGCGGCGCTCAGCAACCCCATTCTGCTGTGGAGAGGCTGGAAGCGTGAACGACTGCTCAATGCCGTGCTCGGCACAGTAGGCTGCCAGAAGGTCGGAGGTGAACTCACCACCTCTGTCAGAGTGCAAACGCAGGACAGGAAAGTCCGAGCGGAAACGCTCGCTGAGCTGGAGACGAGTTCTGCTACAGCGCGGATCCAAGGGATCAAGACATCAGGGACCTCACCCTTGGTGCGCAAGGGGAAGACCGTGGTGTAGCGAGAGTAGTCGTCAACAACAATCAGGAAGTACCTCTCCTGACCCTGTCCACGGACGCGGGCTGGGCCCCACACGTCCAGGTGGAGCGTCTGCAGGGGAGCAGTCGTCGGGGGAAAGGAGGAGGAGTGAGGAGCGGCGCGCTGCCGCCCCTCGACACAGGGAAGACAGGGAGGAGCAGGCGAGGGTGGGAGGGGAGGGAGCACCCTGGGAAGACCAGAGACAAGCTGCCGTTTGTGCATGGCACGAAGGCGCTGCACAGACGGGTGGCCAAGTCGGTGGTGCCAGAGAACGGTGTCGTGCGCGAGAGAGCGACACGAGCAGGGGGCCGACAGCTGACCTGACGCAGACGCGGACGCAGCTACCTGAGGGGACTCAGTGGTCAGTGTGTACAGATCCGACCCCGGCTGCCGAGTGAAGGTAGCCAGGTGACGGCCCGTCCGAGCACACGTGCAGTGTGTCACGCGCTCGTAGGCAGGGGTGAACTGGTGAACACCCGCATCCTGGAGCGCACAACCCGCCACCAAGTTCGTAGAGAACGAGGGGAGGTGGAGACCTGACAGTGTGCCCGACGGGACCGCAGGACAGGGAAGAACAGTGGAGGAGGTCGCAATGACCGGACCCCCAGAGGGGTCAGCGAGGGAGACAGCAACTGGCCGAGCAAGCGGCTCAAGGGCAGTGCGGTCACGAAAGAAACAGCGAGAAGCACCTGAGTCCAGGGTGAAGGTGTGCAGGGCCTCAGTCGACTCAGTACCAGGGGGCGCAGACTCACTAGGACCTAGAGTAGCAGCCTCACCAGCACCTAGGGCAACAGACGTACTAGCACCTAGAGCGGCAGCCTCACTGACAGGACACGGCAGCTGCACCTGTCCACTACCAGAAGCTCCCGAACGATGCACTCCAGAGCGACTACCACTACGGCCACTCCGACAGCCCAAACTAGCGTACCACTCACGCGCACGAAGCAGCTGGGGCGAAGGAGGACACGGCTGCTGCACCTGTCCACTACCAGAAGCTCCCGACCGATGCACTCCAGAGCGACTACCACTACGGCCACTCCGACAGCCCAAACTAGCGTACCACTCACGCGCACGAAGCAGCTGGGGCGAAGGAGGACACGGCTGCTGCACCTGTCCACTACCAGAAGCTCCCGAACGATGCACTCCAGAGCGACTACCACTACGGCCACTCCGACAGCCCAAACTAGCGTACCACTCACGCGCACGAAGCAGCTGGGGCGAAGGAGGACACGGCAGCTGCACCTGTCCACTACCAGAAGCTCCCGACCGATGCACTCCAGAGCGACTACCACTACGGTCACTCCGACAGCCCAAACTAGCGTACCACTCACGCGCACGAAGCAGCTGGGGCGAAGGAGGACACGGCTGCTGCACCTGTCCACTACCAGAAGCTCCCGACCGATGCACTCCAGAGCGACTACCACTACGGCCACTCCGACAGCCCAAACTAGCGTACCACTCACGCGCACGAAGCAGCTGGGGCGAAGGAGGACACGGCTGCTGCACCTGTCCACTACCAGAAGCTCCCGAACGATGCACTCCAGAGCGACTACCACTACGGCCACTCCGACAGCCCAAACTAGCGTACCACTCACGCGCACGAAGCAGCTGGGGCGAAGGAGGACACGGCAGCTGCACCTGTCCACTACCAGAAGCTCCCGACCGATGCACTCCAGAGCGACTACCACTACGGTCACTCCGACAGCCCAAACTAGCGTACCACTCACGCGCACGAAGCAGCTGGGGCGAAGGAGGACACGGCTGCTGCACCTGTCCACTACCAGAAGCTCCCGACCGATGCACTCCAGAGCGACTACCACTACGGCCACTCCGACAGCCCAAACTAGCGTACCACTCACGCGCACGAAGCAGCTGGGGCGAAGGAGGACACGGCTGCTGCACCTGTCCACTACCAGAAGCTCCCGAACGATGCACTCCAGAGCGACTACCACTACGGCCACTCCGACAGCCCAAACTAGCGTACCACTCACGCGCACGAAGCAGCTGGGGCGAAGGAGGACACGGCAGCTGCACCTGTCCACTACCAGAAGCTCCCGACCGATGCACTCCAGAGCGACTACCACTACGGTCACTCCGACAGCCCAAACTAGCGTACCACTCACGCGCACGAAGCAGCTGGGGCGAAGGAGGACACGGCTGCTGCACCTGTCCACTACCAGAAGCTCCCGACCGATGCACTCCAGAGCGACTACCACTACGGCCACCCCGACAGCCCCGACTAGCGTACCACTCACGCGCACGAAGCTGCTGGGGCGTGGGGGACTCACGCGCACAGCCCTGGAGCTGCATCTGGCCACGTCAGGAGCAGCAGTAGTAGCAGTAGCGGCAGTAACAGTAGTAACAGCAGGAGCAGTGGCAGTGGGAGTAGAAAAGGCAGTTGCAGCAGTACTGGGCAATGCTCACCAGTGGTCGGCGCGGCAGGCGCAAGACGGTGGCGACAGTGGGGTTGCTACAACTGCAGGGCTGGGCCGGGCCGCAGCAGGGAGCTCCGCGGCAGCTGCGGCAGGGCGAGGCTGGGCCGCGACGGCAGCTGCTCCAGGTGCCAGGGGCGGCTGCTGCAGGTGCGGGCTGCTCCAGGGGCGGCTGCTGCAGGTGCGGGCTGTTCCAGGGGCGGCTGCTGCAGGTGCGTGCTGCTCCAGAGGGGGCTGCTGCAGTGACGGGCGGCTCCAGGGGCGGCTGCTGCAGTGGCGAGCGGCTCCAGGGGCTGCTGCTGCAGTGGCGGGCGGCTCCAGGGGCTGCTGCTGCAGTGGCGGCTGCTCCAGGGGCTGCTGCTGCAGTGGCGGCTGCTCCAGGGGCGAGAGGCGGATTAGGTCAGGGCGACGCGGCGGGCAGGTGGCGACGCCGCGGGCAGGGCGACGCGGCGGGCAGGTGGCGACGCCGCGGGCAGGGCGACGCGGCGGGCAGGTGGCGACGCCGCGAGTAGGGCGACGCCGCTAGCAGGTGGCGACGCCGCGGGTAGGCGACGACGCCGCGGGCAGGCGCCGATGCTGCGGGCAGGGGACGACGCCGCGGGCAGGCGACGACGCCGCGGGCAGGCGACGACGCCGCGGGCAGGCGACGACGCCGCGGGTAGGCGACGACGCCGCGGGCAGGCGGCGACGCCGCGGGCAGGCGACGACGCCGCGGGCAGGCGACGACGCCGCGGACAGGGGCTACGTCGCGGGCAGGCAACGACGCCGCGGGGAGGCGGCGACGCCACGGGCAGGGCGACGCGGCGGGCGGCGAGAGCCTGCAGGGGCGGCGCGCGGTCGTGCGGGCCTGACGGGTGTGCAGGGGCGGCTCTCGGGCCTGACGGGCCTGCAGCGGCGGCTCGGGGGCCTGACGGACCTGCAGGGGCAGCTCGAGAGCGCACGAGGGCGCACGAGGGCGCACGAGGGCGCACGAGGGCGTACGAGGGCGCACGAGGGCGCACGAGGGCGCACGAGGGCGCACGAGGGCGCACGAAGGCGCACTAGCAGAGAAAGGCGCACGAGGGCGCACGAGGGCGCACGTAAGGTAGAGCGCACGAGGGCGCACGTAAGGTAGGGCGCACGAGGGCGCGCCTAGCGGAATAGTGGGCCCATTGTAGAAAGCGGTCCTAGGTAGCAACCTAGGCTTCTGATACCATGTCAGAATCTAGAATAGAACGAGAATGGATGAACTAGCAGGAAGGTGGGTAAAAGTATGAAACCCTAATTTTGTGTACCCTCTAAGGCTAAACCCACTATAGCCTACACAATATAAACATACAATGTTTGACACCGCCGTCTCCTCAGAGGCAGAAGACGTGGGAGTGGCAAGGGAGGCAGAGAAGGTGGGAAGCTGTGGTACCGCGCACCCCTCAAAAAGACGAGGAGGAGGCGCGGAAGAGGCAGAGGCAACGGTGAGGAGGTTACTCTCGATCTTCGAGAGAGCAGTCTCAAGAAGATCGATGGTAAGCTCAGTGGGGTGCTTCAGAAGAAGCGCGTCGCGGGCTGTGGCTAGGCGGTCAGGGAGGCGAGTGACTAGCCAGTGAATAGTAAGCCACATAGGGGGCGGGGCAAGGGCAAGCTGGTCCTCAGTGCAAGCAGCGCGAAAGCGAGCGTCAAGGGAGCGCAGGTGAGTAGCGAGGTCAGAGACAGTCTCAAAGGAGGCGAGGTCAGGGTAGATAAAGGGTACGAGGAGGCGACTGAGCGACGCAGAGGAGGGAGTAGAGTAGCGAGCAACAATAGCCTTATACAGATCTGCAGCAGACTCGACCTGAGCGAAGTGGACTGCCTCTGTCGGCGGAAGAAGGTCGGTCAGGGCGAGGCAGGCAGCGGCGTCACGAGACTCCCACACGTCGCGAGCGAGGAGCTGGCGCTGGTAGTCGGCCTCCTGCTCAGAAGTAGGCGGTGGGCTAGTGCGCAGCGGCTGAGGCTGCGGAGGGGCGGTCTGAGTGCCGGACGCGTGCGCGAACAGGTGCACGCCATCCTGCCGCTGGCTCTTAAGGTGGCGCTGCGCCTGCGTAAGCCACGTACTAAAGTCAACAGGTCTCCCCTCAGGGTCAAAGCGAAGAACTCGGGAGGTCGCCATAGGGGGCGAAAGTGAGAGAACGCGGCTGCCAGCCGCGGGAGGGTGAGACAGTCAGAGGCGTGTGAGCAGGCACGCAGGCGTGCAAGCGGGCAGTCGGCATGGCATGCGGACAGGCAAGTGGCGCGGCGCACAGGCTGGCGGGCGGCGCGGCACGCTGGCTGGCGAACGGCGTGGCGCACTGGCTGGTGAGCGGCGCGGCGCGCTGGCTGGCGGGCCGCGCGGCGCGCTGGCCTGCGGGCGGCGCGGCGCGCTGGCCTGCGGGCGGCGCGGCGCGCTGGTCGGCGTGATGCGCTGGCGTGCGCGTCGGCGTGGCGCGCTGGCGTGCGCGCTGGCGTAGCGCGCTGGCGTGCGCGTCGGCGTGGCGCGCTGGCGTGGCGCGCTGGCGTGGCGCGCTGGCGTGCGCGCTGGCGTGGCGCGCTGGCGTGGCGCGCTGGCGTGCGTGCTAGCGTGCGCGGTGGCGTGCGTGCTAGCGTGCGCGCTCGCGTGCGGGCTGGCTAGGGCGCTGGCGTACGGGCTGGCTAGCGCGAATAGGGCAGACGGGGAGGAGGGAAGGTACGCCAAGGCTAGAGACGGCCTAAGGCTAGGAACGGCGGATACTGGGCGGGGCCTAGGAACGGCGGATACTAGGCGGGGCCTAGGAACGGCTAACCTACTGCTGATATCATCTCAGAAACAGAATACAGCGGAATGAGTAGCATTGATTGGGTTGGGGTACATATGCCTAACCCTAACTGTTTGTACCCCATATAGCATGACCCACAATAGGCTATAACATTTGACAATACCTTCTTCTGTTATGTTTGTTGTACCGGCTAATTCTGTCTGTTCCTCCTTTCCACTTCCTAAACCCGTTTCTTAGGAGCCTTGCTGGTCAGGAAGGCGATTTATTTGGAAAATGTGTATTGGTCATTAGGATTTATCGTATTGTCATTTTAATATAGATTTGCTTCTTATTTAGTATCGCGTGTATTGCGCATTTTTTGGCTGTGTTTGCTAGAGCTCGTGTGTTTTTGTTATGTGGATGTGTTTGTTTGTGTGAATGCATTCATCTCATCTGTCATTGCAATATCAATGCATGTCTGTCAATTTAAAAAAGGGGTTCATTTCTATCATTTCTCATTGGTTCATTGGCGCACTCAGTGACTCGTGTGTTTGCCACTTCGAACTGGATTTGATAGAGTGAACCTCTTTTTTAGAGTTAACAGATTGTATTGTTTCATGTGCTAGTTGATTATTCAAAGACTTTGCTATTGACTTCCCCCCCATGCTAGGCAGGGGATTGTGGTAGCATAGTTTTTGGGTCGTTAACTATCACGCATTTGTATGATATACTGGTGTGGTGCATTTGAGCATATCATGTGCAGATAAAAGCATTTTCATGTGTATTGGTATGCATCTATATACCATGCTTCATTATTACATCCATTTAAGCATGCGTGGCGTGTAATTCATTACTAGTATGCATAAATTTTATCACATGCAATTATCACAACAATATCAAACTCAAACGGTAAAAGATATAAAAGAAACAGTAAAGCATATATGCACAATACTATTACAAAAACTGCTATGGGAAGGGTAGTAGTGTAGCTTAAGAATTTTATTTCATGTTTTATTAAAGAAAAGCATGAAAGAAATATTGTCAGTATCGATCGTAAAGGGTTGCTTCGCAACCCAAAAAAAAAAAACAAGAGGCGACGAAATCGTCTTAGGGTTGCGAAGCAGTTTTGCACAAGTATATTTTGTTTGATTTTTATCTCTATATAAAATGCTAAGCTATGTGAGACTTTATACTTGTTTTGTTATTGGTTAAAATAGCTGGCGTAGAGAATCTTGGCACTTTAGATCGCGCACTGAAATTCATGGGGGCTGTGCTACAAAGTGTTGAAAAGTATTTGGTTTTAGTGTTTATCAATTATCATGTTTCCTCTTCTTACCAGTTGTCGCCACTCTTTCATCCGTTTTGCCATCCACCCAGGATTCGTACCCCTGACTTTGTGATCAGAAAGTCATACATTACCCACTGCGCCAAACATCGCAATTTGTATCGTCTTTTTAAATTACACGTAAATTTGTTTTGACGCGAACCAAAACTAGCTAGGGTTTCGTAAAATTTCCTTTTCTCGTTCTCACGTCCTTCCTGAAGTCCCTAAGTCCTCCTGTACCTCCTACGTCCTCATCTCAGCTTCTCATGTGAGACTACTAGTCGTCCCTTTGTTCTTCTCTTTCGTCTCTCTTCCTTCCTCTTCGCCAATGAATCTAGTTTCTTCCTGATTCCTACACACACACAGGTATGTCACCTTATCCAACTACCTTAGCCAACTACCTTAGCCTAGATGCACCTTAGTGAACTACCTTTCCATATACGGTAAGAAGAATGTTAGCCGTTCAAATAATAGATTTCGTCCCGCTTCTACTTTCCGTTCAGTCCCTTCTTTTCTTCTTCCTTATTTCCAGCCTCTTAGTAGTAGGATGCCTTGCTTCTACGTTTCTCCTCCGTTCCGACTTTTCGTGTTCTTAACGCATCCTTATTTCTGAGGCATCTTCTCTTTGTAAGTCCGTTTTTTAGTTCTCTTTGTTTTTGCGTACGTGTTTCGTTCTCCATTGTTCTTCAGTTCAATCAAAGACTGGACTCAAATGCCAATACCGTTTTCCTTGCTCGCCGTATGACGTACCTATTGTAAAATCTGAAATAACTAGAATTGTTTTCTGCATTTTTTATTGTGATTGCAGGAGCATCATCGGCGCTAGTGTAATGCGTTTGTGTCTTGTGGAACGATCAGACACGCGGAGTCGCTCCTGGTGAGTCCTTCGTCGACCCCCGTGCCTACCTTCTTATTTCGTTCTTTCATTGTTCTGTTTCATCTTTACTTCCTCCTCCTATTCTGTATTTGCTTATTCGTTCTACCCTCATGAACGTCGTTATTGATTTTTGTTTTAGATACTTAAATTGATGAATATTTCAAGGAGTTTTGAGATAATATAATCAACACAATCAACTAACATTAGGGTACAATATGTTTGAGACGAAACTGAAACTACTCTAGGGTTTGTTTTCTCTCTCTCATTTTCTTTCTCTCGCTCTCTCTCTCTCTCTCTCTCTCTCTCTCTCATTCTCTCGCTCTCTCTCTCTCGCTCTCTCTCTCTCTCTCTCTCTCTCGCTCTCTCTCTCTCTCTCTCTTGTCAGTGATAACGGAATGGAATGGTGGACTAGAAAGGATTGTGAGTACAAATATGAAACCCTAATGTTGTGACCCCCTATAGGCTACCCCACTATAGCCTACACAAATATAACATGTATAATGTTTGACACACCCCCATAGGCAAAGTGGGGGAGAGCAAAGGGTCACAAGACCAGTCAAAGCAAAGCAAAACAAGCTCAGGGTGGATCTCAAGGATACCACACAAATTCCGAGCACAAGCAAGTGGTCACAAGACCAGTTCACATGCAGGTTGATAATATAACAAGAGATACAGTGATAGCAACCTAGCAAGTGTAAATATGCAGGTATATATATAAAGATCACAGTACAAGGAGAGTCAAGAGGTAAGCAAGTGAGGACCAGCAGGCACAAGGCCTAGAAGAGTACAGAAACGCTGATGGTCACAAGGCGGAAGCGCCTTGGTGAACACATCAGCAAGGTTGGCCTCAGTGGCCACGTAACGCAGACAAAGCTGACCACGCTGCTGCAGCTCTCGAGCAAGGAAGTACCGCAGAGCGATGTGCTTCGTTCTGTGCTCCAGTCTGTGCTCCTCACACAAGGCAATGGCAGCCTGGTTGTCGACGTACAGCACTGGAGGAGAACGAGGCCGCTCGCCCAAGTCGGTCAGCAGGTAGGTCAGCCAGCGTAGCTCCTGGGCAGCCATGGCTGTGGCGTAGATCTCAGCCTCACAACTGGAGCTGAGAACAGAAGAAGAGCGTGTAGAACGCCAAGAAACTGAGCCGGAGCCAAGGCTGAAGGTGTAACCCTGAGACGACCGCTGAGTAGCCTGGTCGTCCGCCCAAGAAGCGTCTGAGTGTCCAGTAAGTACAACTCGGTCTCGCCCTCCAAGCACTAGCCCCATGCCCGACGTACTGCACAAGTAACGCAACACCCTCTTAGCGGCATCCATGTGCTCCTTCCTGTGACGGCCAGGAGCGACATAGCGCGCAAGGATGCTAAGAGGGTATGCAAGGTCAGGTCGAGTGCAGGTCATCAGGTACATGAGGCAGCCCACAAGCTCTGGATACGGGCCACTCGGCTCTACGGACTCATCCGAAGGCAGAGCTGAGAGCGAGTGACCGGTAGGCAGAGGAGTGGACTGAGGCGAGGAGTACGTGAAGCGGAAGCGCTGAAGGATCTGCTGCACCATGTGTGACTGAGTCAAGGTGATGGTGCGCCGTGCTCTGTCCAGGGTGATCCGCAAGCCAAGATAGCTTGTCAGTTCACCCAGGTCTGTGCACGTGTGTCTCCTCTGCAGCTCCGACTTCACGTGGGCGAGTGCCGCGGTGTCAGCAGTGGCAAAGACCAAGTCGTCGACGTACACGAGGATGTAGAACGGCGGCAGCGAGGTGTCTGTGCGTAGAAACAGTGACGGGTCAGCAGTAGAGGGAGCGAACCCAAGAGCCGCAAGTGTCGTCCTCAGTGTGTCGTGCCACTCACGCGGTGCCTGGCGGAGACCGTAGACCGGCCGCTGGAGCCTCCACTGGGTACCAGGAGGAACCGACCCAGTGAAGCCAGGTGGGCGGCGCAGCCAGATCTCCTCGTGCAGGCTGCCCTGCAAGAAAGCAGTGCTGAAGTCAAGTGAGTGAAGCTCGTAGTCGCGCTGAGCGGCTATGTGCAGCAGCACCCGAAGAGTGGTCATCTTTGGGGTGGGGGAGAAGGTCTGGAAGAAGTCAACTCCCTCTCGCTGACTGAAGCCTCGAGCCACGTAGCGCGCCTTGAAGACAGGAGGAGAACCCGGTGGCCGCTTCACCCTGAAAATCCACATGCCACTGACGATGTTCGCCCCAGGTGGGGGAACCTCGTCGACGTAGGTGCGTGTGGACTTCCAGGAAGCCATCTCTGCGTCCATGGCTGTCTGCCACTGAGAGGAGTAGGGACCCGCCATCGCCTCAGCGTAAGTGCGCGGGGTCGGGATGTCTGGTGCATCTGGGTCTCCCTCAGGGGCAACTAGCATGGACACGAGGTGGGGTAAAGCAGCAGCAAAGCACTGGAACTCCTCCTGTCTGTCCTCAAGGACGTCCGTGCCAAGAGCACACTCACCCCCGACGGACGGAGGACAGACAGACTCAGACTCAGACTCAGCAACAAGGCTAGTGGCGTAGTCTAGACGACACCGGGCAGCAAAGTCTATCAACTCAGCGACCAGAGCAGACGCAGCAGAGGACTCAAAGGTAGGGTCAGTGACAACAGTAGCGAGGAGACGGGTGACAGTGGGACTGGCAGCATGACGGGAGTCAGACTCCGGGTCAGGAAGAGTAGGTAGAGAGGACGCAGGAGGAGACGGCAGAGGGACACGCTGAGGAGCAGTAGAGCGACGCAGAGTCATGTAATGAGTGCCAGGGACAGGAGGAGGACGCTGGCGTGGGACACGACGACCAGTGCACGCAGTACGAACAGGCGACGCAGGACGAGACTCAGGCTCACGATGCTCTGTAAGACCTCCTGTGGGACCAGCGTAAGGAGAGGGAGCAGGGAGAGGCGAGTCAGGCGGTAACTGTGACTGCGGCTGGACAGGCGGAGGACACTCTACGGAGGGAGGAGGACAAGGAGGAGGAGCCTGACCAAGAACCTGCTGAAGAAGTGGGACGAAGTACGGTCGCGGCCGCGCAGCATCTCCAGAACCAGCAGAGACACCAGCGGCAGGGTCCGCAGCACCAGCAGCAGCTCCAACGTCCGGGTCCTCAGCACCAGCAGCAGCTCCACCGGCCGGGTCCTCAGCACCAGCAGCAGCACCACCGCTCGGGTCCTCAGCTCCAGCAGTAGCTCCAACGTCCGAGTCCTCAGCACCAGCAGCAGCTCCACCGCCCGGGTCCTCAGTGTCAGCAGCAGCTCCAGCGCCCGGGTCCTCAGCACCAGGAGCAGCTCCAACGCCCAAGTCCTCAGCACCAGCAGCAGCTCCAACGCCTGGGTCCTCAGCACCAGCAGTAGTGCCACCCCCAGGGTCCGCAGCACCCGGAGCACCACTCCGAAGACTGCAGCGCCGTGTGTACCACTCTCGGATCTGCTGAATGGGGGGGAGCTCCTGGGTAGGAGGGGAAGTACCGGGACGAGCTCCAGTAGTACCTCTCCGGAGGCGGCAGTACTCGAGGTACCTCTCCTGCAGCTGCTGGGAGGAGAGGGCTCCTCCAGGTGTAGTACGCTCAGGCTCAGCACCCCCAGACTCAGTACCCCCAGACTCAGCACCTCCAGGCTCCGCACCTCCAGGCTCCGCACCTCCAGGCTCAACACCCCCAGGCTCCGCACCCCCAGACTCAGCACTCCCAGGCTCAGCACCCCCAGACGCAGCACCCCCAGGCTCAGCACCCCCAGACGCAGCACCCCCAGGCTCAGTACCCCTAGCAGGACGAGAGTCAACAGCTACCTCGACAGGCTCACCCGGGTCTACCTGGGACACACCTGAGGGAGCGGCACCCTGAGGGGGGAGGGGGTCTGGTACCTCAGCACCTGGAGCGAGGAAGAGAGGCGGGGGGGGGAGCGGGGCAGTGCGGTAGGGGAAGAGGCGGTAGTAGGGGACGGACTCGTCAAAAGTGACGTCCTGAGAGGCCAGGACACGACGCGAGGTGGGGTGGTAGAACTGCCAACCAGGGGCGTCCGGGACAAAGCCAAGGAAGACGCAGGGGACAGCGCGACGGGAGAGCTTGTCCGCGGACGTGTCGCGGACAAAAGCTCGGGATCCCCAGACCCGAAAACGCGACGCATCGCCAGCCTCTCCCGTCCAACGCAGTGTCGGAGAAGTCTCAGGCAAGGAGACACGGGGCCAGAGGTTGAGCTGATGCGCAGCGTACCAGACCGCAAACGGCCACAGAAAATGGGGGGCAGCCGCATGACTCAAGGAGGTACGAGCGACCTCCATGACTAGACCAATGCGGCGCTCAGCAACCCCATTCTGCTGTGGAGAGTCCGGAAGCGTGAACGACTGCTCAATGCCCTCCTGCTGACAGAAGGCCTCCAGGAGGCCAGAGGAAAACTCCCCACCTCTGTCAGAGTGCAGACGCAGGACAGGAAAGTCGGAGCGGAAACGCCTGGTGAGCTGGAGACGAGATCTGCGGATCCAAGGGATCAAGACATCAGGGACGTCACCCTTGGCTCGCAAGGGGAAGACCGTGGTGTAGCGCGAGAAGTCGTCAACAACGAGCAGGAAGTACCGCTCCTGACCCTGTCCACGGACGCGGGCTGGGCCCCACACGTCCAAGTGGAGCGTCTGCAAGGGAGCAGTCGTCGGGGGAAAGGAGGAGGAGTGAGGAGCGGCGCGCTGCCGCCCCTCGACACAGGGAATACAGGGAGGAGCAGGCGAGTCGGGAAGGGGAGGGAGCACCCTGGGAAGACCAGCAACAAGGTCCCGTTTGTGCATGGCCCGAAGGCGCTGCACAGACGGGTGACCAAGGCGGTGGTGCCAAAGGACAGTCTCATGCGCCAGAGAGCGACACGAGCAGGGGGCGGACAGCTGACCTGACGCAGACGCAGACGTAGACGCAGACGCAGCTACCTGAGGGGACTCAGTGGTCAGTGTGTACAGGTCCGACCCCGGCTCTCGAGTGAAAGTAGCCAGGTGGCGACCCGTCCGAGCACACGTGCAGTGTGTCACGCGCTCGTAGGCAGGAGTGAACTGGTGAACACCCGAGTCCTGGAGCGCACAACCCGCCACCAAGTTCGTAGAGAACGAGGGGAGGTAGAGACCTGAAAGTGTGCCGGACGGGACCGCAGGACAAGGAAGAACAGTGGAGGAGGTCGCAATGACCGGACCCCCAGAGGGGTCAGCAAGGGAGACAGCAACTGGCCGAGCGAGTGGCTCAAGGACAGTGCGGTCACGAAAGAAAGAGCGAGAGGCACCTGAGTCCAGTGTGAAGGTGTGCAGTGCTGCAGTCGACTCAGTACCAGGGGGCACGGACGCACTAGCACCTAGGGCAGCAGCCTCACCAGGACCTGTGGGAGCAGACGCACTAGCACCTAGAGCGGCAGCCGGACTGGCCTGAATGCCCGGGTCGGGCGGAACACGCAAGTACTGAGCACCCTCTCCACTAATAGACATGGCATACATGGCAGTGAGAATAGCATCAAAGTCTAGAGCCCAAATATCGACACCCCTCTTTTCCAGATCAGCCCAGCGCGGCAGCTCAGTGGCATCAGGAAACTGGGTGCGCCACGCGTCGTTAAGGCGCGCGAAGCAGCGCTGCGTGGGGTGCGGCCTCCCACACTGCTGGCCGCTGCGGTCACCTGTGCGAATGACGTACGTGCAGGTAGAGCTACGCTGCGCATACCACTCACGGGCGGCCTGAAGCGTCGGGGCGGGCTGCTGACTCTGGCCTCCGCCAGTGCCTCCACGACCACCACCGCCACCACCACCGCCTCGGCCACCTCCACCCCTGCCGCTGCCACGACCACCTCCACCTCCGCTGCCGCCTCCGCCCCTGCCACCGCTCCCGCCGCTGCTGTCTCCTCCCCCACTGCCGCCACTAGCCTCCCCAGTCGCGCCTCCACTCCCACCGCCTCCACCCCCACCTCCTCCGCCACCACCCCCACCCCTGCCTCCCTTGCTCCTGCGGCGCCCGCTCGAAGCAGACGCGGTCCCGACCTTCTCAGCACCAAGGAGGTCGACAGCAGCAGCAGAGGCGACAGAGGGGAGGAGGGGGGAAGGGGAACACCCCTCGAAGAACGGGGTGCGGGGGTCGCCACGAGAGGTGCCTACAGCGACGATGCTCGCCTCAGCTGCAAGCAGTTCCTTCTCGAGGAGGGCAACAGTGAGCTCAGTGGGGGAGCGAGAGAGGAAGTGGTCCCTGACTGCGCGCAGAGAGTCAGGGAGGCGGGTGACGATGTGGTAGAGAGTGATCCAGAGTGGGGGGGGGTTGCTAGTGAGAAACTCGGCAGGCATAGCAGCGCGAAAGCGGGCCTCACTAGTCTTAAGGTGGGTGATGAGGTCTGCGACAGTGTGAAAGGAGGCTAGGTCGGGGAACAGGTAGGGGAGAGTGAGGCGGCCTAGCGTAGCAGAAGCGGGTGAGGAGTAACGGGCAACTACAGCGGTGTAGAGGTCCTTAGCAGTCTTGCACTGGCCGAAGTGCTCGCGCTCGTCTAGCGGCAGGGAGTTGCGAATAGCGAAGCGAGCGTGCGCATCACGAGTCTGCCACTGAGAGCGTAGAGTGCTGTCAGCAGACGTGTCAGGGGCAGTAGCATGGCCTAGGGCGTGGTCGTACAGCGAGATGTCTTCCTTGGCAGTGAGCTGTAGGAACAGGTGCAGGTCATCTAGCCAGGTTTCGAACTTCACCGGACGGCCCTCGGCATCGAAAACTAGAACGGGAGGACTAGCCATAGTGACAGTAGTAGGAGGAGGAACTAGGCCGCTGGAAAGGTGTGCGTAGGGTCAACGGGGCCGGCGGGGCCGCTAGGTAAGGCGCGGGCGGGGTCGACTGTCCGTAGTGGCACACGAGCGGCAGTAGTAGGGAGCGTGGCAGCAGGAGCTGCAACGGCGCACTGGTGGCAGTTGCAGTGGCAGCAGTGTGCGCGGTAGGTAGAAAAAAAAAAAAAAAAAAAAAAAAAACAGTGGGAGCGAGCGCCTCGCGGGCGGCGGCTACAGAAGCGCACGGGCGGCAGCGGCTGCGAGCGGTGCACAAGTAGCAGCGGCAGCAGCACTCGGGGAGCAGCGGCGTGTGTGCACGGGCGGCAGCAGCAGCGGCGCACGGGCGGCAGCGGCGCACGGGCAGCGGCGGCGCACGGGCAGCGGCGGCGCACGGGCAGCGGCAGCGTAGGAGCAGCGGTGGCGCTCGTGCGGCGACGGCGGGAGGCGGCGGTGCGCAAGCAGCAGCGGAAGCAGCGCACGGGCGGCAGCTGCGTATGCGCACGTGCGGCAGTGGTAGCGGCGCACTGGCGGCTGCGGGCAGCGGGGTGACGTGCGGCCTCTGCGACGGCGGGCTGCGGGCCTGCGGGGCGTGCGCGAGCAGGCGACGGGCGGCTGCAGCAGCGGGTGCGTCAGCGTGGCGCACAGGGCAGCGGCGGGCAGTGCGCGAGGCCACGAGGCGCACGGGCAGCAGCGCAAAGGCGCGCGCATGAAAACGGCCGCGCGCGGGCGGCTAGCACGGCGAGCGCGGTAAAAAAAAAAGGAAAGCCACGCGCGGGCGGCTAGCGAGCTGCGTGCGCGTGGTAGGTAGGTAAGGAGCGCTCTAGGGCGCGCAGGCGCACGAGGCGCACAGTAGGTAGGTAGGTAGGTAGGTGGGCCCTAAGAACAGTCCTAGCGACGGACCTGCTCTGAAACCATGTCAGTGATAACGGAATGGAATGGTGGACTAGAAAGGATTGTGAGTACAAATATGAAACCCTAATGTTGTGACCCCCTATAGGCTACCCCACTATAGCCTACACAAATATAACATGTATAATGTTTGACATCTCTCTCTCTCTCTCTCTCTCTCTCTCTCTCTCTCTCTCTCTCTCTCTCTCTCTCTCTCTCTCTCTCTCTCTCTCTCTCTCTCTCTCTCTCTAATGGTCCTTGTATTGATATAGCAGTCAAGTACAAGCATGCAAGTCATGGCGGCCTAGATAACACACATGCAGGTCACAAGCATCACAGAACTACAACTCCACAAGAGGCTCAAGCACCGCGAAACAGTCCCCTAGATGCAACTCATCCCCAATTCCTCCCACGGGCGGGTTCTCAACCGCCGCCGCCTCCCCAAGCTTAAGCAGAAGGCCCACAGATTGGGCCCTTTGCAGGGCCACAGACCAGCGTTGCCTGAACTGGTGGAGGAACTTTGCAGCATAGAACGATTTGGAGTCGGCGTTGAAGTGGCGCCGAGCTGCAGTGTCCGCCAAGAGCTTCAAGAAGACTGGTACCTCTGCACACGGGCAGCCGTAGGTGTCCACAGCGAGAGGGAAGAAGGTCACCGTCTCTGGCAGGGAGGCGTAGTGCTGGATTTTCTTGTCCGCTTGCTCCTGAGCCGCCCAGCCCCTGCCCTTCTGCGCCTCAGGGTCCCTGATGCTAATAGGGTCGGTGATGGTGACGTCGCATACATAGACGGCCCCACTGCTTCTGTCTGTCATTGTAAAGTCGGCTGTCTGTTCCTCAACGGGGCAGTGCGCTGAGGACTCGCTGTGAACGATGAAACCCGCGTCCTGGGCCATACTGGTGGAGGCATCGCGCAGCTCGTTGTGGGTGTTGATGCGGTGCTTGCCCGTGCCGCAGCGGAGTAGGTGGTTCGGGAGGCGGGGGTCTGTGATGGCCGTGTGGTCCATACAGTCACAGTTCTTCGGCGTAGAGAAGGGAAGGGCCAGCCGAAAACGGACGGCATTGGAAAAGTGAGTGGGCCCTATCCTCCTGTTGGCCGCAATCGGGATAGCGGTCATCTCCCGCGTCGCCTGCACTTGCACCGCGTATCTGCTCCCATGCACCCTTAGCGCCAACGCGTGCTGGAGCCTCGTGTCAGTTCGCTCCAGCCGTTCTTTCTCTAGGATTTCTCGCGCATCGTCAGGTAACGCCGCTTCGCACTCCGACAGCCACGTGTGAAGGGGCGTGGCGGCGTCCGCGGGCAGCTGCATGTGGTCCCGCGCCTGCGCCAGCGCGCCCTCAGGGGCGCCGTCTAGTGATGCCACGAAAAGCGCCGCTTGCGTGAAGCTCGCGGCGTACCCGTAAACTCCCTCGACTAGCGGGTCGGTGATACCTATCCCTCCCAAGGACGGCGGCAGAGACGCCTGCGCCCAGACACGTGCTTGCTCAGTACGGCAGGTGGGGACGCGAATGTGGCAGGCTGTGAGCAGTGCCGCTAGCAGGTCTGTCCCCCACTGGCTCCAGGTGTCGCGAGGCAGAAGGGAAAGCGGTGTTGTTCTGGTGAGGTATGCCACGCGCCTCGAAATGCAGCGGGTGAGCAATAACGAGGCTACCTGTGGGTCGGCTTTCTCAAGCAGTGGCAGAGGTTTGGCCATCTCCTGCAGCTGACCCGACAGGAACTGCGACGCCCCACTATCAGGGCCCACGAAGCTTCCGAGCAAGCAAACTCCTTCCTGGGAGAAAGGTACTCCGTGCGGCAATCGATCCTTCGCTGCTGCTTCCCTGCTCCAGGCCGCGCATTTCTGCGCATTGTGTCTCAGCCCCAGGTGTGCCAGCTTCCCGGTGAAGTGATTGAAAGCTGCTACAGTGGCAGTCGCCTCCCCCAGGAATGTGACATCGTCGGCATATGCCAGACACAGCACCTGGGGGTATGCTGCAGCAGTGTCACGGAGTGCCGTGTGCATTCCCGCGGCAAACAGTAGAGGGCCAAGTGGGTCCCCTTGACGCACGCCCCGTTCACTGATCAGTGGGTCCGATGCAAAATTCGCATCGACGAGTAATTTCGACGGGTTACCGTAGGTCAGTTTCACCAGCGGCAGTAGTGGCGACAACTCCGGTCCTTGTAACGCTGTCGCGATGGCCTGTCGTGAAATGCTGTTGAAAGCATTTGAGATGTCAGTTTGCAGCACGAGGCTGCTGGGTAGCTTGTCCAGATACGCGCGTGCCACGTGTATAACTGCCTCGGCTCCTCCTGGCACAGCCACGCCGTACTGTAGAGGCAGGAAAAAGGCACGCGCGGCATCTCCCATGGCTGCGAGGGCTGCTTTGGCTGTCAGCCGAGTGATACATTCGCCGATGGCGATAGGTCGAGCCCCCCCACCAGGTTTGGCCAGAGCTATGAGGCGCGAAGCTGTCAATAGGTCCGCCACCGGTGCTGGGAGGTTGCCCCCCAAAATGGTGTTTACCAAGGCGTGCAGATGGGTGCTAACTCGTCCGTTCGTGATTGCCGCGTCGCGCATGTGTTCGAATGTCGTTCCCGAAGGCCCGGCACCGACCCCGTTTTCGCACCTCCCCAACAGTTTGGCGAAGTCAGCGTGGGTGATGGACAATTTTGACTCAGGTGTGGGTGGCCACGTCGTCTGTCCTGACTCGGCTGGCGGATGTTTCTGTCGAAGCTCCTCCAGAATTTCTGGAGTTGGTTTGCAGACTGGCGTTGACTCCAACGCCAGCACAGCGCGTCGCAGGCTACCCCGTTTCGCCAGGCCCTCGGCCCGGCTGATAACCCCAGTTTCGTCAGGCTGGTGACGTGGAGGTGCGGGAGTGTTGACCGCTTCGATCGCGTCCTTGTACAGTTGGTCCCACTCGCCACGTTGAAAGGCTCGGAGCCGGGCCTTGATCTGGGGCCAGTTCGGTTTCCGTGGCGAGGTCTGGCGAAGCGTCAGTCGTGGCAGGAAAAGCAGAAGGCGCCAACCTGCCTCTCTCTCTCTCTCTCTCTCTCTCTCTCTCTCTCTCTCTCTCTCTCTCTCTCTCTCTCTCTCTCTCTCTCTCTCTTGCTCTCGCTCTCTCTCGTTCAATGCTCACTGCGATTTTCTTAGCCCTTGTATTGTTTCAATAGTTTCTTCGTTATTCATTTTTCTCGTCATTTCATCACACCTCATACCCTTTTCTGTTCTTTTTTTGTACCGACTATTTCCTTCGGTCCTCCTTTCCACTTCCTGAACCTGTTTCTCAGGAGTCTTTCAACTCAGGAAGGCAATTTAAATGTGGAAAATGTGTATTGGTCACTTACAGGAGTTATCAAATTATTCATTTAACGTTGATTTGCATGTTGTTTCCGTATTATCGGATCTTTTTTGCTGGGTTTGCTGCTGTTTGTGCTTTTGATTGTGTGAATGCGTTTGCTAGTGTGTGCATTCATCTCATTATTTATATCATTTCTATCATTTCTCATTGGTTCATTGGCGCACTCAGTGACTCGTGTGTTTGCCACTTCGAACTGGATTTGATAGAGTGAACCTCTTTTTTAGAGTTAACAGATTGTATTGTTTCATGTGCTAGTTGATTATTCAAAGACTTTGCTATTGACTTCCCCCCATGCTAGGCAGGGGATGCGGTAGCCTATCACGCATTTGTATGAGATACTACTGGTGTGGTGCATTTCAGCATATCATATGCATACAAAAGCATGCGTGTATCGGTATTAGGTATGCATCAATATTTCATGCCTCATCATTACATCCATTTATGCATGTGTGGCGTGTAGTTCATCACTATTATTTATAACATTTATTACATGCAATTATCACAACAACATCAAACAGTAAAGGATATAATATAAACAGTATAACATTTATGCACAAAGCTATTACTACAAAGACAGCTACCAATATTTAAAGCTGTTCAACATGCACAATGGGAAGGGTACCACCTTAGCTGAGAAATTTTATTTCCATGTTTTATTATTAAAAAAACATGAAAAAAATAAAAACTTTCAAAATCGATCGTAAAGGGTTGCTTCGCAACAAAAAAAAAAACGCGCCCTGATGTACGGACCAAGCTGTATTCAAATGTGTCTCACTTCGGTTGATCCTCCGGTCCGCCCCTTCCTGGTCCGCCGTTGAAATTCGTCGTCCTGAAACGCCCTGGACTGGTCCGCCGGACCAGTGTGTAATCTAGGGAACCAGCATCGGACCATGACTTGTTTGGCCCTCAGATGCAATGTACAGTGGCACCTTGGCGAGCGCAACTGTAAAATTTGCCCAAAACCGGGTTACCATGACGCACAACTGTAAAGTTATGTTGACTGGCATTGAAAGGGCGGCGCGCACTGCCAAGTTTTGCGAAGGTAGAAAGGTGGGTTCGTAAGTGCTCGTCAAAAGTAGGGGTCCGAGGTGGACCGGCTCGTCGTGTCAACGGGAGTTGTGTTCGGCCCCGTCCTCGCTTGGGCGGAGCCGACCTCGTGGTCGGGTGTACGGGGGAGATGCAGCCGACCTGCAGCAGTGGGCACGGGGGCCACTGCAAGGGCGTAGTGTTGGGGGGCGCCTGGCTAGAGGGCGCCGAGAAGGTGGACGCTATCCTTGGCGTCTGGACGGCGTCCTGGGCGTCTGCTCGGCGTCCCGGGCGCCTGGACGCCGACTTGGGCGCCAACTGGAGCCTATGCTCGGCGTCCTGGGAGGTGGGACGCCGACCTGGGGGTCTGCTCGGCGTCGCGGGGCGCCTGGACGCCGACCTGGACGCCAGGACGCCGATTTGGGACGCCGGGATTGGTGTAGCCGGCGTCCGACTGGGCTGGACGACCAGGCGGGGTTGCCCGGTCGACTGGGATACCCGGGCGACGTGCGCGACGGTCGCCGGGGGTGGTATCCCGAGGTCGACGTGGCTGGTGGGCGCAGTCGCTGGCGTGGAGTCTGCCAGGCGTCTGCGCTGTGCTCGCGACCAGGAGTGGAGCACCAACCAGCTGCGCACACCTGCGAAGCAGGTGCACCGTTGTCCTGCGGGCGCAACGCTGTCCAGCCGACCTGCTGCAGCATTGGTACGCCGCGGACTTGCAACGTTGGCGCGCCGCATCCCTGCAGCGCTGGAGCGGTGCGAGCATTGCTGCGCTGGAACGCGGTCGACTGTGCTGCGCTGGAGGTGGACCTGCAGCCTAGCTAGCTCTGATGTAGTGATGCATGCCAATGTTGTTGCTATCAATATGAGAAATTTTTTGTAACAAAAAAAAAAAAAATTACAGATTGTGATTCGACTTGAAGAGGGGTTTGTTGTAAAGGAGACATTCTCCTTTACCTTTCGGCAGGTCCACGGGACCTGCCACCTAGTCTCATTTGCAACTTTCACTTCTCTAGCTCCCACCCTCCCCTCCCCTATACACTAGATCGTTTCTGCATATCTTCCTCCCATTTAGAATGCCATATGTATTCCATAATATCGAGTGTGCTGTAAACTAGAGTTATGAAATGCTATGACGACTGCACTGCACACTCCTCTGAAAGTCGTGTCACAATCTGAACTATCATTGTGATGTTTTCCTAGTGGAACTCTTGCCAATTCTCCCCGTGAACTAGCAAGTAGTGTGCGCACAAGGAAACGACTAAGGAACGAACGCAGAGATCACACGAGCACCTGTGCCTAGCCCGTAGTCTAGCTCCCGTTGCAGCAGTTATCTCCGCATGGTGCGGTGAGCGTGGATAACACCGCGAAGGCACCTTCGATTTAGCCGACTTAGCACTCCCCTAGCTTGTTCGTAGGCCGGCAGCTGTGCGTTAGTCACCATGGTAGGAGCCGTAGGTGACGCCGGGGTGGTGGACACCCTGGAGGCACGGCTGGAGAACGCGAGGAGGAAGCACGAGGCCAATGAGTATGGCGACCTGCCGTGGGCGGTCGTCGAGGCCGGGCTCCGAAGCATGTGGGCGTCGGAGCACCCTTCTCGGCCTGCTTCTCCTCGACCGGTGAACACCGAGGGCGGCGTCGACGTGGGCGTCAACGCCGGTGGTGACCAAGTCGGCAGCAGTGCGGGAGGCACGTCGAGGCAGAGAGGTGTGATACATGCCGATGAAGTCGGCGGCGTTCAGGTGCGAGGGGTGCAGTCGTCGGCGGCTGTAGGGACCTCGCAGGGCGACGTCGGAGGCCGACGAAGTGGATTGGCGCCGATGTCGGCGTCACACGTGACGGCAGGAGGGATTGCGCCGAGCTACGGCTACTTCAAGTTTACGCCGGACAGGATTCAGGTCACCCCCCTGCTGGTCGGTCGACCCGACATCCTCACCTGGAAGGAGGCAATCGAGCCTCAGCTGGAGATGGCCGGGCTGATCGGCTTCGCTCGGGGCACCGTGGCGACGCCGGAGGAGATCTACCCCGACTTGCGTGCGGAGTTTCGCGCCGTGCAGCTGTTGACCTTCACGGTCATCTCACGGTGTTGCTCGCCGGAAGTGCAGATCGCCCTGAAGTCGTGCAGGGAGTACCTCGACGCCGGCCACCGGGCGTGGCACTTCATCGAGTTGACCCAGGGTGGTCGTTTTAGTGTAACCCATCCCTCGAGCCCCTTTTTTTATATGACTGCCGAACTGAGCCTAGAAGTAGGTAAAGAATTTTCCTTTCAAAACTACATGACCAGCAATTTTTATTAATGCAAAAATGTGACTTTGTTCACAACAGCCTGACTACCGTAATATACATGAATCTTATATCATACAATTACAGTAATTCTGATATGGTACATCATGCATTAATTGGACCCAATGTAAAAATTATCCCAGTAAAAACGTCCCTTATCAATTCCTCCATCCCATACGAAAAAGTTCCTACCTTATTTTGGCACGTAAGGCCCTTCAGCCACTTCATGCCTGGTGCAGTGATTCTAGCATTCCACAGTGCATGCGTCTCCAAGTGTTTCATATTCATCACGTGCTTTAGGTCCGAGTGCGTCACACCTGGAGGAATGCAAGTGCAGTCTAATACTGCAGCCCATCTTCCATCACCGCACGACCATCCAGTGTGAGCAACTACAATGATGCCATTTCGCCCACGTGCAACATACTGGCAGATGTGACACACGCACACCTACGCATGCACAGTGCTCTGAGCACGGCTCTCGCTAGGTTTTGGGCCTGTTTGAAAAAAAATATATATATATGTATATATTACATATAGATACATATTTTTTCGTCTGACACTCAGATCACCATTTTTATGTTGTCTGAATTGTAAAACAAAAAAAAATTACAGAGTTCGATTCAGCAGACGAAAAAAAATCAGCGGTATGAAGTCGTTATACAGTGATCCTAGCTAGTTTTTCTCAATCAAACAAAGCCTAGCTATCCCATACATCTATCAACATGTAAAGCAGTCTTCGTCGACATGGGGCCGAGCGGCGACGTTAAACACGTGCGCGGCTTCAATGGGGCGTTGCAGGACGTCAAGGGACGGGGCACGGTTGCGCTGCAAGGGGAGGCCGGGAAGCGCGTGCTTCTCATCCCCGACGTGCTGTACGTCCCGGGCGTGCACGCGAACCTGCTGTCGGCCGGTCAACTGAAGGAGAACGGCGTGAAGCTGAAGGAGGACGGCGACGGCATGCTGCTCGTCTCGGCGACGGGCGACGTGCTCGGTCGAGCAACGTACTCCGGCCGGGTTCTCTGCACCGACCTGCGTCCCTGCCCGGCGACGCCTGCAGCGGAGAAAGTAGCTCTGCGGGCAATCGTCTCGGCTACGAAGGCGACGCCGGCCATGCTGCACGCGAGGCTTGCACACGTCGGCATGGACACCGGGCTGGACCTCAAGTCGGCGTCCGGCGCCACTTCGCCCTGCGTCTCATGCGTCGGCGGGAAGCTTGCAGAGCACTCCTTCCCGGATAAGGGCTCGGACGCCGAGGACGCCCTGGCCGTCGTGCACATCGACCTGTGCGGGCCGTTTCGTGTGGCCGCCAAGGATGGCAGCCTGTACTTCCTGCTGCTGAAGGACCGCAAGACCCGCTACGTGTGGGTGAAGCCGGTCGCCAAGAAGTCCGACGTGCTGCGGGAGTTTGAGCAGTGGCTGGTGACGGTTGAGCGGCAAACGAAGAAGTCGGTGTTGCTGCTGTGCTCTGACCGAGGAGGGGAGTTCCTCGGCAAGGAGTTCACCGCCTTCGTGGATGGTAAGGGAATCGTCCACGACTTGACCTGCCCGTACACCCCGCAGCAGAACGGCATGGCGGAGCAGGAGATGCGAACGATTGTGGAGTCGGTGCGGACGATGCTGCTACACATGGGCGTGCAGCACAACTGGTGGCACCTTGCTCTTCGGCAGGCCGTCTGGATGCGGCGACACCGGGCACGACGCCGTACCAGCTGCTCACCGGGAAGAAGCCCGCGTGTGGGGCTGCATGGCGCAGTTCCTCGTCCCCGAGCAGCAGCGTGGTGGGAAGCTGAAGCCGAAAGCCCGGTGGGGCCTTCATCTCGGCGTGTCGGAGGAGAGCAAGGGATGGGAGCTCCTCGACATCGCCGCCAACCGGGTGGTCACCACGTCGGACGTGGTGTTCTACGAGGACATGTCGCTGGAGGTGTGGAAGTCGGCGCACGGGCCGGTGTCAGGACGGACGCCGACCACCCCACCAACCGACACCTCCACGGCGACGCTGCCTTTGCTCGCCGAGGTTGGTGAGCCTGCGGATGAGGACGCCGAGGTCGTCCACCCTTCCCCTGCCCCTCCCCTCGTCGCTGATCTGCATGGGCTGACTCCGGCGTCGGCCTCCGGCGATGAGGGGAGCGGTGGGGCGTCGCCTGTGGCGCCGACCAAGAGCATCGCCGGTGGCCGCCGTGACGCCCAGCAAGTCGGCCTGGAAGTGAAGTCGACAGAAGGGACGCCGGGGAAGCAGCAGGCAGCAGCGCGGCCGACCCCAGAGCTGTCGGCGACCTGGCAGTCGGCAGGGGAGCTGACCGCAGGGGAGACATCGGTCGGGACGCCGACCGAGGTGCAGCAGGGCGAGCCGACCAAGGTGCAGCAGGACACCGTGGACAGTGAAGCCAGCAAACCTGAAGGGGAGCAGTCGGACGCCGGAAAGGCTGCGGGCAGCGACGAAATGGAGGTAAACCCCGAGCAGCCTGAACTGCGGCGTTCGGGACGAGTCCGGAGGCCGCCGGAGCGGCTAACCTACCATGTCTGCCTCCCGCCGGCCGCCTTCACCACGCTGTACGACAATGACGACGACGACCTGGCGTACGATGACGCCGACGAGGACGAGAAGTTTCCGGAGCTCGACCCCGACATGCACGCCGACCCCGAGCACCGCTGGGACATCGCGACGATGACGGTGAAGGAGGCGTTGGCAAGCTGGAAGGGCCCGGCGGTGAAGGCCGCCATGGAGGAGGAGATCCGCAGCCTCATCAGCAACGGCACGTGAGCGCTGGTTGAGCGGCCCCCCAGCGTCAACATCATGAAGAACCGGTGGGTGTTGATGACGAAGTACCACATCGACGACACCGTCGAGCGCGAGAAGGCGAGGCTGGTCGTGAAAGGCTTCACGCAGGTGTACGGCGCCGACTACGACGAGACGTACGCGCCGGTGAGCAGCTACGTCATGCTGAGGATCTTCCTCAGCATCGTCGCCGTCCTCGACCTCAACCTGATGCAGCTGGACATGAAGAACGCCTTCCTGCAGAGCAAGCTCGACCGCGTGCTCTACATGTACCAGCCGGACTACTTCAACGACGGGTCCGGCCGGGTGTGTAAGCTGCTGAAGAGCCTCTACGGGCTGAAGCAGTCGCCGCTGCTGTGGTATTTGGCGCTCAACGACGTGCTGGTCGGCGCCGGGTGGAAGAAGAGCCAGGTCGACGAGGCTCGGTATTTCAAGGTTGGCGACGATGGAATGGCCTGCTGGGTGTTGGTCTACGTCGACGACCTGCTCGCCGCCAGCAGCAGCGCCGCGATGCTGGAGGGGCTGAAGGAGCTGCTGGAGGCCGCCTTTGAGCTGCGCGAGATCTCGCCGGTGCAGAAGTACCTCGGGCTGAAAATCGTGCGCGACAGGTCGGCGAGGAAGCTGTGGCTGCACCAGCAGGGCTACGCCGACAAGCTGCGTAGGCGCTTCCTCGACCAGGAGCAGACTGGGCGCACGCCGAAGACGCCGGTCTCGGTCGACGCCTACGCCGAGCTTACCTTCGACGACGAGGAGGCTTAGGAACGCGAGGAGGAGGAGTACCGGCAGAAGGTCGGCTCGCTGCAGTTCGCAGCGACGACGACGAGGCCGGACATCGCCTTCGCCTGCAGCAAGCTGGGGAGCGGCCTCACGGTGAGGAGCGACCAGCACTGGTGCGAGGTCGACCGCTGCCTCGCCTACCTCGCCAACACGCGCGACACTGCCCTGGAGTTCGGCGGTGGTCCGGAGACGCTGGAGCTGGTCGGCTACGTGGACGCCGACGATGCCGGCGACAAGCAGAACCGAACGAGCACGGGCGGCTACGTGTTCGTCTACGGAGGGGCCGCGGTCTCCTGGTCGAGCCAGCGCATCAAGTGCGCGACGCTATCGTCGACCGAGTCGGAGTACGTGGCGGCCGTCGACGCCGGGAAGGAAGGACGCCGACTTCGCTTCCTCCTGGCAGAGTTCCGGCAGCTGGACAACGGGAAGCCGACTGTCCTTCACGTTGACAACAAGTCGGCCATCACGGTCGCCGAGGGCATGGGGTTGATGGGCAACCTCAAGCACATGGAGCGGCGACAAGCCTGGCTGCAGCACATGGTGAGGCGCGGGAAGTTCGCGTTGAGCTACATCCCGACCACCGAGCAGCCGGCCGATTTCCTGACGAAGGCGCTGCACTACCCGGCCTTCAACCGGTGCTTCATCGCAGTCGGCCAGGTGAGCCTGGCTGAAGTCGGCGACGGCGACGACGACGTGCAGTAGTAGGTGCCATGCCGTCATGCATGGCTGGTGCGGTGACTGGCGTGCTGTGTGTTGTGTGCACGCCGCCGAGCTATTCTCCGAGCAGTGCTGCCGTGTGGGCTGGGGGCTCAAGCGTGAACGCGGCAGGGGAGTGTCAATGGGAGTTGTGTTCGGCCCCGTCCTCGCTTGGGCGGAGCCGACCTCGTGGTCGGGTGTACGGGGGAGATGCAGCCGACCTGCAGCAGTGGGCACGGGGGCCACTGCAAGGGCGTAGTGTTAGGGGGGGCCTGGCTGGAGGGCGCCGAGAAGGTGGACACTGTCCTTGGCGTCTGGACGGCGTCTTGGGCGTCTGCTGCGTCCGGGGCGCCTGGACGCCGTCCTGGGCGCCAACTGGAGCCTCTGCTCGGCGTCCTGGGAGGTGGGACGCCGACCTGGGGGTCTGCTCGGCGTCGCGGGGCGCCTGGACGCCGACCTGGACGCCAGGACGCCGACCTGGGACGCCGGGATTGGTGTAGCCGGCGTCCGACTGGGCTGGACGACCAGGCGGGGTTGCCCGGTCGACCGGGATACCCGGGCGACGTGCGCGACGGTCGCCGGGGGTGGTATCCCGAGGTCGACGTGGCTGGTGGGCGCAGTCGCTGGCGTGGAGTCTGCCAGGCGTCTGCACTGTGCTCCTGACCATGAGTGGACACCAACCAGCTGCGCACACCTGCGAAGCAGGTGCACCGTTGTCCTGCGGGTGCAACGCTGTGCAGCCGACCTGCTGCAGCGTTGGCACGCCCCGGACTTGCAACGTTGGCGCGCCGCATCCCTGCAGCGCTGGAGCGGTGCGAGCATTGCTGCGCTGGAACGCGGTCGACCGTGCTGCGCTGGAGGTCGACCAGCAGCCTAGCTAGCTCTGATGTAGTGATGCATGCCAATGTTGTTGCTATCATTCTGAACTATCATTGTGATGTTTTCCTAGTGGAACTCTTGCCAATTCTCCCCGTGAACTAGCAAGTAGTGTGCGCACAAGGAAACGACTAAGGAACGAACGCAGAGATCA
Source organism: Closterium sp. Yama58-4 (assembly GCA_947470075.1). NCBI lineage: Eukaryota > Viridiplantae > Streptophyta > Zygnematophyceae > Desmidiales > Closteriaceae > Closterium > Closterium sp. Yama58-4. The sequence goes on along the minus strand of CANIUD010000060.1, from coordinate 372,455 downwards.
CACGAGCACCCGTGCCTAGCCCGTAGTCTAGCTCCCGTTGCAGCGGTTATCTCCGCATGGTTCGGTGAGCATGGACGACACCACGAAGGCACCTTCGATTTAGCCGACTTAGCACTCCCCTAGCTTGTTCGTAGGCCGGCAGCTGTGCGTTAGTCACCATGGTAGGAGCCGTAGGTGACGCCGGGGTGGTGGACACCCTGGAGGCACGGCTGGAGAACGCGAGGAGGAAGCACGAGGCCAACGAGTATGGCGACCTGCCGTGGGCGGTCGTCGAGGCCGGGCTCCGAAGCATGTGGGCGTCGGAGCACCCTTCTCAGCCTGTTTCTCCTCGACCGGTGAACACCGAGGGCGGCGTCGACGTGGGCGTCAACGCCGGTGGAGATCAAGTCGGCAGCAGTGCGGGAGGCACGTCGAGGCAGAGAGGTGTGATACATGCCGATGAAGTCGGCGGCGTTCAGGTGCGAGGGATGCAGTCGTCGGCGGCTGCAGGGACCTCGCAGGGCGACGTCGGAGGCCGACGAAGTGGATTGGCGCCGATGTCGGCGTCACACGTGACGGCAGGAGGGATTGCGCCGAGCTACGGCTACTTCAAGTTTACGCCGGACAGGATTCAGGTCACCCCCCTGCTGGTCGGTCGACCCGACATCCTCACCTGGAAGGAGGCAATCGAGCCTCAGCTGGAGATGGCCGGGCTGATCGGCTTCGCTCGGGGCACCGTTGTGACGCCGGAGGAGATCTACCCCGACTTGCGTGCGGAGTTTCGCGCCGTGCAGCTGTTGACCTTCACGGTCATCTCACGGTGTTGCTCGCCGGAAGTGCAGATCGCCCTGAAGTCGTGCAGGGAGTACCTCGACGCCGGCCACCGGGCGTGGCACTTCATCGAGTTGACCCAGGGTGGTCGTTTTAGTGTAACCCATCCCCCGAGCCCGTTTTTTATATGACTGCCGAACTGAGCCTAGAAGTAGGTAAAGAATTTTCCTTTCAAAACTACATGACCAGCAATTTTTATTAATGCAAAAATGTGACTTTGTTCACAACAGCCTGACTACCGTAATAGACAGGAATCTTATATCATACATTTACAGTAATTCTGATATGGTACATCATGCATTAATTGGACCCAATGTAAAAATTATCCCAGTGAAAACGTCCCTTATCAATTCCTCCATCCCATACGAAAAAGTTCATGCCTTATTTTGGCACGTAAGGCCCTTCAGCCACTTCATGCCTGGTGCAGTGATTCTAGCATTCCACAGTGCATGCGTCTCCAAGTGTTTCATATTCATCACGTGCTTTAGGTCCGAGTGCGTCACACCTGGAGGAATGCAAGTGCAGTCTAATACTGCAGCCCGTCTTCCATCACCGCACGACCATCCAGTGTGAGCAACTACAATGATGCCATTTCGCCCACGTGCAACATACTGGCAGATGTGACACACGCACACCCACGCATGCACAGTGCTCTGAGCACGGCTCTCGCTAGGTTTTGGGCCTGTTTGGAAAAAAAATATATATTTGTATATATTACATATAGATACATATTTTTTCGTCTGACACTCAGATCACCATTTTTATGTTGTCTGAATTGTAAAACAAAAAAAAAATTACAGAGTTCGATTCACCAGACGAAAAAAAATCAGCGGTATGAAGTCGTTATACAGTGATCCTAGCTAGTTTTTCTCAATCAAACAAAGCCTAGCTATCCCATACATCTATCAACATGTAAAGCAGTCTTCGTCGTCACTGTTGCTAACTACACAAATCCTAGTCAGGGTCACTAGCAACCTATTCAGAGTCACTGCTGCCGTTCACTTCGTCATCACTGTCATCCTCGCTTTCCACCAATGTCGACCTTTTCCTCATCTTTTCGACTAAGCCAGGGGTACTCAGCATCCATCCTTGCTGCTTTTATTACTAGGGCTTCTTCTCGAGTTTTATCTTCTCCTAATGTCAATGCTGCTGCTGCTGCTGCTGCTGCTGCTGCCGCTGCTGCTGCTGCTGCTATGGCCGATCTTTTCTTCGCACGCTTGCTCTGTCTCTCCCCTCAGCACACCAGCACACCCTTGGCAGGCTTGCGCTTCTTGGAAGTATGCCACCTCCTCAGTAAGTTGGGGCACTTTATGTCATAGCTAAGAAGCGAGATGGCCATCAGCTCCCCGAGCTTCACGTCGCACAAGTTCCCGTGAAGCCAGCTCGCTCGCACTCCACAGTACTAAGCGGAAGCACGGCGACGGCGATCCACAAGTGCACGAGATCTGGGTAGCATGTCGTCCAGTCGGGAGTGGACAACATGAGCTTCAGATAGTCTGCAAACCCCACATCCTCCTGGTGTGTGGCCATGATAGTAGAGGAGGTGACGATCTCCCTCTGCGCTCTTGCCCAATTAATGCTTGTGGTTGGGGCACACACGCAGACGTTGGTGCAAGGGGATTGTCTATAGCGGGTTAATCATGAATATGAACTGTCAATAAACACATCACTTTAGCATCAATTCATTGGGATTTAACGCACCTGACAGTGTCAAAACTGATTTATATGTTTGTAGGCCCATATAGAGTACAACACTTTTAGGGTTTGGTACTTGTAGTCTCATTAAGTTTTTTTTTTTTCCGAGGCCGATTCAACTTCTCTGGGGCCTGGAGCCTTCCCCTAAGGCCTTGCAGCTGTGTAGGCTTCACCAGTGGGGAACGGCGGGGGGGCCTTAACACCGTGCTGCTGGGCGAAAGTATTAATTCTTCGAAACGTTTGACCCTTCTCAACGCTCTGGAATAGGGTCCCCATATTACCTAGTATGGATTTTTTTCTGACTCTCACTTGAATAAGGCTTGAAAATACGAGAAGTCATATTCTTACTTGTCGGGATGAGAACGTCGTCCAGCTACACCACTACGCACTCGTTCATCTCCGCCTGGAACGTCGCCGGTGCGTTGCAGAGTCCGAATGACATCACTAGGTATTCGTAGGAGCCGTATCTAGTATGGAACACCGTCTTGTGGATTGTCCGCCATCTTGATCTGCCAGTAACCCGACCGTAGGTCCAGCTTTAAAAAGACTGTTGCACGACGCAGTTGGTCCAGAAGGTTGTCTATGCGCGGTATGGGATATTTTGTTTTGAACTGTCTGTTTATATTTCGCGGTAGTCGATGCACATCCGTAGACTGCCGTCTGGTTTTGGGGTGAAGAGATCTGGTGCACCGTAGGGAGTGGTGGATGGGCATATCAGCTTCTTCATATCTGTCAGTTTCGTCGGACTCAGTTGGTATGGTGCACGTGAGACGGGTTTTGCACCTGGTTCCTCCACGATCTCGTGTTCGTGGGTGCGTGCTGGAGGTACGCCTGCGGGTAGGTCGTCGGGCATTATATCCTTGTACTGCTCCAAGACCTCATTTACAGTTGCAGGTAGCTCCAAACTCGGCTTCTCCTCCTCTCCTGGTGCCATGACCAGTGCTAAGTAACCCGTGTTATCCGACCGTCCGTTTGAATCGTGCCAGCGTCGTTTCAGCAACGTCCCCTGTTGTAGGGTTTAGATCCAGCTTCTCAGCTCCACTCGTTTCCCGTTGTTGTAGATGCACGCCTTCCGATTGACCCAGTCGATCTCGGGGTTAAACTGCTTTAGGAAATCTCGGCCGAAGATTAAATCTTAACCCTTGATGTTGGTGTCTGGTAGCCTCGGCTTCCATCTCAACGCACCTATATGCAGCTGCAGTGATGCTTCGCCGTGGATGGGAAGCTTTGTACCGTCCACCATCGTTGCTGAGAATCGGGTCTCCCCCGTTTTCTCTCCAATTTTGTCCAACGTCCCGCGGTCATACACCGAGTGAGATGCACCATTGTCCACCATCGCCTGGAGGCGTCGCCCGTTGCAGATCACCTCGAGAAGTAGTGGTTGTTACCGTTCCGAGTAGCCGTAGATGGTCTCGCTTATAGAATTATAGGGTACGTCAAATCGATCATGCCTAGAAGCTGCTGACTCCATATCAGTTTTCAACTGAGCAGGGTTAGAAGGATTTATCCGAGGCTGATTCAGCTTCGTCTTGGCCTGGAACCTTCCCCTAAGCCTTTGCAGCTGTGTAGGCTTCACCTGTGGGCATTGGGAAGCCTTAACACTGTGCTGCGGAGAGAGAATATTAACTCCTCGGAATGCACGACCCTTTTCAACGCTCCGGAGTGGTTTGCCCAATCTCTTTGGTACCTGAATGATTTTTGAAGGCTCTTTCTTAGCCTCTAATTCTCCCCTGAAATTTTCAAAGGCTTGAAAATCACGAGAAGTAATATTCTTAGCTAAAGTATCTTTGTAGGACACCTTTAACAAACTCTTACTTTCGTGGGTGTTCGGTGGGAGTTTCCTAGTCGGTGACGTATTATATTCGCGCCATCACTTTCTCCTTTTTTCGCCCGCTCTGAAATCGCCACATCGTCGCCTTTTCGCCTTTTCCTGATCTTTTCGTGATCGCCACGTCGATCCGCGACTACTGGCGATGCTCATTTTTTTACTTCGGGGGTGCCGCACTGTCGTTGCCCTGCAGCTCTGCACGTGCCTTCTTCATATTCTAACACGCCAAGAGTCGATGTCATGCTGCGCTGCAAAATTCGCATTTCACATATTTTGTCGGCCGCTGCTTCTTGTCGATCTTGTCGATATCCATCGTGTTGGCTGTCGTTGGTGGTGCCGATCGCTTCGTGTCGAATAACCTGTTCAGCACATGGGGTTGTGTCTCGGGTTGACCTCGCGTCAGCGCATCGAATCTATCCGCTGCACACACCATGTCGCGGTAGTTACTATAGTTCGCAGCGATCACCTGTCGTCGTACTTCCAGTATTAGCCCCTCAGTATACGCTTGGATTTTCCCCTCCATTCAGGTCGGAAATCCGGTTGAAAAGGCTCTCCATCTGGTGCGTGTACTGTGTTTCGCTGCCGTACTGTTTATGCCGATGAATCTGCTGCTGTGCCATGTAGCTCGAATTGATCAGTTCGAAACGTTGAACTAAAGCTGCCCGAAAGTGCGTCCTTGACTCCTCGCCTCGGATCTCATTACTATTGTAAATCTTCTCGAGTGCTGGGCCTCGTAACAGTGTCGCTGTGAGCCGAATATGCATCGCATTGTGTGTCGGGTTCGTACAGGCAACGGCCTCGAAGTAAATTTTGAGGGTCGCAATGAATCGACGAACGTCGGAGTCTCTCGCATTTGGATTGAACATCTCGCGTAGCCTCGGACGTGCCGCCTCAAGATTCACTGTGGTTGCTGCTGGTTGAAGCGTCGGTGTCGCCGCCGCTGCTGCAGCCGTCGCTGTTGCATTCATTTCTACGTTCGCTGCTGCCGTGGCGGCTGCCGACTGGTTCGCGAGAAGCTCCTCTACTCGCTGGACTGCTGTCCCATCTGGTCCAGTTTGGTGTGTAACTCCGTAATTATTTGTATGGAATTATCACCATTTTCCTCCATTTGGCGATTTACAGGAAGAATTGCGACAGAATTAATTCAATTTTAGGCGATGGTTGACTTACTGCGAAATGGATCGATTGTAGAAACGACGAGCGCTGATTTTGTTGGTCGCGTAATTCTCCCTTAACCGAAATTCGCGTCTTATCTCGGCCGTTGAGCTGAAATTCGATCTGACGCTCTAGATTCCAACGTTTTTGGGGGAAATTCCTCGGGCCGTTGATGTTCGAATCGATCCGACGGTCGAAATTCCATTTTTTTCCGCCACTGAAACCGAGGAGGATTCGAAAACCGGTTCGAGGGGGACGTTAAAAAACAGCGCGGAACTGGTTTACGTACCCGAAATCGGCACTTTCGTCGTCGCCCCCGCGTTTTTAAAAGCTAGGTTTTAGCGTTCGAAAACTTCGCGTGTAAACATGCTCTGATTACCAAGTGTGAGGATCGAGGATTGATGTCCGAAAAGTGAGTTGTAATTGAATGATTCGCTTGGGTACAAGGCAAGGCTATATATAGGCTCGACACAAGGCAGGTAACCCAGGTGTTGTGCGAATGTTCTGAGGGTCGCGAAGTGTCTCGAACAGAACCTTCCCGAACTCGGTAGAAAGCAATTCGGTGGCAACTGACAAGGCTTGAGTTTGGTACACGTAACCTGGTTCGGTGCTATAACTATAATAAAATATAGGAATGCACCTAACCTAGGAAATCAAGCATATCTATGCATTGAAGTAGCATAATAAAGTCCAGGCAAGCTAGCAAAGCCAGCACAAGCTGTCGTACCCTCACAGGTAGACAGAGCGCTTGAACCAGATTGTGGAACAACTCGTGCACACATCGTGCAACGAAGACATCAGCAAGTGGGACTTGCACTTGCCAGTGTTGGAGTTTAGGGTTTAGGGTTTAGTGTTTACAACGATGCGAAGCATGCCGCAACAGGAGAGACCCCGTTCTTCCTCTGTTACGGTTGACACCCGCTAACTCCACAGCAGCCGACAGTACCTGCAACCGTCGAGCCCGCACACAAATTCGGTACCACAATACAGCAGCTTTGGAATTGGACACACAAGCATCTGCAGGACATACAGTCTTCGCAGAAACGCCCGGCCAATCGCCGTCGGCGTGATCATACCATTGCGGTTGGTGGCCATGTGCTTCTCAAGACATGCAACCTCAACCTCGGTCACCTTCCATCCAAGTTGCGACCTCGCTTCTGTGGGCCTTCCCTCGTAGAAGAGCAGGTCACTCCAGTTACATTCCGCTTGCACCTACCAGCTACTTAAAAGATTCATAACGCCTTCTATGTGAAGATTCGGGACCCAAATAAGCTGTACATAGGACGCAAACCTCTACCGTTGCCTCCAGTCCTTGTCAATGATAAACCCGAGTATGAGGTAGAAGCTCTGCTTGCGCATCGTCGTTGTCAATATGGTGCTGTGGAGTTTCTCATACATTGGAAGGGCTATGATCCTTTCGAGGATAGTTGGGTCTCTGAAGAAGACATGACTAATGCCCAACGTTCTTCGAAACTACCTTGTCAAGCAGGGTGTTACATCAATGTTCGTCATAATCTCACTTCCTTATTTTCACTCTATCTTATTTTCCCTATTTTCCTCTATTATTTGCACTTCACCTCGATCGGACAACTATTCTATTTTCTAGAGATTTTCAATCATTTCACTTATTTTGTATTTTCGGCACCGACAACAATGTTATACGGCACCGACAGCACCGACGGTGGTGTACAAGGCGTGATCTTGCCATGATCCAATGTGCCAATGAGCTTGCATGCTTATGCACACTTGTGACTATCCACTCTAAGAAGAGTGTGTTCTCAAAGGTTCGGATTATCTGTTGTTCCTATGTATTTCCGCGTATGAATACGTCTTGTACTCACCTTCAGTGCAACATTCTCGAGTGGAGATTCGGTCCTGTGACACGCTTACCGCTTGTTGCATAAAATGCTTACCTAGGAGGTCCATGATTCGAACCTCTCCTGACATATTGGGGTTGACAAGTCGCAGAAAATTCAGCACCTTCAGTACTATTGGCCTGATTCTAACTGTGACGTGTAGCGTTATGTGTCTTTATGCAGAGTGTGCCAGGCAATGAAATTGACACGTCAATGCCCGGCTGGCCTGCTGCAACCCCTCGAGCCACCCGAGCGACTGTGGCAACAAGTGACAATGGGTTTTGTGACGGGACTTCCAACTGGCGCGTCCGGCAACGATGCAGTACTTTTCGTCGTCGATCGCCTCACACTTTGCACCGTGTCGTACAACAATTACAGCCGAAGAAACTGTGCGCTTCTTAATCTCGACCGTCGTTTGTCTGCACGGCATCCCGTCCGCAATCATTAGCGACAGGGGACCGAACTTCACATCAAAGTTCTGGAAAGAGACATGGGCGCAGTACGGCACTTGGCTACACTTCTCATCGGCCTACTACCCGCAAACCGACGGCCAGACCGAGCGGACCAATCAGACGATGGAGCAGCTCATCCGCACGAACTGCCCCGACCTCGCTCAACTCTTGCTGAGTAACGCCGTCCTTCAGGATGCTTGGGTTGATACCTTTACCCCTGGAGGACAGCGTGTGGCGATCTGCACGTGTGCACGAGCGGGCCGTCACCTGGCCACGTTCACCCGTCGGCCTGGGTCGAGCCTGTACACACTGACGACTGAGCCTCCTCAGGTAGCTGTGCCTGGTCAGGTGTCCGCGTCCAGTTACGTAGCAGCCACCTGCTCGTGTCGCCACCTCTCACACCAGACTGTCCTCTGGCACCACCGTCTTGGTCACCCCTCCCTGCCACGCCTCCGTAGCATGCACTCCCGCCTCCTTGTCTCTGGCCTTCCCAGGTCTCTGCCCCCCCTCCCGCGCTCGCCTGCCCCGCCCTGCCTTCCTTGTGTCGAGGGGCGGCAGCGCGCCGCTCCTCACTCCTCCTCGTTCCCTCCCACAGAGGCTCCCCTGCAGACTCTCCACATGGACGTGTGGGGCCCAGCCCGCGTCCAGGGACAGGGCCACGAGCGGTATGTCCTGCTGGTTGTCGACGACTATACGCGTTACACCACGGTCTTCCCCTTGCACAGCAAGGGGGAGGTCCCTGATGTCTTGATCCCTTGGATCCGCGCTGTCCATCTCCAGCTCCGCGAGCAGTTCCGCACGGACCTTCCTGTCTTGCGTCTGCACTCTGATAGAGGTGGTGAGTTCTCCTCCGACCTCTTGCGGGACTTCTGTCAAGAGGAGGGCATCCTCCAGTCGTTCACACTTCCGGCCTCTCCGCAACAGAATGGGGTTGCTGAGCGCCGCATTGGCTTAGTCATGGAGGTCGCTCGTACCTCCATGATCCATGCGGCCGCTCCCCATTTTCTGTGGCCGTTTGCGGTCCGCTACGCTGCGCATCAGCTCAACCTCTGGCCCCGTGTCTCCATGCCGGAGACCTCGCCCACACTGCGTTGGACGGAGAAGGTTGGTGATGCGTCGGTGTTCCGGATCTGAGGCTCTCGTGCCTTTGTCCGCGATACCTCTGCGGACAAGCTCTCCTCCCACGCCATTCCCTGTGTCTTTCTTGGCTTCCCCCCTGAGGCACCTGGCTTGCAGTTTTACCACCCCACCTCGCGCCGTGTTCTGTCCTCTCAGGACATCACGTTAGACGAGTTGGTTCCCTTTTACCGTCTCTTCCCCTGCCGCACTGCCCCCCCCCCCCCCCCCCCCCCGCCCACCGCCACTCTTCCTCGCTCCAGGTCCCCCTCCGGTAGACCCCCTCCCCCTTCAGGGTCCTGCTCCTTCAGGTGTGTCTCAGGTAGACCCCCTTCCCTTGGTTGAGCCTGTCGAGGTTACTGGTGACTCTTGTGCTGTGTCTGGGGGTGCTGAGCCTGAGCGTGCGGAGCCTAGGGGTGCTGAGCCTGGAGGTGCTGAGCCTGGGGGTGCTGAGCCTGAGCGTGTGGAGCCTGGGGTTGCTGATCCTAAGTGTGCGGAGCCTGGGGGTGCTGAGCCTGCGGGTGCGGAGCCTAGTGTTGCTGAGTCTGGGGGTGCTGCGCCTAGGGGTACTGCTTCTCCACTCCGGGAGCCTCTCTCGCCGCGCGAGTGGTACGCTCAGCAGCTCCGCCTTCGGAGTGTCGCTGCTGGAGAGGGAGGCCCTGGAGCTGCTAGTCCTGGAGGTGCTGGAGGTACTGCTGGAGGTGCTGGAGGTACTGGAGGAGCTGGAGCTGTTAGTCCTGGAGGTGCTCGTACTGGAGGTACTGGAGCTGCCGGAGCTGGTGGTGCTGCCAGTACTGGTGGTGCTGGTGGTGCTGGCACTGCTGGTCCCGGAGGTGCTTGTACTGGAGGTACTGGAGGTGCTCTCTCACCACAGCAGCTGCGCGAGTGGTACGCTCAGCACTGCCGCCTTCAGAGTGGCGTTGCTGGAGCTAGAGGCATTGCGGCTGGAGACGCTGGAGCTGGAGGTACCGGAGGAGCTGGAGCTGCTGGTCCTGGGTGTGCTCGTACCGGATGTACTTGAGCTGCCGGGGCTGGTGGTGCTGCTGATGCTGGAGGTGTGGGTGGTGCTGGCAATGCTAGTCCCAGAGGTGCTCGTACTGGGGGTGCTGGAGCTACTAGTCCTGGAGACCCTGGAGCTGGAGGCGCTGGCGCTGGAGGTGCTGGGGCTGGCAGCCCTGGAGCTGGAGATGCTAGTCCTGGAAGTGCTTGTAGTGGAGGTACTGGAGCTGCCGGAGCTGGTGGTGCTGCTGGTGCTGGAGGTGCTGGTGGTACTGGCACTGCTGGTCCCGGAGGTGCTCGCCCTGGAGGTGCTGGAGCTGCCGGAGCTGGTGGTGCTGCGGGCTCTGGAGCTGGAGGCGCTGGCGCTGGAGGCACTGGAGCTGGAGGCGCTGGAGCTGGAGACACTGGAGCTGGAGGCACTGGAGCTGGAGGTACTGGAGCTGGAGGCGCTGGAGCTAGAGGCGCTGGCGCTGGAGGTTCTGGAGATACTGGAGGCGCTGGAGCTGCTGGTACTCGTACTGGAGGTGCTGGTGCTGGTGGTACTGGTGCTGGTGGTACTGCACAGCCGTGACTGTTCTTCGCTCCACCATCACCGTCGTCTCTACCACCGCCTAACTCAGTACTTGGTTCTTAGCCTTCCGTCTTCTACTGGCCTCCCGTTACAGCCAGGCTCCCCACTGCCTGCTCCTTCTCCTTACATTAAGCAGACAGTCTCGCTTACAGAGCGTTGTGAGCCTGCGTCTCGTCCTGCCTCGCCTGTTCGCGCTGTTCGCACTGGTCGTCGTGTTCCTCGTCAGTGTCCTTCTCCTGTCCTTGGTACTCACACTATGACACTTCGTCCTTCCTCTGTTCCACAGCGTGTCCCTCTGCCGTCTCCTCCTGAGTCCTCTCTTCCGCACGTTCCAGACATTGAGTCTGACCTGGTTTGTGCTGCCAGCCCTTCTGTCATGTCTCCTAGCCACTGTTGTCACAGACCCTTAGTCCACTGGTTTGAGTCCACTGCTGCGTCTGCCTTAGTCGCTGAGCTTGTTGACTTTGTTGCTGCTTCTCGTCTCGACTACGCCTCTAGACTTGTTGCTGAGTCTGAGTCTGTCTGTCCTCCGTCCGTCGGGGGTGAGTGTGCTCTTGGCACGGACGTCCTTGAGGATAGGCAGGAGGACTTTGAGTGTCTTGCAGCCGCTGTACCTCATCTCGTGACCACGCTGCTTGCCCCTGAGGGAGACCCGGATGCACCAGACATCCCGAACCCGCGCTCTTACGCAGAGGCGATTTCGGGTCCCTAATCCTCTCAGTGGCAGACAGCCATGGACGCAAAGATGGCATCCTGGAAGTCCACAGGCACTTACGTTGACGCAGTTCCCCCTCCTGGGGTGAACATAGTCGATGGCATGTGGATTTTCAGGGTGAAGCAGCCGCCGGGTTCTCCGCCTACAAGGCTAGTTACGTTGCACGAGACTTTAGTTAGCGTCAGTGAGTTGACTTCTTCGGGTGCTGCTGCACGTTGCCGCTCAGCGTGACTACAAGCTTCACTCTCTTGACTTCAGCACAGCTTTCTTACAGGGCAGCCTGCACGAGGAGATCTGGCTGTGCCGCCCACCTGGCTTCACTGGGTCGTTTCCTGCAGGTACCCAGTGGAGCCTCCGGCGGCCAGTCTACGGTCTCCGCCAGACGCCTCGTGAGTGGCACGAAACACTGAGGACGACACTTGCGGCTCTTGGGTTTGCTCCTTCGACTGCTGATCCGTCGCTGTTTCTGCGCACCGACACTTCGCTGCCGCCGTTCTACATCCTCGTGTACGTTGACGACTTGGTTTTTGCCACTGCTGACACTGAGGCACTTGCCCTTGTGAAGTCGGAGCTGCATAAGAGACACACGTTCACAGAACTGGGTGAGCTGCGCAGCTATCTTGGCTTGCAGATTACCCGGGACAGAGCACGGTGCACCATCACCCTGACTCAGTCACACATGGTGGACTTAGTCACACATGGTGCAGCAGGTCCTTCAGCGCTTTGGCTTCACTTGGTCCTCGCCACAGTCCACTCCTCTGCCTACCGGTCACTTGCTCTCAGCTCCACCTTTAGACGAGTCCGTAGAGTTGATTGGCCCATATCCAGAGCTTGTGGGCTGCCTCATGTACCTGATGACATGCACTCGACCTGACCTTGCCTACCCTCTTAGCATCCTGGCATGCTACGTTGCGCCCGGGAGACACCGACGAGAGCACTGGGAGGCTGCTAAGAGGGTGTTGTGCTACTTGTGCAGTACATCTGGCATGGGGCTCGTGCATGGAGGAAGGGGTCCAGTTGTCCTCACTGATCACTCAGACGCGTCTTGGGTTGACGACCTGGCTACGCAGCGGTCGTCACAGGGTTACACTTTCAGCCTTGGCTGCGGCTCTGTTTCTTGGCGGTCTACCCGCTCGTCTTCTGTTCTCAGCTCCACTTGTGAGGCTGAGATCTACGCCACAGCCATGGCTGCACAGGAGTTACGCTGGCTCACTTACCTGCTGACCGACTTGGGAGAGCTGCCTCGTTCTCCTCCAGTTCTGTACATAGACAACAAGGCCGCTATTGCCTTGTTTCAGGAGCACAGACTGGAGCACAGAATGAAGCACATCGCTCTGCGTTACTTCCTTGCTCGAGAGCTACAGCAGCGTGGTCAGCTTCGTCTTGCTTACGTGGCCACTCGGGCCAACACTGCTAATATTTTCACAAAGGCACTTCTGCCTGGTGATCATCAGCGTTTCTGTACTGCTTTAGGCCTTGTGCCTGCTTCGTCTCACTTGCTCACTGCGTGACTTTGCTTGTACTGTGATCTATATATATACCTGCATGCTTACTCTTGCTAGGTAGTGATCACTGTACTGTTTGCTCAATTTTATATAACTCTGCATGTGAACTGGCCTTTTGGCCATTTGCTTGTGCTTAGAATGTGTGGTGACTTCGTGATCCACCCTGAGCTTGTTTTTCTTTTCTTGACTGGTCTTGTGACCACTAGTTCTCCCCCACTTTGCCTATGGGGGTGTGTCAAACTATGATGATGCTTGTGATTTGTAGGCTGTAGTGATTTGCTTGTGATTTGCCCATAAGGGGTACAACCCAAATTAGGGTTAGCAGTTGTACCCACTTCTCTCATCAATACACTCATTCTCGCGAACTCTTTAGATAGGATCTGCCGAAATCACCCCCCTCCCCCGTTCACGCTGCTGCCACGCTGGTAGATGTCAAACATATTAAGTAGTCGGGCCTAGGCTTAGTAGCGTAGGCCACAGGAAGACTAGAACGAGGCGCCAAGTACGAGCGAGAGTTGTGTGCACGAACAGAAATGAGGAAGGAATGATTTTGTGAACTAGCAAGCAGCAGGATACAAATAGCAAACCCTAAGGGGCTGTACTCACTATTGAGTACCCCACTGCAGGCTACACAAATAACATATTCTGACACACCCCCATAGCCAAAGTGGGGTGTAATCAGCACAATGAGCAGGCATAGCAGTAGTTCACAATTATGAGCAAAGCTAGAGGCAGTCACAGAGGGCAAGTGAGGAGGAGGAGGCGAGACTGTAACAGGAGAGATGGGAGGCAACGGCTGAAGCTGCAGACACACGGGCAACAGGAGCGGCTGGCACAGTGGCTACCGGGACAGCGCCCCGGACTACAGAGAGTAACTGGCTCTCCGGCTAACTCTGAGCGGCAGAAGCAACGGACCCACGGGCGACAGGCGCAGCAGGCTCTCTGGGCTACCAGGACAGCGCCCCGGACTACAGGTGCTGCGGACGACAAGACGGCAGACTCCGTTCAACCTCCCCAAACAGTCCCACCCCCCTTACACACACCCCCTGCTGCACCCCTAGCGCCACTCCCTTCGGCTCCCACACCTCCACCCCCCTCAGCAGCAGCTGCAGAAGTGGGAGACGAAGGAGGAGGAGAAGGAAGGGGCGACGCACACGGAGCACCCCCACACCCGCACCCCCATGCTCGCCAGCCCACACCCCAACCACCGCGGAACGCACGGCGGAATGGAAGCAATGGGCAGCACGCGGGGGGGAGGGGGGGGGGGGGGGGACCGGGGGGGGGGTGGGGGGGGACGGGACGGGACGCAGGGACGGGCCGCGGGCTGCTGGAGGGGCGGCTCGCGCGGGTCTTGGGGCGACTACTGCAGGCACGGGCTGCTCCAGGGGCGGCTGCTGCAGGTGCGGGCTGCTCCAGGGGCGGCTGCTGCAGGTGCGGGCTGCTCCAGGGGCGGCTGCTGCAGTGGCGGGCAGCTCCAGGGGCGGCCGCTGCAGGTGAAAGGTAGGAGGGAGGGGGGGGGGGGCGGTAGGAGCGCGGCCCCCAGGGCGCCCCGACGGGCGACGAGAAAGGGAGCCGCGCGGCCCCCCAGGGCCGCCGCGACGGGCGACGGGAAGGGCGCCGCGCGGGCCCCTAGAGCCGCCGCGACGGGCGACGGGAGGGGACCGCGCGCGAGCCCCCGTGGGCGCCACGACGGGTGACGGGAGGGGAGGCAGCGCGGGCCCCCGAGAGCGCCTCGACAGGCGACGGGATGGGAGGCCGCGCGGGCCCCCGAGTGCGCCTCGACGGGCGACGAGAGGGGACCGCGCGCGGGCCTCCGTGGTCGCCACGACGAGCGACGGGAGGGGAGGCCGCGCGGGCCCCCGAGAGCGCCACGACGGGCGACGGGAGGGGAGGCCGCGCGGGCCCCCGAGAGCGCCTCGACGGGCGACGGGAAGGGACCGCGCATGCCCCCCAAGGGCACCACGACGGGCGCCACAGAAGGGTAAACCACCACACGCCCCGAGCGCGCGGCGGGCAGAAATTAGGGTTTCTGCGCCGTGCTCCACGGGGCGCGCGGCGGACAGTACGGCAGCGGAAGCAGGTGGTGGGCCCATACAGGAAGGCGGCAGTGACACGTCGCCCTCTGATACCATGTCAAACATACTAAGTAGTCGGGCCTAGGCTTAGTAGCCTAGGCCACAGGAAGACTAGAACGAGGCGCCAAGTACGAGCGAGAGTTGTGTGCACGAACAGAAATGAGGAAGGAATGATTGAACTAGCAAGCAGCAGGATACAAATAGCAAACCCTAAGGGGCTGTACTCACTATTGAGTACCCCACTGCAGGCTACACAAGAACATATTCTGACAGTAGATAGTACAACTGGCAAAAAAGGTGAAACCTGGCAATTTCAAGGGGGGCAAAAATGGTTCACGCCGAAACCCACATTCTCACTTCTAACTGTGGTGTTAAACCAATTATAAAAACTCCCAAGTTGTCTTTGTATCAAAATCCTTACACTTTAAGAATGTCGTATAGAGAGACCCAGATGTTATATAGCTTTTTCCGATGAGTACCCCCCCCCCCCCCCCCCGCCCACCCTTTTTTTGCTGTTCTTATCATAACACCCTAGGGTGGTACGTCCGGGTGATTACGGTACCCTATTTTGTTTCTCCTCCTGTTGCCTGCCGCATCCTGCAAAGCCGTATCAACTCAATGAAAAAGAAAACGAAGTATAGAAACATATCGAAGTAGTGGTGGGCCCTTGACCTCAATAGCAGAGTGAATGTAAAATGCTTGAGATGGATTAAAACATGCAAATACAGCAAATATAAATAGTAGTACAGGGGAATTCGAAACGAACTAGCTAGCCATGTACTCTAAGGTACATTTCCTTATCACAGTGAAAAACAACCGTGCGACTCCAGACAGTTACGGAACTGTCGGGGCAGAATCCTCGCCACTGCTGCTGTCTGATGGTACCTGCCCGACGGTCCATATCATCTCGTAACCGTAAGACCTTTCGCGACACTCCCGCCTTTTCGAATTCAACCTCGGTACTGCGTGCTTCGAATTCATTACTATTCGTAACACCCCCCTTCACTCCTGGCCATAGATCGAAGGACCTGTTTGACCACTCCACTGAGTTCGGAGCAGTGCTGGTACTGCTGGCGTGGCAGTCGCTTCGTAAGAAAATCTGCTGCCATGTCACCCGTTGGGTAATACGTCAAGTCGACCTTACCCTTGTCCACTTCGTCCTTGACGAAGAAATACCGCAGCGCAATGTGCTTGGTGCGGTTGACGAATGCAGGCTTGTTTGCGATGCAGGTTGCACTCTGGTTGTCGCAGTACAGCCAGGCGAAAGGTGGGCGAAGCTGGAATTTTCGCCTCCTGCAGGAGTTCCTGCAAGTAGAGGCCCTCGCGAACTGCTACTGTTGCTGCGCTGAATTCCGCTTCGGCCGTTGACATGGTGGCAACCAGCTCCTGTTTCGGCAAGCTCCATGAAATTGGTCCTGTCAGCTCGAGGTGGAACAGGAAGCCAGTCCTGGACCGTCGATTGTCGGGGTCTGCTGCGTGATCAGCGTCCACGTAGCTGATGAGGTTGAAGGATTGGGTCGGCACTGTTGAGTAGAAAAGCCCAACCTTGGGCGTTGAAACGAAGAACCATAGGGCGCGCTGCAGATCCAGAAGGTTCTAAGCCGTTAGTTTGTGAGAGTACTAAGCCAACTGGCTCACGATGTAAGAGAGCTCAGGCCTGCAGGTAACGGAGGCGAAGAGCAAGCATCCCAGCTGCTTCTGGTAAGTTTGGATTCCTGCGGGGGATAGGGCTTTGTTGTCGGGTTTGTGGTTTGGTCCGGGAGTACGATATCGGGTGGAGAGCGGTGCAGGTAAAATCTTAAAGCGCTTCCCAAGCTCCTCTGCATACTTAGCCGCTGAGAGGTGGATAGCTTCTGGCACGTAGGAGATATTAAGTCCCAGGAACTGCTTCACCTCATAGTTGCAGGTAACGTCAACGCGCCCCGCCAGATTCCTCACGAACTGCTCGAGCAGTTTGTTGCTTGACCCTGTGTATAGCAAGTCGTCGACGTAGACGGTGAGCAGAATGCAATCTCTGCAAAAATCGAGGCGGTACGTTCCAGGGTCATGGGGCATCTACTTGAAGCCTATTTCGGGCAAGATGTTGTGCAGGTACTGCTGCCACAGCCTTGGCGCCTGCTTTATCCCGTAAAGGGATTTTTGCAGTTGGCACACGCGCGAATCTTCTTCCCCGTACGTGTGAGGCTGCTCCACGTAGATGAATGCATATACTAACGCGTACAGGAACGCGTTTTCACGTCGATTTGGCGCAGCGGCAGGTGCCTTGCAGCGGCAATGGCGATGAAAATTCTGACAGAAGTGTGTTGGCTAACAGGCGCAAATGTCTAATCGAAATCAATCCCGTGTCTCTGATCGTAGCCGCGCACCACCTAGCGCGCTTTGAACCGTTCGATCGTGCCGTCTGCTGTGGTTTTCAAGCAGAAGACCCACTTCCCTGAGAGGATCCTTGCTCCCTTGATTGCATCGCGCTCGACGAGCACGCAGGTGTCTCGGGATTCAAGCCCCTTAATCTCCTCGTCCATTGCCTCGTGCCATTCTTTACTGTGTGGTCTAGTGAGAGCTTGGCACGAAAATTTTTGGTTCGATGACACGTGGCGCCATTCAGGTGGCAGTGTGGAGCCCGAGGAGCAGCAGCCCGGACACGGAGCTGTCATGGCGGCGCTTCCGGGATGACCTCCTGTACATCGTCGTCGTCGCTTTCTGGCTCAGGTGGTGCTGGTGGTGTTGCGCCTCTGCCGCTTCCGCTCGTTCCACCCATTCCTCTTCTAGAGGAATCATCGTCGTCGTCGTCGTCGCTGCTGTGGCGATTGCCCCTCGTGAACTCTCCTCTAATGTCTTGCTCCAGAATCGCTGCGGCGACTTCGTCCTCAGGTATGGCATAGCTGTGCCCGTCATTTGCGTAAACACGATTTGCATCCATTTGTTCGTCGTGGCAGGGTTGCTCGAGGAAGAGTCGTTTGTAGAAGATGACGTCGCGAGCGTGAGTGGACTTCTGGCTGAGTAGATTTAAGATTATCTATGCCTTGTGCTCGTGGATGATGCCGAGATGAATCCCCCAACGCGAGTGGCTCGAGGACTTTCCGATGGTTGACGTCGGCGGACGATACTGCACCATGCACCCCCACACGCGGAGCATGGAGGTATCCCCTTTCGTCCCGGTCCACTTCAGGTGCGGAGACAGATTGCCTGTAATGGCGATGGTTGAGAGTATATTATGCACCCGCACGGCATGGTGCATCGCGTAGGTCCAGTAGATCGGCGGGAGCTTGGACTGCTTCATCAGCGCCCGTACCTTCGTCATAAGCGTGCGATTCATGCGTTGCGCTATGCCTTGCTGCTGGTGCGCGTAGGGGAGAGAAATGTGATGCTCGATCCCCTTTTGCGCCAAATAATCTTGCAGCTCTTTGCTTCTGAACTCCGCTGCGCCGTCCGATTGCCAAATTTTCAACATCTCCCCAGATTGCCGCTGTGCATGCGCCAGCCATAGGCAGAATACTTCGTACGCCTTGCTGCACACTTCTACGTTCACGACCCACACGTAGCGCGTCCCAACGTCGATGAAGGTGAGCATATACATCTCCGCAGTGCCCCACGTTGAGGAAGTCGCTGTACACCTTGTACAGCTTGGGGTAGCGGTTGGTTCCTGGTTCGAGCAGCGGGAATGGCTAGGGACTCAGCGCAGCTTCGGGGCAGACAGTGCAGTTGCGCAGATGTGTCGCGCCTCTTACTTTGGCACCGTCTGGACGTAGGAGTGCGCCAGGGGCGAAGACGCCAGCTTCGATGCAGCTTTTCAGTGTTGCGCGCGAGGGATGTCCGAGGCGCTGGTGCTAGAGCGGATCTGGAGGTGCGCATGTAGCGTGCGCGAGCTTTTTTAGGGTCTTCGTCAGGTACTGGGGCAGTTTTTGCTGCTGCTTCTTCTGCTTCTACTTCGTCATTAGCGGTCGTCAGCATCAACGCCAAGAATTCGTTGTCGCAAATTTCGGAGAGAGAAATATTGGTCCCAGGGATGTTTCCAGGGACAAAGGTGGGTTCACGTTGTTCGGGGGCAAGTTACGAAGGTGGGTTCACGGTTCATTGTCCCAATCGATAGTATACTATGGGTCGTGGTGCGGCTGGATATCAGGTGGAGGTAACGCGGGTGCAGTGCGACGCGGGGGACGACCGATGGGAACAGTAGCAGGTTCAGGCTCTGGTTCTTCTCCCCCCTTTTGTTCTTTGCAGGAAGTTCCTTATCCGCTGCCGTCGCCGCCAAATGCGGCGCCCCAGCCGCCACCTGCGTTAGCCCAGGTTCCGTCGGTGTCGCCCCAACCGCTAGTGTCACTTGTACCCCAGCCGCCAGCACTTCCCTTCATTGGAGGCGCTTTCTTCCTCTTCAGCGCCCCATGCAGCACATGCGAACGTGCCGGCATTCGTGATGGTTGACGCCGTGGGCGAATGGCAATCCCTGCATATGCCACCTGGATCAGGGTCGTGCAGCGCCAGCTCGCGTGTGTGAGGATGATGCGGCACTAACGGTCTTCCGTCAGGGTGCTTCCAGTCCCTACGGTTAATGTGTTCGAAGCGCAGTGGAAGGAGATCGATTAAGTCGTTCGAGTCGCCGCTCCAGCTCGAAGCTCCAGGTATGGAAATCTTTGCCGTCAAAGCAGACACACATATTTATTATTTATATACTCAGGAAACTTGATTGCGCAGAGAGAATCGCTTCTTTGTTGGGACGGGGAGTCTTGGGGGTTGAGCCATTTGTGTCGAGGGAGAAGGTGTGCGGGGCGGCGTTCTGGCCGTTTGAGGCCGGTTGAGTAGGTTGCGTGGAAGTTCCCGAGTTGCCATTCCGCAATGTTTGGAGTCCTTGCTCCAGGCTGGTGAGTCGCTGAAGCATTTGTGCGATCACGGCGATTCCAATCGTCGTCGTTTCCTCGCTCATCACAGCAGGGTTGGGTTGCGCTTCAGCCGTCAGATTTGTCTGACCACCAGATCCTCCGGCCATTCTCACACGCGAGCGTGTGCCGGACGCCACTTTCCATTCGTCGAAGATTTCGGAAGTGGCTGTGCGAAGGATTCCCGAGTCGCTCTCATACCATGCTACGATCAGAAATTGATCGTCCCTAGGATCACCTCGAGAAGGTTTGCACACCTCGGAGTAGTGGTGGTGGGCCCCTGACCTCAATAGCAAAGTGAATGTAAAATGCTTGAGATGAATTAAAACATGCAAATACAACAAATATAAATAGTAGTACAGGGGAATACGAAACGACCTAGCTAGCCATGTACTCTAAAGGGTACATTCCCTTATTACAACGAAAACCAACCGTGCTACTCCAGACAGTTACGGAACTGTCGGGGCAGAATCCTCGCCACTGCTGCTGCCTGATGGAACCTGCCCGACGATCGAGATCATCTCGTAACTGTACGACCCTTCGCGTCACTTCCGCCTTTTCGCATTCAACCTCGGTACTGTGTGCTTAGATTTTGCTGTGGTTAGGAGCGCACATTAATGCTTCATTCATTACTATTCGTAAAAGCCCTAAACGCATTCTCCCACAATCAGATTCGCCAAGTGGACCATGATCTAATTACGTATTTGCATGATGATTGATTTGTTTCCCTATTCAAAGTTATGAATTATAATGCTTGTTACATTCCTCACAAGCGCGCGAGTGTTGCTCCTCACAAGCGCATTGCATTATTATGCCTCCACAGAATGAATCTCAGGACGTGGTCGATCTTTCGGAACTGGGGTTAGTGTTGGACCTGGAAAAGGGTTACCCCTAGTTGTATTTTTCCAGCGATGTACCGTTTAAGTTAGACTGAAACTTCGCGAAACGCATTGTCAACCAGACACCCGAACGAAAAGTGCGACGAGCTATGAATTGTGGTAGTGTTTTGTAACTACTCGCATTAGCGAGCGTGAAGGACGAAGCAACCAATAGCCATGTTGCAGACCCCCGCGTCGCAGCCCATCTAACGAGTACCCCAATCGACCCCTGCGCTGCTGGAACTGGTTTGCATGGATCACGCCATCAATTCCAAATTTGATTTATTGCCTTCGCTGCATTATCGTCCCTGCATTATCGCCTTTGAGTTATTTTGTGACTTCGATGACTGGTTGGCGACTCGAGCTTATTGTGGACCAGTCAGTGTCCGCTTGACAACCCCCAGCAGCGTAGTGAAGTCCTTGTGCCTATATTTTCCGTATCGTAACTCCACACTGGCAGTGCAAACTGAACAGACTCGACAGTCCTATACTCAACAATTCAACAGCACCACCTTCAAGAGTCAAATTCGTCACTAGGCAGTAACTATCATGATGATGCTACTGGGATTCCTTCTCGTCCTGGCCATGTCTTGCGAGCCGCCAGGCAGCGAAGGAGCTCGTGGCCGGCTGCTTCCCTCCAATGAGAAGGATCGACGTGAGATGCTCTCACCCCCGACAACTTCTTTTTGTGTGTGTCAACGCAGCATGTGTCCTTTCCTCGGCGGTTAAAAAAGCGACTGAAATATAGTATTTGAGCCGAACCGAATGCAGGTAGTACGTGCTCTTCCAAGGATCTAACGACCCATCCTTCGAGAGTTCGCCGAGAAGGCTCACAGGGTCATTGATGATTTGAAAGTTCGCACACTCGTCGAAGCGCGCCCAGCGCAGGATTGCAAAGGGCAGGGCTACGAAAACGCTGCAGATATGTTATTTTTCTGATGTGAATTGACAGTAGACTGGCAGTGGCCTTGAAGAGCTGATTTTTGAAGGGCTTACGAGCTGCTCCCTCTTCCCTCTTCTTCGCAAAGCAATCCGTAGATGATCACGGCCTCTTAACTTCTCCCTACTTTCTTCCCCCTCCAGGCGGTCTCTCAGTCCAAGCTTCCCTCGGGCCCTCGGTTTCTGGAAACGTTGACTCTGGCGATTCGTGGGCTCACTTGCGTGTCGGAGATGGTGCTCCAGTGCAGCGAAGAAGAGGAGCAGGATGAAAAGTTGAAGGACGAGCAGCTTCAGGCTGCTGAGCAGGTGAGCTTGAAACTCGAGAAGCAGATAATGCTGGCGGCAGTTGGAGACATCGCGGATTTGGCAGCCCCCCAAATTTGGCTGTCGTAGGTTTATCTACAAAAAAACACACAGAAAGTCCCAACACACCCCCAAAACATCCCACCAATTTCGTAACCCACCTGTCACTGCCTCGAAGGCCCGCATTGTCACCGCGTCGCCTCTCTCGTGTCGCACATTACAAGTTTACCGCGAGCCGCATGTCCATTTTCAGCGGCCCGAACAAATCAACACGTGCTTACCTCATACAACCAACCCGTTTGAAGCTGGATACACCGATGTTAGCTACACTACGCAGTTCATTACACGAAATATGTTGCATCAAATGTCATCGCAGGTCGCTCGTGTCCCACAACACACTGCATCTGCTGTCCTAATTGCTGAAACTTGTGGTCCTACATGACACAATGTCTACAAATAAGTAGAATTCACGTCCGCGAGCGCGTCCACAAAACAAAAAGCCGTCCTCAACCCAAATGCTGCGCCTACTCACACAGCAGAAACTTGTTCAGCAGCATGACCTTCTTGTTCACATACGACTTGCACACATGCACCACCCGCTTGATGCACTCCACGTCCACCACTGAGTAGCGAGTCTCTACCCTCCCTGGGGTCAGCTGCACGCAGGTGGTCATGGGGCAAACTCCGGCCGCCTCATAGAACTTCACATATGCGTACCTCCCCTCCGTCCCCTCCGTGTCCGTTGCCCAGAACACGCACAGGCATCGTGCGTACCACTCCTCCTTCTCCGTCTTCGCCCTGACGGCGACGTCCGAAAACCACATCTCGGACGGGCTGGCCTTCACAAACGTGCCCTTGGCCACAAGCTCCCCGCCACGCGTACGCGGAATGGCCACCGCAGTGTGTACCTATACATACGGCACTCAAAGGGAACTCAGCGCATGCCTACACAAAACAACCAGTGGACGCCCCCCCCCCCTGTCATTTAAAAACACACCTCACTGTCCGCGCAACGTCCAGCGCAATACAATTGTGCTCACCTTGATGGCGGTGCCTGTCACACCTGCGGCTGCCAGGCACCTGCCCAGCTCCTTCATGTCTGAGCCTAATGCCTCCTTGTACGCCCACAGCACCGCGTCCTCTCCGTCGCTCACGTCCGCCGTCCTCGACTTCCTCGTCAGGACGTACGTTTGAAGCCTCACCGCCTGAAACAGAGGACATCTGCGATATGCACGCAAAGCACAGTTTTTTGGACCCCACTGTGTTCCACAACGCACCATTTGAGACGCCATTATAGAAGAACACCACCACTCTGTCATATATCACCGGTGTGCACGGCCCCCTCTGCGTACATCCACTCGTTCTGCATACCTCCCAGCATGCCCGTCATAGTCCGTCATCCACTCCGCATCCCATGCCGTCATACGAGTCAGCCGCCTAGGCCATCTCACCTCACGCAGCGCACTAACGTACTGCCTTCCTCCCCCCGCCAACGCCGCCACCTCCTGTGTGATCTCCCTCTGCACCTCCTCCTCCACGATTCGTCGGGGGATGTCCTTCCAGTTACTCCCGCGCACGGGCACCTTCACGGTGCCCTTGTGGGTGTGCTCCCACAGGTTCGTTGAGTACTCAAACGGCAACCCCCGGAGCATGATGCCGTCAATGAGATGAATGATCTGGTGCACCTTCGGTAAGTTCCACGCTGACGCTTGCGATCGAAAAGCGTCCTGCACTGCGTCCACCATCCTGTGACACGACAGCCATGCCTCTCATGATTAGTGTGATCTGTAATCATGCATCCAACCATGCCGTACTTCCCCGGTGCCGCACACACACCCATGCTTACGAACGTGACAGAGCATTGGATCCACATCACCCTCCACACACCACATCCGTCTCCCACCCACACGCCCACCACACATGACCCCACTCACATGTACGCGTTCTGCCGCACGTCACTGAGTGTCCTCTCCGTGTGCTTGCTCACGCCGAGCAGCGACTTGTAGAACACCGTGTACCTCCGGAACGCTCTCACCTCCTTGAAACGCTGCTCCTTCTCCTCGGCTCGCACCCTTCCATGTTGTCCGCGATGAGTATCGGCATCACTTGCATCATGCCCCTGTTCTCGAACGCCGCGTAGTTTGCCCGTGACTTGAACCAAGAAGTGCCACCCGGGATCCGGACCACCGTGGAGCGAGTGTCCTTCTTCTGCTCCTTCTTGCGCCTGCACACGGACGACAGAAGAGCCCCTGAATCAGTAAAAAAAGGACCAGCGCCCCTGCAGCCGACGTTGACCCGGGACACCCACCTCTCTAGCTCCCTCCTTTCCGGCTTGCTGAGGGGATAGATGAACTCGTCCACCATGTGTCCAAGGAACCCTCCGTCCAGCACATGCAGCACGTCCGCCACGCAAGCGAGAAATACGTTTCCCCATGTCGTCTCTGAAAAATTCCACCTCTCTAGTACCGTCTGCAAGCAAGTGGACAACAAAACGCTGTCTGCACGGTAACTTGAACAAACTTCAAACGGTGACGACATGCATTTTCCTCGGCAGCGGACCTTGCTGACCTGAACGGGGTGTGTCGACCATCGTCTGCGGATCTTGTCAGCATCGTCCTTCTTTGTAGCGTTCTGCATCCACGACACCACCTTCCGGTGCAGCTTAACGGTCCTCACTGTCGTCTCCGTCCTCAGGTCGGCCAGACTGGTCTTCTTGATGTAGCAGGAGCTGCAGGGCCGGTGTGAACCCTGCTGCATTGTCGCCGTGCACCTGGACGACTCGGGGTAGTCTCCCACCTCCGCAAACAAGCATGGGATACCCTTCACCACTTGTCCGGATGCATCTGTCACGTAAATGACCTTCAGCTTTGCGCTGCATCCACGAAAACAGGCCGCAACATCTCAGCAACACAATACACGCCGAGACGGCATTCCCCACCAACATGCCACAAACTACTAACCCTCGATGCTCCCTCAAGAGTGGCTCAAAAATAATAGCTATCGCCTCCTGAAACACACGGGTCTTCTCGGTGGACGTGGCCCAGTCAGGTGGAAAGGGCAGCAAGCCCGCCATGACGTGGCCTAGCTCCAACCATCTCAGTGCCTCCGGGATGTTTATCATACTTATTAGGACTGGCCACGCTTGTAGCCTCCCGTTGGCACTGGCGTGCGTACTGTCACTGTACACGATCACACCCAGAATGATCCCCACCTGCCCCGGGCGGCTAGCATGAGCCTGTTCCATCCATACTCCGGTGTCGGGGGAGCTGACATGCCTCTTCTCCTCCGTGTCCTCCTTGTCCCTCCGCGGCTCCGTCACGAATCCCTCTGAGTGTACGAACGTGCGCACTAGCTTCTGCACCAACTGCAATGCACATTAATCGACAAAACTGGATGTCAACCCCAAAATGTGCAGCCTCCTCAATTGGCGGACAAATAATGGCACACCACATGTCTCAAACCTCAAAATCACCAGCTCCATATGAAATGTAGCGGAAGGTTTGCCATCTTCCCACTGGGCCCGTAGCATTTGATTACGGTCTTCTGCCAGGGCACAAGATCAGGCGGAGCCATCATCTTACCGAACCTTCTCACGTCGACAAAGTTCATCCAACGTCGGACATCTCGCACAGAGAATCGGGGGTTCGCGAATATGTTGAGCAACCTGTTAACTCCCTTTTCGACAGGTCCGCGTCACGGAAAAAGATGTATAGCTCGGTAAGCGTGTCGAAACCGTCGTCGATACTACTTATGTCACTCTTCGCATCGTCGTTCTGCGCAATCGCGTCCGCGGGTGGATCTTCTGTTGCCGGAGGCTGGCTGGCGGGTCCTTCTGCATCTCCGGCGGCGTCAGAATGACGGGTCCGGGCAGGTGAGGGTGGGCGTTCGCCTCGCATGGCTCGTACTGCCTCTCTGTACGCCTCTACGAGCCGCTCCGCCCTAGCGTGGTTGATCTTCCGTCTGCATCGTGTGTTGCCAGCCAAGTGAGACTGCAGAGTATTATCATCCACGTGCTCGGCCCCACACGCCTCGCAGGCGTTGCCCAACATAGCTCCACTGGGTACTAACAAACCCTAATTCTACGCGTGACTGAACACTCTGAGCCTGTCTATATTGTATTTCTGCGTCCTGGCCCAGATGCGGGACAACCACTGTACGGTTCATCGGAGTTGTACGCGTGTCTGTCTACGTCCGAGCAGTTTGTCCGAACAGTTTGGTTACTCCCCGGTTGTAAGTGGTTAGGCATGTGACGCCCTGTTTTGCGCCATAGATGTACAAGCCTGTTACGTACGGCCTGAGCACTGAACCATTTCGGTACAATGATAACAGGGTCTCGCTAAGAGTCAAGCTCTTTCCAACTCATTAACATTGCTGTCCGGTAACATTGCAATAAATTTTAAAAATAACCACTGTGAGACAGTAGCACGAATTGCTGTCAAATCTGGCAACAAAACATTCTTAAATTACAAATATCACGCATCCAGCGCAGGCATCCATGGATTTGGCACCACAGTACATACATGGTCCCACTTGTGGGGGACATCGTAGATTTGTGGCACAAGGTAAGCCCAGCAGGCTCAATAGGCTCACCTAATCTTTGTGCACATCCAGAAGTCGTACTAAACCATCGTTCCAAATAACAGAACAATGAAACATCATGTGCTAAGCCGACAGCCCTTATCACAGCCCCGTGGCCCCATTACGATAGACCGCATATGGTGTACCAGAAAAGCACCCGAGTGAGATTCCTGGCCCACTTGCGTTGAACGCTTCCTCAAACGCCAACATCCCCTCTCCTCCCAAATCGCAAAAGACGCATGTGTCGCAGAGAGAAATTAGGGTTACTTATGGTGCGCAACAGCCCGTTTATCTCCCCGCGTGACGGTCCCCCTGTGTGACACCGGTTAAGTAGCCATCGCAGATGGGCAACATCGAGATGCAATGCACCCTCAGCGTCCGTCTCAATCGCGTATACATCTGCGCGCGCATCTTCCGCCGCAAGATATACGGGCCCACGAAACTCGGGCATCGCAGGCAGGCCGCCGCAGTGGACGCTGTGGGCCCGGTGCGCGTATAGCGCTGCTTCATTCGGTAGTGCAGCGCCACACATAGAGCAAGGGAAGGTCGACTTGTGTATGTACGATGTCACCTTGGCGCAGGGAGGCTAGGCCAATGTAACGAGGAATATTACACGGAGTTTAGGGGTTCTAAAAGAGGTGAAAGAAACAACAACCAGCTCTCCTCGAGGGAGTAGTACGCCCAGCAGCAAGGCTCATCGAACCCTATTTCCGCCTCGATTATGCAGACTTGGAAACAACTTGGTTACGTTTCATGAGTCGCACACCACCGCGCAGATAGGAGCAAAGCAAGGCTCTAGACCTAACGTCTAGAAACGTGAGAACGCACCCTATGCGCCCGACCGTAGGCATGGGTTGCAGTGTTATACACTGTACGTGGACCGTCAGCATTCGATATGGTTCTTGGTTGCATCCTCGCTTATTGCATCTCCGCAGCGTGTTACACTGACACAACAAAATTTCACAACATACAGACCACATGTATGCCACCTTGGTGGCATAGACAACCCGTCCAGTAGCGCGAGTGTTATGTGGACACTAGGGAGCCTCATCCACACGGTGGACACCATTCTAGTGCCAGACAAATCGGTGTCCACCAACTGAGACAGTGACGTGTCACACCATTATCCACTGGGCTGGACGAGGATAGTATCACGGAGGTGGACACTCATGTGTCCATCCCACTGCACTACACCCAGGCCTCTATCACGTACCGCAACGTACTATAAGCCACCGTCCCCCCCTTTTCGGTAGCATACGACGGTCCGCCATGGCTGCATTGGCGCACCTTCTTCAGTCCTTGCAGGCCCGTCCCGATGACGTGTTCTGCTTTGTGAAGACCCCCTTGCTAGCTACAACGCTGCCGTATAGCAGCCACTTCGACCCTGATTTGGGGTACAAGCCCAATGTCGAGCTGTGCGTGTGTATCCTCTTCAACGCTTCGGGGAGTATGGTCTTACCTCCGACCGTAGTCAGGCGACGCACTGGAGCTCGCCCGTACCGACACGGCCTCCGTGATGGCGGCCACGTGCATCTTGTTGGATGCACGTCATTCTGAGTGCATGTCATCCTAACGTCCTGCCGAGTGCTCGTGCTATTTGTGCTTGCATGATTTGCATGAGCATATGTCATTGTGCATGGCTGTTGGATATTATCATCTCTGTGTTTTCTCCAAGTCTACATGCTTGATCATGCAGGAGAAATTCAGAGCTTTCCAACGATACCAAGATCGCCTTATTCCGACCAAGATCGCCCAAGTTACAAGATTTCCAAGATTTGGATTTCTTATTACCTTTTGGGGTTATATCTAATTTGGGCGGTTATTGGGACATGACTATAAAGGGATCTTTGGTTGGGTGGTTAGGAAGGCAACTTTGACTTTTGGATTGGGGTGGCTAGAAGTTTCTAGCATGGGTTGCAAATGTTGCAACACCTAGGCAAAATCCAACTAGATTGGATTTTGCATGTGACACCTCAAGGACCTCATGATGAGGGTTGCATCCTTGCTGCTAGGAAGGTTCCTACCATCCTTCCCTAGCTCTTGGAGAACCCCTTCCCTCTCATGGTTCTCTTGGAGTCCCCAACTCCAACCTTTCTATGCTTCATGCTTGTATTTCCTCCATCACTCTAGTCAGCAGCAGCTTGACGTTTTCGATTGGTTCTCACTCTCTAGACCATCTTTCTAAGTGATTCAAATTGGAGATGGTAGATAATCCGAAGGCGCAACATCCTACCGAGCGGATTTGCGTTTAGTTGAGTAATGAGTTCGTCGTAGCTTCTCGAAGTGACGGATCCTGTACAACAAGTGGTATCAGAGCGGGTAGTCGACTTTGAGACGACGAATCGTCGCGAATTCTCAAACAATGTTGACGAGTGAGACCGTTTTCTAGTAGCTCTGCTCGAATCGAAGTATCCGGTTCGCGACGGCGTTTTTCGTAAAGTCGAAATTTCTGGCAGAATTCTCTCCAAACGATTTCTCAAGTTTCCACCGTTCATAAGGCCTCAATATGACTGGAACGGACTCCAGAGGTGCTAATGGCGAGATGGCTGGAGCTAGAGAGGCTGGAGAGCAGGGGGGAGTTGCTGGTGGTGGAGTGGGGACTCACCAACCAGCCAACCCTACGCTACCCTCGACTTCTACAACATCTCCAACAACCGTGGATCCCGTGAAGGCGTTCTCTATTGAGAAATTCATGGGGGAGGACTACGAGCACTGGAGCTTCCGCATGAGGCTGATGTACACCCAATACAAGCTATTGGATCTGGTGGAGGGGAAGGAGAAGATGCCGGATGCCGCGGAGCTGAAAGGAGCGTGGATGAAGCGATCGTTCGACGCGTACATGCTCATGGTGCAAGCGGTTGGAGGACGACAGCTTGACCACATCAAGGACCTCTTGGGTGATCCAGAGTGTGGCCCCAAGGCTTGGAGGAAGCTTCTGGATGTGCACTCACCGACACACGCTACCGGCATCGTGCTACTCGCGCGGCGGCTGCGCGACATCAAGTTCGTTGATGGAGAGCCGATGCAACCGGTGCTGGACGAGATGCGCGACATCTTTACGAAGCTCCAAGGCGGCGGTGTGGTGTACCCGGAGCTCGTGCAATGCGTGGAGATCGTGATACGGCTGCCGGAGTCGTGGTCTGCCCTTGCGATCAACCTCAACTCTCAACAGCCCCAGTGGAGCGTGGATTACATTCGCGCGCGCATCCTAGAGGAGGACTTGCGGCGGCGGAGTGTGGAGCGCTCGGAGGAGGGGGCTGGCTATGGAGTTGGAGGTGGGAAGAGTGGCTTCAAGAAGAAATGGAAGGGCGAAAACAAGGACAACATGAAGGAGGATGGCGGCGGGGGTCAAGGGGAGGTGTGCTTCTACTGCAAGAAGCGCGGACATCGTTGGCGGAAGTGCTACCAACGACCCAAGGATTGGACCCCGTCTTCATCGAGCAACGAGCATGGTGGCAAGAGGAGTGGGGGAGTCATGGGAGCTAGTGGAGAGGAGAAGGATGAGGAGAAAGATGGCAAATCTGAGGAGCGGAAGGCCGGGTTCTTCTTCTTCGTGAACGAAGGTGCAACCGACCTCGCTATGGCTGCCAAGGTTCTCCTACACCCTCTCACCCATTGGGTGCTTGATTCCGGGAGCTCTTGGCACATGACTCCTCGTGCGGACCTACTCGATGAGATTCAGCCCGCACCCATCTCTACAGTCAGATCCGCGACGGGCGCCAAGGCCAAGGTCATGGGCATGGGATGCGCCAAGTTCATGGGAGCGGATGGAGAGCTCGTGGGGCTGAAGAACGTGCTGTGGGTGCCGGACTTGTGCGCGAACCTGATTTCTACCGGCCGGTTGGGAGATGCGGGTGATTGGCTCGGAGCGCTATCGTGCCTACAACGATAAGCGCCTCATTTGGGACCTGCGGCAGAAAGGGGATGTCCACAAGGGCATGTGGCAGATCCCGGTCCTCCCTTGGCGGAAATCGGGCAAGGCGGCAGCCGCGGCATCTATGGAGGAGAGTGTCACTGAGGAGGAGCAGCAAGGTGTGCAAGGAGAGGAGCTGATTGGAGGAAGCGCGGCGGTGAAGGCGTCGGCTACCTCGGGCCAAGCGGATTGGGAGACTTGGCATCGGCGGCTCGCACACGTGGCTGTTTCTACATTGGAGGTGATGCACAAGGAGAAGTGCGTGCATGGGCTGCAGCTGCAAGGAGATGGCGCTCACTATGGCAGCTGCGAGGCGTGCATGCAAAACAAGTTTGCGCGGTTCCCGTTTCCACGTGCGGAGGGATCAGCCAAGGCACCATTGGAGGTGGTGCACATGGACCTGGTGGGTCCTATGAGGACGGAGGGGACTGGGGGAGTGTTGTACTTCCTCACCATGGTGGACGAATGGAGCCGTTTCACGTGGGCACGTCCCTTGTCCAAGAAGAGCGATGCTGCAGCGGCGATCAAGGAGGATTGGTTGCCGATGGTGGAGCGGCAAGCGATGCGGCTGGTGAAGGTGCTGAGGAGTGACCGTGGTGGAGAGTTCCTTGGAGCGGAATTCACCAAGTTTCTCAAGAGGAACGGCATCCGACACCAGCTGACCTGCCCAGGAACACCGCAGCAAAACGGCATTGCCGAGCGTGCCAACCGGACCATTGGCGAGGCGGCTAAGACTCTGTTGGGGGCTGCAGGGATGCCCTACAAGTTCTGGCCTGAAGCTGTTCGCCATGTCATCACGGTCAAGAACAGGGTCTTGACGCATGTTGGCGACAAGCACTGGGTGCCGTACGAGCGTTGGCTTGGAAAGAAGCCATCCATTGACATGCTGCGGGTGTGGGGCTGCATGGGGCTTGTGATGGTGCCTAAGGAGCAGAGGCACAAGCTGGAAGTTGCTGCTGTGTGGGCTGTCCATCTTGGGATGGCTCCTGACTCGAAGGGGTGGCTGATGTGGGACCCCAAGAGCAAGAAGACGCCGGTTTGCCGTGGCGTCAAGTTTGTGGAGGACGTCATGTACAAGGACTGGCAGCAGCAGCAGCAGGTGCAGATTGGCTTGCGTCCGCAGGAGATTGAGCGGTTTGTAGTGGAGGAGGTTCAGCTGCACCTTGATGATCTCCCTGGGTCAGAGCTGACCAGTGACCACAGTGGCGGTGGTGAGCAGCAAGTTTCTGGTCCTGCTGCGGAGGAGGGGTTGGAGGATGAGTCGGCACGTGTGGACTCACCAACTCAGCCCGAGCCTGCTGCAACCGCCAAGGTCACCAAGAGGAGTGTGCAAAAAGGAGCTTCACCACATGGGCAGCAGACTGCAACCCGCGAGAAGAGAGTGGCAGCACCACCTTCAAGGCTGAAGTATAGCCGTTTGGGAGGACCCAAGCAAGGTGCCATGGCGGTTCAGGCGGATGAGGGAGAGGATGAGGAGATGGCCTTCTGTTTCTTCACACCCTTGCCTGGAGAACCAGCCACAGTGGAGGAGGCACTGAGTGGACCCCAGAAGGAGGAGTGGAAGGCTGCCATGGATGCGGAGTTCAACAGTCTCATTGAGAATGGGACTTGGGAGCTTGTTGAGTTACCCGAGGGGCGACGGCCGATCAGCAGCAAGTGGGTCTTCAAGGTGAAGAGTGATGCTGATGGTGCGCTGGAGCGGTTCAAGAGCCGCTTGGTCGCCAAGGGGTTTCAGCAGAAGGAGAAGGTCGACTTTGGGGAGATCTTCGCTCCCGTCGTTAAGCCAATGACTTTGAGGACTGTGCTGGCTGGCGCAGCTGTGAAGGGATGGCACGTGAAGCAGATGGATATCACCACAGCGTTTCTCAATGGAATACTGCTGGAGGATATCTACATGGCGCAGCCCGACGGCTATGAGGATGGGACCAGCCGGGTGTGCAAGCTCAAGAAGGCCATCTATGGCCTTAAGCAAGCGCCCAGGTGCTGGTACGAGAAGCTGGAGGAGGTGCTGCTGAGTGGAGGCTTGAAGACGTCCCAGGCGGATCACAGCTTGTTTCTGCTTGGAGAGGGGGAGCAGCTGCTCTTGTTGGTCGCTGGTGTATGTCGACGACATACTGCTGTTCTCACCCTCCATGGAGCAGATTGAGAGGGCACAGAAGCTGCTGGTGGACAACTTCAAGTGCAAGATGCTGGGGGATGTCCACTACTACTTGGGGCTGCAGATTGAGAGGGATGTTGAGAGGAGGTGGCTGAAGGTGCATCAGTCACATTACATCTCTGGTGTCATGGAGTGGTATGGTGTGACTGGGGGTCGCACTGTGATGACGCCATTCCCTGCAGGCTTCAAACTGAAGAAGGCAGCTGAGGAGGATGATGTGCTTGAGGATGAGCAGTGGAATGAGTACCAGTCACTCATTGGGAGTGTGATGTATGCAGCTGTGCATACGCGACCTGATGCTTCATTTGGAGTGGGGCAGCTAGCCAGAGTTGTGCAGCGGCCCACTGAGGAGCAGTTGGAGGTGGCAAAGCGCTTGGTGCGCTACCTCGGATCAACGGCATTAACTGGTGTTCAGTTTTCAGCTGGTGGCCAGCTGAAACAGATTGGAGCAGATGGGATCACGCCTGGAACCTTGAAGCTGTCGTGCTTCACCGACGCTACGTGGGCCTCGGAGGAGGAGGATCAGTCATCAGTTGGCGGCTTTGTGTGCATGGTCGGAGGTGGACCAGTGAGCTGGAGGTCCAAGAAGCAGAGTGAGATTGCTCAGTCTTCCGGAGAGGCAGAGTACATGGCGATGTACCATGCCATCAAGGAGATCGTGCTCCTGAGGAAGCTGCTGGAGGACATGGGAGCTGAACAGCAGGGACCTACACCACTTTTCTCTGACAGCGAGGCTGCTATTGGCATGGCCAATAATCCTACCTTGAATGGGCTGAACAAGCACATGAAGATTAAGTGGCATTGGGTGAGGCAGATGGTGAAGGAGGGAGTTGTTGAGCTTCACCATGTGAAGGCTAGCAAGCAGGCGGCAGATTTTCTTACCAAGAGACTTCCCGAGAGTGCACATTGGAAGTGTGCTAAGATGTGTGGCATGGCAATGCACTAGTGTGGGCAGCGGTTTCACGAGTACATGCGTGTCAGTGTGTGTGCATGCAGTCCGTTAGTCTGAGGGGGAGTTTGTTGGATGCACGTCATTCTGAGTGCATGTCATCCTAACGTCCTGCCGAGTGCTCGTGCTATTTGTGCTTGCATGATTTGCATGAGCATATGTCATTGTGCATGGCTGTTGGATATTATCATCTCTGTGTTTTCTCCAAGTCTACATGCTTGATCATGCAGGAGAAATTCAGAGCTTTCCAACGATACCAAGATCGCCTTATTCCGACCAAGATCGCCCAAGTTACAAGATTTCCAAGATTTGGATTTCTTATTACCTTTTGGGGTTATATCTAATTTGGGCGGTTATTGGGACATGACTATAAAGGGATCTTTGGTTGGGTGGTTAGGAAGGCAACTTTGACTTTTGGATTGGGGTGGCTAGAAGTTTCTAGCATGGGTTGCAAATGTTGCAACACCTAGGCAAAATCCAACTAGATTGGATTTTGCATGTGACACCTCAAGGACCTCATGATGAGGGTTGCATCCTTGCTGCTAGGAAGGTTCCTACCATCCTTCCCTAGCTCTTGGAGAACCCCTTCCCTCTCATGGTTCTCTTGGAGTCCCCAACTCCAACTTTCTATGCTTCATGCTTGTACTTCCTCCATCATTCTAGTCATGCAGCAGCTTGACGTTTTCGATTGGTTCTCACTCTCTAGACCATCTTTCTAAGTGATTCAAATTGGAGATGGTAGATAAGCCGAAGGCGCAACATCCTACCGAGCGGATTTGCGTTTAGTTGAGTAATGAGTTCGTCGTAGCTTCTCGAAGTGACGGATCCTGAACAACACATCTTCGTCAGACAAAGAGCGGCAAGTTGTCCGCAGAGGTATGCCCAATGGTATTTCGGAAATGAGCAGACAGTTGCTGGCCATGCGGCAGTAGCGCATGCTCTCATTATCCACTTGCGCTTTCTATGTTTCTGTTCTTCAGCGAGTACATTGGCAACTTCAATGGTGACCGTCTTGCGCACAACAAGACGGCTCTACTTCTCGTCTCCGGCAAGCTCCACCGCTCTCTGGACGCGTCGTGTAAGGAGGCCGTTGTCTCGGGGTTCCCCGTCCAGGAGCTCTCCAACACTTTGATCGTTAGCATTGGTGGTGTCGTGGACCCTGTCAACTTCCCCTGGTTCAACGGCGTACTCGAGATGTTCAAGACAATCTTCCGCAGCATTTACTTGACCTTCGTAACCACAGACGCAGAGTGGCACGCACGGGGTTTAATTCCTCTCATTCTGTACGACAACCTGCCGGTCTGGGTGGGTAGGGCGTGGCGCCACACGCCGCCTTGGGCGGTGCATCTCACGTGGGCACGGTCTGGCGTTATGCCAATGGCGTGGCGCGAGCTCCTCCACCTAACCGAATACCCGCCTACGGCCGTGACTCGCGAGCCCCTCATCAAGCAGTTGGTACAGCTGCAGGTCCACATCGACCGGTTCTCCAGAGGTGTGCCGCGCTTCATGGCCGCTACAGACAATGCCTCATGTGACGGTCGGCTACTGTCGTCCGTTCGACGGCCGACCCCATTGGATGCGTCTATCGCGGGAGGATCGGCCGCACTGCGTCCCATGCCTGAAGGCATAATTTCTCGCAAACCTAGAACCCGACGGCGCTTGGTGTGCGCGGTAGCGCAGTCTTATGTCCGCACGGCGGCAGAGATGGGCATAAGTCCGCGCGACGTCCCAGAGCGAGTCGGGGTCGAGAACGACGACGTGGTACAGCGTCTTCGCCGAACCCCCCTTAAACGCGCCCGCCGTGCCACCACGGGACATGGGAGGTCCATATGCAGTGACAGCTCCAGCGAGGACACAGCCAGCCTTTTGTGTCTGAGCTCACCCCTTGCTTCATCCAACAGCGGAAGCAGCTATTAGGGTGTGTCAAGGGGTGACCAACCTGGCGTTCTCTGCTGGTGAACGGCTGGATAGCACGGTGTTAGTATGATGTTGTGTTGTTCATTCACGATTTTATTTTCATGTTTGTATCGGCACACGCTATACAATGTACTTCACCAGTCCGGACGCTTCCAACCACACCTGCTTGCATGCCCGTTGTTCAGTGATGTGACAAGGTACAGCTCGGACAATGCTGATTTGCCTATCTTGATTTGCGGCGGCTTCGCTGTGATATTAACTATCCGCGTTGTACTGGTGTTTGCTGAAATTTTTATGCGGTAACACTTTGTAACGGAGCAAATGTTAATTCGTTGGATATCACGAAGCCAAAACCAAAACCTCGGATCCAGAACCCTCTGTTTTGGCGCGCAATCACCATCTGTTGACATGTGGACACATCATGCGATGTCTCTGCTTGTCCGAATTCCGTCCGCTCCGCATTCCATCACCATCCTCTCCAACCCAATGGCTGAAACAAGGCCAAAACTGTCCATGTAGTTGTTTGAGCAGCTAGACAAATAGCGTATGCTCCCGCCTGTTCAGTGGATATCAGTTTCGGCCCTTCCATTTATGTCCATTGTAGTTTGCGTCCAGTATGAAGAGAATTCGTGGACGGGGTGCTAAGCGCGAGGACACGGAAGGGTCTCCTCCCCGCGGTCCACACGTCACGGGCCTAATAGCTCGTATGCTTACTCACCCGCCGGGAACGGACACCCAGACGCCCGATGCTGACCGGCAAAAAGGCGGGGACAACACGCGCGATACAAGGTCATCTGCACAGGGGTGGAACGTCGGTGGCAGTGGCGTTCCCGTCGACGACCAGCCAGACGACTTGATTAAGAGACTACGAGATCCATCGGTGCGTCGAGATTTCCGAACTCTAACCATATTCGGACCTCACGGCGTGGGATGTCAGATCACAGGAAAGGACGCTCTTACTATTGCGGACGGGAAGTATATTGCCGACACCATAGTCGATTTCCACAACATGTAAGATTCCACCGGTCGGTTGCTTGTATGTGCGTTATGTTTCCACGCATGAATCAGAGTCGTTACCTGAGTGTTGTGGCCGTGCGTGCAGACTTCTTACCATCAGACATCCTAAACTGAAAGATGGGAAGACGTGGTTTACACTGGACACCAAGTCGTTTGTATACGCAACGGTTCTGGACAGGACCTGGCCGATGGGAGGGTCACCATGTATTTTCGATGTGGATAACGTGGCCATTCCAATCATTGCCAGGTGGATGCACGAATAGCCGTTGCCAACGTCCCTACCGCGTTGCTGATTGTGTGGGCCTGACATCGTATTCCTGTGCAGGAGACATTTCTCGCTGGTGGTCGCTCTTAACCTCGCAGCAATGTTATCAGGGAAACGAGCTGACCGCGTGACGGAAGGTGTCAAGCTTGTGCACTACGACAGTGATGGCATGCACGCCAGGGACGCAACTATCATCGATGGTGTGAGGAAGTAAGTGATTGTGCTACTGTGCATCATGCTGTACGCAGTTGTCCGAAGGACCGGTGGCTGACATATGTTTGTGCTTGACACAGGACACTTTTCATGATCCACGAGGCGCAGCTGCCCACGGACGACCCTGTCAAAGCTGCTGCTAAACTCCGGGAAGTAGAGCACATAGTCATACCGGTGAGGAATGTTGCATTCGTGTGAGGGTGTTCGCCTGCCTGTTTGATGTGATGAATCTGGTGTGGATTCATTGAGTGCTGTCTACCGACACTTTCCCACCATGTGATCCTGGCAGAAAGAAGGGAGTCCACAGCAGAGCAACGACAAGGACTGCGGGGTTTTTGTGTGCATGTACATGAAATACCTCGTAAGGTCGGACTTCGCCACGGTTCGCATGTGGGTGTCATGTGACGGTGTCACGGCCAAGGACTTTCGGCGCGGCATGCGCGCAGATGTGTGCAGTCTCGCCACTGGGGAATTGATGATGCAACTGCTACTGGAGGAGATTGACGTGCCCCTTCAGCCCATTCCATTGGTGGGAGACCAGGGTGTACTGATGTTCCCAAAGGATGATGACGTGCGCCTGGAGCTGGCACGGATGTCGCGTGAGCGTACCAACCTGGAGCTGGGAGGGTTCGTGTTGGCCTCAGCGGTCACGAGCATCGCAAAGGCACTGGGGTATGACGTCCCAGAGCTCCGTGCCGCATGTGCGCATGAGCTGAGCACGTGTGGGACGCCTCTTCTCCGAAGGTCGTCCGCGGCGGAGAACTTAGCGGAGCGACAGGGCGCACAGGACACACTGGCCAATATGTTGCACGAGAGACTCGAGCCCCTACGTCCTGTCCCCGCGATATGGGCCCGCTAACAGCAGGAAGACAACTGCGCAACTCGCGTGGCGCGCAAAGACAGCACTGAGACACCGGGTCCGCCCACCCCTGATACCTCACCAGACAAGGGTGGAGGCGTAGGATTGAGAAAGCCGCGATCTGCAGCGGCGAAGTCAACGGCCTGTGCTGGCTCCGGGGAGAAAAAGAGGGGTGGCACGAGCGAGTACACAGGTGTATGGTTCGAAGCGCGGGTACGGAAATGGTGCACAAAGTTAACGGCCGATCTGAGTACTGGACGTCAGATTCGTCTGGGTGCATATCAGAGGGAGGAGGACGCGGCGTACGCGTACGCCGCAGGAGCATTCGTGATACGGAGGAAGGACACCTTTCCCAAGGTCATGGAACTTACAGCGGGCGAGATGGCAGCACTGGAGGGGTGCATTGAGGATGACGTACGACACCTCGTGCATAAACGGCAGTGGTATCGGTGGAGGGAATGGCGGAAGGCAATGGATGACATAGGGATCAAGCCTGGAACACCATTTGAGCTGGAGAAGGGTGGCAAGTCGAGCTCACAGGCGCGCCGACGGGGCTGTAGTATGGATGCAGCAGGGGAGCCGGCCACTGCGGACGGGGAGAGCGTAGAAGTGTCCCCTGGGGAAGGGTCTGATGGTGAAGCGGTAGACATGCGCACGCCCTGATATTTGTTAGTTTTAGGTGGATGATGGTTGACGTTGTGGTGAACTTGCTTCGATGTTGGCGTGTGTTGTTGTTTTTTTTTTCCGTGGTGTAACAGGAGGATAGTGATAACGTTTTCTGATGATTCTTGGTAGCAAACATAGTTATGCATAAACAATCATGTACCACTAAGGTGTATGTACGCGACTGAGGGTGCAGAGTTTGTGAGGTGGTGGTTTGGCCAGGAGTAGGCACACAGTGAGTCGATAGAAGGATGTGGTTTGGTGTCAACGGCTGATTGGCTGGCAGATTTCCGACAAGAGAGTCAACCACCACGTCAATGTCCGCAAAACGCTGGACACAGACGTGTAGCTCTGTCCAGTCTGTGCACAAATGCTTGGAATCTCGTCATTGTGGACACCAACCGTCCAGAATCCTCAGCCACTATGGACAGTGGCAACGACAGCATCCGGGCGTCCAGGGAGGGGAAACGTCAGCGAGTGTCCAAGCCACCCAAGCACCTCACGCACTATGTGGTGCCTGGGACTTCCAGGAGGCCGCCTGTACCGAGGGCTAATGGCGCTAGGGATAAGAAGACGGCTGTACGTGCACCGACAAGCGTAACTTCTGATAGGTGTAAGTGTGCGTCGGTTGATTCTCATCCATTTAAGTTTTTCGTGTGCCAGTTGTATGTGTTGGTTTTCAAGGAGCAATGTCCGGCCGCTGTATGTTGACGTGCCGTCCCACATGTTTGTGCAGCCACCTCCCCGGAGCCCAATCAGGCAGACGCACGTGAGGGCGAGAGCTCATCGTCGCGTGATACAGTCGCGAAGAATAGGCGGAAGGAGAGCCCTTCGTCGTCTGTTGGGAATGGGCGTTCGGCGAGGAACGAGAAGCATGGCAAGGTATCGGACCTGCCTGAAACGGAGGAACAGCCCGAAGCGCCACCGGAGGAACCGGAGCCCGAGTCGTCTGACGACAACCCGAACGAAGCGCTTCCTCGTGTCAATGCTGCTGCCGACGACGACGCGGAGGAGACTAATGAGGAACGATCCAACTCGGCCCCTGTTACCAGGGAGGAGTTTGACGCTATGCGCAAAACCCAGAAAGACACGGCTGCGACGCTTGCAAGGCTCGAGAAGGCGCTGCTGGCGTCGCTTGCAAATCACACCGCAACGCAAGCGGGACAATGCTCGCGGGGTGTTCGAAAGGGCTCCGACCGGAAGAAAGGCTCGTCGCGTCGCCACGCCAGAGGAGTCCGACCTGGACGAGGACGAGGTGGAGGAGGACCACTGGCGGCACATGCGATCGTCCACGTCGCCTGTTCTCCAGCGCGCGTTGAAGTTTCTGCCGTCGAACAAAGGATGGAAGGCACGTACAGCTTGGGTGCTCTGATGGTTCCCATGTTGTAACGCCGCCATGTAGGTTTATATCCAGTAGTTCTCCCTGATGATACGGATGCTATTCGGGTTCGATGCGTGTTGATTGTGGGCCCCCTCATTTGCGGGAGGTTTGCGAGCAGTTGCGCGTGCATCTGTTCATATCGGTGGACAGCAAGTCCATGACGTTCTACCCGAGCAGCGCGGCAAAGACGACAGCTCTGTGCGCCGTCTTCGAGAGCCTGCCCTTCCCATTCGCTAGCCTGGCTCTGGCGGCCGACAAGGCTAGGCGTTGTGACCTCAACCGCACCCTGAGTGATTGGAAGACAGCGGCGGCTGGACGCGTGCGCGACATTGTGCTGCCGAAACTCGGGCTTTTCCGCGACGAGCGGGACGAGCAAAGCCCGTGGGCGGCTCCTAGGGCGCGTTCGGCGGCGAGGGTCCGGGAGCGTCTTGCTCTGACGCTCGATGGAGAAGGTAAGACAGGTACATGCTTTTCTGTGTTGACCGCATGTGGGTGGTTAGCGTTGTGACAAAAGCTGTGACGTTGCTGAACGCAGACGTGTTCGCTATATCCAAGTGGAGCGCGGACCGCCACGGCATGCCTTTTGCGTCCGGTGCATTCGCGGCCTGTGCCCGTTCAGCGTTCAAGCCGTGGATGATCAACGGCACCGTGACGCTGAAGCTGTACCACATGGCGTGGCTCGAGCACGTGGTAAGTTCTCGTACTGTACGCCGTTGTGTCCATACTTAAGGCAGCAAAATGTGGACGAGTACAGGCCTTTCTCATTGAATGTACATGTTTTGTGCAGGTGACCGATGCCATCCGCTTCTGGGAGACCCGCAAGGGCAGGCTGTCCAACTCTGCGGGTGTCAACTCGCAGATCGTGGACGGCCTCCGCGAGTGCGCCCTGACGGAAGTCATGGCGGCTGACGATTAGTTCCAGCCCGCGTACGACGCAACAACTTCCTCCTGGGCTTGGGGCCGCCATGGCCTGCGCCTTTCTTCGTGCGGCATCGAGCGCCAGGCGACGGCAGCGCCAGCAGCCAGCGAGAGCGGGCGGGAGGGTGACAATCTTTCTTTGAATTGAA
Source organism: Closterium sp. Yama58-4 (assembly GCA_947470075.1). Taxonomy (NCBI): domain Eukaryota; kingdom Viridiplantae; phylum Streptophyta; class Zygnematophyceae; order Desmidiales; family Closteriaceae; genus Closterium; species Closterium sp. Yama58-4. The sequence continues at coordinate 331,704 of CANIUD010000060.1, read as the reverse complement.
GTGATGGGAACACTTCCCCAGCATTGGGCTGGGTGAAGCGGTTCAATCTTATGCGCGTCTAGAAGTGGGTTATCTGTTGGGGGGAAGCAACGATGTGGCATGACGTTGTGATGGTTTTTTGTTAGCGCATGGATTGTAATGTTGAGTGGAACCTGTGTGAGGCTAAACCGAAATAAGGAGTGATTTCAAGAGTGTCACATGCCTTTGTTCAAAAAGGAGGGCACATAGTGTCAGACCAACGGGCAGAACTCTAGCGATAGCAATCAATATTCAGTCGGGAAAAGGAGGGCGTGGGTTGTTTGCGGTAGGCGCGTTTTTATCTAATTCGAAATTATATGGACGGTTGGATGCCGATGTTTAGGAGCTGGATGGACGGTTGGATGTAGAGCATACCCTGTGGCGGCGCGTCGAGTCGCGTGATGTGAGGAGGTAGTGGTATGCTGGGATGAGATCAACGGCGCCGATTGGAAGTTACCAGGTTATCATGACTAGAGTCCTTGGTGGGGAAGTGTCGTTGTGTAACACACGATATGTCGTGCCATACATATGCTGAACGAGGATTGGTCGACTGAGTAGGGACGATGGTCGTGAGGGATGGACATGCAAACGTGGGCCGTAGATCCGCGAGCCAGAGATGCGATGTCCGTGTTACATTTGGAGCATAGAGTGCTGTTGGATCTGATATAGTATGCGGTTTGGGTCAGATGTGGGCGTCGAATATTCACCGTGAATGACAGGTGTTGGACGAGTTATGATTCATACATGTGTGTGCAAGTGGACGGTTCAGAAGATGGCCACGTATCAGGATTGCAGGGAGTGTAGTGCGCGATGTAAACCGTGGGATATTGAGAGGTTGTTCGGCTGGATGTATGGGGGAGGTGGTTGGCGAAAACGCAACGAAAGCGTGCGCCAAATCTGGACGGTACAGCTGTGGTACTATCGACGGCCTGAAGGGACAAGTGCATCCTTTGTGGGCGTACGTGGTTGGATGATGGGGAGGGCGATTTGTTGCATCTTGGCCGTCCGCTAAATTTTGGATGTCCTGACGAATGGCGAGACCTGATTGGCGGACGGGAATGAACACCTGGCGTACGTTCTCTTAGTGAGTCAGCTTGTTACGCGGAGATGTCACAGTACCACACGTGTATGCTGACGTGGCTGTGGTGTTTATCGGTGACATTTCCGTGAGCCGTAAGGTACATGAGAGGCGAGGACGGGAATGTGGGCGCTCAGTCACGGCGGAGTGACTTGGGATGTAACATAACGGTGGGGGTTTTGTGACTTTTGGGGGACTTTTTTGTGACGAGGTGGTCACTAGCAACGTGACTTAGCAAACGGGTACTTTCAGCCATGATTTTCCCGTGACCGGAATCTGTCACGGGAAAGTCACAAAGTTGTCAAACTTCGGTGACCTCCGGCCCTTGTAAAATCCGTGATGGAGTGGAAGCCCCAGAAAAGGGTGGGGAAGCATTGGCGGCGGAAAATGCAGAAACGGAGCAGGCGGAAGCAGAGCAAGAAGCGGCAGCAGCTGGCGGAGGCGGCAGAGGCGAAGGCCGCTCAGGAGAAGGTGGCACAAGACAAGGCGGCGGCATTGGAGAGGGCGGCACAGGAGAGGGCGGCACAGGAGAAGGCGGCACAGGAGAAGGCGGCACAGGAGACGGTGGCACAGGAGACGGCGGCACAAGAGAACGCGGCACGGGAGAATGCGGCACGGGAGAATGTGGCACGTGAAAATGCGGCACAAGAGAATGCCGCACGGGAGAATGCGGCACGTGAAAATGCTGCACGGGAGAATGCGGCACGGGAGAATGCGGCACAGGAGAATGCGGCACGGGAGGATGCGGCAAGGGAGAATGCGGCAAGAGAGAATGCGGCAAGGGAGAATGCGGCAAGAGAGAATGCGGCAGGAGAGAATGCGGCAAGGGAGGACGCGGCAGAGGCGACGTCGGCGACGCCGGCACAAGCGGAGGCGGAACAGGCGGTGGCGGCAGATGCGGCGGGGGCGGCAGCACAGGTGGCGGGGCAAGAGATGGCGAAGGCGGCGCAGGAGAAGGCACAGGAGAAGGCGGCAGAGGCTGCACCGGGAGGAGAGGTGGCGCCAGGAGAGGCGGCGGCGGCACAGGAGACGGCGGCACAGGAGGCAGCGGCACAGGAGGCGGCGGCACAGGAGGCGGTGGCACAGGAGGCGGAGGCACAGGAGAAGGCAGCACAGGAGAAGGCGGCACAGGAGAAGGCGGCACAGGAGACGGCGGCACAGGAAACGGCGGCACAAGAGGCGGCGGCACAGGAGGCAGCAGCACAGGAGGCGGAGGCACAAGAGAAGGCGGCACAGGAGAAGGCGGCACAGGAGACGGCGGCACAGGAAACTGCGGCACAAGAGGCGGCGGCACAGGAGGCGGCGGCACAGGAGAATGCGGCTCAGGAGGCGGCAGCACAGGAGAAGGCGGCATGGGAGAAGGCGGCACGGGAGAAGGCAGCACGGGAGAATGTGGCATGGGAGAAGGCGGCACGGGAGAATGCAGCACGGGAGAAGGCGGCAAGGGAGAAGGCGGCACGGGAGAAGGCGGCACGGGAGAATGCGGCACGGGAGAAGGCAGCACGGGAGAATGCGGCACGGGAGAAGGCGGCATGGGAGAATGCAGCACGGGAGAAGGCGGCATGCGAGAATGCGGCACGGGAGAAGGCGGCACGGGAGAATGCGGCACGGTTGAAGGCGGCTCGGGAAAATGCGGCACGGAAGAATGCGGCACGGGAGAAGGCGGCACGGGAGAAGGCGGCACAGTAGACGGCGGCACAGGAGATGGCGGCACAGGAGACGGCAGCACAGGAGGCGACGGCACAGGAGGCGACGGCACAGGAGGCGGCGGCAAAGGAGGCGGCGGCACAGGAGACGGCGGCACAAGGGACGGCGGCACAGGAGACGGCGGCACAGGAGACGGCGGCACAGGAGACGGCGGCACAGGAGATGGCGGCACAGGAGACGGCGGCACAGGAGACGGCGGCACAGGAGACGGCGGCACAGGAGACGGCGGCACAGGACACGGCGGCACAGGAGACGGCGGCACAGGAGACGGCGGCACAGGACACGGCGGCACAGGAGACGGCGGCACAGGAGACGGCGGCACAGGAGGCGGCGGCACAGGAGATGGCGGCACAAGAGACGGCGGCACAGGAGACGGCGGCACAGGTGACGGCGGCACAGGAAACGGCGGCACAAGAGACGGCGGCACAGGAGACGGCGGCACAGGAGACGGCGGTACAGGAGACGGCGATACAGGCGAAGACTGGACTGGAGAAGTTGGCACTGGCGAGAGCGGGATGGGAGAAGAGGAAACAGGAGGCGCAGGCGTCACGGGCGCAAGCGGGATTGGCGAGGGAGGCACGGGCGAAAGCAGCACATCTGAAGATGGCACAGAATTATCATAACCATCTGTCGAAGACAATGGACCAGCGAAACCAGGAGGAGCAGCAGGTTGATCCTGGCCTTGAATAAAAAACTTTGCAAGAAGTTGGAGCAGGAAAGGAGGATGCAGAGGGAGCAGGAGCAGGAAAGAAGGAAGTGGTAGGGAGCAGGAGCAGGAGAGAAGGAAGCGGTAGAGAGCAGGAGCAGGAGAGAAGGAAGCAGTAGGGAGCAGGAGCAGGAGAGAAGGAAGCGGTAGGGAGCAGGAACAGTAAAGAAGGAAGCGGTAGGGAGCAGGAGCAAGAAAGAAGGAAGCGGTAGGGAGCAGGAGCAGGAAAGAAGGAAGCGGTAGGGAGCAGGAGCAGGAAAGAATGAAGCGGTAGGGGGCAGGGGCAAGAAAGGACATGCTTGGATGTCAGTTTCTTATGTTTCCATCACATGTGAGATCTTTGTATGCTTGTGAGGTGCTGGTGTAGAGGAAGCAAGGGCTGCAGAAGCAGCAGCAGCAGCAGGTTGTATGATGGTAATGTTATTTGTCTCTATTATGCATAATGTATTATGAATTTGCAACATCAGCAAGCTGTGCGTTGTGATTGGGTCTACGAATAGAACAGTAAAGTGGCAGGTGGGTGATAGAACTTACGAATAGAACATGTGTCCGGTGCCCATGCTTGAAAAGGTTGCATTGCTAATAATCGTCGTATCACCATATACTGGTTGAAGTGAACAGGGTGCCGAGAGGACGCTGATGGTTGCTTGCCTAGCTCTACTGCTCCTCATCTCACTGCTTTGGAGACGTCTCAAAAGTCGTCTACCATGCATTGTGTACAATCGCACGCATTGTTGCTCATGCATTGTGCGGCATGCGCACGGATTGTTGCTCATGCATTGTGCGCCTGCCGCCACGCGCCATGGTGCATGCAGCAATCTCTGCCCCGTTCTTTCCGGCCCACAGCACTTCAACACCACTGTTAGTTCCGCCCGTATTTATGCCCGAATTGCGCCCCTAGGCGAACCGTTTTTCCTGCCCGAATCGCGCCTCTAGACGGGCCCTTTTTCTGCCCGAATCGCGCCCCTAGGCGAGCCGTTTTTCCTGCCCGAATCGCGCCTCTAGACGAGCAATTTTTCCTTCCCAAATTGCGCCCCTAGGCGAGCCGTTTTCCCTGCCCGAATTGCGCCCCTAGGTCACCGCCTGACTCGGCCCTTCGTCACGTTCTTAGTCTCCCGTCTTCCACTGGCCTCACTCCACCTCTCCTGTGTCCACTGTCTGCCTAGTCCCAGACAGAGTTGTTCCCTGGCTCCCCACTGACTGCTCCTTCTTCCTACTCTGAGCAGCCAGTCTCCTTGACTGAGCATCGTGAGCCTGGGTTTTGTGCCTCCACACCTGTTCGTGCTCGTCGTGTCGCCCGTCCTCGTCCTCCTGCTGTCCCAGACACTCACGCTATGGTACTTTGACCTTCCTCCGTTCCACAACGTGTTGCCCTGCCGTCTCTTACGGGGTCCTCTCTTCCTGACGTTCCTGACCTTGAGCCCGACCTTGCTCGTGATGCCAGTCTTACTGTCACTCATCTCCTTGCTACTGTCGTCACTGACCCTGACTTTGAGTCTACTGCTGCGTGTTCCCTAGTCACTGGGCTTGTAGACTTTGCTGCTATGAGTCGTCTCGACTACTTAGCGAGTCTTGTTACTGAGTCTGAGTCCGTCTTTCCTACGTCCGTCGTGGGTGAGCCTGCCCTTGGCAGTGACGTCCTTGAGGACGGGCATTTTTAGCTTGAGTGTCTTGCGGCCGATTTTCCTCGTTTCGCATCCATGCTGCTTTGCCCTGAGGGGGACCCGGATGCACTTCACATCCCTACCCCGTAATCTTAAGTTGAGGCGATCGCGGGAAAGTACTCCTCCCAGTGGCAGACAGCCATGGACGCAGAGATGGCTTCCTGGAAGTCCACAAGCACCTACGTCGACGAGGTTTCTCTTCCTGGGGCGAACATAGTCGATAGCATGTGAATTTTCAGAGTGAAGGGGCCGTCGGGTTCTCCGCCTACCTTCAAGGCACGTTACGTTGCTCGAGGCTTTAAACAGCGCTAGGGGGTCGACTACTTCCAGACCTTCTCCCCCACCCCGAAGTTGACCACTCTTCGGGTGTTGCTGCACATTGCAGCACAGCGTCACTATGAGCTGCACTTCATTGACTTCTCCATAGCTCTCTTGCAGGGCAGCCTTCACGAGGAGATCTGGTTGCTCCTCCCACCTGGCTTCACTGGGTCGTTTCCTGAGGGTACCCAGTGGAGCCTCCGGCGGCCAGTCTATGGTCTCCGCCAGGCACCTAGCGAGTGGCACGACACACTGAGGACGACACTTGCGGCCCTTGGGTTTGCTCCTTCCACTGCTGACCCGTCGCTGTTTCTACGCACAGACACGTCTCTGCCGCCGTTCTACATTCTCGTGTACGTCGACGACTTGGTTTTTGCTACTACTGACACTGAGGAGCTGGCCCTAGTGAAGGCAGAGCTGCAGGAGACACACATGCACTGACTTGTGTGAGCCGCGTAGCTATCTTGGCTTGCAGATCACACAGGACAGAGCACGGCACACAATCACTCTGACTCAATCACACATGGTGCAGCAGGTTTTTCAGTGCTTCGGCTTCTAGTTCTCCTCGCGACAGCCCACTCCCCTGCCTACAGGCCATTCGCTCTCAGCCCCACCTCTAGACGAGTCCCTAGAGCCGAGTGGTCCGTATCTAGAGCTTGTGGGTTCCCTCATATACCTGATATCGTGCACTCACATCGCGTTCCCTATCAGCCTCCTGGCTCGCTACGTGGCTCCCGGTAGACACTGAAAGGTGCACTAGGATGCTGCTAAGAGGGTACTGCGCTACTTGTGCAGTACATCAGGCATGGGGCTCATGCCTGGAGGACGGGGTTTAGTGGTACTCACAGGACACTCCGTCGATTCTTAGGCCGACGACCAGGCGACTCAGCGGTCGTCACAGGGTTACACCTTCAGTCTTGGCTCTGTTCTGTCTCGTGGAGGTCCAGTCGTTCGTCTTCTGTGCTTAGTTCCAGCTGTGGGGCCGAAATCTACGCAGGGGCTAGCCATGGCTGCCCAGGAGCTACGTTGGCTGACCTACCTGCTGACCGACTTGGGGGAGCGGCCTCGTTCTCCTCCATTTCTGTACGTCGAGAACAAATGCTTGCCTTGTGTCAGGAGCACAGACTAGAGCACAGAACGAAGCACATTGCTCTTCGCTACTTTCTTGCTCGAGAGCTGCAGCAGCATGGTCAGTTTCGCCTTCACCAAGGCCCTCGGGTCTGGTGATCATCAACATTTTTGCATGCTCTTGGGCTTCTGCCCACCCTGCCTCACCTGCTTGTCTCTTAATCTTGCCCTTGTTGCTGATATCTACATTTATACCTACATGTGTACTCTTGGTAGGTTTTAATCAGTGTACTGCCTTGCTCTTATAACTCTGCATGTGAACTGGCCTTGTGGTCGCTTGCTTGTGCTCAAAATGAGTGGTGATCTTGAGATCCACCCTCGGCTTTGCATTGCCTTGTTCTCTTGCATGACGGGTCTTGTGACCATTTGTTGTGTTGGCTATCCCTCACTTTGCGTATGGGAGTGTGTCAAAACTTTTGTTTGTCCTTAATATTGCTAGTTTACAGTGAAATGCTCAATATAAAGTACAACCTTAGTTAGGGTTTCATACTTGTATCTCTTTGTTCCTAGTCAAACCATCATTCCACATAGTTAACTCTCAACAATCACCATGGCAGCAATACTCGTCGAAACTTTGCCCACGGTTTTGCGGACCATTTCGCATCATGAAATGAATTACCCCGGTTGCTGCAAAGCCTCTGCTGCCCGACGACTGGCATGTACACGATGCATTCCACGTCAGCCTTCTCAAGCCTTTCGTACCAGCCATGACGGACATTGCCCGACAACTCGCCCTTTCCCGGAACCGGCACTTGACCCGTCGAGATTTTTCACACATCGCGTACGACTTGACGCATCAGGACTCCACGTGGATTTTCTGATTCTTTGGATTGACCGCACTGGCGAAAACGACACTTGTGTGTCATCCGCCTCGCTTGACGCCATTCCGCTACTACGCGATTACCTCGCCCGGAAGCGTATCGCGGATGTTGACCACCTTTCTTAATCGGGGGGGGGGGGGGGGGGGGGGGGGTAAAGGAAAAACCGTTTTTCTTAGTGGGGTTTACTCAACCGCGTACAACCTCATTACTCGGCAGTGTAATTCAGTTGGTTTGATTGCTGCCGAAGCAACCTCGCGTCGCCTTCAGCTTTCCTTTGCTCAACCTGCACCCAACCTCGTGGTTTTGAGGTTCTTGCCTAGCTAGGTTGACCCGCTATATAATCGCATGCCTTTCATTGTATCGTCAATTTTTTAAGTCACAAGTTACAACTTTTTTTTACAACTTATAAGAGTAATCTTTTGACACCTAGTGCAATCCTCGCTATCTCGTTCCATTGCACCCATAACAATGTCCCAGACCAAATTCGAGGTTCCCTTCATGTGGTAGTTTGAATTTGAAAACCACCATGTGGTAACCGGGCTCTAACCCACCCCAAATTCGCCAAGCACTCCTTACAAATCCGAAATTGGTGCTCTACGCTCCACCGAACTCTCTCGTTCATGCTTCGAATCGAAGACAATTGTGCTGTTCGCCAACACCTTTGAAGCCAAAAACCACAGGATAAAGACAGGATCAGGAAGGTCAGTCTCGCCTTCCTGATCCCGTCAGTTAGGGTTCGTTTACCTCCGTCAGCCTGGTCAGCCCGTAAAAAAGCTGCCAAGCCTCCCCTACAGTCCAAACCAAAAACCAAAGTGGGGGTCTGGCGAACGCTCCCTATTTATTGATCAATTTGAACGACCAAACGGCATATGGAAGTGGGGATGCAACTTTGTCCCCATACAAAATTCCCTCCCAAGCTATGCCATCGCCATCCCCCGTTTTTCAAAGGACAGCGATGGCACAGCAGTGGCAACCTCTGAACGTGCCATTTCTTTGACAAATGGGGGTTCGTTTACCCCCCATTTTCCCCCTGTCGAACACACCTTCGATGAGCCCCATGACTTGGTCGAAATCGTACGCAACTTCGTAAGCACTCACAGTTCTACTCCTTAGCACAGTCGCGACAGTCTTATGTCTCACTAGGTTTACACAACCAGCGATTCGCCATGAACCGCACAAACTTACTTGCGTCTCTGCAGGAGTGGTCTGCTCGGGAGGAGAGCCTCTCCCGACAACGTGAGACCCAAACGGCTGCGCGAATTGCTGTTCCTGCCAGCACCACGCCTCTTGCACCCCCGGTATAAGTAGCTCGTAGAAACGGGCCATCCATGGCCCGCCGCACCACTACTGCGCGCGTGCACCCAGGAGTTGCGAACTCGCCGCTACTCCCCCCGTATTCGGAGTTAGACGATAGTGGCGACGTAGTTGAAAGTGAGACCGTGGAGACGGGACGTCATCCGTGGAACGATAATCTCACCTACGATCTACTCAACATAGTCATAGAGACTCATGTCGAGAATGGCTCCGCCCCGCACGCCATCATCACGAAATGGGCAGAAATCTATGACAACTGGGTAGAGATGCACGGCCCGCACTTGTACGATCTCGAGCAGCTGCAGAACCACATAAGGGTGGTTAAATGCTGGGTGAAGGATATCCGGTACCTGCAGAGCCTAATCAAAACCGGCATCAGCTACGACCCTGAGAAGGACTTCTTCAACCCACCTCCCGAAGTAAGTTCCAGAGTTTAACTCATTCCAAGTATGTGGTGACTAATCTAGCTACTTGGATGCCACCTCCTTATCCCCTGCGTTGCCATCTATACGCTATGATAAAAAAATTATTATCGAACACATCCACTTTTATTCCCCTTTGTACCTTCAGCTCGGAATGTTGGAGAAGCTTGAGAGGCTCAACATATGGCCTAGGTACTCGAAGTGGGCATCCAAGACGCCCCTTGGTTTTCGAAAGCGGCAGAAATTGTGCACCGGAGTGGCCGACGCTCAAGATTCGCCACTGATCGTCATACAGGCCCCCTGGTGTTCGTTAATGACCCCGGTTTAGAAGAGGATGTTGGTGACGCCCCCGAGGGTGACGAGCTTGGGCTCGGAGATGGCGCACAGGGGGAAAATGGCATCGGAGGTGGCGCACAGAGGGGAAGCGGCCTCGGAGGTGGCGCACAGGGGGGAAGCAGCCTCAAAGGTTTTGCGCAGGGGGGAAGCGGCCACAGAGGTGGCGAGGCAGACGCGGGGAGGGAGGAAGAGGGGAGGGAGGAAGAGGGGAGGGCGGAGGTGGGGAGGGTGCAGGTGGGGAGGGCGGACGTGGGGAGGGCGGACGTGTGGAGGGCGGACGTGGGGAGGGCGAAGGTGGGGAGGGCGCGGGTGGGGAGGGCGGACGTGGGGAGGGCGGACGTGGGGAGGGCGGTCGTGGGGAGGGCGGAGGTGGGGAGGGCGGAGGTGGGGAGGGTGGACGAGGGGAGGGCGCTGAAGGGCATGGAGGTAGTGGGGGTGTAGGTGCTGGTGGCGGCAGTAGCGCCATGCCCGAGGATCCGCGGAGTCCCGCTAGGTCCTCGGCTGGGACACCCGCCCCTAGAGGCCCCGGGACCGCAGAAAACAGCGAGCGCAGCCCCGCCTCGCCATCTAGCTGGAACAAGAGCCGTAAACGCTCTGACGGCAACCAGGTCGCACATCAGCTGGAGGTACTCACCGTGGCGACCGAGCATGGCATCACCATGCGCCACACGGGTGAGCCGTTGTGACACACGTGGGCCTGTAGTTGTTGCTCTGTCCTCGCCGGTGATGCACTAACCCCCTGTGCCCTCAGGAGTAGTGTGGCAGCCATGCAGCACCGTTCAGCACCATGCCGCACCATGCTGTACCTTGCAGCACCATGCAGCACCATGCAGCACCGTGCAGCGTGGTGCAGCAACGTGCAACACCAAGCGACGCAATGCAGGGCCATGCAACACCGATTTATTACCGTGTGGCTTCAAGTTGACGCCATGCATCACCAAGCCGCATCATGCAGCAGCGGCATCACCATTCTTTCACCATGCAACACACTTGCGCACCGTGGCAGCTGCAAGCATCACCATTCCATCACCATGCAACACACTTGCGCACCGTGCAGCTGCAAGCATCACCATTCCCTCACCATGCAACACACTTGCGCACTGTGCAGCTGCAAGCATCACCATTCCCTCACCATGCAACACACTTGCGCACCGTGCGGCTGCAAGCATCACCATTCCATCACCATGCAACACACTTGCGCACCGTGCAGCTGCAAGCATCACCATTCCCTCACCATGCAACACAATTGCGCACCTGTGCAGCTGCAAGCATCACCATTCCGTGCACCCATGCAACACACTTCCGCACTGTGCAGCACGGAAGCATCACCATTCCATCACCATGCAACACATTTGCGCACCGTGCAGCTGCAAGCATCACCATTCCCTCACCATGCAACACACTGCGCACCGTGCAGCTGCAAGCATCACCATTCCCTCACCATGCAACACACTTGCGCACCGTGCAGCTGCAAGCATCACCATTCCTATACCATGCAACACACTTGCGCACCGTGCAGCTGCAAGCATCACCATTCCCTCACCATGCAACACACTTGCGCACCTTGCAGCTGCAAGCATCACCATTCCATCACCATGCAACACACGTACGCACCGTGCAGCTGCAAGCATCACCATTCCCTCGCCATGCAACACACTTACGCACCGTTCAGCACGGTGCAGCACCGTGCCATACCCTGCAACACCTAGCCGCAACACATTTCACCATGTCGCACCCTGCACAGGTGGGACGCATCACCATTGGTCACCATGCAACACCATGCTGCGTCGAGCCTTGCCATGCTTCACCATGCATCACCATGCATGACCATGCAGCACGGTGCAGCACCGTGCCGTACCATGCAACGCCTAGCAGCACCGCACTTCACCTTGCCGCACCATGCAGCTGCAAGCATCACCATGCATCACCATGCAGCACCATGCAGCATCATGCAACACCATGCAGCACCATGCAGCACCATGCAGCGCCATGCAGCACCATGCTGCACCAGGTAGCACCGTCCCACACCATGAAGCACCAAGCAGCACCGTTCTGCTAAGCGTCCCTCTCTGCCCATTCCTGATTTACCTCGATGTGTGCACGGTATTTGCAGATGAGTACCCGCACGTGATGCAGGCTGTTGATTTGATTGAGGCCATGGAGGATCTCACACCTTTGCAGAAGTCGATCGCGCTTTCATACAACGGGTGGTAGGTGTTGATAGCAGCCAGGCGTAGTCCTCACAAAGTAACTTATTGTTAAACTTATTACATTTTTTTTGTCCCCTTTTTGGAGCCCTAAACTAAAACCATTGACATGTCCAAGTTGTTGTAGACATTGTTTGTAAACAATGAAACCTTAGCAACATTCATGAACCCTAGACGCAACTCTCTCTCCTGGATCCCTGCCAAGAGGTCCTCATCGTCCAGGATGTCTGCGCCTCCATGTCGCTTGATGAAGTTGTGAATAATGCAACATGCCTACACGAATGTACACTGTAAAGCAACACTGTAGGGCCGCATATGCTTGAGACTGGGGAAACTGGCTTTGAGATGTCCGAACGCACGCTCTACGAGGGATTGGAGGGAGGAGGTGAGTCTTATTAAATAACTCCTCATTGTTTCGCGGTTGGAAGCCCGACTCTTGCCATCGATGTTGATGGCACATGATTGCCCTATAAGGAGATAGTAGCTGCTGGTCGTTCCTAAATCCGGAGTCGGCGACAAGGAAGGTGCCATTTGGGATGACCAACGATTGGGTAAGGGTGTGCTGGAAAATTGTGGAATCATGGGTTGAACCCTCACATCCAACCATGAGGTATATGAATTCGCCCGTGAAAGACACGACCACAAGCACGTTCTGTGATACATTTTTGTGTCGGTCGAGAAAAGACTGTTTCTCGCTCTCTCTAAAGCACGTTGGGATAAGGGATCTATGGCGCCTATGGCTCCTGCGAAGTGCCTGTACCTTTGGTTACTAGCTAGATATGTCTCATCGCTGACAGCAGGGAATGCAATGTACTCGTCGTACAACGAGCAAACGGCCCATGCGACGGTCCGGATGGTATGACTTATCGTGCTACCGCTCCGCTGCCAAGTCCCCTGCATCACCCTGTTTGATGCAGACTGTCCTAGGAATTGCAAAAATGTTAGTAGCTGTTCGGCCGGTGTCTGGCTCGCCCTTCAATGAGTAGGCCGCGACTCACGAGTAGGTTCAAATGGTGGGTGACGAGGTAGGGCTCCATGCGCATAACCCCATGAGCCCTTCTCGGATGTCCTTGAAGTAAGTGATCAGCATACATCGGACCGCCTCTCGACAACTCGTGTTTATCGGCTGTGGTGTAGACGGTGACACCTCGGGAAACTCGCTGCAGCATGGTGATGGGCCACAAGTAGCCAAAGATATCGCCAATTAAATGTGATATATACTTTGCATATTCTTTATGGTCCTGTCTAGAAACTCTACTAGTACCTATAAGGGGGTCAAATGGTCGTCTGTGGTCTATTCCGTAAACCCTTAAGGAGTAAGATGAGTCTGAGTTGTGATTGGGCTTGTGCAAGAGGTGGCGGGGCTTCTATTTGAGCTGGGACGGGTTTTATTTGCGTTTTGTACCCAAGTCGAGCAGTTTCTGGCCCGGGGGCAGGCTGTGGTCAGTGAAGTTAAACTTTCGCGCCATTGGGGGGAAGGTGCGGATGGAGGTTCCCGATGGGGTTGTGTAATTTCGCTATTCGGGCGCACAAGTTTCCCGAATGGCATTACGCCCAAAACATGGAGGTGGGTTCCGCCCAGGGCTGTCGATTCAAGGGCATCTGCCCTAAATGCCCTAAACATTCCGGGCGAACTACTGACCAGCTTCGGCATTTCGAAGGGCTGGTTTCAAGATGAGCCCGTTTTTCTTACGGGCTGATTTTGAGAAAACGGGGTATCAACCCAGATCCGTTAAGGGCTGGTTTGGGGCCTTTTCCTAATTTCACGGACCTGGAGTACAAGTATCCCTGCGAGTACCCAAGTTGCCACCAGTCTTCTCCTCCTGCTCTCATCCTCCCCATAACTCCCACACTCTATCTACTTAGGTATGAAAGGACCTTCTAGTGCTGATGTTGTCGACGAGAAAGGCCCCGCCCTCGCTTGGGCGCAGCCGATCTCGCTGTCGACGAGAAGTTCGCTACGGATTGGTCGACGAAATGGGCTTCTGCAGTTCGACGGAAGTTGCGGAAGAGCAAGCTGTGCTCGACAGAATCTGGTCGACGAACTCCACGCGACGAGCTTTGGTCGACAATCTCTGCGCGACGAGCTTCCGTGGAAGAGCGCTGGTCGACGATCCTTGTCAAAGATTTCTGGTCGCAGAGTTTGGGTCGAGGAGCTCTGCTCGACGAATGCTGTTCGACCGAGCAATGGTGAGCTGTTCGAGCGAGTTGCAGAGTTGTGCGAAACTCTGCGAAGGCGTGCGAACTTTCGCCCAGGAGGTTTTGGCAAAGTTCTACCTGCAAAACGGCATCACGTGGTCGACGGTGCGCACCTGGCGAAACCGACGACACGTTTTCTACCTGGCACCTGCGCAATGTGCCTGACGGTGAAACCGCCAACCTGCACCTACTTGGTAGGTACGCACATCTGCGCAGCTAGACAACCTGCGAACGCAGATAGGTACCTGCGACTGCAGATAGTCACCTACGACTACAGTGCTGGCAAACCGCGCACAGTGCAACGCTGGCAGACAACTCTGCTGCAGCGTTGGCAACCCGCTCTTCTGCTGCGCTGGTAGATTTTGCCCTTGCTAGGTGTTGCATGCCATTCTAGCCATATCCTTATGCATGCCTCAACTATAATCTAGTCTTTTCAATGTTCTTTCAATTCCTTAGTCGAAACTATTGTCAACCTCCAAGTTTCTTTTGCAAGTAGCAAGAACTCTAGCAGAGCGCTACGATCACTCGCACAACCCCGTGCCCTCCTCCGTAGTCCACTCCCGTTGTGTAGTGACTCTCCGCATGGTGCGGTGAGCGTGGTAGCCGTCTTAGTCGCCATGGTCGACCCCGTGGTCGAAGCAGGTGTAGAAGATACCCTGCAGGCGAGAGAGGCTGGTGTTCGAGCAAGCCACGAGGCTGGCGGGTATGGCGAGGCGGATTTGGAGGTTCTGATCCTTGGAACTCATGCGCAGTGGGCTCATGACCACCCCCCTCCCCGTGCAGAAGCGGGCGACGCGTCCGCCTCTCCCCGACCCGTGCACAAAGAAGGCGATGGCGGAAATGTTGTCGGCGGTGGAAGCACGAGGGTTTGAGGAGTGCAGGCGCAAGTGCTGCGATCGTCTGCGACTGGAGGCAGCTCGAACGGCAACGTCGATGGTCGACGTCAATCTCCTCTGCGGAGTGGAGTCAGGCCAACTTCGGCGACTTATGTGTCGGCTGGTCGAGACGGAGGCATCGCGCCGGCGTATGGCTACTTCAAAATTTCGCCAGACAAGATCGTTATGCCGAGGACGCTCGAAGGACGCCACGACTTAATCACGTGGGTCGAATCCATTGAACCGCAGCTGGAGATCGCCGGATTGAAGAAGTTCGTCGACGGCAATGTTGCGACGCCGGACGCAGACGACTCTGAACTCTGGGCGGAATTTCGCGCTGCTCATCTACTAACCTTCATGGTCATTTCGAGGTGTTGTTCGCCTCTGGTGCAGGTCGCATTGACGCCGTGCAGACAAAGGGTGGATGCTGGCTACCAAGCATGGCAGTACATCATGCGCACCTACAAAGGGACCGACGACCTCTACATCAGTCAACCGGAGAAGAAGTTGACCAACATTCGGATGGGGGAGCAGGAATCGGCGACCGAGTACTGCAAACGAGCGAGGCGAGTCTTGGCAAATCTGCGGATGGCCGGCGTCGACTATTCCGTGGCGTCGTATGCCACTCATGTCATCAGCAGCCTCCCCTCGGGCTACAATTTAATGCGCCGGATGCTGACAACTCCCGACACTCGCTAGACTCTGAACGAGGACTCACTTTCGAGCATCATCATCTAGGACGAGTTCATGCAGGAATCTGAGAGATCTACAGGCCAACTACGTTGCCCCGGCGAAGCAGGGACGCCAACAGGGGCAATGTGGGAAGTCTGCCGGAGGCGGTGGCGGGAAGTCGTCGAACGCGAAATTGACGGAGGGTGCCGACCGCAGAAAATCGGCGAAGGGAGGAGATCGCGGTGGCAGTGGCTCACGCCAAGAAGGACGCCGTTGCTACATCTGCGATGCTCCCGACCACCTCTCGTACGACTGCCCCGACAAAGACGAGTCTGACGACGACCGAGATGCCAACCGCAGAAAGTCCGATGGTGGCCGTCGTCGTCGAGACTTCCAGCTGCGCAAGGAGAAGCAGGCGTTGAAGACGGCTTCGATGAAGGATGCTGAGTCCTATGGCGGCAATGCTCGTGGCGAGGAGGCTTCGTGCTCGATGGTCAGCGTGGTGGAGCCGACGATCTCGCTGACTTCCATGCGGTCGCTGCTGCTGTGGAGGAGAATTCGACGGTCGTGCTCCTCGACAGGTCCTCGTCCCCGACGTACTCTACGTTCCGGGTGTGCACGCGAACCTGCTGGATCGCGTCCATTCACAAGGAGAACGGCGTGAAGCTGCAGGACGACGGCGGAGAGATGCTGCTGGTGTCATCTGCCGGCGATGTCCTTGGTCACGCAGGCTATTCCGGCAGAGTTCTCTGCACCGACCTGCGCCCCTGCTCGACGAAGTCTACGACGACTTCGATGGAGGTTGTGGCTCTGCAGACGATCGCGCTAGCGACGAAGTTGACCCGAGACATGTTGCACGCACGACTTGCGCACGTCAGCGTCGACACGATCAAGAGCTCGAAGAATCATGAGTTGGCCGCCGGTCTGGACATCAAGAAGTCGACCGCAGATGATCTGCCGTGTGCCTCCTGCGTCGGCGGCAAGCTTGCGCGGCACACCTTCCCTGACAAAGGCGTAGATGCAGATAACGCGCTCAATGTGGTGCACATCGACCTCTGTGGGCTGTTTCGAGTAGCAGCCACCGATGGCAGCCTCTACTTCCTGCTTTTGAAGGACAGGAAGACGCGCTACGTGTGGGTGAGGCTGATTGCGAAGAAAAGCAACATGCTGGTCGTCTTCGAAAAGTGGCTGAAGGAGGTGGAGAGGCAGACGTCACAGACGGTGAAGAAGTTGCGCTCGGACCGCGGAGGGGAGTTCCTCGGTCGCGCCTTCACCGACCTCGTCGAGGATAACGGAATCCTCCGCAATCAGACGCGCCCCTACACGCCGCAGCAGAATGGCATGGCAGAGCGGGAGATGCGCACGGTGGTCGAGGCCGTGCGAACGATGCTTCTGCACATGGGCGTGAAGCATCACTGGTGGCACCTTGCTCTGCGACAGACCATCTGGGTGCGCAATTGCCTCGAGCGGGCTTCTCTGCCGAAAGGGATAACGCCACACGAGCTTCTGTTCGGGAAGAAACCGGATCTGACGCTGGCGCGCGTCTGGGGCTGCATGGTGCAGTTCATGGTCCCCGAGCAGCAGCGCGGCGGTAAACTGGTGCCGAAGGCTTGTCGGGGACTCCACCTCGGCGTGTCGCCAGAGAGCAAGGGGTGGGAGGTGCTCGATCTGACTGCCAACAGGGTCGTCACCACGGTCGAAGCGATCTTTTACGAAAACCTGTCGATGGGAAAGAGGAAGGCAGCGTACGGGCCAGCGTCGCCGAGGACGCCGTCTGCCCTGCCGCTGGATTCTTCCTCCGAGATGCCTCCGCTGCTCGCCGACGTCGACGAGCCTGATGACGAGGACGTCGTGGAAGTCCCGCTCCCTCCTCCTGTTGTGCCCTCGTCGGCCGCCGGCGATGAGGGGAGACTTGGTTCGTCGCCTTGTCGGAGATCTCTTCTTCCTCACC
Organism: Closterium sp. Yama58-4; assembly: GCA_947470075.1. NCBI lineage: Eukaryota > Viridiplantae > Streptophyta > Zygnematophyceae > Desmidiales > Closteriaceae > Closterium > Closterium sp. Yama58-4. The sequence goes on along the minus strand of CANIUD010000060.1, from coordinate 314,288 downwards.
TCACCCCTTGTCTGCTTCCTCCCTTGACCCTTATCCTTCTTCTTTCTGCACTTTCCTGCTTGCCTGCAGCCCCTGGCGTGCTTTTGCCTCAGCCGCTTCCTGCCCCCTCCTGTGCTCGTGCTCGGGCTGCCCGCACGCGAGTCACAGGACCCTCTTGCTGAGGCCCCCGTCCCTTCACTGCCGTGGCATTGGTTTGATGATCCATGGTCTGCTCCCCCTTCTCGTTCTGGAGCACCAGCACTCCGGACCCTCTCACCTCCTTCACCTTCCATCTCTGCGTACCTAACCCCACGTCCAGCGTATCCCTCTTTGCCCTGCGCAGGTACACTTCTTGTCCTTCCATCAATGCTGGCTTGGCCTTCCTGCCACCCTGCTGCTGCCGCTGCTCATATCTGTGTGCATCCCTCAACTGCGCCGTGTGTAAGTTTTCTAGCACTGCAGGGAGCATCTCCCGCATGTAGCGTGCTCGCGCCTCCGCCAGTGCCACCCACTGGTCCGCTCCCGTGACTTGAACCACAACTGTCAGCACCCTCGGCGCCCCTACCGGCAGGATCGGCTCCCTTCCAAACAGCATGCTATAAGGGGAGTAGTCTTTCAGGGAGGCCTGCTTCCCAAACCTGTACCCCGCCGCAATCCAATCTAACTCCTCATCCCAATCCCTCTTGCGCTTCTCTCCGTATGCCCTCAGGTTCCGTTTCAGTGTCTGCACCAGGCGCTCAGTCAACCCATCACTTTTTGGGTGATATCTCGATGTCAGCCTGTGTGTCACCCTGGCCTCGTCCAGCAGTGTCAGAAATTCCCCTCTGAATTCTGTCCCCTGATCTGTGAGCACTTCCCCTGGTGCCCCAAACTTGCACAGGACCTGTCCCTTGAATGCCTTTGCCACGTGCCTGGAATCCTTGCTCGGCAACGCACACACCTCCAACCACTTGCTCGCGTGTTCCACCATGAGCAGTATATACCGCTTGCCTCCTCTGCTCAGCGGCAGCTCACCCGCTATATCTAGCGACCACCTGAACCCTAACCCTCTTATTGGCAGTGAATGCAGCTCCTGCTTCGCCTGTGTCAGGCTGGCCTTACTCCTCTGACAGCCCTCGCATCCGCTAACCCACTCTCTGACCTGCCTTCTCATTCCCTCCCACCACCAGCCTGTCTTCAGCAGCTCCGTTGTGCGCTCGTGCCCAAATTGCCCCAACTTCTTGTGCACCTCCTTAATCACTCCCTCCCTGTCCTGCGGCACAGGTACCAGCTTCCACCCATCCATCGACTGTAGCTGCAGCTGCCCCTTATACCATCTATAATGATGGCCTCGTGCCCTTACCCTGTCAGGGACCTGCTCATCCTCTTCGGTTTCTCCCTGAATCCATCGCAGTGCCACTGGATCTTCCCAAATGTCCTTTGGCCCCTCTTGCTTCCCGGCTGCTGCCTCTTCCCCTTGCCTCGCCAGCAACATCAGCATGTGCGCTGGCTCTGCTGCCGGCGGGTTCCTTGAGAGCCCGTTGACGTGCTGCAGCGTCTTTCCCGGCCTGTGGCGTATCTTAAAGTCATACTCCTGTAGCGTCACAGCCCACCGCGCGTTTCTCCCTGTCAGCCCTTGGTGTGTCATCAGCCACTGCAGGGGCTGATGGTCGGTGATCAGTGTGAACTCCCTCCCCTGCAGGTATACCCTGAAATGTTTCACAGCCCACACGGCTGCCAACCCCTCCCCGTGGTAAGAGCTGTACTTGGCTTCCGCTGGGCTGCAGCTCCTGCTTGCATACGCCACGACCCTCTCCTCCCCATCCAACTCCTGACACAAAATTGCCCCTATGCCCTGGCTGCTCCAGTCGGTGTATAGGCAGAAGGGCTTGTCAGCCTTGGGCAGCTGCAGAATTGTCGCCGTCTGCACCACCTCCATGAGATCCTTCAGTGCTGCTTCCTGCTCCATCCCCCATTCCCACTTCCTGTCCTCCTTCAGAAGTCCGTTCAGTGGCGCAGCCCGCTTGCTGAAGTTCGGGACGAACCTGCGGTAATAGCTCAGAAATCCTAGCACCGCCCTCAGTCCGCTCCTGTCTTTTGGCTGCTGCAGCCTGTTCAGCACTTCAATGTTCGCCTGCTAGATTCCTAACTGCCCGCCCCTGACTTCATACCCCAGGTACTGCACGGTCGCCTCTCCCCACCTGCTTCTTTGGGTGGCATGTCAGCCCGGCTGCTGCTAGCGCCTTCAAGGTCTGCTCCACATCTCTTACGTGCTCTTCTTCAGTCCTGCTGAAAATCACCACGTCGTCTATGTAACATGCTGCGCACTCCAATCCCCTCAGCACGCTATCTATCACCCTCTGGAAGATGGCTGACGCGTTTCTCAGCCCGAATGGCATGAATAGCCACTCGTACAGTCCGTCTGCACCATGGAACGCTGTCTTTCGTACGTCCTCTTTCCTTATCCTGATCTGGTTGAACCCCTGTCTTAAGTCCAGCGTACTAAAGATCTCTTCTGCCCCCAGTCGGTCAAAGATATCTTCGGCTGTGGGCATTGGGTACCTATCGGGCACTGTCACCTTGTTCAGTGCTCGATAGTCCTCGCACATGCGTCTGCTCAGCACTTCCCCCAGCAGGTCCTTCCGGGCAGCCACCACAGTAGGCGTCGCGTACTCTGACTCCGACCTCTGTATCAGCCCTGCCTCCATCAGCTCCCTACATTTCTCTTTGCAGATATCCTCATCTCCAGGTCTCATCCTCCGCTTCCTTTGAAACACCGGCTCCTCCGTCACCAGTTTCAACTTCATTTCTTTCACCGAACACTTCCCCAGCTCCTGCAGGTTGAACGCGAAGGCGTGCCTGTACCTTGCCAATACCTCCTGCATTGCCTCCTTTCCTTTCTCGCTCATTGCATTCCCCACTACCCACACCGGTTCTTCCTTGGCTGCCATGCACGCCCATGCCCCCACCTTGTTCACCCCTGTCCCCACACCACCTTCTCCTTTTTCCTCTTCCAGCACCAGCCCTCTCCACATCCGCCGCAGCAACCACTGCATGACTTGTCCGTTTATGGGCTGTCCTAATGCTCTCCTCCTCTCTTTTTCTATCACCCCTGCTGCCTTTGTCGCCTCCTCTCCATACCCCATTGCTAATTCCCTTTCCAGCGCCGTCGGCTCCTCCCACTTCTTCGTCATGCAGTCATACACCATGCCTTCTCCTGGAAGTTCATCTTCCTCTCTGAACCCAGCTGCCCCTTCATACCCTACTAATGTCGGCCATGCCCTACGTTCTGCCCCCAGCTTGTTGCACGAGCATTGTGTCTCATGCCTGCCCTTCCTAACAGGTGCCGCTGTCCTACCAGCCTCTAGAATCTCTCGCACGGTCCTGCTCCAGTCCCTGCGTATCCCATCCATCTCTTGCTGCAGTTGCTCATCTGGCACGACATTCTGCCAATATCGTCTGACACGATGAGCTCGTGCCCCCAGCCTGGCCGCATCACATCTAACTCCCTTCCCTAGCTTCCTTGTCACCAACTCCTGAACCTTCTTGACAGGCTCCCTGCAGTCCCCTTCCAGGTCCAGGTGCTCCAGCAGGTACACCACCCTTTCCTGTCCTTCCTTTATCCAGTATATAATGCACAGTAGGTTCACCAGCAGCGCCCCTCTTGGATCTTCTAATCCCTTTCCTTTCCCTGCCCTTGACACAGCTTGACACTCCCATCCTGCCACCAGCAGGTCTACATGCCCCCAGCTCCTCACCACCTCCCGCGTGATGCTTCTTACGTCAGTCACTGTTCCTCGCATTGCCTTCTCTATCACTGCCTCTTCCAGTAGCTCGGGATACTCTTGTTGTAGCTTCCTCGTGTGATGCTCTGCCATCTTCCTCACCTGTTTATTATTTTCCACGTATATCCATTCCCTCCTGCCTTGAGCGCCGCTGCTAGCCCTGCCCCTATTCCCCCGAACAGTTCTACCAGCTTTATCGGCTCTTGCCACGCGTTGACCGTTGCTGCCTTACCCACGAGTCCTGCTCTCCCCCTCTCCCTTGTCCCTGTCTGCCCAGCCGTGTAAGCCCTCTTTGGCTCCTGCTTCGTGAATGATACAGGCAGCTCTCCCGTCTTGCTTCCCCGCTCCCAATACTGTTTCCGAAACTTCACTTTCTCCTTCCATGTGCAGATGGTCATCCCCACTCCCCAGATCAGGTCCGTGCCTAGCAGTACATCAAAATCTTCTGAGTCTGAGATGCCACACTGCAGCCTGATACTCGTCTGTTCCTCCTTCCCCAGCATTAGGACTATCTCCACTGGAGTCTTGGTGCACGGTAGCCACTTAGGCTCTCCCCCCTCTGCGATCATGACTAGCATTCCTCGTTTTATGTGCTGTCCCGGTCCGGTCAACCCCAGCTTCTCTGCTAGCCGCCTCCCCAACATTACGCTTTGTGCCCCCGTATCTATGATCGCGGTTCTTGCTACTTCCCCTCCCACTGCCACTGTTCCAGCTCCTGCTACCAGCACCGTCGCTTGACTGGCCAGCCGCTCCTTGGGATGCCTGGCTGGCTCCTCTTCCCCGCTACCCTTCTCCTCTGGTGCTTTCTTTGGCCTGCTCCTCTCCCTAACAATGTGTTCCTTTCTGCCATCCCTGTCCCCGCTGCGCAGGCCCAACTCCTCTCGGCTGCGCAACACCATAAAGTTGTACTCGGGCGTTGGCTCATCTATCACCTCTACTTCGTCATCCTCTTCCCTTGCATACAATCCTGCCTCCTTCTCTTTCTTCCCTCCCAGTGCCTGCAGCTGTGCTTGCAACCTCCCTATCTGCCCTTCTATTTCTTCTGGCGTCCTCCTTGGCCCTCCTGTGCGTTGGTAGCAGTCCTTCCCCTTATGCCCCCGTTTCCCACACACCTCACATCTTGGTGCATCCGGACAATCCTTTCGGCGGTGCCCTGGCTTCCCACAGGTGTCGCAATTTCTGCAGTTTCTCATCAGATGCCCAGATTGCATGCATCGGTGACAGGTGCGTGTCTCAGCTCCCCTCTCCTGTCGGCTCTCTTCTCTCCCCCCTGTCTCAGGTATCATTGCGGCAGCCCAAGTGGGATTCTTCCTCTCTGTTGGCCTTGGCAGGTACACCTCATACTTCCTCTGTGCTAGCTCCACTCTCTCGGCTAGCTCGAACACCTCCTCAGGTGTCGCATCTGCTAAACAGCTCGTAGACCCGCATTCTCAGTCCCCCTGCCAGTCCCTTGTCCAACCCATTTAGGAATTTACTAATGATCATACTGCTGTCCGTGCAAACCACGTCTTCTGCTAGATTCATCAGCCGCCCGTAATACGTCGGTAGGGATTCCTCATCCCTCCTCTTGAACTCTTGAAACTCTTTGATGCGTGCCGCTGTGTGCCCTGGAAACTGCTTTCGCAGCCGGTCCAGAAACAGCACCGTTGGGTCCTCCTCATCTTCATCGGCCCTTCTCAGCCACTCTCCCATCTTCATGCGATATAGGGTTTCTGCTTCTCCCCCTAGTATGTTTGGCAGGTTCAGGAAGAAGTCTATGGGATCCATCCCGCTTCAATCACACCGATACTTCACGTTGCTAATCTGCATCAGATAGTTCTTGAGGCTTGGCCCTGTGTTCTCGTTCCCTGTGAAGCGTACCGGCACCTCCACCCGTGGTGCTGCCGTTTCGCCCCACCTCCCCATATCCCAACTGCCAGAGCCTCCCCGATCGGACAGAGCAGCCCCTCGCTGCTTTCCCTTGTCTCCTCTGCTTCCTGCGCTGGTTCCGTACAATGCTCGTTCCAGTCCCTCACGCGCTGCCCTAGCCCCACTCGATCCCTCTCCATGTTGCCTTAGCCTCCTAGGGCCATTCGGACTCGGACCTCTCCTCTGGTCGTCTTCGCCGTGTCTTCTGCACCTTTCCTGATCCTCCCATCGTCCATCTCTCTGCACAGGTGACCGTTCCCGACGACGCCACTCTTGCTCCCTTCGCTGCTGGCCTCCTTCTGCTGTGGAGCCGTGCGGGGATCGCCTTCCCCAGCCCCCTTCTCGCTTTTCTCTGTTGCGCACCCGCTCCCACTCAGGCGGGCTCTGCTGGCGTCGCTCCTCATGGTCTGGCCTTTCTTCCCGCTTTTCCCGCTCTGCCCGCCGACCTTCACCCATTGCCATACGCCGTCTGCGATCATATCCTGGCCTCGGCTCAGGCGAGCGAAAGGCACCCGCTGATGCCCTCTTACCCTCTTCCTGCCGTCTTGCAGGTGAGTGCTCCTTATTCCTGTGTTCTTCGCTATCCCCCCACACCTTTCCGCGTCGGACTCGCTCCCTTTCATCCCTTTTCTCGTAACCTTGCCCTCCGCCTTCCCGCGCAACAGGGAAATCTTCCTCATCGTTGGCGACACCGCGCCTTCCGCCACACCGCGCAGTGGGGAACTCCTCCTCGTCGGCCGCGTTACGCCTTCCGCCGCCCCGCGCAGTGGGCGATCCGCCGTCGTCGGCATTATCACGCCTTCCGCCGCCCCGCGGAGTGGGCGATCCGCCGTCGACGGCGTTATCACGCCTTCCGCCGCCCCGCGGAGTGGGCGATCCGCCGTCGACGGCGTTATCACGCCTTCCGCCGCCCCGCGGAGTGGGCGATCCGCCGTCGACGGCGTTATCACGCCTTCCGCCGCCCCGCGGAGTGGGCGATCCGCCGTCGACGGCGTTATCACGCCTTCCGCCGCCCCGCGGAGTGGGCGATCCGCCGTCGACGGCGTTATCACGCCTTCCGCCGCCCCGCGCAGTGGGCGATCCGCCGTCGACGGCGTTATCACGCCTTCCGCCGCCCCGCGCAGTGGGCGATCCGCCGTCGTCGGCGTTATCACGCCTTCCGCCGCCCCGCGCAGTGGGCGATCCGCCGTCGTCGGCGTTATCACGCCTTCCGCCGCCCCGCGCAGTGGGCGATCCGCCGTCGTCGGCGTTATCACGCCTTCCGCCGCCCCGCGCAGTGGGCGATCCGCCGTCGTCGGCGTTATCACGCCTTCCGCCGCCCCGCGCAGTGGGCGATCCGCCGTCGTCGGCGTTATCACGCCTTCCGCCGCCCCGCGCAGTGGGCGATCCGCCGTCGTCGGCGTTATCACGCCTTCCGCCGCCCCGCGCAGTGGGCGATCCGCCGTCGTCGGCGTTATCACGCCTTCCGCCGCCCCGCGCAGTGGGCGATCCGCCGTCGTCGGCGTTATCACGCCTTCCGCCGCCCCGCGCAGTGGGCGATCCGCCGTCGTCGGCGTTATCACGCCTTCCGCCGCCCCGCGCAGTGGGCGATCCGCCGTCGTCGGCGTTATCACGCCTTCCGCCGCCCCGCGCAGTGGGCGATCCGCCGTCGTCGGCGTTATCACGCCTTCCGCCGCCCCGCGCAGTGGGCGATCCGCCGTCGTCGGCGTTATCACGCCTTCCGCCGCCCCGCGCAGTGGGCGATCCGCCGTCGTCGGCGTTATCACGCCTTCCGCCGCCCCGCGCAGTGGGCGATCCGTCGTCGTCGGCGTTATCGCGCCTTCCATCCACTCCGCGTTGGCCTCCTGCCAGGTTCCACGGGTTGCTGATCTCGGGCCGCCTCCACGGCTCTGACCTGACATGCAGGTCCTCCCCGCTTTCTTCCCTTCGCACGCCCGTCGGCGTCACCGGATCCGCGCGGTACGCCGCCCGCTGTGGCGAGCGCCTCGGCGATCTCCCACGCTCCCTCGAGCGCCTCATCCGTGACGGAGATCGTTCCCGTCGCGAGTACGTACACTGCACACGCAGATCGTGGCGATCCATATCGCCGGTCAGCTTCTCTCGTTTTGTGAGAGATTCCTGCTCCCACAAGCTGGCTGCCCTCAGTGGCGTATCACCTAGCTGCCGTAGCCTTAGAACGGTGAATTGAATCCACTATAATAGGCAAACAAAACGAGAAAACAGGTTCTAAAGACTAGGCCAGGCTACTTTATTCCCTACCCAGAGTCAAGACCATCTCTATGGCCTTGGGTTGGGCTCGAGTCGACATTTGCCTTACTGGCTGCTGCAGATTTCCTGCTCCTCGAGGCGCTTGTTGTTCTTCCCAATGTCCCAATTCCCCATGCTACCAACTTCGCATCATTCTCCTGAGGCTCAACAACCCCTCCGTAAAGTTGCATAACTCCCCAACCTACACCTTGCTACACCAACTCTAGCGTATAACCAAATATATTGTTCTTTACCACTGTATTTGGTGACAGCCTGCGGCGCCGACCGGTTGCATCGCCGGTGGCCGACGTGACGCCGAGAAGGTCGGCGACGGAAAGCGACAGACGATAGGGGAGTTGTCGGCGTCGAAGCCGACTTCAACGAAGCCTTTGGTGGAGGTGCCACTTGCAGAGAAGTCGACTGCAGAGGCGCCAATTTCATGGGAGCCGTTGGCAGAGCAGCCGATCCTGGGCGAGCAGTCGGTAGAGGAGCTACCGACAGGGGAGCAGTTCGACAGTTCATCGAGCGACGACGTTGTGGAAGTCGTCGGTGCGGACGGTGGCGATGAAGAGGAGCCGTCGACAGGGGAGCAGTCCGATGACAGCGACGTGGTAGAGGTTCCGGTGGAAGAGGAGAAACTCCGCCGTTCTACCCGCCCCAACATCGGCAAGCCGCCGGAGAAGCTGAGCTACCACGCTTGTCTGCCGCCGACGGCCTACAGCACTCTGCTCAACGGCGCAGAGGCCGACATGCATCTGCCCGAACTCGACCCCGACATGCATGCTAACCCAGAGCATCGCTGGGACATCGCCAACATGACGGTGAAGGAGGCGTTGGCGAGCTGGAAGGGCAATGCGGTGAAAGCGGCCATGGACGAGGAGTTCAAGATTCTCATCTCTAACGGGACGTGGGAGCTGGTCGAGCGTCCGCGCGGCGTCAACATTATGAAGAACCGCTGGGTGTTCACGACGAAGTATCACGTCGACGACACGGTCGCACGCGAGAAGGCCCGTTGGGTCGTGAAAGGTTTCACGCAGGTTTACGGCGCACATTACGATGAGACGTACACGCCAGTGGGGAGCTACGTAACTCTGCGGATCTTCCTCAGCATTGTAGCAGTCCTCGATCTGCACCTGATGCAGCTGGACACGAAAAACGCATATCTGCAGAGCAAGCTGGATCGCGTCCTCTACATGTACCAGCCGGACTACTTCAACGACGGAACTGGCCGAGTCTGCAAGCTGCTGAAGAGCTTGTACGGCCTGAAGTAGAGTCCGCTGCTGTGGTACTTGGCGCTCGACGCGGTACTGACAGGCGCCAACTGGCAGAAGAGCCAGGTCGATGAGGCGCTCTACTTCAAGGTCGGCGACGACGGAGTGGGGTGCTTGGTGCTCGTCTACGTCGACGACCTGCTCGCTGCAAGCAGCAGCACTGCGATGCTGAGGGAGCTGAAGGAGCTGCTCGAGGCCGCCTTCGAGCTGCGTGAAATCAGCCCGGTCGAGAATTATATCGGGCTGGAAATCGTGCGCGACCGTCCTGCGAGGAAGCTGTGGCTTCACCAGCAAGTCTACGTCAACAAGCTGCGCCGACGTTTCATCGACGAGGAGCAGACCGGGCGAGTGCCGAAGACGCCGGTCTCCGTCAACGCCTATGCGGAGCTGATGTTCGACGACGAGGAGTTTCAGTCGCGCGAGGAAGCAGAGTACCGGCAGAAGGTCGGATCGCTACAGTTCGCGGCCACCACGACGAGGCCCGACATTGCCTTCGCTTGCAGCAAGCTCGGATCCGGCCTGACTGTGCGAAGCGACAATCACTTGCGTGAGGTCGATCGCTGTCTGCACTACCTCGCTGAAACTCGTGACGCCGCTCTGGAGTTCGGCGGCGGACCAGAGTCGCTGTGTCTGGTCGGCTATGCAGATGCAGACGACGCTGGCGACAAGCAGAATCGGACGAGTACTGACGATTACATTTTCGTCTTCGGAGGAGCCTCAATCTCTTGGTCGAGCGAGCGCATCAAATGCGCAACGCTCTCTCCGACCGAATCAGACCACGTTGCGGCAACCTAAGCCAGCAAGGAGGCTCGCCGTCTGCGCTTCCTCCTTGCAGAGTCCCGTCTGCTCGACGTAAGGAAGCCGACTGTTCTGCACGTGGACAACCAGTCGGCGATCACTGTCGCAGAGGGCTTGGGGCTCAAGGGCAACCTCAAGCACATGGAGCGACATTACGCCTGGCTGCAGCAGATGGTTAATCGCGGAAAGATTGCTCTGCAGTACATCCCGACCTCCGAGCAGCCGGCAGATTTTCTGACGAAGGCGCTGCATTTTCCGGCTTTCAACCGGTGCTCCGTCGCAATCGGCCAAGTGCGTCTGGCCGACATGGGCGACAGGGATGACGAGGTGCAGCAGTAGGTGCCGTGCCCTTCTGCACGGCTGGTGCGGTGACATGCGTGCTATGCGTTGGGTTCACGCAGACGGACTTTTCTCCTTGTATTCTATCCCTTAGGGTTCTGGGTAGACCTAGTGTGTGGGGTGCCCAAGCGTGAGCGCGACAAGGGAGTGTCGACGAGAAAGGCCCCGCCCTTGCTTGGGCGCAGCCGATCTCGCGGTCGACGAGAAGTTTGCTATGGATTGGTCGACGAAATGGGCTTCTGCAGTTCGACGGAAGTTGCGGAAGAGCAGGCTCTGCTCGACAGAATCTGGTCGACGAGCTCTGCGCGACGAGCTCTGGTCGACGATCTTTGCGCGACGAGCTTCCGTCGAAGAGTGCTGGTCGACGATCCTGGTCGAAGAACTCTGGTCGCAGATTTTGGGTCGAGGAGCTCTGCTCGGCGAACGCTGTTCAACCGAGCGATGGTGAGTTGTTCGACCGAGTTGCTGAGTTGTGCGAAACTCTGCGAAGGCGTGCGAACTTTCGCCCAGGAGGTTTTGGCGAAGTTCTACCTGCGGAACGGCATCACGTGGTCGACGGTGCGCACCTGGCGAAACCGACGACTCGTTTTCTACCTGGCACCTACGCAATGTGTCTGACAGTGAAACCGCCAACCTGCACCTACTTGGTAGGGTGCGAACATCTGCGCAGATAGACAACCTGCGACCGCAGATAGGTACCTGCGACTGCAGATAGTCACCTGCGACTGCAGTGCTGGCAGACCACTCTGCTGCAGCGTTGGCAAGCCGCTCTTCTGCTGCGCTGGCAGATTTCGCCCTTGCTAGGTGTTGCATGCCATTCTAGCCACATCCTTCTGCATGCCTCAATTGTACTCTAATCTTTTCAAGCTCCAACTTTCTTTTGCAAGTAGCAAGAACGCTAGCAGAACACTACGATCACTCGCACAACCCCGTGCCTTCCTCCGTAGTCTACTCCCGTTGTGTAGTGACTCTCCGTAGATGTACTATTGTAGTTGCAGAATATTTTGTAGGGCATTTCTAAGTACTCACACTGGATCGCGACACTGACACCATTTTCTACCGTACAGGGACTCAGCCCCATCGATTTACACTAGTTGCACTACACGAGCACAACTACACTAGTAGTTGTACACACAAATTTAAATGACTTCTTTGCTGACGATGTTTGCCCCACCCCCCCTCCTCCCCTCTCCCGCCCGTCTACTCCCTTTTGGTGTAAGTATGCAAATGAGTTGCTAGGACGTGTTGCAATTCGCGGTGCACTGCATCACCTCGGCTCGGGGCACGAGTTTAGAAAGGCTATGGGCACGAGTTCGTAAAAGTTTTTTCAGAAAACGCGCAAAAATATTATGGTACATTCCTAGCTCGTGTCTGACATCAGGTCATCCGTCCTTAGAAGCTCGGAAGACCCGAAGTGGTTCAAAATAGGGGCAAATCAACATTGAGAAGAGACAAATCAGAGACTAAGGGCGGATGACCTGATGTCAGACCCGCCATAGGAATGTACCCTTATATGTCGTACTACAAACTTGCTAACAACTTTATTATTCATAAAGTTGTTTTTTTTCTTTGCCCTGGTTTGGCCTCCCGCTTGCCTGGAGCCTTCTATTTGTCCCGAGCCGATGCAGTGCACCAGCAATTGCAACACGTCCTTAGCATGCTCCTCCCCGCTGCCAACCAACATCCGCCTTGATGACACTAGGGCTCACGTACATATTTTGTAGGAAGCCCGGATTTCAAGTTTTGACTTTGACATGCGCCCCTGATCGTTAAGGGCTAAAAAACGGTTACCTTCGCGAAAATCAGGGCCAAACTTCGAGCAGCTCAGAGCTGGAAGTTTTGGTTTCAGGGACTTCGACAGGCCTGGTTCCGCTTCCGTTTCCAGATGCGGTCGCGATGCCGATGCCATATTTTTTGGGTTGCGTTGCTACCTTATACATTTGGTTTCACTTTTTGGGGAACTGACATGAACAGTGATTTTTTCCCTCCAATTTTTTTGGAAGAAAACACTGTTCACGTACGTTACCCTATGTGAAACCAAATGTGTCCAATCATCCATAATCGTCGATAAGTACGGCGAATGGAACAATTGGACAATCGTTCTAGCACTAATGGTGACACGAAATGACACACAAAACGAACATGTACAAAAACCATCGTACATGTTCTGAGGGGAATACAAAATGCATCAATGCAGCAACTGAGATTGATATGGTACGGAAGAGGCAAGCGAAGCTGCCCCACCGACGATCACAAGCCCAGTTGCATATACGAGACACTTAGTACCACATCCCAAAACAAGCACAGACGATAACATACAAGCTGGTACAGAAATAGAGGACAAACAACGATTGAAAATGTTTCAAGGCGAATACTAAATGCATCAATGCTGCAGCTGGGATTGATATGGTACGGAAGAGGCTAGCAAAGCTGCCCCACCGACGATCACAATCCGAGTTGCACTCACGAGGCACTTAGCACCACGCTTTGAAACACACAGAACATGTACATATGCACGCACATGTACACATTCACACACATACAGGCTCACACATGCACATGCACACACAACACAAAAACATACAGCTACGGTTATCAGCATGCAAGCATAATGAATGAAGTCCAACCTTGTATAAATCAACACTAGCTTAGCCTGTCCCTCATTCCCCTGCCTCCCTCCCTCAGCTCCCTTTCCCCCGTCCCTTTTCTCCACAAGAAACAAAGGCTGCAGCTTGAACTCCCTGCACAGGAAAGAAGAAACAGCAAATGCAACTCACTCCGTGTACAAACAAAAACAAAATCTGAGGATACAACTTGCATGAGTTGCACAAGAAAACAAGATCAATGCACTAACAAAGCAAGCGCAACGGCGCTGAAGAATGCAATATACAAACAAAAGATGAGTGATAAAAACAGTCAAATTTGACGTCTTACAAAGGTGACTTGATAGTAGACATTATGGCGTCACACATTCCATGCCAGAATGCATGCAATACCTTGCAGCCACCCTTGCCTTCACCTTCACATTCACCCTTACCCTCATCCTCACACATGCACGCAATCACACTTGGAATCATACTTGCACTCGCCTTTGCACTCACCACTGCAATCACACCCGCACCATCGCGCTCAGCCTTACACACACACCCGCACTCACACTCGCATTCGCCCTCCCACTCACACCAGCACTCTCACGCAATCTCTCGCACTCTCTCACGTACACTCTCGCGCGCGCTCTCACGCGCACTCTCATGCGCTCTCACTCACCCTCTCACGCACTCCCTCACGCGCTACCTCACGCACTAACTCACGCGCTCGCTCGCACGCTCCCTCGCGTGAACTCTCGCGCACTCTCCCACGCACTCTCCTGCGCACTCTCTCACGCGCACTCTAGAACACACTCACGCGCTCTCTCTCGCGCACTCTCACGCGCTCGATCGCGCGCTCCCTCGCGTGAATTTTTTCCACTCTCCCACGCTCTCTCCCGCGCACTCTCTTGCGCGCCCTCTAGAGTGCACCCACGCGCTCTCTCTCGCGCTCTCTCACGCGCTGTCTCAGGCGCACTCTCACGCGATCTTTTACGCAATCTCTCACGCACACTCTCACGCGCACTCTCACTCACGCGCTCTGTCGCGCGCTCTTTCTGACACACTCTCGCGCGCACTCTAGCGTGCTCTCTCAGGCGCGCTCTCACGTGCTCTCACGCGCACTCTCCCGTGCTCCTTTGCGTGCACTCTTGCGCGTACTCTCGCGCGCACCCTCGTGCTCTCTCACGCGCACTGTCACACGCTATTCCACACGCTACCTCACGCGCTCTCACGCGCTCTCTCACGCGATCTCACGCGCTCCCTCACGCGCTCTCTCACGCGCTCTCTCACGCCATCTCACGCGCTACCACACGCGCTCTCTCACGCGCTCTCTCACGCGCTCTCACACGCTCCCTCACGTGCTCTCACGCGCTCTCTCACGCGCTCTCTTGCGCGCTCTCACGCGCTCTCTCACGCTCACTCTCATGCGCTCTCTCTTGTGCGTGCGCTCCCGTGCAAACGTTCTCCCTCGCGCTCCGCGTCTCTCCCTTTCTTCACGAAGGGAGATACGCAAGAGGAGACCAATAGACACACAATACGAAGAGAATAAAAAAAAAAAAAAAAAAAAATTGAGGGGGAAGGGAGGATTAAAGGACCGGGAACGCACCTGATCACCACGATAACTCAGAAAACAACCCGCGCTCGCGCTCCAACCCGCGCTCGCGCTCCAACCCGCGCTCGAGCTCCAACCTGCGCTCGTGCACCAACTCGCGCTTGCGCTCGTGCACCTGTCGTCGGAGGCGACGGCGGAGCTCCAACCTGCGCTCGTGCACCAACTCGCGCTTGCGCTCGTGCACCTATCGCCGGAGGCGACGGCGGAGAGGAGGGAGGGGCGACGGCGGGGAGGAGGGAGGGGCGATGGCGGGGAGGAGGGAGAGGCGACGGCGGGGAGGAGGGAGAGGCGACGGCGGGGAAGGGAGAGGCGATGGCGGGGAGGAGGGAGAGGCGAAGGTGGGGAGGAGGGAGAGGCGACGGCGGGGAGGAGGGAGAGGCGACGGCGGGGAGGAGGGAGAGGCGACGGCGGGGAGGAGGGAGAGGCGATGGCAGGGAGGAGGGAGAGGCGACGGCGGGGAGGAGGGAGGCGACGGTGGGGAGGAGGGAGAGGCGACGGTGGGGAGGTAAGGGAGAGGAGATGGCGGGGTGGATGGGACGGAGTGATTGTGAGGTGGGTTGGAGAGGTGACGGCGGTTATTGAGGGAGAGCATACGGCTGGGTGGGAGGAGAATATCAGAAACTAGAGACAGGAATGATTGAACTAGAACAGAGTTGGGTACAAGTATGAAACCCTAGCAGTTATGTACCCCATATTGGCTACCCCACTACAGCCTACACAAAGATAACCCATATAGTTTAACACACCCCCATAGGCAAAGTGGGGGAGAACAAAGGGTCACACGACCAGTCAAGAGAAGCAAAGCAAGCTCAGGGCGGATCACAACCTCACCACACACACTCTGAGCACAAGCAAAGGGCCACAAGGCCAGTTCACATGCAAAGGTATATATGCAGCTACAACAGAGCAGTGATCACTATCTAGCAAGAGCAAGCATGCAGGTATATATGTATAGATCACAGTACAAGCAAAGACTACAGAAAGTGTGGAAACGTAGGCACAAGGCCCAACAAAGTTAAAAAGCGCTAATGATCACCAGACGGAAGTGCCTTGGTGAAGATATCAGCAGTGTTGGCCCTGGTGGTCACGTGAGCAAGATGAAGCTGACCACGCTGCTGCAACTCTCGAGCCAGGAAGTAACGCAGAGCGATGTGCTTCGTTCTGTGCTCTAGTCTGTGCTCCTGACACAAGGCAATGGCGGCCTTGTTGTCGACGTACAGAACTGGAGGAGAACGAGGCCTCTCTCCCAAGTCGGTCAGCAAGTAGGTGAGCCAGCGTAGCTCCTGGGCAGCCATGGCTATGGCGTAGATCTCAGCCTCACAGCTGGAGCTGAGAACAGAAGACGAGCGCGTAGACCGCCAAGAAACAGAGCCAGAGCCAAGGCTGAAGGTGTAACCCTGTGACGACCGCTGCATAGCCTGGTCGTCAACCCAAGACGCGTCAGAGTGTCCAGTAATGACTACGGCGCTCCGTCCTCCAAGCACGAGCCCCATGCCCGATGTACTGCACAGGTAGCGCAGTACCCTCTTTGCAGCATCCATGTGCACCTTTCGGTGCCGACCAGGAGCCACGTAGCGAGCCAAAAGGCCAAGAGGGTACGCGAGGTCAGGTCGAGTGCAGGTCATCAGGTACATGAGGCAGCCCACTAGCTCTGCGTAAGGACCACTCGACTCTACGGACTCGTCCGAAGGTGGAGCTGAGAGCGAGTGACCTGTAGCCAGCGGAGTGGGCTGTGGGGAGGACCAGGTGAAGCTGAAGCGCTGAAGGACCTGCTGCACCATGTGTGACTGAGTCAGTGTGATGGTGCGGCGTGTTCTATCCCGTGTGATCTGCAAGCCAAGGTAGCTGCGCAGCTCACCCAGGTCAGTGCACGTGTGTCTCTTCTGCAGCTCCGACTTCACCAGAGCGAGAGCCTCAGTTTCAGCAGTGGCAAAGACCAAGTCGTCGACGTACCGAGGATGTAAAACAGCGGTAGCGAAGTGTCGGTGCGCAGAAACAGCGACGGGTCAGCAGTCGAAGGAACGAAACCAAGAGCCGCAAGTGTAGTCCTCAGTGTGTCGTGCCACTCACGAGGCACCTGGCGGAGACCGTAGACTGGCCGCCGGAGGCTCCACTTGGTACCAGGAGGGAACGACCCAGTGAAGCCAGATGGGCGGCGCAGCCAGATCTCCTCGTGCAGGCTGCCCTGTAAGAAGGTTGTGCTGAAGTCAAGAGAGTGAAGCTCGTAGTTACGCTGAGCGGCAACGTGCAGCAGCACCCGAAGAGTGGTCATCTTCGGGGTGGGGGAAAAGGTCTGGAAGAAGTCAACTCCCTCACGCTGACTGAAGCCTCTAGCAACGTAACGAGCCTTGAAGACAGGCGGAGAACCCGGCGGCCGCTTCACCCTGAAAATCCACATGCCATCGACGATGTTTGCCCCAGGAGGGGGAACCTCATCGACGTAAGTGCCTGTAGACTTCCAGGATGCCATCTCTGCGTCCATGGCTGTCTGCCACTAAGAGGAGTACTCATCCGCGATCGCCTCAGCGTAAGAGCGCAGGGTCGGGATGTCTGGTGCATCCGGGTCTCCCTTAGGGGCAAGCAGCATGGCCACGAGATGAGGCGCAGTGGCTGCAAGACACTCAAGGTCCTCGTGCCTGTCCTCAAGGACGTCTGTGCCAAGAGCACACTCACCCTCGACGGACGGAGGACAGACAGACTCATACTCAGCAACAAGACTAGCGGCGTAGTCGAGACGACAGGCAGCAGCAAAGTCAACAAGCTCAGCAACTAAGGCAGACGCATCAGTAAACTCAAACGACGGGTCAGTGACAACAGTGGCTAACAGACGCGTGACAGTAGGGTGTGCAGCACGAAACCGGTCAGACTCAGGGTCCGCAACGTCAGGCAGAGAGGACGCAGGGGGAGACGGCAGAGGAACAGGCTGCGGAGCAGAGGAAAGACGACGGACTACGAGGTGTGTACCGGGGACAGCCGGCTGACGCGAACGAGGAACACGACGACCGGAACGACCAGGACGAACAGGCGAGACAGGACGCGACGCAGGCTCACGACGCTCAGCAAGACCACCGGGCTGCTCAGTGTAAGGAGGAGGAGCAGGGAGCGGTGAGCCAGGCAGTAACGGAAGACCAGTAGACGACGGAAGGGTAAGAACCTGACAAAGAACAGAGTCAGGCGGCGGCAGAGACGACGGAGACGGCGGAGCGAAGAACAGTCGTGTCGGCGCAGCTGCACCAGCACCGGCAGCTCCAGCAGCTCCAGTGGCTCCAGCACCTCTAGTAGCTCCAGCACCTCCAGCAGCTCCAGAACCTCCAGCGCCAGCACCACCAGCAGCAGCACCCCCAGAACTAGCACCTCCAGTCCCAGGGTCTCCAGTCTCAGTGTCTCCAGCAGCAGCACCCCCAGAACCGACACCTCCAGTCCCAAGGTCTCCAGCCTCAGTGTCTCCAGCAGTAGCACCCCCAGACGCAGCACCTCCAGCCCCAGCAGCTCCAGTACCTCCAGTACGAGCACCTCCGGGACCAGCGACTCCAGCACCTCCTGTAGACACAGCACCACTCCCAGCTCCAGCGACGACAGCAGAAACACCTCCAGCGGTAGAGCCCCGAGCTCCAGCAGCGCGACCCTGACGGCGAGTGTACCACTCGTGCATCTGCTGCGGGGAGAGAGGCGCATGCGGACAAAGGCGGCTACTCCAAGGAGACCGCGCACCAGCAGTCTCAGTACCCGCAGGCGCCACACTCCCAGGCTCAGCACTCTCGGGCTCAGCACGCTCAGGCTAAGTACTTCCAGGCTCAGCACCCTCAGGCCCCTCACACGCAGGCTCAGCACCCTCAGACTCGGCACCCCCAGGCTCAGCACCTCCAGGCTCCTCACGCTCAGGCACAGCACCCCCAGACTCCGCACCCCCAGGCTCAGCACCCCCAGGCTCCTCTCGCTCAGGCTCCGTACCCCCAGGCTCAGCACCCCCAGAGACAGCACCCCGAGCAGGACCACCCCCAGCAGGACCTGAGTCACCAGTGACCTCAACAGGCGCAGGCACGGGAGGGTCTACCTGAGAAACACCTGAAGGAGCAGGACCTGGCGCGGGGAGGGGGTCTACCTGGGAAGAACTTGGAGCGAGAAAGAGCGGGGGGGCGAGGGGCAGTGCGGTAGGGAAAGAGACGGTAAAAGGGGACGGACTCGTCAAAGGTGACGTCCTGAGACGCAAAGACACGGCGCGAGGTGGGGTCGTAAAACTGCCAGCCAGGCGCGTCAGGAGGAAAACCAAGGAAGACGCAGGGAATGGCGCGGGCAGAGAGCTTGTCCGCGGTGAGATCGCGGACAAAGGCACGAGCACCCTAGACCCGGAAACGCGACGCATCGCCAACCTCCCCCGTCCACAGCAGTGTGGGCGAGGTCTCCGGCAAGGAGACACGGGGCCAGAGGTTGAGCTGATGCGCAGCGTACCGGACCGCAAACGGCCACAGAAAATGGGGAGCCGCTGCATGGATCATGGAGGTACGAGCGACCTCCATGACTAAACCAATGCGGCGCTCAGCAACCCCATTTTGCTGCGGAGAGGCCGGAAGCGTGAACGACTGGGTGATGCCGTGCTCCTCACAGAAGGCTCGCAAGAGGTCGGAGGTGAACTCACCACCTCTGTCAGAGTGCAGACGCAAGACAGGAAAGTCCCGCTCAAACCGCTCGCGGAGCTGGAGACGAACAGCGCGGATCCAAGGGATCAGGACAGCAGGGACATCCGCCTTGCGCTGCAAGGGGAAGACCGTTGTGTAACGCATGTAGTCGTCGACAACCAGCAGGAAGTACCGCTCGCGGCCCTGTCCCTGGACGCGGGCTGGGCCCCACACGTCCAGGTGGAGAGTCTGCAGCGGAGCCTCTGTGGGAGGGAACGAGGAGGAGTGAGGAGCGGCGCGCTGCCGCCCCTCGACGCAAGGAATGCAGGGCGGCACAGGCGAGGGAGGGAGGGCAGGCAGAGACCTGGGAAGACCAGAGACCAGGGAGCGAGAGTGCATGCCACGAAGGCGAGGCAGGGAGGGGTGACCAAGGCGGTGGTGCCACAGGAGAGTGTCGTGCGACAGGCGACGACACTCACACTGGGTAGCTACCTGAGCAGACGCGTACAGCTGAGGAGACAAAGTGGCGTGATGCGACACAGCAGTGAGGGTGTACAGACTGGACCCAGGCGCACGTGTGAACGTGGCCAGGTGGCGGCCGGTCCGAGAGCACGTGCAGTGTGTCACCCGCTGTCCTCCAGGAGTAAAGGTGTCAACCCAGTGATCCTGAAGGACGGCGGTGCTCACCAAGTTCGTAGAGAACGAGGGGAGGTGGAGACCAGACAGCTCACCAGACGGGACCGCCGGACACGGAAGCACAGTGGTAGACCGTGCAAGCACTGGGCCCCTAGAGGGGTCAGCCAGTGAGATAGGGACAGGTGCAGGGAGGGGTGTGACTGTGGTACTGTCGCGAAAGAAACAGCGGGAAGCACCAGAGTCAAGTGTAAAGGTGTGCAAGGCCTCAGCAGGCGCAGTACCAGAGAGAGCAGACTCACTAGCACCTAGAGCAGCAGCCGCTATACCAGGGTCAGGGGGCACACACAGGTAACAGTCACCCTCAGAAGTACCAGTCAAAGCATACATGGCAGTAAGGATAGTGTCATAGTCTAAGGCAAATATATCTACTCCGTCCTGAAGCAGCTCTAGCCAGAGGGGTAGCTCAGTCTCGTCGCCAAACCGTGCTCGCCAAGCGTCGCTCAGACGGGAGAAGCAGCGGGACTCTGTATGACTAACTGTCCTGCAGGTCAGACCAGCTCGATTACCTGTGCGAATGACGTACGGGCAGCGAGCAGTAGTCCTACACCCCCAACTCTGAGTGTACCACTCATGCAGCTGCCGAGGCGTAAGGGTCTTGCGCGGGCGCTGCTGCAGCTGCATCTGGCCACCGCCAGAGACTTTGCACTGACCAGCTCCACCACGACTGCTACTACGGCCGCCGCCACCTCTCCGAGACGCACAACGCTGAGCGTACCACGCATGAAGCTGCTGGGGTGGAAAAGTCTCGCTCGGACGCCGCTGCAGCTGGATCTCGCCACCGCCAGAAACTCCGCACTGAACAGCTCCACCGCGACTGCAACTATGGTCGCCGCCACCACTCCCACTGCCGCCACCGCCGCCGCCACCACTCCCACCGCTACTACGAAGGGAAGTCATAGCGGGTAAGCAAGGAGGCGCGCGAGGAGGAGGGCGGTACGGAGGGAAGGCAGCAGCACGAGGAGCAGTTCCAGCGGTAAGAGCAGTAGAGCGGCCCGGTGAGGCTAGGCTGCAGCACCTCCAGCACTCCTAGCAGCACCTCCACCAGCAGCAGTAGTAGCACGAGCAGGAGGGCGGATCGGGTCGGGTAGGGCGGCTCGGCTCGGCCTGGGCTGCGCGGGTAGCAGGGCGCGCGCTGTGCAGGGCAGCAGGGCGCGACGCGCGTGCTGCAGCAGGGCGCGACGCGCAGGGCAGCAGGGCGCGACGCGCTGGCTGCAGCTGCGCGCGACGTGCGGGCTGCAGCAGCACGCGACGCGCGGGCCAGCAGCGCGCGACGTGCGGGCAGCGGTAGGGCGCGACGCGCAGGCCAACAGCGCGCGACGCGCGGGCTGCCGTAGGGCGCGACGCGCGGGGCAGCAGCGCGCGACGCGCGGGCTGCCGTAGGGCGCGACGCGCGGGGCAGCAGCGGGCTGCGCAGGCGGCGGATGCGACGCGCGGGGCAGCAGCGAGCTGCGCGCAGAATTAGGGTTTGCGCGCGCGGGGCAGCAGCGAGCTGCTCGCAGAATTAGGGTTTGCGCGCGCGGGCCAGCAGCACGCTGCGCGCAGAATTAGGGTTTGCGCGCGCGAGCAGCGCAGGCAAGGCAAGGCGCGCGCGGGCAGCGCAGCGCAGGCAAGGCAAGGCAAGGCGCAGGCAAGGCAAGGCAAGGCGCAGGCAAGGCAAGGCGCGCGCGGGCAGCGCAGCGCAGGCAAGGCAAGGCGCGCGCGGGCAGCGCAGCGCAGGCAAGGCAAGGCGCGCGCGGGCGGCGCAGCGCAGGCAACACGTGGGGCAGCTCAGTAACCACAACGGTAGGTGGGCCCGAAAAAAACGGTCCTATGGACCTACTGCTCTGAAACCATATCAAAAACCAGAGACAGGGATGATTGAACTACAACAGTGTTGGGTACAAATATGAAACCCTAAAAGTTATGTACCCCATATTGGCTACCCCACTACAGCCTACACAAAGATAACCCATATAGTTTGACAGAGAACTGGCGAGAAATTGGGGTGGGGGGGAGGAAACGGAGGAGGAGCTGAGCAGGTGCTTTTCGAGAGGAACCAAGAAAAAAAGACTGCGCCGAATTCGAGCTGTGAAAGAGACGGATGCCAGCACAGCACGAGGAAAATTCTGCCAGCGCAGAACGAGAAAATTTCTGCCAGCGCAGAACGAGAAAATTTCTGCCAGCGCAGAACGAGAAAATATCTGCCAGCGCAGAACGAAAAAATTTTTGCCAGCGCAGAACAAGATAACTCATGCCACCCAACGCCATCCAACTAGCTGATACACTAATTGCAAATGCCCAACCCGCTTTAATTGTCAAATATTATAGCCTGTAGTGGGTTGGGCTATATGAGGTATAACTAGTTAGGGTTAGGTTATGTACCCCAATTCTGTCAATGCAACACATTCCGCTGTAGTTCTCATTCTGACATGGTATCAGCAGTAGGTTAGCGCTCCTAGCCCTAGGCCCGCCCGTCCCTACCACTAGGGTTACCACTGCGCCCCGCCAGCCCGCCAGCGCCCTACCCCACGCCCCAGCCGGCGCGCCCCTCCCCTCCCCGCCCTTAGCCAGCGCGCCCGCCAGCCAGCCAGCGCGCACGCCAGCCAGCCAGCGCGCCAGCCAGCCAGCGCGCCAGCCAGCCAGCGCGCCAGCCAGCCAGCGCGCCAGCCAGCCAGCGCGCCAGCCAGCCAGCGCGCCAGCCAGCCAGCGCGCCAGCCAGCCAGCGCGCCAGCCAGCCAGCGCGCCTGCCAGCCAGCGCGCTAGCCCGCCAGCCAGCCAGCACGCCAGCCAGCCCGCGCGCCAGCCCGCTTGCACGCCAGCCCGCCAGCGCGCTCGCCAGCGGGCGCACCAGCGAGCCCGCCAGCTCGCCTGCCAGCGCGCCCGCCAGCGAGCTCGCCAGCGCACCCGCCAGCGAGCCCGCCAGCGCACCCGCCATCGAGCCCGCCAGCGCGCCCGCCAGCACGCACGCCAGCGCGCCCGCTAGCGCGCCCGCCAGCGCGCGCCCTGCCTAGCCGCCCGCCAGCGCGCCGCGCTCGCGCACCACGCCAGCCAGCGCGCCGCACCGGGGCGCGCCCCGCCAGCGCGCGCCCCGCCGCCCCGCGCCCAGCCAGAACGCGCCCCGCCTGCGCGCACCCGCCTCGCACTCACCTCCCTCTCCTCCTCCTCTCGCGGCTGGCGGCCGCTATCGCTTGTTCTCGCCCCTCATGGCGACGTCTCGCGTGCTCCGTTTCGACCCTGAGGGGCGCGCGATCGACTTTAGTACCTGGCTGACGCAGGCCCAGCGCCACCTTAGGAGCCAGCGCCAGGATGGCGTGCACCTGTTTGCGCACGCGTCCGGTGCTCAACCCGCCCCGCCGCAGCCTACACCGCTGCCCACTACCCCACCGCCTACTTCCGAGCAGGAGGCTGAGTACCAGCGCCGGTTCCTCGCTCGTGACGTGTGGGAGTCTCGTGACGCTGCTGCCTGCCTCGCCCTGACCGACCTTCTCCCGCCGACTGAGGCCGTCCACTTCACTCAGGTCGAGTCTGCTGCAGACCTTTACACTGCTATTGTTGCTCGCTACTCCACTCCCTCCTCTGCCTCCCTCAGCCGCCTCCTCGTCCCCTTTATCTACCCTGACCTCGCCTCCTTTGAGACTGTCGCTGACCTCGCTACCCACCTGCGCTCCCTTGAAGCTCGCTTCAAGGCCGCTTGCACTGAGGAACAGCTTGCCCTTGCACCCCCCCCCATGTGGCTCACTATTCACTGGTTAGTCACTCGCCTCCCTGACCGTCTAGCCACAGCCCGCGACGCGCTTCTCCTGAAGCACCCCACTGAGCTTACTATCGATCTTCTTGAGACCGCTCTCTCGAAGATCGAGAGTAACCTCCTCGCTGTTGCCTCCGCCTCTTCCGCGCCTCCTCCTCGTCTCTTTGAGGGGTGTGCGGTACCACAGCTTCCCACCTTCACTGCCTCGCTTGCCACTGCCGCGTCTTCTGCCTCTGAGGAGACGGCGGCCGTTTCTGTCTCTGGCGGACAGAAACGTGGCAAGTCCGGCAAGAAGGGAGGGAAGGGCGGCGGGGGTTCTGGGGGTGTTGCGGGTGGCGGCGGTGGCGGTAGTACTAGTGGCGGGGGTGGCGGCGGGGGTGACTCGGGACCTGACGGCTCTCCTCTAGACGGTGGTGAGGGGTTTCCGCAGCAGCAGCAGCAGACTCCTCCGCAGCTGCCACCGCCTGGACAGCAGCAGCGGCAGGGACAGCAGCAGCAGCGCCAGGGCCAGCAGCAGCGTCCGCCTCAGCAGCAGCCCCAGCAGTGGGGCACTCAGCAGCAGTGGGGCACTCAGCAGCAGTGGGGCCCTTCGCAGCAGTGGGGCCCCCCGCAGCAGTGGAGACCTACGGGCCCCCCGAGCACTGGGCGCAGTGGTGCCCCTTCTAGTCGGGGACCCCGCTCGGCCGGCCGCGACGTTGGTCCCTGTGAGTACTGGATCCTGACGGGTCCGCGCAGGGGCACGTACTGCGGCCGCCCTGACCACTCTGCTGCACGCTGCTTCAGCCGTCTCGACGACCTGTACGTCCTGCACCACGGCCCCTCCGCTCCCCCGCCACCGCGCTGGGGACCACTCCTTGCTCGTGGTGTTGACTATAGTGCTGCTGGATCTGTTTACTTGCCTGTACCTAGCGTAGGATCTTTGCCTGTTGCTAGAGTAGGTGCTGGTGTAGGATCCTGTCTAGCTACTAGTACAGGTGCTCCCTCGGCGGACGCGTCGCTCTCCTTCACACTGGACTCCGGAGCGACGCAGTGCTTCTTCCGCGACAGCACGACTCTTACTCCACTCTCGGCGCCGATTTCTGTAGCACTGGCCGATCCCTCTGCGGACAAGCTCTCACCTCGCGGCGTCCCCTGTGTCTTCCTTGGTTTCCCTGAGGCCTCCTCTGACTTCACCTTTTACCACCCTCCCTCCCACCGGTTCTTTGACTCTCGTGACGAGGTTCAGCAGCGGGTGGAGCGTGAGAGGTTGGAGTTGCAGCAGCAGCCGGAGCAGTCTCCGGCCCCTGTTTCTGGCCTTCGGGCCCTTGGTCTCCCCTCCTCTCCTCCTGTGTTCGGTCCTACGTTTCCTCCTCCGGACTCAGCTCCGGCTGTGTTCCCTCGTTCTCGCTCTCCCCCCTCTCCCTCTCCACTTGCCCACACTTGGGCTCCTCGTTCTCCTCGTGCTCGTCCCTCGTCCCCTGTCACTGACCTCCGTGCCGCCTTGTCCTTCTCCTCGTCCTCGTCCTCTGTTCTCCCTCGTCCTCCGGAGTCGTCCCTCACTGCCGCCCTGTCCACTCCTGTCACTGACTACTACCGCACTTACCGTCCCACTCTCTCTCGCGTTCTCGCCTCTCTTGTTACAGACCCTCGTGCCTCTCCTTCCTCTGTCGCAGTCCTCACTGCCGCTGTCACTGACTTTACTGCCACGCGTCGCCTTAGCTACGCCACTCGTGTTGTGGCAGCTCCTCCTGTCCGTCCTCTGTCCGCCGGGGGTGTGTCTGCCCTTGGCTGTGACGTCCTAGAGGACAGACAGTTTGAGCTAGAGTTCCTAGCAGCCGCTTCGCCTCATCTCTGTGCCATGCTCCTTGCTCCTGAGGGTGACCCCGACGCTCCTGACATACCTACTCCTCGCACTTACGCTGAGGCAGTGTCAGGGCCTTGGGCCTCTCAGTGGCGAGCTGCCATGGACGCAGAGATGGCCTCCTACAGGTCCACAGGCACTTACGTTGACGACGTTCCCCCACCAGGGGCGAACATAGTCGACGGCATGTGGATCTTCAAGGTGAAGCGGCCGCCGGGATCTCCCCCAGTCTTCAAGGCACGTTACGTGGCTAGAGGGTTTAGTCAGCGCGAGGGGGTTGACTTCTTTCAGACCTTTGCGCCCACCCCGAAGATGACCACTCTTCGGGTGTTGCTTCACGTAGCGGCGCAGAGAGACTACGAGCTACACTCCCTCGACTTCTCCACAGCGTTCCTGCAGGGCCGCCTACACGAGGAGATCTGGCTGCGTCGTCCTCCGGGCTTCACTGGCACCTTCCCGCCTGGGACCCAGTGGAGCCTCAGACGACCGGTCTACGGTCTCCGCCAGGCACCCCGCGAGTGGCACGACACTCTTCGTTCTACTCTTTCCGACCTTGGTTTTCAGCCGTCCTCCGCCGACCCGTCGCTGTTTGTTCGTCGTGGGCGCACACCTTTCTTTGTTCTGGTCTACGTTGACGACTTGGTCTTCGCCACAGCCGACACTGTTGCACTGGCGGAGGTGAAGTCCGAACTACAGAAGAGACACACCTGCACTGACCTTGGGGAACTGCGCCGCTACCTTGGCTTGCAGATCTCCAGGGACAGAGCCGCTCGCACCATCACTCTGACTCAGTCACACATGGTGCAGCAGGTCCTTCAGCGGTTCGGGCTTCAGCACTCCTCTCCCACACCCACTCCTCTTGCTGTAGACCACAGACTCACTGGGCCTTTTCCTGACGAGCCGTTCGAGCCCAGTGGTCCCTACGCAGAGCTGGTGGGCTGCCTCATGTACCTGATGACGTGCACTCGCCCGGACCTCGCCTTCCCTCTTAGCATCCTTTCTCGCTTTGTTGCGACTGGGAGACACCGTCCTGTTCACTGGACGGCGGCTAAGAGGGTGGCGAAGTACCTGGCCACGACGTCAGACATGGGGCTTGTACTTGGAGGGACTCAGCCAGTTGTTCTCACCGGTCACTGTGACTCCTCGTACGCTGACGACGCTGAGACTCAGAGGTCTACACAGGGTTACTGTTTCAGTCTGGGTTCTGGAGCTGTTTCGTGGAGGTCTACTCGGTCCTCCTCTGTTGCGACTTCTACCGCAGAGGCCGAGATCTACGCTGGAGCCCTTGCTGCACAGGAGCTGCGCTGGTTGACCTTCTTGCTCACTGACCTTGGCGAGCGGCCGAGCTCTGCACCGACCTTGTTTGCTGACAACAAGGCGATGATTCTCCTGTGTCGTGAGCCGCGACTGGAGAGCAGAGTGAAGCACATTGACGTCAGGTACTTCCTCCTTCGAGAGTTGCAGAGACGCGGACAGGCTCGTCTGGACTTTGTGGCCTCCGAGGCCAACACTGCAGACATCTTCACCAAGGCCCTCCAGCCTTGTGACCACCGCCGGTTTTGTCTGCAGTTAGGCCTCGTTGAGACTGGGTCTAGTTGACTGCTGTAGGGTGCTCTTTGTCTGTTGCTTGCTTGTACCTTATATATATTTGTTTGCACACTTTTGGACTGGCCTTGTGGCCCTTTGCTTGTGCTCAGATTAGGTGGTGACATTGTGATCCACCCTGAGCTTTGTTTTCTTTCTCTTGCTTTTGACTGGTCTTGTGACCGTAGGTTGCTTGTTGTTGATTGGCCTTCCCCACTTAGGCTATGGGGGTGTGTCAAATATTATAGCCTGTAGTGGGTTGGGCTATATGGGGTACAACTAGTTAGGGTTAGGTTATGTACCCCAATTCTGTCAATGCAACACATTCCGCTGTAGTTCTCATTCTGACATTAATAACCTGATTGAACCATGTTGTTAAGTTGGAAGTGAAAACGATTCAGTTTATTAAAATCACAAAGAGAACATATGTCCAAATTGTTCCATAATCAATTCACACTGAAAACGGTTTTGAGGGAAGAAGCATCTATAGAACATTTTTCTTCATAACAGGGAACTATCGAGCCTGTCATATTTGAAGTAGAATGAAGAAATTAATGAATTGCTTCTATAAGCAAAATATGATTACAATGTAATATATCATAAGGTTTCTAACACAAAGGATATAACTCCTCACAACCCTTCCGACGTGAACTTCGAATCTTGTCTCTCTAATCTGTCCCTCGTCAAACACATTTACGACTTCCATCGCGATTCGCGACTGCTTCCTCTGCCCATTTCTCCCTCACTTGCAATGTCGTCCCGTATGCTCTTCCTAATCCGGCGATCTCTTCACTTCTTAGCATTAGAACACTCCACGCGCTTCCATACCGCCGTCGGTCCGATTTCGCTGTCCCTTGGGGTCGTTAGACGAACCGCTCCAGCATCTTCCTCCTCCCGCCACGTGTATTCAGGGCATCGGCGTCGCGGCGACAAGAGCGCGTTTATCGCGAAAGGTTTGGCGAGGGATGGTTACGGCGGGACGGACTCGGAGCCACGGGGGGCCGGGAGGAACAGGGGAGAGGGTTTTAGGGGCGACGACGAGCGCAAGGAGCGCGAAGGTTTCAGGAGCGGTAGGAGTGGCGCATGGGGAGCTGGGGAATGGGGAAATAGACGAGAAAGATTTCGAAGTGATGAAGGGCGGAGCGGGAGGGATGGTTTTCGGAGGGGCGAGGATCAGTACCGGGGTAGTGACATGCGTTGGGGAAGAGAGGGGTTGAACAGGGAGGAGAAGAGAGGGGAAGCTGGTTATAGGGAAGAGGATGAGAGGAGAGGGAGAGAGGGGTTTAGAGGGGAGAGGGATAGAATATGGAGACAGGAGGGCAGGAGAGGGGGTGTCAGTGCCGGCAGCTATGGTGATCGCCGAGGGAAAGAGGGGTTTGGAAGCGAGGAAGAGAGACGCGGGAGGAAGGAGTTTCGGGGAGAGGACGATAGGTGGAGGGCCGCAAGTGTTGGGGAGTACGAGGAATGGCGCGGGAGAGAAGGGTTTCGGGAAGAGGGTTTTAACAGAAATGGTTTAACGCGAGAGAGATTCGCAAGCAGTGAAGGTCGGGGCGGGCGGGAGGGGTTCAGGAGAGACGGAGAAGAGCGCTTTCGGGGAAAGGCCGAGGGGTTCAGGGGCCAGAGAGAGGGCTTTAAGGGAGAGGAGGAGAGGTTTCGGGGTGAGGAGGAGGGGTTTAGGAGACAGGAAGGGTACGAGAAGAGAGAGGGCAGGGGAAGTTATGGACGGGCGAGCAGGCAGGACAGGCCAAGCGACCTAAGCAGGTTCAGTGTTTACGCGAGAACCGAGAGGGCCGGGAGGTGGGCGGGAGCGGAGAGGGAGGGGAAAGGGGACGGTGAGAGGCGGTGGGGAGCAGTTACGAGGCGTGTTGGGGATGCAGAGGGAGAGAATTGGAGGGGGGTGGAGGAGGGGGGCGGAGAGGGAAGGGGATGGAGCAGAGAGAGGTTTGGGGCATCTGAGAGCGAGGTGTCTGGAAGTCAAAGGATTCCTGCTGCTGGAAACGCAGCAGGAGGACGGGCGGAGACGGATGGGGGATATTTGGGAGAGAGAGAGTGGGGAGCGAGTGAGGGCGGGGCCAAGGAATGGAAGCTGGGGGAGAGGGGAGCAGTGGAGGGTGGAGCAGTGGAGGGAGGAGCAATGGAGGGGCAGAGCGGGAAGGGGAATGGCGAGAACAGGCAGAGGGGAAATGGTGGCATTGCAGCAGGGGGAGGAGTAACAGGTGGGACGAGCAGGGGAACGGGAGTGGCAGAGGAGGGGGTACAGCAAGAGGGGGCAGAAGGAGGGGAGGGAGGAGTGAGGGGTGTGGCGGGGGGGCGGTGCCTCAAGGGGGAGTGGACGTCACGGGCTGGGATGACGTGTTCTTAGCTGACGTGGGCGTGACGTGGCAGGGCCTGGGGCTGCAAGGGGAGGTGGAGGAGGCGATGTGCAGGGCGGGCTTTAAGCGGCCGTCTGCCATTCAGGTGAGGTGCGAGGTGGTGTGGAGGCGACAACATTGGTGCCTGAAAGCAGACTGTGTCATGCCGTCCGCTCCTTGCTCATCCCCTTTATCTTCAAACTCCACGTTTGTGCATTCTGGCGTCATTCCCCCAACTCCTGTCGATACCTCCCTCGTTTCTCTGTTTGCTCTCTCTCATCTCCATTATAATGACACTCGATATTGTGTGCAGGCGGGCGCCATTCCGCAGATCCTATCCGGATCAGACGTGGTGGTGGCCGCTGAAACGGGCAGTGGGAAAACGCATGCTTACCTGGCACCCGTGCTGAGTCATGTGCTGACGTGGCGCGAGGAGGAGAGGCGGAGGGAGATGGCAGAGAGGGAAGAGGGGAGGGCGGGTGAGGAGGAGGGAAGTGAGGGGAGGAGTGAGGGAAGGCTGGGAGAGGATGGTGAAGTGGGAGAGGTGAGAAGGAGGAGGGTGGGAGCTCGCAAGTTTGCTCTGGTGCTGTGTCCCAACGCTGCCCTGTGCCGCCAGGTGGGTGATGAGAGGATGAGGGGTTGTGTGATGGGGAGGGGGGGTGTGTGATGGGGAGGGGGGTTGTGTGATGGGGAGGAGGGGGGGGGGGGGGGGTGGGGGGGGGGGGGTGATGGTGGAAAGTTTGAAAGCGGGAGGTGAGGATTGGTGGGTGGGAGCATGCAAAATTTCTCTAGTGCTGTGCTGTGGGCCAAGTCTGCCCTGTGCTGCCAGATGGGTGGCTGGCAATGAGGGTAGGAGGGAATGAACGCGGAAAGCGGGGTGGCGAGGACTTGTGGGTGGGGGGTCGTGGAGGGGAGTGCATCTAGTTTGCCCTGCTGCTGTGCTGTGCCCTGATGCTGCCCCCATGCTGCCCCGATGCTGCCCCCATGCTGCCCTGCCCCTGTGCCGCCATTGATTGAGATGGGGTAAATGGTGGGGGTGTTGGGAGGGTGGTTGGGGAAGTGAGTGCAAGTTCGTTCTTCTCCCTCCGCCCTTCCATGCCAATAACGCCCTTCCATGCCAATAACGCCCTTCCATGCCAATAACGCCCTTCCATGTCAATAACGCCCTTCCATGTCAATAACGCCCTTCCATGCCAATAACGCCCTTCCATGCCAATAACGCCCTTCCATGTCAATAACGCCCTTCCATGTCAATAACGCCCTTCCATGCCAATAACGCCCTTCCATGCCAATAACGCCCTTCCATGTCAATAACGCCCTTCCATGTCAATAACGCCCTTCCATGTCAATAACGCCCTTCCATGTCAATAACGCCCTTCCATGTCAATAACGCCCTTCCATGTCAATAACGCCCTTCCATGTCAATAACGCCCTTCCATGTCAATAACGCCCTTCCATGTCAATAACGCCCTTCCATGTCAATAACGCCCTTCCATGCCAATAACGCCCTTCCATGCCAATAACGCCCTTCCATGTCAATAACGCCCTTCCATGTCAATAACCCCCTTCCATGCCAATAACGCCCTTCCATGTCAATAACGCCCTTCCATGCCAATAACGCCCTCCATGCCAATAACGCCCTTCCATGCCAATAACGCCCTTCCATGCCAATAACGCCCTTCCATGCCAATAACGCCCTTCCATGCCAATAACGCCCTTCCATGCCAATAACGCCCTTCCATGTCAATAACGCCCTTCCATGTCAATAACGCCCTTCCATGTCAATAACGCCCTTCCATGTCAATAACGCCCTTCCATGTCAATAACGCCCTTCCATGCCAATAACGCCCTTCCATGCCAATAACGCCCTTCCATGCCAATAACGCCCTTCCATGCCAATAACGCCCTTCCATGCCAATAACGCCCTTCCATGCCAATAACGCCCTTCCATGTCAATAACGCCCTTCCATGTCAATAACGCCCTTCCATGCCAATAACGCCCTTCCATGCCAATAACGCCCTTCCATGCCAATAACGCCCTTCCATGCCAATAACGCCCTTCCATGCCAATAACGCCCTTCCATGCCAATAACGCCCTTCCATGTCAATAACGCCCTTCCATGTCAATAACGCCCTTCCATGTCAATAACGCCCTTCCATGTCAATAACGCCCTTCCATGTCAATAACGCCCTTCCATGCCAATAACGCCCTTCCATGCCAATAACGCC
Organism: Closterium sp. Yama58-4; assembly: GCA_947470075.1. Lineage (NCBI taxonomy): Eukaryota > Viridiplantae > Streptophyta > Zygnematophyceae > Desmidiales > Closteriaceae > Closterium > Closterium sp. Yama58-4. Next base: position 282,739 of record CANIUD010000060.1, on the reverse strand, counting down.
CTTCCATGCCAATAACGCCCTTCCATGCCAATAACGCCCTTCCATGCCAATAACGCCCTTCCATGCCAATAACGCCCTTCCATGCCAATAACGCCCTTCCATGCCAATAACGCCCTTCCATGCCAATAACGCCCTTCCATGTCAATAACGCCCTTCCATGTCAATAACGCCCTTCCATGTCAATAACGCCCTTCCATGTCAATAACGCCCTTCCATGTCAATAACGCCCATCCATGTCAATAACGCCCATCCATGTCAATAACGCCCTTCCATGTCAATAACGCCCTTCCATGTCAATAACGCCCTTCCATGTCAATAACGCCCTTCCATGTCAATAACGCCCTTCCATGTCAATAACGCCCTTCCATGTCAATAACGCCCTTCCATGTCAATAACGCCCTTCCATGTCAATAACGCCCTTCCATGTCAATAACGCCCTTCCATGTCAATAACGCCCTTCCATGTCAATAACGCCCTTCCATGTCAATAACGCCCTTCCATGTCAATAACGCCCTTCCATGTCAATAACGCCCTTCCATGTCAATAACGCCCTTCCATGTCAATAACGCCCTTCCATGTCAATAACGCCCTTCCATGTCAATAACGCCCTTCCATGTCAATAACGCCCTTCCATGTCAATAACGCCCTTCCATGTCAATAACGCCCTTCCATGTCAATAACGCCCTTCCATGTCAACAACGCCCTTCCATGTCAATAACGCCCTTCCATGTCAATAACGCCCTTCCATGTCAATAACGCCCTTCCATGTCAATAACGCCCTTCCATGTCAATAACGCCCTTCCATGTCAATAACGCCCTTCCATGTCAATAACGCCCTTCCATGTCAATAACGCCCTTCCATGTCAATAACGCCTGAAATTTGTCACCTGCTTCACATTCCCATTCCCTCATCCCTCGCGGCTCTCTGACTCCACTTCACAGGGGATGGGGATGGGGATGGGGATGGGGATGGGGATGGGGATGGGGATGGGGATGGGGATGGGGATGGGGATGGGGATGGCAAACTCTCTCCTTTCCTCCATGCCAGCAATGCCCGCCAGTCCCTGCCATGCCTCACATGCGTCCCCATGCCTCACATGCGTCCCCATGCCTCACATGCGTCCCCATACCTCACATGCGCCCCCATGCCTCACATGCGTCCCCATGCCTCACATGCGTCCCCATGCCTCACATGCGTCCCCATGCCTCACATGCGTCCCCATGCCTCACATGCGTCCCCATGCCTCCATGCCCTCCGCCCTCCGCCCTGCACATGGCAGGTGATGCAGATGGCACTGTCGCTCCGCTCGCCACACAACCGCCCCTTGCTCGCCGTGGAGGCCGTCGTTGGTGGGCAGGTGAGAAAATAGGGGTTCAAGGAAATTAAAGAAGTAGGCTGAAGGAACCGCGTCTGGCTTGATTGATCATGTTGGCGATTCGCTTTGAGTTTTGGGACTGCTCAAGAATCGTCATTTTCAGAATATGCGTTTTGAGTTTATTAAAATTCGGCCCAAGATTCAAACATATGACCCCCTCTTCAATCCAATATGCTTTCCCTGCTTCCCCTCCCAATTTGCTGTTGGCACCGTCCTTCAACCATCTCTTTGCCTTGTTGCCATCCCAAACCCCTCCCTTCTGCTCCCCCAACCCCTTCCCCTTCTCCTTCCGCTTCCTCTTCCCCTTCCCCTTCACCTTCTCCTTCTCCTTCTCCCACCCTTTCCCCCTCCCCTCACCCCTCCCCTTCCCCGTCCCCTTCTCCCATCCAGGCGTGGCCCTCTACCCCACCCGACGTGGTAGTAGCAACACCAGCGGCGCTGTTCAACCATCTGTTTGCGTTCGACCCGCAGCAGCGGCGCCGCTCTGCCTTTGTGCGGGACGTGGCGGTGGTGGTGGCGGACGAGGCCGACATGCTGCTCGCCGGAGGCTACGCCCGGATCGTGGGCCGCCTGCTTGGCCTCTTCCGATTGGACGAGAAGGAGCGCTCCCAGGCTGCCAGGCTGGCGGGGGGGTCTGCCAGCGTGGCACGGGGGAGTGGTGCTGGGGAAAGTGAGGAGGGAGGGAGGGGGGAGGAGCAGATGCACTGGACTGAGATGGTTCCAGAGGTGGTGCAGGAGCAAGGGGAGGGAGGAGCGGAATCGGCTGTTGCTAGTCGTGCTGCTGGTGATTACTCGCCTTCAACGGGTGATGCCTCTTCTTCAGCGTCTGCTGCTTACCAGGGCAAGACGAGAGCGGTTGGGGGAGAGGAGGAGGGGGAAGGGTACGGGCAGGCGGATAGAGAGTGGAGTGAGGGGGAGGAGGGGGGGAAACCTGGGGAGGAGCGAGCAGCCGTGCTGGATGCGGCTGTGCGGCTGGGGGAGAGCGAGAGAGCAGCGGGGAGAGGGGGGAAGGTGGTGGTGAGTGTGCGGGAGAGTGCGAGGGAGGAGGGGAGCAGGAGGGCGAGGTGGGGTCGTGGTCGGAGGGAGTACGCACGGAGCAAGCAGTATGTGTTTGTGGCGGCCACCATGCCCACCGGCACCAAGAGGAGCGTCGGGGAGGTGCTGGCCCGCCAATTCCCTGCTGCCGTGTGGGTCAGCGGTGGGCTACTGCACCGCCACAACCCCTTGTGAGTGCTCATCACCGCACACCACACCTGTACACCCATACACACCCAAGCCTGTGTGCGTCAGGGGGGGCACTACGAGCTATCAACCATTGGCCATTCCCCGCTTCCTTCAACCCCTTTCCGCTTCCCCTTGCTCCTCTTCCTCCCAATCCTACCTCACTCCAATGCACAGCACGGCTGGCATCACGGCTGGCATCACGGCTGGCATCACTGGATGCCTTTTCGCCACCTGCCACCGCTCTCCATTCTCTTCACCAATCCCGCTCTCCATTCTCTTCACCAATCCCGCTCTCCATTCTCTTCACCAATCCCGCTCTCCATTCTCTTCACCAATCCCGCTCTCCATTCTCTTCACCAATCCCGCTCTCCATTCTCTTCACCAATCCCGCTCTCCATTCTCTTCACCAATCCCGCTCTCCATTCTCTTCACCAATCCCGCTCTCCATTCTCTTCACCAATCCCGCTCTCCATTCTCTTCACCAATCCCGCTCTCCATTCTCTTCACCAATCCCGCTCTCCATTCTCTTCACCAATCCCGCTCTCCATTCTCTTCACCAATCCCGCTCTCCATTCTCTTCACCAATCCCGCTCTCCATTCTCTTCACCAATCCCGCTCTCCATTCTCTTCACCAATCCCGCTCTCCATTCTCTTCACCAATCCCGCTCTCCATTCTCTTCACCAATCCCGCTCTCCATTCTCTTCACCAATCCCGCTCTCCATTCTCTTCACCAATCCCGCTCTCCATTCTCTTCACCAATCCCGCTCTCCATTCTCTTCACCAATCCCGCTCTCCATTCTCTTCACCAATCCCGCTCTCCATTCTCTTCGCCAATCCCGCTCTCCATTCTCTTCACCAATCCCGCTCTCCATTCTCTTCACCAATCCCGCTCTCCATTCTCTTCACCAATCCCGCTCTCTATTCTCTTCACCAATCCCGCTCTCCATTCTCTTCACCAATCCCGCTCTCCATTCTCTTCACCAATCCCGCTCTCCATTCTCTTCACCAATCCCGCTCTCCATTCTCTTCACCAATCCCGCTCTCCATTCTCTTCACCAATCCCGCTCTCCATTCTCTTCACCAATCCCGCTCTCCATTCTCTTCACCAATCCCGCTCTCCATTCTCTTCACCAATCCCGCTCTCCATTCTCTTCACCAATCCCGCTCTCCATTCTCTTCACCAATCCCGCTCTCCATTCTCTTCACCAATCCCGCTCTCCATTCTCTTCACCAATCCCGCTCTCCATTCTCTTCACCAATCCCGCTCTCCATTCTCTTCACCAATCCCGCTCTCCATTCTCTTCACCAATCCCGCTCTCCATTCTCTTCACCAATCCCGCTCTCCATTCTCTTCACCAATCCCGCTCTCCATTCTCTTCACCAATCCCGCTCTCCATTCTCTTCACCAATCCCGCTCTCCATTCTCTTCACCAATCCCGCTCTCCATTCTCTTCACCAATCCCGCTCTCCATTCTCTTCACCAATCCCGCTCTCCATTCTCTTCACCAATCCCGCTCTCCATTCTCTTCACCAATCCCGCTCTCCATTCTCTTCACCAATCCCGCTCTCCATTCTCTTCACCAATCCCGCTCTCCATTCTCTTCACCAATCCCGCTCTCCATTCTCTTCACCAATCCCGCTCTCCATTCTCTTCACCAATCCCGCTCTCCATTCTCTTCACCAATCCCGCTCTCCATTCTCTTCACCAATCCCGCTCTCCATTCTCTTCACCAATCCCGCTCTCCATTCTCTTCACCAATCCCGCTCTCCATTCTCTTCACCAATCCCGCTCTCCATTCTCTTCACCAATCCCGCTCTCCATTCTCTTCACCAATCCCGCTCTCCATTCTCTTCACCAATCCCGCTCTCCATTCTCTTCACCAATCCCGCTCTCCATTCTCTTCACCAATCCCGCTCTCCATTCTCTTCACCAATCCCGCTCTCCATTCTCTTCACCAATCCCGCTCTCCATTCTCTTCACCAATCCCGCTCTCCATTCTCTTCACCAATCCCGCTCTCCATTCTCTTCACCAATCCCGCTCTCCATTCTCTTCACCAATCCCGCTCTTTCCCGATTCGTCCCAACCCCTCCCAACCCCGTGCATGTCAGCGTACGGCACGACTGGCATCAGGTGGATGATACCTCGCGAGCTGCTGCGCTGCTCAGAGCACTCACTGGGCAGCAAGATTACAAAGGAGTGGAGAGCGGTGCAAATGGTCCCCCGGGTGGAAGGCAGCATGACAGCATCCAGCGGACCATGGTCTTTGCCAATGACGTGGAATCGGTGGATGCCATTGGCCGGCTCCTCCAGCGCCACCTGTCGTCCTCTGCTTCTGCCACGTCAGCAGGAGGAGCCAATGATGGGGCCGTAGGAGCTTCTGACGTGGCAGCAGGGAGAGCTGTTGACGTGGCATGGTGCGCGGTGTACCACAAGGACGTGCCACTGGACGAGCGGGAGCGGGCGTTGAGAAGGTTCCAGGAAGGGGGGGGCGTGCTGGTGTGCACTGATGCTGCTTCGAGGGGAATTGACGTGGAGCATGTGTCTCATGTGGTGCAGGTGAGGGCGAGGAGGGATCCGGGGAGGTAAGCGAGTAGATGTCTCACGTGGTGCAGGCGAGCATGTGTCTCACGTGGTGCAGGCGAGCATGTGTCTCACGTGGTGCAGGCGAGCATGTGTCTCACGTGGTGCAGGCGAGCATGTGTCTCACGTGGTGCAGGCGAGCATGTGTCTCACGTGGTGCAGGCGAGCATGTGTCTCACGTGGTGCAGGCGAGCATGTGTCCCACGTGGTGCCGGTGAGGGCGAGGAGAGAGAGAAGGGGGTAAGCGAGTGGATGTGCGAGGGAGTGGAGTAGAGTAATGCTGCATGGATGGGCAGCACAGAGAGGAATTGATCTGGTGCATGTGTCGCACGTGGTGCATGTGTCGCACGTGGTGCATGTGTCGCACGTCGTGCATGTGTTGCACGTGGTGCATGTGTCACACGTGGTGCAGGTGAGGGAGTGAGAGGGGGGAGAGGGTGGCCCGCGTTTGGCAGGTGGGGAGGAGGAAGTGCTCTATAGTGCCCACTCTCCTACTGAAATTCCTCTTAGGTGGCACACGAGGCTGACGTGGAGTGTGTCTTACACGTGGCTCAGGTGAGGGGGGGAAGAAGGGCTGTGTGGGGGAAAGGGGGGAAGGGTGGAAAGGGGGAGGGGGGGAAGGGGGAAAAGTGGGAACGGGGGAAGGGGAGAAGGGGTTAAGGGTGGGTGTGCAAGGAAGTAGACAGTTCTGATCGCGGCAACGATGGGGGGAAGGGTGGATTTCTGTGTGTGTCGGCAGGTTTGGCAGGCCTGGCTGGCCTGGTGGACGTATGGGCACTCGACTCGAGCTTCACTGCACTCAACTCTCCTCTTTCTGCAGTCATCACGAGGGTCATCACGAGGATTGGACATCAAGTTTGCACTCATTTCTTCCCTTGCGCATGTGCGTGCATCCTTGCGTCGTCACCTGCCAGGCCGAGTTCGCTCTCAACGCTGTGGACTTCCTTCACCGCGTCGGCAGGACTGGCAGGGCCGGCAGGCCCGGGCGCGTCACGAGCCTGTACACAGCTGGCAGCGCTCCATTGGCCGAGGCCGTGAGGGCGGCGGTGGAGACAAGGGAGAGCACGGTGAGTGAAAGTGAAGATGAAGAGTGGTGGGGAAAGGGAGAGGAAAGGGGAGTGAGAATGGGGATTGTGATGAGTAGTGAAGGGATGAGGGAGGTTATTGGGTTGGGTTGGGTTGGGCTGGCTGTGCTTGATGCCATTGCAGGTTTTGTGCTCTTGGAGTGCCTGCTTAGCACTCACTGGCTGATGCTGCTAATGTGATGTGACTTTCTCATGAATCCTTTTCCATTCCTCCTCACCCTTGTTTGACAGGAAAGTGCCTTCAGTCGCAAGCGAAGCTTCCGCAAGAAGTTGAAGAAGTATGGAGGAAAGGACTGAATCACATTCAAGGAGTCATTGATATTGTGAATAGCCGCCTGTGTTGTTTGCTTACTCAATGAAGACCCGTGCAAAATGTGCAAGTCAATAGCAGGTAAACAACTGTCGATACAGCACTGAATGCAATAAATGTAGGGTAGGCTAGGACTGCACCACTCAACTATGTAATGCATGTAATGAATGTAATGAATGCAAGACCAGGCCAAGCCAATTATGCAACAAAATTTTCAGGCTCTACTCTTTCACAGCATGTGGTGTGGGGTATTTTTAACGGCAACCCTAAAACAGTGACTGCGGCCCTGCCATAAAAAAGGACACAGAATAACTATAAGCCCCTAGGGGCGTCTATCGGGGTGACTATGGTACTCCTCCCCACCTTCCTAACTCCGCCAGAACTTCCCACCCTCTTCACCACATTCCTTGTGCATATCCCCGTGCCGTGAGCCAATGCGGGGTGACATCACATGACTGGAGCTCTGTGTGGGGAAAGCCCGCCTGGGCGCGGTAGGTGAGGAAGAGGTGCTCCAACGCCGCCACATACTGCGCATGCACCTCCGCCACCTGAGTGGGGGGTGAAGTGAGCAGATGGCATGGCATGCAGACATGGCGTGTTATGGCAAGGGCCATGGTGGCACATGGCATGAGTGGCACATGGCATGAGTGGCACATGGCATGAGCGGCACATGGCATGAGTGGCACATGGCATGAGTGGCACATGGCATGAGTGGCACATGGCATGAGTGGCACATGGCATGAGTGGCACATGGCATGAGTGGCACATGGCATGAGTGGCACATGGCATGAGTGGCACATGGCATGAGTGGCACATGGCATGAGTGGCATGGACGCTTGAGTGCACGGTGGGGCGGGCAAGGGAGGAATGAGTGTGAAGAGGTGACGAGGGGACATGCAGGCACTCACATCACCCATGCCTGCACTTCTGCATGCAACCATGCCTGCACTACTGCATGCAACCATGCCTGCACTACTGCAGCCAACCATGCCTGCACTACTGCATGCAACCATGCCTGCACTACTGCATGCAACCATGCCTGCACTACTGCATGCAACCATGCCTGCACTACTGCATGCAACCATGCCTGCACTACTGCACGCAACCATGCCTGCACTTCTGCACGCAACCATGCCTGCATGCATACAACCTTCATCCCTGTGACCCACTTGTGCCATTCACCCGCCTGCCCCACTTTCATGCAAGCTGTGTTCGCAACCCAATAGACAAGCTCACCCGTTCTTTGGAGGGGTTGGAGTCGGGGTCTCCGCCGGCAATGGGAGTGCCGAAGACGATGATCATGGGCTTGCGCAGGGGGATCGGCGACCCCCACATGCCCCAGAATGGGGATGGGCGACCCCCACATGCCCCAGAAAGGGAATGGGCGACCCCCACATGCCCCAGAAGGGGATGGGCGACCCCCACATGCCCCAGAAGCGGGATGGGCGACCCCCACATGCCCCAGAAGGGGGATGGGCGACCCCCACATGCCCCAGAAGGGGGATGGGCGACCCCCACATGCCCCAGAAGGGGGATGGGCGACCCCCACATGCCCCAGAAGTGGGATGGCCGACCCCCACATGCCCCAAAACACGATCGGCGCGAACCCCAGCCTCCACGCCAGCGCCAGGTACCACGCGCCCCGCGGCTTCCACCAGTGGTACGCCGTGGTCTGGGGGGAGGAGGGACGGGCACATGAGAAGCGTGGGGAGACACATGGGGTGAAGTAAGGAAAGAGAGAAGGGAAAGCATAACTGAAAGGGCTGGTTGATTGCAATCACAGGGAGGGAGCTTGCTGTGGTATGGCAGAGGGAACATGAAGCAAGCCCAGTGGCAGGGCCACGTTGACAAGTGTGGGTGCTGTGCTGCATGGCCACGCCAACACACACAGTGGGCCAAAAGGACACTGCAGGGCGGAAAAAGCATTTGCTCCACCACACCGCCTACTGCCCTCCACCCTGCGCCCTCTGCCCTCTGCCCTCTGCTCCCTGCCCCCAACCCCTCACCCTCCACCCTCCACCCTCCACCCTCCACCCTCCACCCTCCACCCTCCCCCCTCCACCCTCCTCCTTTCCCCCTCCCCCCTCCGCCGTCCCCCCTCCGCCCTCCGCCTTCCCCCCTCCCCCATGAGACGCACCTCCCTGCCGGGCGCCACGAGACGCACCTCCCTGCCGGGGCCCACGAGACGCACCTCCCTGCCTGGGGCCACGAGCCGCACCTCCCTGCCGGGGGCCACGAGACGCACCTCCCTGCCGGGGGCCACGAGACGCACCTCCCTGCCGGGGGCCACGAGACGCACCTCCCTGCCGGGGGCCACGAGACGCACCTCCCTGCCGGGGGCCACGAGACGCACCTCCCTGCCGGGCGCCCCGAGACGCACCTCCTTGCCGGGCGCCCCGAGACGCACCTCCCTGCCGGGCGCCCCGAGACGCACCTCCCTGCCGGGCGCTCCGTGTTGGTGCAACCTACGGTTTGCACTCGGCTTGTTGTCCGTGTGCATGTGCGTGCATGCGTGTGTGCATGGAGTGGTATGAGTGCATGAAATAAATATATATTTCATGCTTATAATGGTGTGTGAATGATGGGTCATGATGTCAAGTGTGTGTGTGTCAAGTCAATAGCGAGTCATCGCTGGTCGCATGTTACGCGATCATTTTGTCTGTCCCGTGCGGTTTCTATTTTGTCATGCGTGGTTTCTATTTTGTCGCTTGTCGAACGTTCGGCGTGTCGCAGGTGTGTGCAGCAGACCCATCAAGAACTCAAGGATGAGTTTGTGATGAAGAATTCGAGCCTTGGTTCAAGCTTCAAGTGATTTCGAAGCTCGTCAAAAGGCTACACCTCAAGATATTGAAGATAGTTACATTACAATGTGTAGTGTAACATTTCAGTTGGTGTAGGCCCTTGTGAAGGGTAGTTTCGAGACCCTTCTTAGTTGGGGACAGTGTGGAACTGTTCCCTATCACTGTACCTCGGCTCTTGGGGTTTGTAGGAGCTGGGAGTCCTTCCCAACTCGCAACTCTTCCTAGCTGTTCGTAATTGTGTCTCCTAAAACTATGTTGTTGCCATAGTGCCGTTCGTTCAAACTGACGCTGTGTCGTCAATACTTGATGAAATCGTGCGATCTAAATTGCCTATTGTAGGGCACGTTAAGACGCTCCAGATCCAAGTTGAATGAGGTCAATTGGAGCTGTGACCAGATCGCTATGATCGTTTGAAGCCGCTGTGCAGAAATCTGACTGCGCACTCTATCTTTGGTTCTAGGCACATTGAAGCCTATTGTGACTATAACAAATAGTATCAGAGCGCCTTGGAGCAGCTACAACGATGGCTGGACCTGAAGAGAGGGGTGGCAGAGGTGCTGGAGGCAATGGAGAAGCCCAAGCACAAGGCCAAGCCCGTGATTCAGCCGTGGCGCCCGTGCAACCTACTCTTGGGCCTTCAGGGGATAAGCCAAGAGTGTTCGGGCTTGACAAGTTCAACGGCGACAACTTTGCTGAGTGGTCCTTCAGAATGGAGAACGTGTTTGACCACTATGACCTGCTGGAGGTGATGGAAGGAACGGAGAAGCGTCCCGAGAACGACCCGGAGAAGAGCCCGTGGGTGCGGAAGAGCGCACAAGGCTACCTCCTACTTGGGCAAGCGTTGGGGAGCAATCAGATCCGTCACGTCAAGCCTTTCCAGCGTGATCTAGAGAAAGGACCAAAGGCATGGGCTGCTCTCAAGGGTGTACACGCTCCTGCAACAGCGGCGGTAGCTGTGGTGTTGGAACGGCAAATGGCGACGCTACGAATTGAGGAAGATGAACCCGTGGAAGACGGGGTGCAGAAATTCTTCGACTTGCTGACGCGGCTAGAGGGAGCTGATTTGAACTACAGTGAGCTCCAGAAGAAGACCAAGTTGCTGGCCCTACTCCCCGAGTCGTGGTCCTCGCTCATCATCAACTTGAACCGTGATCTGCCCCGTCTCTCGCTTGAAGACGTGAAGCGCGCGATCCTACAAGAGGACTTCCGCCGCCGTGAGTTGGCGAGTGCGGATGGCGCTGGGGCAGCGAGCATCGGCCGTGGATATGGCCGAGGAAGAGGCAGAGGACGAGGGGGAGGAAGATCTGGTGGCAGCAACTTCAGTGGAGGCTGCGAGAATGGCGGATACGGCAGCGACGACAAGAGCTACGGTCGCGGTCGCGGACGATTTGACGGCGAATGTCACTATTGCGGCAAGAGCGGACATATGTGGCGCGATTGCTTCAAACTCCCTGAAGGATGGACCCCTGCTCAAGACCAAGAGGGTAGAGGAGCAGGAGGAGGGAGAGGCAGAGGCCGTGGAGGCCGTGGCGGCCGTGGAGGTGGAGCCGCGAACATGAAGAACGAAGATAACGACAAGGACCCGAGCGGCGATCGGTACCCGGGTCTATTCTACTTTGTGTCGACGCAAGTACCGGCTGGTCCAGAGGAGGATGAAGGCTTTGAGGAGCCAGCAGCTGTGGGGAAGGTGACCCTACACCCCCTGGACTATTGGGTGATCGACAGCGGCGCTACCTATAGCATGACACCTCGCCCCGACTTGCTCACCGAACTCGAGCCGTCACCGGTGAAGCACGTCACATCGGCTTTGGGGCAGCGAGCAGAGGTGAAAGGCATGGGCAAGGCCATGTTCAAGGGTGCTGATGGGAAGATGGTGGGCCTCAAGAACGTGCTTTGGGTGCCCAGCCTTGCTGCGAACCTGATTTCCGTGCGGCGGTTGGCAAAGGCCGGCATGGACACGAACTCGAAGGGAGCCAAGACCTACACCGCGAAGATTGGCGACCGAATCCTATGGGACCTTCATGAAGTTAGGGACGTCTACAACAAGATGTGGCAGATCCCTGTGGTCCCCATGCCTAAGGAGAGGCAAGTGGCAGCAAGCGTCAGCACCAATGTTGACGAAGTTGGTAGCGGCGATAGCGCGGACGGTCGCGCTAAGGAGAAGGAGTCCAAGAAGAGCAAACCTGGAGTGACCAGCAAGCTCGGTGACCACAAGGAGAGTGGTGCAGCAGCCAAGGAGCAGCACAAGGGTGAGGAGAACCCCGAGGCAGCAGCGAAGGAGGACTACGGAGAGAGTATGTGGGGCGCTATTGCGAGCGCGACATTCTCCAATCCGACTTCGGCTACGGGGGAGTGTGATTGGCTCACCTTGCATCGGCGAATGGGGCATGTGGCCCTACCCATCTTGCAGCAGCTAGTGAAGAATGAGATGGTTGCTGGCATACGTGTGAAGGGGGAGCCCGATGAGGTGCTTGGCTGCCCAACGTGCTTGCAAGCCAAGTTCACCCGATTTCCGTTCCCTAGTTCGGAGGCAACGGCAAAGGCACCACTTGATGAGGTGGTGATGGACGTGGTGGGCCCCCTGAAGCTTGGAGCTGCTGGAGCTGAATATTTCCTCACCATCGTCGACGTCTACACCCGCATGACCTGGGTGTACGTGCTGGCTAAGAAGAGCGACGTTGCTGAAACGTTGAAGACCGACTTTTTGCCGATGGTGGAGCGGCAACAAGACCGACTAGTGAAGTCGATCCGCACCGATCGTGGGGGAGAGTTCCTGAGCAAGGAGTTTGGGTTGTGGCTGAAGAAGAATGGTATTCGGCACTCCCTCACCATGCCATACTCCCCTGCAATGAACGGCATCGCCGAGCGAGCGAACCGGACGATCACGGAGGCGGCACGCGGGTTGCTCATTGAAGCCGGGCTACCCGACTATTTCTGGCCTGACGCGGTGCGGAGCGCGTGTGTGGCCAAGAACAGAGTTTTGACTCATGTGGGAGCAGACAAATGGGTGCCCTATGTGGAGTGGCTTGGAAGGAAGCCAAAGGTGGATATGCTTCGGGTGTTCGGGTGCATGTGCATGGCGCTCGTGCCTAAGCATCTTCGGCACAACAAGCTTGGTGCCAAGGCGGTGTGGGCCGTGCACTTGGGCATGGCTCAAAACAGCAAGGGGTGGCTTCTTTGGGACCCATTCACCAAGAAGATCATGGTGATCAGGGACTGCAAGTTCATGGAGAACTTCATGTACAAGGATTGGAAGGCGGAGAATGAGGCGAAGATAGGCGTGCGGTTTGGGGAGGTGAAGAGTTCCGGCTTGGAGCACGTGGAGCTGCCTTTGGAGCTGAGCAGCGGCAGCACCACCACAAGGCAATCTTCCCTTGTGAATGGGGGAGAGGAGGCCAAGGATGCAGAGGAAGAAGAGGAGGAGGTGCAGCAAGTGAGCGAGCGTGCACCGACGCTCCCTTCCCGCACTACGAGCGCTCCACGGAACCGCACCACACCGCAGCAACGCCAAGGCCTTCAAGTCCCTGCAGCTGAGGAGGAAGGAAGGGGCAAGAGGAGAGTCCAAGCCCCTAATAGACTGACCTATGATGCGCCGGGGAAGCAGGGCAAGACGGCCCTAGCTGGAGCGGCAATGATGGTCGGAGACGACGAGGAGAGCGAGTACGAGGAGTGTGCCTTCGCGTTCTTCTCTCCGGTGGAGATGCCGGGAGAACCAGCAACTCTCAAGGAGGCCTTGGAGAGTGGTGATGCTGAGGAGTGGAAGAAGGCAATGGAGAGTGAGCTGAAGAGCATTGAGGAGAACGACACGTACGAATTGGTGGAGCTACCGGAGGGGCGTACGGCGATAACGTCCAAGTGGCTCTTCAAGATCAAGTCGGATGCCGACGGCGTGATCGAGCGCTACAAGTCTAGGCTGGTGGCCAAGGGGTACCAGCAGAAGGAGAATGTGGACTACAAGGAGCTGTTTGCTCCTATGGTGAAGCCGACGACGCTGCGAACCCTACTCGCGGGAGCCGCGATCAAAGGTTGGGTGGTGAAGCAGCTAGACATCGTAACGGCATTCCTCAACGGAATCCTCGAGGAGGAGATTTTTATGGCGCAGCCAGAGGGGTTTGATGATGGCACCGGCAGGGTGTGGAAGCTGAAGAAGGCCCTCTATGGGCTGAAGCAGGCCCCTAGGCAGTGGTACCTGAAGCTGCACGAAGTGTTGGAGGAGATCGGCTTCACTCCCTCAACGGCCGATCACTCCTTGTTCATGCTTGGCGAGGGGGAGCAGAGGAGCTTCATGGTGGTCTACGTAGACGACATCCTCATCTTCTCTCCCTCCTCTGACCTTGTGAAAGAGGTGATGCTGAAGCTGCAAGACAAGTTCAAGTGCAAGTCCCTTGGGGACGTGAACTTCTACCTCGGGCTCCACATCGAACGAGACGTGGAGAAGCGGTGCATGCGGGTGCACCAATGGAAGTTGAATGAGGTCAATTGGAGCTGTGACCAGATCGCTATGATCGTTTGAAGCCGCTGTGCAGAAATCTGACTGCGCACTCTATCTTTGGTTCTAGGCACATTGAAGCCTATTGTGACTATAACACCCCGAGACGCGCCTCCCTGCCGGGCGCCCCGAGACGCGCCTCCCTGCCGGGCGCCACGAGACGCGCCTCCCTGCCGGGCGCCACGAGACGCGCCTCCCTGCCGGGCGCCACGAGACGCGCCTCCCTGCCGGGCGCCACGAGACGCGCCTCCCTGCCGGGCGCCACGAGACGCGCCTCCCTGCCGGGCGCCACGAGACGCGCCTCCCTGCCGGGCGCCACGAGACGCGCCTCCCTGCCGGGCGCCCCGAGACGCGCCTCCCTGCCGGGCGCCCCGAGACGCGCCTCCCTGCCGGGCGCCCCGAGACGCGCCTCCCTGCCGGGCGCCCCGAGACGCGCCTCCCTGCCGGGCGCCCCGAGACGCGCCTCCCTGCCGGGCGCCCCGAGACGCGCCTCCCTGCCGGGCGCCCCGAGACGCGCCTCCCTGCCGGGCGCCCCGAGACGCGCCTCCCTGCCGGGCGCCACGAGACGCGCCTCCCTGCCGGGCGCCACGAGACGCGCCTCCCTGCCGGGCGCCACGAGACGCGCCTCCCTGCCGGGCGCCACGAGACGCGCCTCCCTGCCGGGCGCCACGAGACGCACCTCGCTGCCGGGCGCCACGAGACGCACCTCGCTGCCGGGCGCCACGAGACGCACCTCGCTGCCGGGCGCCACGAGACGCACCTCGCTGCCGGGCGCCACGAGACGCACCTGGCTGCCGTGCGCCACGAGACGCACCTCGCTGCCGGGCGCCACGAGACGCACCTCGCTGCCGGGCGCCACGAGACGCACCTCGCTGCCGGGCGCCACGAGACGCACCTCGCTGCCGGGCGCCACGAGACGCACCTCGCTGCCGGGCGCCACGAGACGCACCTCGCTGCCGGGCGCCACGAGACGCACCTCGCTGCCGGGCGCCACGAGACGCACCTCGCTGCAGGGCGCCACGAGACGCACCCCCTTGCCGGGCGCCACGAGACGCACCTCCCTGCCGGGCGCCACGAGACGCACCTGGCGCCCGCCACGCGGCCCGTGCTGACGCGGCCCGTGCTGACGCGGCCCATGCTGACGCGGCCCGTGCTGACGCGCGCACGGGTGCACCGTGGTCATCATCCCGGGCGTCGTGCAGGAGTGCGTCTTTATGGGGTGCTGGGTTCGCCTGCACAGCCAGGTTCGCCTGCACAGCCGCCGCCACCGCCTGGAAGTCCTCGCCAGCCTCCGGCGCCAGCGAGACGGTCGGCTCCACGACGCCGACCAGCGAGCACGACGCCGTCTTGTCGTCCCGCGCCTTGCCGCCAGCAGAGGAGTCGGCGTCCTTCGCCGTGGTCGACGTGGTCGACTGCTTCTCCTTGCGCGGCTTCTCCTTTCCTCCACGACGTGGACGACGACTGCCAGATCTCCCGCGACCTCCCTTGGCGTCGTCGTCGTCGGAGTCACTACGGTCGGGGCACTCAAAGGAGAGATGGTCGGGGCTGTGACAGATCCAGCACTCCCGACGTCGACCTCCTCCTCCTCGACCACTGTCCTTGGTCGACTTCTTCTTGTCGACCTCCTTGGCCGACTTCCAGCCACTGCTACCACCGCCACCAGACTGTCCACGCTGCCCCGGTCGACCGCCTTGCTTCACCGGGGCGACGTAGTTCACCTGCGCCAGGAGCTCTTGGGACCGCTCGGCCTCTTGCATCGCCTCGTCCTGCAGGATGTACGAGGTCAGCGTGTCCTCGTTGAGCGTCGCCCGCGTGCTCGGCGCCATCGACAGCCGCTTCAGCAGGTTGTAGCTGCTCGGAAGTCCCTGCATGACATGGGTGATGTACGATGCCGTCGAATACTCCGCATCGGCCATCCTGATGGTGGTCAGAATTCGCCGGGCCCGGTTGCAGTAGTCGGTCGCCGTCTCCTCGTCGCCCATGCGCAGGTGCGTCAGCTGCCCCTCCAGCTGGGCGATGAACAGGTCGTCGGTGACCTGGTACGTCGACTCGATGAAGTGCCACGCCTGGTGGCCGGCGTCGAGGTACTCCCTGCACCACTTCAGGGCGATCTGCACGCCCGGCGTGCAGCACCGCGAGATGACCGTGAAGGTCAACAGCTGCACGGCGCGGAACTCAGCTCGCAAGTCGGGGTCGTCCGGCGTCTCCACGGTGCCTCGAGCGAAGCTGATCAGCCCGGCCATCTCCAGCTGGGGCTCGATGGCCTCCTTCCAGGTGAGGATGTCTGGTCGACCGACCAGCGGGGGAGTCACCGAGATCCTGTCCGGCGTGAACTTGTAGTAGCCGTAGCTCGGTGCAATTCCGCCCGCCGTCACCTGGGACGCCGCCATCGGCATCAACCCGCTTCGTCGACCTCCGACATCGCCCTGCGAGGTGCCTGCAGCCGCAGTCGACCGCATCCCTCGCGCCTGAATGCCGCCGACTTCATCGGCGTGAATCACACCACGCAGCCTCGACGACGTGCCTCCCGCACTGCTGCCGACTTGGCCACCACCGGCGTTGACGCCCATGTCGACGCCGCCCTGGGTGTTCGCCGGTCGAGGAGACGCAGGCCGAGAAGGGTGCTCCGTCGCCCACAAGGAACGGATGCCAGCCTCGACGACCGCCCACGGCAGGTCGCCATACTCGTTGGCCTCGTGCTTCCTCCTCGCGTTCTCCAGCCATGCCTCCAGGGTGTCCACCACCCCCGTGTCACCTACGGCGCCTACCATAGTGACTACTGCACAGCTGCCGGCCTACGAACAACTTAGGTAAGGTGCCTACTAAGTCGACTAGACTGAAAGGTAAGTCGTAGTGCCGTCCACGCTCACCGCACCATGCGGAGATAACTACTACAACGGGAGCTAGACTACGGGCTAGGCACGGGTGCTCGTGTGATCTCTGCGTTCGTTGGTCCTTAGTCGTTTTCCTAGTGCACACACTGCTTGCTAGTTCACAAGGCAATTTGGCAAGAGTTTCACTAAGAAAGTTGACAACAATGATACAATGAAGTTGGCAAGGTAGGACTACATCAGAGCTAGCATGCAAGCAAGTCTATTGCCAGCGCAGCACGGTCGACCGCGTGCCAGCACGACTTGGTCGACCGCGCTCCAGCAGTGCAGAGTCGCGGCTTGCCAACACTGCAAGTCGACGGCGTGACAACAACGCAAGTCGACGGCGTGCCAGCGTTGCTCCCGCAGTACAGCATCACACCCGCTTCGCAGGTGCTCGCAGATGATTGGCGTGCAGTGCCTCGTCACCTGCACAGCGCACACACCACATCAACTTCGTGCTGACGACTGCTCCTGATGCACCACGTCGACCTCGGGATACCATCACCAAGGTCGTCCTCGCCAAAACCACCTGGGCGACCATCGCAAGCCTTCGCAGCACCTCGTCACCCAGGTAACCTGGTCGACCGGGCAACCAGGTCGACCAGAGGCTCCAGTGCGTGCCCGTCGACCACCCAGGTCGACGACCACTTCCGGTCGACCTCCCAGGTCGACCACTGCCTCTGGTACGTGCCGGTCGACCTCCCAAGTCGACGGCCACCTCCAGTCGACCTCCCCAGGTCGACCACTATCCCCTGGTCGACCAGCTCCAAGTCGACGGCACCCCTGGTCGACCAGAGGGTCTGGTCGACTTACCAGGTCGACCAGAAGGTCTGGTCGACGTCCCAGGTCGACCAGAAGGGCTGGTCGACTTCCCGAAGTTGGCGCCCTCCCGAAGTCGGCGCCCATGCAGTGGCTCCCCGTGTAGGTCGACCAACCTCGTCGACCAACTCGCCCACTGCTGCAGGTCGGCTGCACCCTACACCCGACCACGAAGTCGGCTCCGCCCAAGCGAGGACGGGGCCAACATACAACTCCCGTTGACAATGGGTGTGTGCGGGAATGGGTGTGTGTGGGAAAGAAAATGGGTGTGTGCGGGATTGGGTGTTTGAGAATGGGTGTGTGTGGGAATGGGTGTGTGGGGGAATGGGTGTGTGTGAGAATGGGTGTGTGCGGGAATGGGTGTGCGCGGGATTGGGTGTGCACGCAATTTCAGGCATAAACGAGGTTTGAAAGTCGTGGCGCGAAAGGGAACGGAAAGCGTGCCAACGCGAGGCGCAGCTTCTGCATGAGAACACTCGCAGCATGCCATAATTCTCGGTGATGGGAGTTCGCGGGCACGGTGTACAGGCATGGTTCATTGCGGTAAGGAAGAAGCAAGGGGAACTTCGGACACAAGAATGGCGTTCGGAATCCGCGGCGTGAAAGCGAACGGGAGGCGAGCGAACGGTAGGCGAGCGAATGGAAGGCTGACCTTCTATAAGCATTGGCGAGCGGCCCCTCGACGTCGACGGGCGTGACGGAAAGCGTGGCGAGCAGCAGCAGCAGCGCGATGGGTGCGGGAAGGTGAGCGCGATGACGAGGAGGATGGCGAGCAGGATGTGCAGCCACCCGATCCACATCACCAGCGCGACCCAGCCCACCCACGAATGCCGCGCCAGCACCGCCACCTTGCCGTCGTCGCCTCTTGCCATCGCACTACCAGCTGCTCCTCCGCTCCCCGCCCGCGTATCTGTGCCCCTTCCATCCAATTGTGCCGCCATCTCTGCCTGCTGTGCGAGCACCTCGTGTTTCGTGTAGGATGCGATTTTGTGCGTGTTGGGACGGCTTGTTTGCACTTGGACGCGTCACAATTGCGACATCGAGGGAGGATCGCGGTCACACACCGAAGCCATTAGTATCGATCTCCTCCGAGCCCGATGTGTCGCGATCGTCTTCAGGTTCGATAGTTAGCGGGGTTAGAAGCCCGTTTAAAGTTTTTTAATACAAAACGTCTGATTTGAGTGCGATTACAGATCGATTTGGAGGTGACATCGCGTTCGGTGACATGTGTAGGGTCTTTGTGAAATTTAACGAAGAAGGGATAAAGACACGATCAATTACACTGTAGAACCGAAATATCGACCTCCCGCAGGATCGATGTCGGAATTGTAGTATTACGAACCAAAACGTACGTGAGCCGATGAGCAGCTTCCGATTTTTGGGCGTGTCATAGGATTTTTTTGCAGTGAAATCTGATGTCGTGGGTGACAGAGCGGATATTTTGCTCTTTTCTGCGTTTGGGTAGGGTTTCAAGCAGGATTGAACTCCATATCACACGCCCTTTGGGCTGGCCCTCGTTTGGAATTTCCCACTGCTAAATTATGAAGAGGCTAGGGTGTTATCTTAAAGATTATGAGCGTATATTTTCTTCAAGCCCAAGCCTAGAAAATAACATGAAGCATTCGATTATCAGTCCCCACCCAAAAATTTGCAGGAAAAAACAAAAAGAAAAAAGAGAACGGTAAGCCGGCTGCACAAACGCAATTCTCCAAAGCATTTACAAACATGCCACTGTCAAACATTATATATGTTGTGTTTGTTTAGGCTACAGTGGGTTAGCCTATAGGGGGTACACAATTCTAGGGTTAGGTACTTGTACTGATTTCACTGTTAGTTCAATCATTCCTGTCCGTTCATTCTGACATGGTATCAGAGCAGGTCCTTCACTAGGACCGTTTTAGGGCCCACCGCTACCTACCTACCTACCTACCGTGCGCCCTCGTGCGCCCTCGCGCCCTCGTGCGCCTCTTACTACCGTGCGCCCTCGTGCGCCCTCGCGCCCTCGTGCGCCTCTTACTACCGCGCGCCCTCGTGCGCCCTCGCGCCCTCGTGCGCCTCTTACTACCGCGCGCCCTCGTGCGCTCTTGCGCCCTCGTGCGCCTCTCCCTACCGCGCACGCACGGCCTGCTAGCCACCCGCGCGCGGCCCGCTTTCCGCGGCGTCGTCGCCAGCCCGCGGCGTCGTCGCCTGCCCGCGACGTCGTCGCCTGCCCGCGGCGTCGTCGCCTGCTCGCGGCGTCGTCGCCTGCCCTCGGCGTCGTCACCTGCCCGCGGCGTCGTCGCCTGCCCGCGGCGTCGTCCCCTGCTCGTCGCGTCGACCTGCCCGCGGCGTCGCCACCTGCCCGCCGCGTCGCCCTGCCCGCGGCGTCGCCACCTGCCCGCCGCGTCGACCTGCCCGCGGCGTCGCCACCTGCCCGCCGCGTCGCCCTGCTCGCGGCGTCGCCACCTACCCGCCGCGTCGCCCTGCCCGCGGCGTCGCCACCTGCCCGCCGCGTCGCCCTTCTCGCCGCGTCGCCCTGACCTAATCCGCCTCTCGCCCCTGGAGCAGCCGCCACTGCAGCAGCAGCCCCTGGAGCAGCCGCCACTGCAGCAGCAGCCCCTGGAGCCGCCCGCCACTGCAGTAGCAGCCCCTGGAGCCGCCCGCCACTGCAGCAGCCCCCTCTGGAGCAGCACGTACCTGCAGCAGCTGCCCCTGGAGCAGCCCGCACCTGCAGCAGCCGCCCCTGGCCCCTGGAGCAACCACCGCTGCAGCAGCCGCCCCTGGCCCCTGGAGCCGCCGCCACTGCAGCAGCCGCCCCTGGCACCTGGAGCAGCTGCCGTCGCGGCCCGGCCTCGCCCTGCAGCAGCTGCCGCGGAGCTCCCTGCTGCGGCCCGGCCCAGCCCTGCAGTTGTAGCGGCCCCGCTGTCGCCACCGTCTTGCGCCTGCCGCGCCGACCACTGGTGAGCATTGCCCAGCACTGCTACCGCTGCTACTGCTGCTACTGCCTTTTCTACTCCCACTGCCACAGCTCCTGCTGTTACTACTGTTGCTGCCGCTACTGCTACTACTGCTGCTCCTGGCGTGGCCAGATGCAGCTCCAGGGCCGTGCGCGTGAGTCCCTCACGCCCCAGCAGCTTCGTGCGCGTGAGTGGTACGCTAGTTGGGGCTGTCGGGGTGGCCGTAGTGGTGGTCGCTCTGGAGTGGGTCGGTCGGGAGCTTCTGGTAGTGGACAGGTGCAGCTGCCGTGCCCTCCTTCGCCCCAGCTGCTTCGTGCGCGTGCGTGGTACGCTAGTTGGGGCTGTCGGGGTGGCCGTCGTGGTCGTCGCTCTGGAGTGCGTTGTTCGGGAGCATCTGGTAGTGGACAGGTGCAGCAGCAGTGTCCTCTTACGCTCCAGCGGGCTCGTGAGTGGTACGCGAGTTTGGGCTCTCGGGGTGGTGGTCGTGGTAGTCACTCTGGAGTGCGTCGTTCGGGAGCTTCTGGGCGCGGACCGGTGCAGCTGCCGTGTAGTGTGAGTGAGGCTGCCGCTCTAGGTGCTAGTGAGACCGCCACTGCAGGTGCTCGCGTGTCTGCCACCTCAGGTGATGGTGAGGCTGCTGCTCTAGGTGCTAGTGCGTCCGTGCCCGCTGGTACTGAGTCGACTGCAGCACTGCACACCTTCACACTGGACTCAGGTGCTTCTCGCTGTTTCTTTCGTGACCGCACTGTCCTTGAGCCACTCGCTCGGCCAGTTGCTGTCTCCCTCGCTGACCCCTCTGGGGGTCCGGTCGTTGCAACCTCCTCCACTGTCCTTCCTTGTCCTGCGGTCCCGTCAGGCACACTGTCAGGTCTCTACCTCCCCTCGTTCTCTACGAACTTGGTGGCGGGTAGTGCGCTCCAGGACGGGGGTGTCCACCAGTTCACCCCTGCTTACGAGCGCGTGACCCACTGCACGTGTGCTCGGACGGGCCGTCACCTGGCTACCTTCACTCGGCAGCCGGGGTCGGACCTGTACACACTGACCACTGAGTCCCCTCAGGTCGCTGCGTCCGCGTCTGCGTCTGCGTCAGGTCAGCTGTCCGCCCCCTGCTCGTGTCGCTCTCTGGCGCATGAGACTGTCCTCTGGCACCACCGCCTTGGTCACCCGTCTGTGCAGCGCCTTCGGGCCATGCACAAACGGGACCTTGTTGCTGGTCTTCCCAGGGTTCTCCCTCCCCTCCCACCCTCGCCTGCTCCTCCCTGTCTTCCCTGTGTCGAGGGGCGGCAGCGCGCCGCTCCTCACTCCTCCTCCTTCCCCCCGACGACTGCTCCTTTGCAGACGCTCCACATGGACGTGTGGGGCCCAGCCCGCGTCCGTGGTCAGGGTCAGGAGAGGTACTTCCTGATTGTTGTTGACGACTTCTCGCGCTACACCACGGTCTTCCCCTTGCGCGCCAAGGGTGACGTCCCTGATGTCTTGATCCCTTGGATCCGCAGATCTCGTCTCCAGCTCAGTGAGCGTTTCCGCTCCGACTTCCCTGTCCTGCGTCTGCACTCTGACAGAGGTGGGGAGTTTTCCTCTGGCCTCTTGGAGGCCTTCTGTCAGCAGGAGGGCATTGAGCAGTCGTTCACACTTCCGGCCTCTCCACAGCAGAATGGGGTTGCTGAGCGCCGCATTGGCTTGGTCATGGAGGTCGCTCGTACCTCCTTGGTTCATGCGGCTGCCCCCCACTTTCTGTGGCCGTTTGCAGTCCGATACGCTGCGCATCAGCTCAACCTCTGGCCCCGTGTCTCCTTACCGGAGACTTCTCTGACACTGCGTTGGACGGGAGAGGCTGGCGATGCGTCGCGTTTTCGGGTCTGGGGATCTCGAGCTTTTGTTCGCGACACGTCCGCGGACAAGCTCTCCCGTCGCGCTGTCCCCTGTGTCTTCCTTGGCTTTGTCCCGGACGCGCCTGGTTGGCAGTTCTACCACGCCACCTCGCGTCGTGTCCTTGCCTCTCAGGACGTCACTTTTGACGAGTCCGTCCCCTACTACCGCCTCTTCCCCTACCGCACTGCCCCGCTCCCCCCCCCGCCTCTCTTCCTCGCTCCAGGTGCTGAGGTACCAGACCCCCTCCCCCCTCAGGGTGCCGCTCCCTCAGGTGTGTCCCAGGTAGACCCGGTTGAGCCTGTCGAGGTAGCTGTTGACTCTCGTCCTGCTGGGGGTACTGAGCCTGCCCGTGAGGAGTCTGGGGGTGCGGAGCCTGGGGGTGCGGAGCCTGGAGGTGCTGAGCCTGGGAGTGCGGAGTCTGGAGGTGCTGCGTCTGGGGGTGCTGCGTCTGGAGGTGCTGAGCCTGGGGGTGCTGAGCCTGACCGTGCTGAGTCTGGGGGTGCGGAGCCTGGGGGTGCGGAGTCTCGAGGTGCTGAGCCTGGGGGTGCTACGTCTGGGGGTGCTGTGTCTGGAGGTGCTGATCCTGAGCGTGCTACACCTGGAGGAGCCCTCTCCTCCCAGCAGCTGCAGGAGAGGTACCTACAGTACTGCCGCCTCCGGAGAGGTGCTACTGGAGCTCGTACCAGTACTTCCCCTCCTACCCAGGAGCTCCCCCCCATTCAGCAGATCCGAGAGTGGTACGCGCGGCGCTGCAGTCTTCGGAGTGGTGCTCCTGGTGCTGCGGACCCCAGCGGTGGCGCTGCTGCTGGTGCTGAGGACCCGGGCGTTGGAGCTACTGCTGGAGCTGAGGACCCGGACGGTGGAGCTGCTGCTGGTGCTGAGGACCCGAGCGGTCGAGCTGCTGCTGGTGCTGAGGACCCGGGCGTTGGAGCTACTGCTGGAGCTGAGGACCCGGACGGTGGAGCTGCTGCTGGTGCTGAGGACCCGAGCGGTCGAGCTGCTGCTGGTGCTGAGGACCTGGACGGTGGAGCTGCTGCTGGTGCTGAGGACCCTGCCGCTGGTGTCGCTGCTGGTTCTGGAGACGCTGCGCGGCCGCGACCGTACTTCGTACCACTTCTTCAGCAGGTTCTTGGTCAGGCTCCTCCTCCTTGTCCTCCTCCCTCCGTAGCGTGTCCTCCGCCTGTCCAGTCGCAGTCCCAGTTCCCGCCTGCCTCGCCTCTCCCTGCTCCCTCTCCTTACACTGGTCCCACAGGAGGTCTTACAGAGCGTCGTGAGCCTGAGTCTCGTCCTGCGTCGCCTGTTCGTACTGCTCGCACTGGTCGTCGTGTCCCACGTGAGCGTCCTCCTCCTGTCCCTGGCACTCACTACATGACTCTGCGTCCCTCCACTGCTCCTCAGCGTGTCCCGCTGCCGTCTCCTCCTGCGTCCTCTCTGCCTACTCTTCCTGATCCGGAGTCTGACTCCCGTCGTGCTGCCAGTCCCACTGTCACCCGTCTCCTCGCTACTGTTGTCACTGACCCTACCTTTGAGTCCTCTGCTGCGTCTGCTCTGGTCGCTGAGTTGATCGACTTTGCTGCCCGGTGTCGTCTAGACTACGCCACTAGCCTTGTTGCTGAGTCTGAGTCTGAGTCTGTCTGTCCTCCGTCCGTCGGGGGTGAGTGTGCTCTTGGCACGGACGTCCTTGAGGACAGACAGGAGGAGTTCCAGTGCTTTGCTGCTGCTTTACCCCACCTCGTGTCCATGCTAGTTGCCCCTGAGGGAGACCCGGATGCACCAGACATCCCGACCCCGCGCACTTACGCTGAGGCGATGGCGGGTCCCTACTCCTCTCAGTGGCAGACAGCCATGGACGCAGAGATGGCTTCCTGGAAGTCCACAGGCACCTACGTCGACGAGGTTCCCCCACCTGGGGCGAACATCGTCAGTGGCATGTGGATTTTCAGGGTGAAGCGGCCGCCGGGTTCTCCTCCTGTCTTCAAGGCGCGCTACGTGGCTCGAGGCTTCAGTCAGCGAGAGGGAGTTGACTTCTTTCAGACCTTCTCCCCCACCCCGAAGATGACCACTCTTCGGGTGCTGCTGCACATAGCCGCTCAGTGCGACTACGAGCTTCACTCACTTGACTTCAGCACTGCTTTCTTGCAGGGCAGCCTGCACGAGGAGATCTGGCTGCGCCGCCCTCCTGGCTTCACTGGGTCGGTTCCTCCTGGTACCCAGTGGAGGCTTCAGCGGCCGGTCTACCGTCTCCGCCAGGCACCACCTGAGTGGCACGACACACTGAGGACGACACTTGCGGCTCTTGGGTTCGCTCCCTCTACTGCTGACCCGTCACTGTTTCTACGCACAGACACCTCACTGCCGCCGTTCTACATCCTCGTGTACGTCGACGACTTGGTCTTTGCCACTGCTGACACCGCGGCACTCGCCCACGTGAAGTCGGAGCTGCAGAGGAGACACACGTGCACAGACCTGGGGGAACTGACGAGCTATCTTGGCTTGCGGATCACCCGGGACAGAGCACGGCGCACCATCACCTTGACTCAGTCACACATGGTGCAGCAGATCCTTCAGCGCTTCCGCTTCACGTACTCCTCGCCTCAGTCCACTCCTCTGCCTACCGGTCACTCGCTCTCAGCTCTGCCTTCGGATGAGTCCGTAGAGCCGAGTGGCCCGTATCCAGAGCTTGTGGGCTGCCTCATGTACCTGATGACCTGCACTCGACCTGACCTTGCATACCCTCTTAGCATCCTTGCGCGCTATGTCGCTCCTGGCCGTCACAGGAAGGAGCACATGGATGCCGCTAAGAGGGTGTTGCGCTACTTGTGCAGTACGTCGGGCATGGGGCTAGTGCTTGGAGGGCGAGACCGAGTTGTACTTACTGGACACTCAGACGCTTCTTGGGCAGACGACCAGGCTACTCAGCGGTCGTCTCAGGGTTACACCTTCAGCCTTGGCTCCGGCTCAGTTTCTTGGCGTTCTACACGCTCTTCTTCTGTTCTCAGCTCCAGTTGTGAGGCTGAGATCTACGCCACAGCCATGGCTGCCCAGGAGCTACGCTGGTTGACCTACCTGCTGACCGACTTGGGAGAGCGGCCTCGTTCTCCTCCAGTGCTGTACGTCGACAACCAGGCTGCCATTGCCTTGTGTGAGGAGCACAGACTGGAGCACAGAACGAAGCACATCGCCCTGCGGTACTTCCTTGCTCGAGAGCTGCAGCAGCGTGGTCAGCTTCGTCTGCGTTACGTGGCCACTGAGGCCAACCTTGCTGATGTGTTCACCAAGGCACTTCAGCCTTGTGACCATCAGCGTTTCTGTACTCTTCTAGGCCTTGTGCCTGCTGGACCTCACTTACTTACTTCTTGACTCTGCTTGTACTGTGATCTTTATATATATGCCTGCATGTTTACACTTGCTAGGTTGTGATCACTGTATCTCTTGTTATATTATCATCCTGCATGTGAACTGGTCTTGTGACCACTTGCTTGTGCTCGGAATTTGTGTGGTATCCTTGAGATCCACCCTGAGCTTGTTTTGCTTTGCTTTGACTAGTCTTGTGACCCCTTGCTCTCCCCCACTTTGCCTATGGGGGTGTGTCAAACATTATATATGTTGTGTTTGTTTAGGCTACAATGGGTTAGCCTATAGGGGGTACACAATTCTAGGGTTAGGTACTTGTACTGATTTCACTGTTAGTTCAATCATTCCTGTCCGTTCATTCTGACAGCCACTTCTAGCCAAAGTGCATTTAAAATAGTGTTTCATTCTGAACCTTGAAACTTCCATTGAAGCGATGGAGAAATACTACCACTCAAGGGCTTTGGGCCACTTGAGGACCGCCGAGTTAATGTCTTGCTCTCGCTTCGCCTTGTCCTTGATGAACCAGTCGCACACTTGCCCCGCGTTTAGCTCCTCTATAGGCACGCCCTCCTGCTCTGAGATCACACGCAGCAGGTTGAGCGACGATATCTGCACCAAGAAACGCAGCAAACCAGCTTTATGACTAGTTGTTACAGGAGTATCAATGATCCCAGATGAATAATTCACATCAGTATCAACACTTGAGACATGGTATACTGCTTAGTAACTAAAGAATAGTAAAACCAGTCATCCCCCTCCCTTGACTCCTCTTTCCTTCCTCCTCGCTCCTTCCACACCATCCCTTCCTCCTCTCCCCCTGGTGCCCTTCACAACAATCCACATAGCTCAGTTCCTCTCTTAGGGCAGCTCCCCATGCCCCATCATCACCCCACCACATGCCCCATCATCATCCCACCACATGCCCCATCATCACCCCACCACATGCCCCATCATCACCCCACCTCATGCCCCATCATCACCCCACCACATACCCCTTCCCCTTCTTCCCACCACATGCCCCATCATCCCACCACATGCCCCATCATCCCACCACATGCCCCATCTCACCACATGCCCCATCATCCCACCACATGCCCCATCATCCCACCACATGCCCCATCATCCCACCACATGCCCCATCATCCCACCACATGCCCCATCACCCCACCACATGCCCCATTATCCCACCACATGCCCCATCATCACCCCACCACATGCCCCATTATCCCACCACATGCCCCATTATCCCACCACATGCCCCATCATCACCCCACCACATGCCCCATCATCATCCCATCCCACTGCGCCTCGCAGCTCGCCACGCCTTTCAACTCACCGCGCCGCGCATCTCACCGTGAGGCGCGCGAGGAATCGCTCGTGTGCGTCAAGCCCCGCCAGCTCCACCAGCCCCGCCTCCTCCAGCGACAGAAACGTCTCCGGCCCGCCCGCGCCGCCTACGGCGCGTACGGTAAACCGCGAGGCCGGCGGAGGGGGGGGGGGACTGGGCGTGAGGCTGACTACTTTCCGCGCGTGAAGACCAGATGGGAAGTGGAGCGCCGACGAGTGCGGTTCGTGCAGCACATGGGGCGAGCGGAGGACGGACGCGGAAGGGGTGGAGGCTCGGCGGACAGGCGCGCAGTGTGGCGCAGGGGAGCACGCCAACAATGCCATACCGCGATGAAGAAACCGCCGTGAAATACGTAAGAAAAAACAAGCGCTCGAATGTGCTGTGAAAATTGTGTTATTGCCTAAGGGGTGGGTGGTAGGGGTTGTGCACGCATCCTCAGTAGAAGCGATATGGTTTCCGAACTTATAAAATTTAACGTTGCTCAAACATGCCCATTTGTCATATGGGTTCTCTAGATATTCTCCCTACATTTCATACTCATCCAAGAAAATAGCAGGAAACTTATGGATTTCCATAAAAAAATAACTGTTTCCATTAACAAGTGAACAATAGTATAAGAATACTATTTTTATATGATTGCATGTATAGCTAGTAGTGTAGGGCCTTGGTGGTATACCCCCCTTTGCCACCTTTCCGATTTCTTGTCTCCCTCTTTATATTGCAAACCCCTCTTTTCTTGGCCAAACCTCTCGCTTCTCCTTTCTACGTTCTAGTCTAAACTACTGTCTTAACAGTAAATGACAAGTTGATGATGACTCATTGCATTAGATTACACAGTCCTAGCTAGACATGTATGTTAGAAGGTGGAGACAGGAATGATGGACTAGCAGAGATTAGGGTAAGTGTCGAGAGAGTTTGTGTTGAACCCTATACTAGGTGCCACACTACAGTCTAATGGAACTAACATAACTGAGAACATATAAACATGTTTTGACACACCCCCATAGGCGAAGTGGGGGACAACAAGCGGTCACAACATTAGTCAAGAGAATTAAGCAAAGCAAAGCTCAGGGTGGATCTCAAGATCACAACACAGTTTGAACACAAGCAAGTGGCCACAAGGCTGATTCACATGCAGAGTTTATAATAGCAATTGCAATACACCGATCACAACCTAGGAAATGTAAACATGCAGGTATATATATAGATCACAGTACAAGGCAACATCAAGCAGTAAGCAAGTGAGGCAGAGTAGGCACAAGGCCTAAGGCAGTGCAGAAACGCTGATGATCATTAGGCACAAGTGCCTTGATGAAGATATCAGCAGTGTTGCCCGTGAGGCCACGTAGGTAAGGCGGAGCTGACCACGCTGCTGTAGCTCTCGAGCAAGGAAGTAACGAAGAGCAATGTGCTTCGTTCTGTGCTCCAGTCTCTGCTCCCGACACAAGGCAATGGTGGCCTTGTTTTTGACGTACAGAATTGGAGGAGAACGAGGCCGCTCACCCAAGTCTGTCAGCAGGTAGGTCAGCCAGCGTAAATCCTGAGCAATCATAGCCAAAGCGTAGATTTCGGCCTCACAGCTAGAACTAAGTATAGAAGACGAGCGGGTGGACCTCTAGGATACAGAATCAGTGCCAATACTAAAAGTGTAACCCTGTGACGAGCGCTGGGTTGCCTGGTCGTCAACTCAAGAAGTGTCGGAGTGACCCGTAAGTACAACTGGACCCCATCCTCCAAGCACAAGCCTTATGCCTGATGTACTGCACAAGTAACGCAGTACCCTAGGCGCAACTGTCCAGTGCTCCTTCCTGTGTCTCTATCTCTAAGAAAACAACGGAGATACATGTGAAGGCATGGAAGCCAAACTCGAAATTTAAAGGGCGGTCGTCTACATCAACCGCTAAAACAGAAATAGGGGCCATGACGGGCAGCAGCAGTCAGCAGCAGCGGCGGAAGGGCGACAACAGTGGTAAGGGCGGTTACAGCAGTAGCAGCAGTGGCGACAGCAGCAGGCAGCAGCTGCGGCTTGGCAAGGCAATGTCAGGCAGCGTGCAGGGAAGTGCCAGCAGCGGCCAGGCAGGGCAGGGCAACACTGGGTAGTGAGCAAGGATGCTGAGAGGGTATGCGAGGTCAGGACGTGTGCACGTAATCAATCACATGAGGCAGCCCACAAGATATGGATACGGACCACTCGGCTCTACGGACTCGTTTGGAGGTGGAGTTGAGAGCGAGTGACTCGTAGGCAGAGGAGCACGCTGTGGCGAGGAGAACTGGAAGTCGAAGCGCTGAAGGACCTGGTGCACCTGGTCAGAGTGATGGTGCGCCGTGCTCTGTCCTGGGTGATCTGCAAGCCAAGATAGCTGCGCAGCTCACCCAGGTCAGTGCAAGTGTGTCTCTTCTGCAGCTCCGCCTTCACAAGGGCCAGTGCCTCAGTGTCAGTAGTAGCAAAAACCAAACTGTCAATGTACACGAGGATGTAGAACGGCTTCAGAGAAGGGTCAGTGCACAGAAACAGCGATGGGTCTGCTAACATGACTAAGAACATATAAACATGTTTTGACAATGTACTCTTCAGGGTACATACATTCCCTTATTAAAACCCAAATTGGTACAGTGGCGTGCCCATGGTCCTTGCTCGGATTTTAGGAATGATGAGCCCTCAGGCCAAATTTCAAAAGTGTTAAAAATGTCCCGATTTAGCACCAGTTGAAATTTGTCCTATCCAATGAGTGTTGTGTGTTTAAAGAACCATGAACAATGTCTAATAAGCACGAGACTAGTAGATCGTTTCGTGCCTTGACCTGCCAGCTCGCCACTGTGCATGTCGTCCCGCAACAGAGAATGGCGTGGCTGGACACTGGCGTGGCCGGGGAAAATCTTCGAAAGAAATCAACAACCCCCTTCCTCCCCACCCCTCCCCACCCACCCACCTACTACCCCCTCCCTCGTGTACCCCCCCCCCCCCCCCCCTCCGCCCCCCCCTCCCTCCTCTGTTCCCCACTTCCCTTCCCTTGTGCATATTCATTAGGGCACTGCTCAATACTCATACAATTATCTTGAAGTTACAAAGTAAAGTTTAACATCACCTTGTAATTTCAGGAAAAACCCCTTACAACATCCTGAAATCAGGGTAAGCATACCCTGATATTGTTGGGCATAGGCGTGACTATTCTAATGCATACGGTTTGCAAGATGCAGCGCATAAACTCCTGTCTTGGCCAGTCAATAGTCAGAACAGCTGACTTCCAACAATTGATTTTCTATCTTCCTATCGCATGCTCTAAATGAGTGCAGCAAGATAAAAGCTAGTGCGCATTTTCTAAACGAGATATTGAGAAAGCTTGCTTTTTTGTTCTTGCTAATTGAATCCTTGCCTCCACTACGATTGCAATAGTACCCCCCGATTATTGAGGGGTGTGCTACGCCCCAGCTACCTCAGGTGCCTTTGCTACTGTTTTTGCGGCTACTGCGGAGGTCGCAGCCGCCACTGCCCCCTCTTGGGGGTAAGTACAGACTAGGGGTGGTCGTAGTTATGGAGGACGCGTAGGTGGTGGCACGTCAGAGGGTGCTAACGTTGGGAGTGCTAGTCGTAGGGGTGCTGCCTCAAGAGGTGCTGATTTTGGGGATATGATGCAGACTCTATCGTAATGGCAGTAGCGGTCGCAGCCCCAGCAGATCCAGCAGTGGGTCTCCCCAGCGGCAGTTGAGATTCTATCTGGTTCACTGCGCAGCCCAATTTGCGGGCACCCTAGTCACTCTACTACACATTTCTTCTGCCGACTCGGCGACCTTTTTTGCGCCCACCTCTGGCCTACATCGTCCCTAATGCACTAGCCAACGTTGGCGCGGAGTGGTTTGGCGGAATTTGATATGAAAATGTCTCGGATATAATCTCCTATGTATGTCATGTATGCTGATGGCTCTGGTGTTGTTGAATCCTGCTTCTTGTGAGATCCTCTGCTGTTTCCTATCCAAGTGCGTCAACTATCAACGCGTCCCTCTCATTCATGCTAAAATCTACCGCATCCCGATGCTTCTTTTGCAACCACACCACCCTGTCGCCGCTTCTAGCCTAGTCGTAGCCGCCCTCGATGGCCCCTCATCTCGGCCGGTCGTCAAACGCAGTGCTACTGGACTCCGATGTTTGACTCTCCCCTCTGGTAGGTCAGTATGTCGCCTCGTTCTCCAGGAACCTAACAGGTGTCAGTCATCTTCAGGTTTTTGGCGTCACGACCACCTTTCTTGGACATGAGCAATTCGCGACTTGTGTGGATGCTACCATTGGGGCAGCTCTTGCCACTTTCCCCTGGGACACCAACTTGAGTTCCCTTGGGACTTGGGCACCACCAAGTCGACGGTCAGCATGGTGGTCGACGAAGGTGTTCATCGACCTAGGGAATGGCCGACTCGATGAAGTCGGCTGGTGGTCGTCGACTTGAGAGGTCGACGAATATGTACAATTGTTGGACGCCTTTTACTGAGCAAGTTGACACCGACTTGGTGGTGTCCCAATCGACCAAGTAACGGGGCGACGGGATTCTGCGGGGGTGCGCGAATATCGACCAAGTGGTTCTGGCGAAGCCGACCTCGGAGGTGGTATCCGGAGGTCAACGTGGCTGAGCAGGCGCAGCCAGTGGTTTGTGGTCGACTTGGCGTCTGCGCTGTGCACGTGACGGGGCACAGCACGCCAACCAACGGCGAGCACCTGCAAAGTAGATGCGCTGGTGACATGCAAGAGATAATCGCCGCATGGTGCGGTGAGCGTGGACAGCCCTCCAACGATACCTTTGGACCGCGTTACCTATTTCGTTCGTAGGCCGGCAGCCGTCTTTGTCGCTATGGTAGGCCATGAGGCCGAAGCAGGAGTAGCGGATACCCTGCAAGCGAGGGAGGCTGATTCGAAGGGACGTCATGAGGCGGGCGAGTATGGGCCGACCCTCTCCTTGCGCGCACTGTGGGCGGCGGGACAACCTTCTTGACCTGCTTCTCCTCGACCAGTGCGCAACGAAGGCGGCGTCGACGTGGAGGTCGACGGCGGTGCCCAAGTCTGCGAAAGCGTGGGCATGAGGCAAGTCGGAGTGATCACGACCGCCGACATCGGTATCGGCGGATATCAGGCGCGAGGGCTGTAGTCGTCGGCAGCTTCAAGCAGCTTACAAGGCGATATCGGTGGACGAAGTCACTCTCCCCAGCGAAGTAGCGTGACACTGGTGTCGGCAACCCATGTGAGGGCAGGGGGGATAGCGCCGACCTACGGCTACTTCAAATTCTCGCCGCACAAGGTCATCTTCCCCGTGTCACTAGTAGCGTTACATGACCTCTTGACGTGGATGGAGTCGATCGAGCCTCAGCTGGAGATGACTGGCCAAATATGCTTTGCCGACGGCTCTGTGGAGACGCCGCCAGAGTCCAACGCCAAGCTGCATGCGGAGTTTCGCGCTGTGCACCTGCTGACCTTCATGGTCATCTCGCGATGCTGCTCGCCTGTGGTGCAGATTCCCTTGAAGCCATGCCGAAGCCAACTAGACGCTGTCCACCAGGCGTGGCTGTTCATCACGTCAACATACTAGGTCACTAACGACCTGTACATCAGTCAACTGGAAGAGCACATGACGCACCTCATGATGGGCGAGCAAGAGACGGGCGACTGACTACTGCAACCGGGCTCGGCGTCTCTTTGCCAACATGCGGATGGCCGACGTCGAGTACTCGACAGCGTCTTACATCAAGCACGTCGTCAAGGGACTCCTGAGCGGCTACAACCTCATGCGGAGGATGATGGTGATGCCCGTGATGCGGGAGTCGCTCAACGAGGACACGCTGACCTCCCACATCATCTGGGACGAACGAGCATGGAAGTCGACCGGGGAAGTGCGGGAAACCTGGCAGTGGTGGCAGCGGAGGTGGAAAGTCGGTGAAGGACGCTGGTCGAAGTCGGCTCGGAATGGCAGTGGATGAGGTGGTGGTCGACGGCGTGAGTGCTGGGTCTGCAAAGACCCCGACCACCTTTCCTTTGAGTGTCCCGATCGCGACGACTCCAACGTCGACCGCGAGAGGAGCCGCGGGAGGTCGAACAATAGTCGCCGTCGACGGGACGAGAAGTCGCGCAAGAAGAAGCAGTCCACGACATCGTCGACTTCGGGGAAGGACGCCGACTCCTCCTCTGGCCGCAAGGGGCGAGGCGTTGGGGAGGCGTCGTGCTCGCTGGTCGGCGTCGTGGAGCCAACCGTCTCGCTGGCGCTGGAGGCCGGTGAGGACGCGGTGGCGACCCGGCGGTGGTTCTCCTCGACGGCGACTGCTACCACCACCTGATGGGGACAAAGGAGGCCTTCGTCGACTTGGGGCTGAGCGTTGACATCAAGCACGTGCGCGGCTTTAATGGGGCGCTGCAAGACGTCTAGGGCCGCGGCACCGTTTCTCTGCAATGGGAGGCTAGGAAGCAGGTCCTCATCCAAGACGTACTCTACGTTCTGGGCGTGCAGGCAAACCTTCTGTCAACCAGCCGGCTGCAGGAGAGCGGCGTCCGACTGCAGGATGACGTCGACGAGATGTTGCTCGTCTCGCCGGCGGGGGACGTACTTGGCCGGGCGAAGTACACTGGCCGGGTCCCCTGCACCGACCTCCGGCGATGAGGGGAGTAGTGGGGCGTCTCCTGTGGCACCGGCCAGTATCATCGCTGGTGGTTGACGTGACGTTAAACAAGTCGGCGTGAAAGGGGAGCCCCCGATAGGGGAACGGCAGGCAGTCGAGAAGCCGCCGACAGAGGAGTCGTCGGCGAAGAAGGCGTCGGTAGATAAGCTGATGAGGGGAGCGGCTTGCGGAGAAGCCGACAGAAGAGCTGTCCGCGACCACGCTGCAATTGGCAGGGGAGCCAATGAGAGGGGAGAAGTCGGCAGAGGAGCCGGCTTTGGTGCTACTGGCCGGTGATGGCAGCGAAGTCGGCGACGACGAAAGGGAGCTGTCGGCGGGCGAGGAGTCCACCGATAGTGATGTGGTGGAGGTCCCGCCTAGACCGCGGCGATCAGGCCGACTCCGGGGGCCGCCTGAGCAGGTGACTTACCACGTGTGCCTGCCATCGGCCGCCTTCACGAGGACGCCGGGTACGACGTCGACTTGCCGGAGCTCGATCCAGACATGCACGCCGATCCAGAACACCTTTGGGACATTGCGAGATGGTGGTGAAGGAGGCGTTGGCGAGCTGGAATGGCAAGGCAGAGAAGGCAGCCATGGATGAGGATATCCGCAACCTCATCGCTACCGGCACCTGGGAGGTGGTCGAGCGGCCGCCCTGGCTGAACATCAGGAAAAACTGGTGGGTGCTGACGACGAAGTACCACATCGACGACACCGTCGGTGCATGAATGCGAGGCTGGTCATAAAGGGCTTCATGCAGGTATACGGGGCTGACTACGAAGAGACGTATGCGCCGGTCGGGAGCTACGTCACGCTGAAGGTCTTCCTCAGCATCGTCGCTGTCCTCAACCTCAACCTGATGCAGCTCGACATGAAGAACGCCTTCCTGCAATGCTAGCTCGACTGGGTGTTGTACATGTACCAGCCAGACTATCACAACGACGGGACCGGCCGGGTGTGCAAGCTGCTGAAGAGCCTCTATGGGCTGAAGTAGTCACCGATGCTGTGGTACGGGGCGCTTTACGGCGTGCTGCTCGGTGCCGACTGGAAGAGGAGTTTGGTTGACGAGGCACTCTACTTCAAGGTCGGCGACGACGGAGTGACCTGCTGGGTGCTGGTCTACGTCGACAACCTGCTCGCCGCCAGCAGCAGCACCACGATGCTGCAGAAGCTAAACGAGCTAATGGAGGCCGCCTTAATGCTGCGCAGTATCTCGCCGGTCGTGCTGGAGATCGTGCTCGACAGGCTTACGAGGAAGATGTAACTTCACCATCAGAGATACGAAGAGAACACCGGGCGGGTCCCGAAGGCACCGGTCTCCGTTGACGCCTACACCTCCCTGGCGTTCGACGATAAAGAGGTTAGGAGTGCAAAGAGGAGTACCGTCCAAAGGTTGGCTCACTGCAGTTCGTGGCAACGATGACGAGGCCAGACATTGCCTTTGCCTACAGCAAGCTGGGCAGCTGCTTGACGGAGAGGAGCGAGCAGCACTGGCCCGAGGTCGACCACCGCTTCGCCTACCTCGCCGACACCCGTGACATTGCTGTGGAGTTCGGAGGTGGATTAGAGTCGCTGAGTCTGGTTAGGCTATATGGACATCGACGATGCCAGCGACAATTAGAAATGGACGAGCACGGGCGGCTACGTGTTCGTCTATGGAGGGGCCGCGGTCTCCTGGTCGTGCTGGCGTATCAAGTGTGTGACACTCTTGTCGACCGAGTCGGAGTACGTGGCGGCCACAGAGGCCAGCAAGGAGGGACGCCGACTCTGTTTTCTCCTTGCAGAGTTCCAGCTACTGGGCGCTGGGACACCGACCGTCCTTTGGGTGGACAATGAGTCGGCCATCACGGTCGCCGAGGTCTTGGGGCTGCAGCGTTATGCCCGGTTGCATCACATGGTGAATCGCGAGGAGTTCGTGCTGAGGTACATCCTTACCACCGAGTAGCCGGCCGACTTCCTAACGAAAGCGCTGCACTATCTGGTCTTCAACCGGTGCTCTGTCGCAATCGGCCATGTGCGGCTGGCCGACGTCGGCGACGGTGACGACACCGTGCAGCAGTAGGTGACTTCCCCTTCTACATGGCTGGTGGGGTGACCGGCGTGCTGCGTCTTGGGTGCACGCCGACGACGACGAGCTTTTCTCCGTTGAGCAGTGCTGTGTGGGTTGGGAGCCCAAGCGTGAACGCGGCAGGGGAGTGTCAACGGGAGTTGGGTGTTGGCCCCGTCCTCTCTTAGGCGGTGCCGACTTCGGGGTCGGGTGCGAGGTTGACACAACCGACAACCTGCAGTGGGCGACACCGACTTGGGCGAGCAAGTCTACAGAGTTGGTCGACCTGCATGGGGCCACTAAGAAGCCACCGACGACGGGAGCTGGTGGCCGACTTGAACCTGGTGGTCGACGAAGGGAGTTGTCGACCTGGAAGGGGTGCAGACTTGGGATGGCGCCGACTTTGGGAGGCCGACTTGGCGAAGTCAGCCTGGGAAGGCTTTGACTTGGTGGCGCCGACTTGAGGTAGCCGACTTGGGGAAGTCGGCGGGCAGCATGGTGGTTGACGAATGGGGAGTGGCCGACTTGGTGAAGTAGGCTGGTGGTCGTCGAATTGAGAGGCCGACGAGCACGTATAACTGTAGGTCGACTTTTACCGCGCAAGTTGACGCCGACTTGGTGGTGTTCCGGTCGACCAAGTATCCAGGGCGAGAAGGTTCTGCGGGGGTGCGCGAATATTGCCCAGGTGGTTTTGGCAAAGCCGACCTTGGAGGTGGTATCCTGAGGTCGGCGTGGCTGATCAGGCGCAGTCAGTGGCGTGTGGTCGACTTGGCGGCTGCGCTATACACGTGACGGGGCACAGCATGCCAACCGACAGCGAGCACCTGCAAAATAGATGCGCTGCTATCATGCGAGTGCAACGCTGGACATCTGCCTTGCTGCAGCGTTGGCACGCCGTCGACTTGCAGCGCTGGCGAGCCGCCTTTCTGTAGCGCTGGAGCAATGCGGACTTTGTAGCGCTAGAACGCGGTCGACCATGCTGCGCTGGAGGTCGACCTGCTTGCATGCTAGGCAGACTTGCATCTGATATAGTTAGCTTTGCTAATATTGTTGCTACTATTCTGAACCGTTGTTGTGAACAACCTTTGCTAGTGAAACTCTTGCCAATTGTTTCCATGAATGTGTGCGTTGAGAGAACACGAGCAAACGTTAAGGAAGCGGATCACTCTCCCAATCGTGCCTTCCCATAGTGTAGCTCCAGCTGTAGAGTTTATCTCAGCACTCATGCGCTTGGCAATAACGTCATAAATGACAGGCAGCATGAGTAGCTTACTTGCAGCTGCAACTCCTTATCTATGCGCCATGCGCTAGCCTTCTTGATATCTTAACCCCTCGCAACTATGCTGAAGCATTTTCAGGACCTTAGTGGACAACAACCATGGATGCGGAGATGGCATCTTGGCAGTCTAGAGGCACCTATGTCGACGAAGTTCCCCCTTCTGGGGCGAATGTAGTCGATGACATGTGGATCTTCAAGGAGAAGTGGCCACACGTGAAGTGTCTTCAAGGCGCGCTACTTGGCTAGAGGATTGAGTTAGCGAGAGGGGGTAGACATATTTTAGACCTTCTCTCCCATCCCAAAGATGATCAATCTTCTGGTACTACTACATATTGTGACGCATAAATACTATGAGCTTCACTCACTTAACTTCTGCAAGGCAGCCTGCACGAGTAGATATTCTTCTGCCGCCCACCTGGCTTGACTGTATTCTCTCCTCTTGGGACCTGTTGGAGCCTTCGACGCCCCATTTGCGCAATATGCTTTGTGAGTGGCACGACACACTGCGCACCAGGGTCTTTTCTAGTTTTTAGGCCCGTTTGAAGACTAGACAACAAAAACATTCCCCGTCTTTTCGTCAGATAAATTGTTTTTCATACTGATTAGTATTTCAGACAAATTAGTCCAAGTAGTCTATGAATTCATACTGATTTCTTTTCATGTGTTTGAGTTACTCAACAATTTTTTTGTTGTTGATTTTGTTTCATACAAGTATACGAAGTTCGTACAAACCTTGAATTTGAAGTCCATCGTCACATAGCCTCTTTCTCTTGCCCTTTATATACTAGGGCAATCCTAGGCAGCATGCACCTCCACTATCCTCGTGGCAGCCTCTGCTCCTGCTGCGCTGCTCTTTTCTTTACTATGCGCCAAATACAGTAGCGTGTTGCAACACTTTCTGTCGCAAATGAAAGCAGCAAAATCTGATGCGTTAGATGCACTGCATAGTTTATTAGCCTATGGGAGGATTCTGCGTGCATAAGCGGGTGCTCTACAAACTGTTCAGTGAATCTGCGCCACAACAATTTCGACTGATACTATATAGGCGCAATCTGGGCCGCTGCCCAAGCGGCAGATTTGCCGTTGACTCTCTTAACCCTGGTCCTTGATGAGCATGCTGAGCTTAGTGGTTAGGCTGGAGAGGTTGTAGGGTGCCTCATGTACTTAATGATCTGCTCTGGTCAAGTTCAGACGTATCCTTTTAGCATCCTTGCTCGCTTTGTTGTGAATGGGAGACACTGACCCAAGCATTGGTTAACTTCTAAGGGGGTATTGCGCAATCTGGATACTACGTAAGGCACATGGCTTATGCTCGGAAGATGACACCAATTGCACTCATGGAATACACTGACACGTTGTGGGAAGACGATACCAAAACTCCTCATAGTTAATGCTGTAGTCTTGGTGCCAGAGTTGTCTTATTGAGGTCCGCTCATTCTTTGCCGATGTCACAGTCCAGATATGAGGTAGAGATCTACGATGGTGCTATGGTTGTATATGAGCTCTGTCTCATGTTGTTACTCACTTACTTGGGTGATCTGCCTATCTCTGCCCTGGTTTGGTTCACTGAAAACAAGGCCATTTTCCCCTTGTATCCGTAGCCTAGACTAGAGGGCAAAGCGATGCAAATCCAACTGTGGTACTTCCTGGTGCGTGAGCTACAGCATCGCGGCCAGGCACGAAAAGTACACATAGCCTGAAGGGCCGACATCACTGATAACTTCACAAACGCACCCCTGCGTCGTGATCATCAGCAGCCCAGCACATTGTCGAGATAGTAAGCACGATGAGGAGCCATAGCTAGGGTTGACCTAGCTAGGCAAGAGAGAATGAAGCAAAGGAGAGGGTTGCACTAGCAACAATGGTGGTACAAATAGCTAACCCTAGAAGGGTTGTACTCGCTATAGAGCACCCCACTGCAGGCTAGAGCATAATATTCTGACACACCCCCATAGCCAAAGTGGGGTGTAATCAGCAGAGCTAGCAAAGCAGTACAAGCTCAGGGTGGATCACGATGTCACCACACATTCTGAGCACAAGTTCAAGAAGGAATAGTTTAAAGTTCACAATTATGAGTAAAGCTAGAGGCAGTCACAGAGGGTAAGTGAGGAGGAGGAGGGCTGGCGAGAGGAGAGTAGATTAGGAGGCGACGACTGAAGCTGCAGACACACGGGCAACAGACGGCTCTGGTGCGACACAGTGGCTACCGGGAATGAGTGCCCCGGAGTACAGGAGTAACAGGCTCCGCGGCTAATACGCGCGACAGGAGCAACGGACCC
The DNA here is from genome assembly GCA_947470075.1 of Closterium sp. Yama58-4. Taxonomy (NCBI): domain Eukaryota; kingdom Viridiplantae; phylum Streptophyta; class Zygnematophyceae; order Desmidiales; family Closteriaceae; genus Closterium; species Closterium sp. Yama58-4. The sequence continues at coordinate 243,431 of CANIUD010000060.1, read as the reverse complement.
ACAGGCGACAGGTGCAACCGGCTCTCTGAGCTACCGGGAATGAGTGCCCCGGAGTACAGGCGCTGCGTACGACACGACGGCAACCTCCGCTCAACCTCCCCCAACAGTCCCACACCCCTCGACACACACCCCCTGCTTCAAACCCTAGCTCCACTCCCACGGTACCCCCCTTAAACCCCAAACCCTAGGCTCCCACACACCACCCCCCTCAGCGGCAGCTGTAGCAGAGGGAGACGAGGGAGGAGGAGGAGCAGGAGGAGTAACTCACAACCGACACCCCCATAGCCGCCACCCCCACACTCCTCACCCCCAAACCCTAAAACGGGCGGAACGGGGGAAGGAGCGCGGGGGACGGCGAGGGGGACGGCGCGCGGCCCCCAGGACGCCACCACGGGGCAGCGAGGGGCCGCGCGCGGCTCCTTAGGGCGCCGCGAAGGGGCAGCGGGGGGTCGCGAGTGACGGGAACGGGGGGGCCGCGGGCGACGGGAACGGGGGGCCGCGGGCGACGGGAACGGGGGGCCGCGGGCGACGGGAACGGGGGGCCGCGGGCGACGGGAAATCGGGGCCGCGGGGGGGTCGCGCGCGGCTCCCCAGGGCAGCGGGACGGGAAATCGGGGGCGCGCGGGGGTCCCCCACGGTAGGAAACCGCCGCGCGTCCGGGGCGCACGGTAGGCAGAAAACCGCCGCACGCCCCGAGCGCGCGGCGGGATGAAAAATCCGTCGCACGCCACGGGGCGTGCGACACAAACAGTAGTAGGAGCAGCGGAAGACTGAGGTGGTGGGGCCCACCCACAGGATCGACCCAACTGGATCGTCCTGCTCTGATAGCATGTCGAGATAGTAAGCACGATGAGGAGCCATAGCTAGGGTTGACCTAGCTAGGCAAGAGAGAATGAAGCAAAGGAGAGGGTTGCACTAGCAACAATGGTGGTACAAATAGCTAACCCTAGAAGGGTTGTACTCGCTATAGAGCACCCCACTGCAGGCTAGAGCATAATATTCTGACACACATAGCTGGGCCTTGTCCTAGCGGTACCTCACTTGTTAGGACCTTGATTCCTCTATTCTGTAGTGGCTTTCTTTTTTGTTTACTTCGACTCTCTGATTGGCCCTATCTTAGAGCACGGGCTAGTAGTTTCGCCCTGAGTTGTACCTCATACAATTGTTGTTCTTGGTGACTGGCCTTGTGAACTCTCGCGTTAGAGGCTAGACAAGTAGTGCTACCCTGAGTTGTTTCTCGTTCTCTAGGCACTGCCCTCTACCTAGCCTATATATGTCAATGCATAGATTTTTGTAGATGCACATTGCTAGGCTAGGTTGGGTTGTACCATAGAGTATGGGTTGCGACTCTTACCCCCTGTATGCCCTTCACTAATCATGCTTTTAGATGGTGACATAAGGCCCTGTTCATAACAACTTTCATCGCACCTTCAACCAATTCTGGGTGAATGAATTGGACGTAGATGCACAAATTGCCACAAATGATGTTTACTATGTCGACTCTCGCATACTAGGCCCCTTCTCCAAAACCACAAGATTGCGCTTTTTCTGTCATTATCAAACCATTCGTAATGTTCACAATTCTAGCAGCCCTCATAAGTCAGAATTTTAACCTTGGTTTCCCTGATTTTCAAGGTGTTTTGAGTACCGACCCAGATTTCTCAGTGTTTTATATTTTGTAGCACTAAAATTCCACTGCTATTTGTTTCGCAACACTGAATTCTAAAAGTTTTGGGTCTAGGTACGTTGATGAATCATTATTGTATCAAGTTCGACCCTTCACCTATTTTCGCCGTGATTCTTGCAATTTTGCCATGATTGGTCGTTTCAGTAGCAATGCATCGTGCACGCCTCTCTCAGCTCCGACTTGTCTTATTTTGTCGCGCGGCGTGGTTACGTGATTTGCTTTGCGGCTTACTTTGCCTTCGAGGGTGGAAGTTCCACCAAATGTTGTTCACCTGCAACACCATCTTATGCTATACATGAAAATCAGTGTAACAAAGAGTAGGAACACTAATTGATCATCGTTGTTTTCAAGATGGTGACACTGGAACTCACTGTTTCTCCTCCGAGGATTCGTGAGGATCAGGGTGCCCAAAATCCAATCTGAGGGCTTGGCTGGCATGCACCATTGTGGAGTGGTACACCACTCTGTTCAAGCATGCAATGGGGCGTGCCAAATCAATGCAGTACACCGCGATTCCTAGTCAGGGCTAATTTTATAAGTGAGAATTGCCCTGATACCCTGATAAACAGGGTGGTTTTTTGTAGTCACACTTTTGCCTTGGGGTAATTTTTTCTAGGGCTTCAATTTTCCTGATATGTCAGGGTTTACGTTTTATGCACACTTTGGCCCTAGTGTAATTGATTGTCTTAGTGGAATTTACCCTAAGGCCAGTACCACCCCCCACCACCCACCTTGCCCCCCCCACCGCCCCCACCCCCCCTCTCCCCTCTCCCCCTACCCCCCACCTTTCTCGTAATTCGACATTCCCGTTGGCTAACTACGTGTATCTGTTTTTTTGCACAGATTATACATGTGTTGGCACGAACTTGAGCACCATTGGTAAGAATTACAGCTTGTTTCGTGGCACCGCAAGGGTCTAAACACGGTCTTGTTGTCTGACATGCATGCAAGGCCAGGTTTGTTGGAAACATGGCTTGGTGCAGCAAAATGTCGGCGCCCATAGGCCCGCTCGGTGCCACATTCCTAGCAAAGTGTGGGTGGCTCAGTACTTCGTTTGCGTGCACGATAGGAAACAACGGCGGCGCGGCAAGGTTGTGGTTGTGGGGGGAACTCAAAAAGACCTCTCGCTCAGTGACGATTTCCTACTGAGCTAGTGGTCATTCTCCATACACACCAGCAGCAACGGAACCTATACAGGACAATGAGGGAGGTGATGTAGAGAACGAGCCACCGAATGTTGCTCCCCCGCGCACAGGCTTAGATTTCCTGCGAGGGCTGCATCAGAACCCTTCGCATGTCTACAATGCAAGCATATCTATGTGCAGCAAACTGCCTCTACTGCCGTCACTCCCGATAGCGTTCCCGCCACTGTCATTGTTTCTGATGTCGGCGAGTCTTCATCTGCGGTCTCGCGAAGTGTTAGAGACTAAGGACGGAGTCTATGAAGATTAGGGGCCGAAATAACTCAAAAATTGTTGGACTAGATTTCTGGACAGAACTGTCGACTACACAAGAAACGCCGTCAACGAAAAAATACACAGCTGAAACTTCAATAAATTTAGACATGTTGTAGCACTAGACCGTGGCAACAATTCCCAATTTGAATCAAACAAAAAGGTGAAGTATTTCTCGAGGTATCAATTCCGGCGCACTAGGGGATATGTTGTGGCCGAAACTCAACTCAATCACAATCGTTCAAGGAAGAAGCACACAAGAAAATTAGGGTAACTAGAAGTCACGTAGGAGGGTATGAGGAGGATGAGAGGGAAGTTCTTAAACCCTAAACCCGAAACCCTAACCAAGGGAACCCCATAAGCACAAACGATTCCCTCCCTATAGGAACCCCAATGTCGACTCTTGTCATATTCCAACCAGTGCAATCCACCTCAACCCAACTTGGCCACACTTGCCAACCTGGTTTGGCTTCTCCCAACCACTAGGCATCATCTACAACAGAATGACAAGTTTTCTCAACCCGCAAAGGTCTATACCCAATATGAACTCCACAAATTTCCATAATCGTCGCAAGCAAATATGAAGGGCATATGAACTTTAACCATTCATAACTTTCTCGTTCGTGCTCCGATTGAAGCGATCCTTGGTTCTTCGGACAGCTCTCGAGAAGAGAAGTCATTTTAGGCATCTGCTTAAACCCTAAAACACACACTCACAACATCCAAAGAAGCCATACACAAATTCTTGCACACGTTCATACCATGCATGCAATGTACAAACATATGATGGGAGGCAGACAGACGTGAATGCATATGATTGCATCACACAACAAACTCCCCCTCTGGCTGCCAACCATCATCCCACATGCCTCAGCTCATGCATTCACATTCAATGCGCACATTCTAGCTAGCTTTGTCAACATCCAACACTGATCGCAAAAGTTAATGACAAATCTCCTTTTGCTCAAATTAGAGCATCCCACTGCAATCTCTTTCTCATGGCACTATCCTCCAAACCTTCTCAATGCAGCCTCATAACAATAGGCCATCTTATCCACATGACAATGTCCAGCCACACTCCCAGCCGGTACCACACTTTGTCTGTCACGGCTCGCATAGGTCAGCCAGGCTGGAGGGCGCACATCCCTCTCAGGACGCTTACGCGGGTGTGGGGAACGTGGTGAAGCATCTTACTGCTGCTATTGCTTCACCTCAGGTTCTCCCCCTTCCTCTGCCACCCTAGAGATCTCCTCGTCAGAGACAGAGACTTCCACCTGCCTTGGAGGCCGCTGCACTCCATTGGCCTTAACGATCAACGGTGTAGTAGGAAGCTTCTGCTGCTACTGCTTCTACTCATTGTAGTACAAGGACTCAAGGAACTTCACATCCTTCGACATAGTCAGCTGCTGGCTAGTTAAGTCCCATAATAACCAGCCTTTATGATCCTTTGCGATCCCCAAATGCACGCCCAATCTTCCAGAAGCTTCAAGCTTTCCCCTCTACTCTTTAGGCATATGAAACACCACCATGCACCCATAGGCTCTTAGCATGTTGACTACTGGTGCACTCCCAGAGCACTTAGTGTAGGGGACCCACTGCTTGTCCCCCACAGTCGCCAGCACCCGGTTCTTCACAAGAACGACCTGCCGTAGTGCAGTCACCCAAAACGGATCCGGCATCCCTGCATGCCAAAGGAGAGTGTGTGAACCTTCCTGCACGATCTGGTTGAACTGCGCATCTTCACCGTTCTGCTGAGGGTTGTAGGGCACTGTAAGCTGATGCTGGATCCCTTTTTGCTTCAGCTCCCTCTTAAAACACTGCCAATGAACTCCCCTCCATTGTTGGTGCTGATCACCTTCACCTTCTGTTCGCTCTTTCTCAAAGCTCTCAGCATCCACTCTTTGAGAATAGCCGCTGCCATCTCCCCCTTAGTATTCAAAGGGTAAACCCACACCGCACGCGTGTGGTCATCCACGATGGTCAAGATGTAGTGGCTACCCGAGAGAGAAGGGGCCCTCGTAGGGCCCACCACGTCCATGTACACAAGTGGTGCCTTGACTAGTCCTGTACACTGAAGGGAAACTTAGTGAATTTGGTCTCAAGTCATGTAGTGCAGCTCCCAATCTCCTTCTCTGCCCCCTTCACATCCAACCCTTTCAAGCTTCCATCCTTCACCAATTTTTGCAGCATAGAAATGTTGATGTGACACAACCTCTCGTACCAGGCCTCACCAAACCTAGATGAAGCCTTTTTCCATGTAGCTGCCCCATCCACACCAGCAAGCACCTCACCATGTGGTTGCTATGGCTGCTGCACCTTCTTGACTGCATCCAGGGCCCCAGCAGTTGGTGCAGTCTCCTCTCCTCCTGTAGTTGCCTTAACAGTTGCTGCTGCTGCTGCCGTTACTTGAGGTTTTTCGTTCCCAGGGATGATTGGCAGCTGCCACATGTCCTTGATGCAGCTGCTCTTGTCCACAACAACAGCTTCCCAAGTTTCGCACTGTACCAGGTTGGGCCGAAGGTAACTTCAGCCATGCTTTTCTGCAGCCTTCGCACAGAAAGGTCGTTAGCAGACAAGCTCCCTCAACCAGAAGCAGGACATTCCCAAGCCCCACAAGCTCCCCATTGGCTCTTATCACCTTAGTATTTCCAACACCAATCACAGGGAGCAAAGCACCTGAAGCAGCAGCCACAAACTTGATTGTCCCAGGGGTTTTACCTCATCAAGCAAATCTGCCTGTGGGCTCATGTGACTTGTGCAACCTCACTCAATCACCCAGTGAGTGAGGGGGTGCATCACAATCTTCCCAACAGAACCCACATCACCTTCACTCCCTTGCACATTTTCAACCATGAGGAACACCCCAGGGGAGGCTCTACTTGCACGTGAACCTTGCATAGCGCCACCTCGTCCACGTTCACCAACGGCTTCATGCCTGGGGGTGCCCATCCCTCAGGTCGGCTGAAACACTTGAACCATGGATGTCCAGCCTTCTTGCAGATTCAGCGCGCTCTTTCCATTCTGGTGCTCCCCTTGCCACTAGAGCTCCCATGTCCCTTGTAGTCACCTCAACATCTTTCTCTTCCAAAGCCTCTCCCATGGCCTCAACTTCTCCCACCCCCTCTTCCTCTGCTGCCTCCTGCAGCTCCGTACCCCTTAACAGTCTTGTTGGCAGTACCACCTCCCCTGTGGTGCCTGCGGAAGTCCTCCTGTAGAATCTGGTGCCGTAGCCACTCGGGTGTCCACTGGTCCTGCTGGGTGTCAAAGGTGGGTATCAAGCTGTCCCATGGGTTGTGGAGCACTGAGATGATCTTGCTGCATCTGTAACATTTCGCTGTCGCTGCCATCCTCGCGAAGGTGTCTCTGATCTTGTCAGGGATCGGCTTCACATAATCTCCGGGTCGCATGGAGAGGGCAGCCAGCTCCTTCTCCAAAACAATCACCACCGGCAGCATGTTAGACTGAATGATGTCGCGTAGTGGCTTCCACGCCTTCGGCACAGAGTTGATTAACTCCATAAATATGTTGATAAACATATAATTGTTGACCGATTGAAGGTTTAAATCATACCGCACCGTGCTCTTCTCAATCCACCGATCGCGGGTGTAAGGATCTAGGATCGGGCTTAGAAAAGAGAATGTGAATTGAATGATCACCTGGGTACAATACAAGGGTATATATAGGCTCAACACAAGGGGCAGTAACCAGGTGTTACGTGAAGGTTCCGAGGGTCGCGAAGCGTTCTGAACAGACCCTTCCCGAATTCGGTAGAAGGCAATTCGGTGGCAACCGGAAAGCCTAGAATTCGGCGTACGTAACCTAACTCGGTTCTATAACTATAATACATATAGGAAAGCACCTAGCCTAGGAAATCAAGCAATTTATGCATGCATACAATAACCCTAACCTAATAATAGTGTAATAAGGTAAAGGCAAGCATGGATAGCTAGCATAAGCCATCGTACTCTCACACGTCCCCCCTCAAAGCTGGGTGGCGTGAGATACACCCTGCTTGACAAGATAGTCCTTGAGAGCACGCCGTGCATTGCCCATATCAGCTTCTGGCACCCAACTGTCCTCAGTGGGGTCGTATCCCTTCCAGCGTATCAAGAACTCGAGGGTCTTGCCGCCGCGGCGCCGATGAGTGAGAACGCGCTCGATCTCGTACTCTGGTTCATCCTGCACAAGTACAGGTGGTGGTGGCGGTAGCTGCCGTCCCTGGAACTGTTGGTTGGGGTCCTTGTAGGGCTTCAGTAGCTGAACATGGAAAGCGACATGAAGCTTCCATGTATCTGGTAAGCGCAAGCGGAATGTAACTGGTGTCACTTGTGCCTCCACGAGAAAAGGACCACAGAAGCGAGGCCAGAGTTTGGATGGTAGGTGAGACAGGTTCAAGTTGCGCGTGTCAAGAAGCACCTGATCTCCGACTACTACTGAGTGATCTCGTCGCTGACGATCGGCATACTGCTTCTGGGAGTTATGCATCGTAGTGATACGCCGCTAAGTCTTCTCCCATAGCTGCTGCATGGTGGTGACGAAGTCGTGTGCGGCTTGGACGCGTGTCGGTGTGGTTGGCTGCTGTGGTGTGAGTGGTTCCCGTCCGTAACACAGTTAGAAAGTATTTTCTCCTGTGGCGGCATGCCAGGCATTGTTGTAAGCGAACTCTAAGGTCGGTAACTGTGTGTCCCAGTGGCTAATGTCTTCTTGGCAAGCTGTGTGCAGTAACTGTTCAACCACCTGATTGAGTCGCTCTGTCTGTCCGTCAGTCTGGGAATGGTATGCTGAAGATATCGCAAGCTGAGTCCCTAACAATCCCATGAGCTCCTTCCAGAACTTACTCGTGAATTTGGGATCGCTGTCTGAGGTGCGTGTAGCGGGGATGCCGTGGATGGTGATGATGCGGTCGAAGAAGAGGCGAGTAGTTGCTTCAGCTGTAGCTGTGGCGTTGGTCGGGATGAAGTGACCCATTTTGGAGAACTTATCGATGACTACGAGGATGGAATCGTGTCCCCGTGAGGTCGAGGGAAGTCCCGTGATGAAGTCGAGGCTAACGACCTGCCATGGCTGCTCCGGTACGGGTAGAGGCTGAAGTAACCCTGCTTTTTTCTGCTTGCTACTCTTCATCCGCTGGCACGTGTCGCATGAGGTGACGAACTGCTGCACGTCTGCTGCCATCCGAGGCCAGTAGTAATACTTCGCTATTCCCGCTAACGTTTTGTTGCTCCCAAAATGTCCCGCGTATGGTACGTCGTGAAACTCCTCCAATAGGATCTACCGTAGTGGGGCGTAGTTCGGTACCCAAATCTTTCGTAAACGCTTCCGTACCGCTAAGTCTTTCTCCCACTGTAACAGTTTTTGTTTCTCTGCGTCCACGGAGTACCCATGTTGGAATAGACCCTTGAGCAGAGGGTTCATCCCGTCGAGCTGGATGCCTGCTACATGACCTGGGCGGCTCAACGCGTCTGCCTTGTTGTGTAGCCCGGGCTTGTAGACGATGTCGTAGTGGAAGTGGGTCTCCAAGTGGCTATGGCTTCCTTGTCGTGAATGGGGTAGTTCTGTTCTGCTCCGTGTAGCCTCTTATTGAGGTAGACGATAGGCTGCAAACCGCGTCCGTGATCCTGCATCAGTACTGCTCCGACTGCCTGGTCACTAGCGTCTGCTTCAACTACGTAGTCCTTGTCTGGGTCCGGTAGGATGAGTACTGGCGCTGTAGTCAGTGCTGTCTGTAGCTGTTCCATGGCTTGCTGATATGGAGTATCCCATTTGAAGGGCGTATCCTTTTTCAGTAGGTCAGTCAGTGGCGCTGCTATCTTAGCATACTGCGGCACGAACCTGTTGTAGTAGTTGGCGAAGCCGAGGAACTGCTGCAACTCCTTCACGTTCTCCGGGACTTTCCACTTTTTAACGGCTTCGATCTTCTGCGGGTCCACGTGTACGCCCTCGGCATGTGCCTGAGAAATTGCAGCTTCTTCAGTGCGAAGTCGCTCTTCGACAGCTTTACATAGAATTTCCGCAGGATCTTGAACACCTTCCGCAGATGCTCCACGTGCTCCTTGAGTAGATGAGGATATCGTCCAGGTACACTACTACACACTCGTCCAGCAGGGGCCGTAGGATATGGTTCATCTCCGCCTGGAACGTTGCTGGTGCGTTGCAGAGTCCGAACGGCATCACCAAGTATTCGTAGGAGCCGTATCTCGTACGGAACGCCGTCTTGTGAATCCGCCATCTTGATCTGCCAGTAACCCGACCGTAGGTCCAGCTTCGAGAAAACTATTGCACCACGTAGTTGGTCCGGTAAGTCGACTATCCGCGTTATGGGATTTTTTTTTTTACTGTCTGTTTGTTCAGTGCGCAGTAGTCGATGCAAATCTGTAAACAACCGTTTGGTTTTGGGGTGAAGAGAACTGGTGCACCGTAGGGAGAGGTGGATGGGCGAATCAGTTGTCTGTCCAGTAGATACTCGATCTGTTTTTTCATGTCTGTCAGTTCGGTCGGACTCAGTCGGTATGGTGCACGTGAGACGGGTTTAGCACCTGGTTCCTACACGATCTCGTGCTCATGGGTGCATGATGGAGGTACGCCTGCGGGTAGGTCGTCGGGCATTATATCCTTGTACTGCTCCAAGACCTCCTTCACTGCAGCAGGAAGCTCCGAACTCGGCTTTTCCTCCTCTGCTATTGCCATGACCAGTGCTAGGTAACCCGTATTACTCTCGTTCACCGTCTGTTCAAACCGTGCCAGTGTCGTTTTAGGAACATCCCCTGTACCCGTCCAGCCCGTGTTACTCTCGTTCACCGTCTGTTCGAACCGTGCCAGTGCCGTTTTAGGAACATCCCCTGTATCCGTCCAGCTTCGTAGCTCTATCTTGTTCCCGTTATTGCATATGGACACCATACTGTTGACCCACTCGATCTCGGGGTTGAACCGCCTTAGGAAATCTCGGGCCAAAGATGAAATCTAACCCTTTGATGTTGGTGACTGGTAGCTTCGGTCGGCTTCCACCTCAACGCACCTATATGCAGCTGCAGTGATGCTTCGCTGTGGATGGGAAGCTTCATACCGTCCACCATCGTTGTTGAGAATTGGGTCTCCACCACCTTCTCTCCAATTTTCTCCAAATTTTTTGCGGTCACACACTGAGTGAGATGCACCGATGTCCACCAGTGCATGGAGGCATCGCCCATTGCATAACACCTCGAGGAGTAGTGGTTTCTGCTGCGCTGAGTAGCCAAAGAGGGTCTCGTTAATAGGATCATAGGGTACATCAAAATGAATACCTTCCCTATTTCCTATACCTGACTCAGCACTTTTCTCTTCCAACTTCACCTGGGGGGTAGGAGGATTTTTCTGAGGCTTGTATAATTTCTCCTGAGCCTGGATTTGTCCTCTAAGCCTTTGCAGCTGTGTAGGCTTCACTTGTGGGCAATGGGGAGCCTTAACACGGTGCTGCGGGGAGAGAATATTAACTCCACGGAACGCACGACCCTTTTCTACGCTCCGTAGTACTTTGCCCAACTTCTCAGGTACCTGAATAATTTCTAAAGGCTTTTTCTTGGCCTCTAAATCTCCCTTGAATTTTCAAAGGCTTGAAAACCACGAGAAGCAATGTTTTTCGTTAGAGTATCTTTATACGATACATTTAACGAATTCTTACTTTCGTGGGTGTTCGGCTGGAGTTTCCCGGTCGGTGCAGAGTCTTTTTTCGCGGAGCCTCCATTTGCCTCGGCGATTTCCCTTGATGCCGGCCAGTCGTCACGCTTTAAATTCGCGCCATCACTTTCTCCTTTTTTCACCCGCTCTGATGTCGACACGTCGTCGCCTTTTTCTGCCTTTCAGATCTTTACGCGATCGCCACGTCGATCCGTAACTACTGGCGATTCCCGTTTTTTTACTTCGGGGGTGCTCCACTTTTGCCGCCCAGCATTGCCGCACGTGCTTTCTTCATTTTGTAGCACGACAAGATTTGATGCCCTGCTGCGCCGCAAAATTCGCAAGTTGTCGGTTGCTGCTTCGTGTGAAACTTGTCGATATCCATCGGTTCGGCGAACGTGGGGGGTGCCGATTGCTCCGTGCCGAATGTATGGTCCGGCCCGAAACGTCGTGTTTACGGTTGACATCGAATCAATGCGTCGTATCGCTCTGCAGCACGCAAAATGTCGCGGTAACTGTTGTAATTCGCTGCAATTGCCTGTCGGCGAATCTCCATTTTTAACCCTTCTGTGTACGCCTAGATCTTATCGCCTTCGGTCAGGTCAGTAATGCGGTTGAACAGTAGCTCCATCTGCCGCGTTTACTGTGCTACACTATTGTACTGTTTGTGTCGGTGTATCTGCTGCCGCGCCATGTAGGTCATATTTAATGGCTCGAAATGTTCGATGAGGTCTGCCCGAAATTGCGCCCACGATTTCTACCCGCGGACCACGTCAGTGTAATAAATCCTCTCTAATGCTTGTCCCCGTAACAGTGTCGCTGTGAGCCGAATCCGTGCTGCGTCGTGTCAGCCAATGGCCTCGAAATAAATTTCGAGGGTCGCCACGAATCGTCGTACATTAGATCCTTTTACGATGGGATCGAATGCTTTAAGGAGCCTCGGGCATGCTGCTTCGAGGTTCGGCGACGGTGGTGCCATCAGTCCGTGAAATGTCGGTGTTGCCACTGCTGCTGCTGCCGTCCCTGCTACGTTTGCTGCTGTTGCGGTGGCGGTTACTGGTTGGTTAGTTAGGAGGGCTTCAATTCGCCAAAACGCCGCCTTCGTCTGTTCCACATGGGTGCGGAGGCTGGCGATGTCGCTCGTCGTCGCGTAGTTGTCGCCCTGGCCCTCCATGCTTGACATGCGCGTTCGAAAAAACCGAAACGAGGGGGAGCGAAAAACACGGAACCGGTTTTACGTACCCAAAATCGGAGTTTGACAAGCGTCGCCCTCACGGTTTTTGAAGACTCGGTTTTTTAGCGGTCGAAAAACTGTCGCGTGTAAACGGGCTCTGATTACCAAGTGTGAGGATCTAGGATCGAGCTCAGAAAAGAGAATGTGAATTGAATGATCACCTGGGTACAACACGAGGCTATATATAGGCTCAACACAAGGGGCAGTAACCAGGTGTTACGCGAAGGTTCCGAGGGTCGCGAAGCGTCCCGAACAGACCCTTCCCGAATTCGGTAGAAGGCAATTCGATGGCAACCGAAAAGCCTAGAATTCGGTGTACGCAACCTAGCTCGGTGCTATAACTATAATAGGAAATCAAGCAATTCATGCATGCATAAAATAAACCTAAGCTAGTAATAGCGTAATAAGGTAAAGGCAAGCATGGATAGCTAGCATAAGCCAACGTACTCTCACAGCGGGCATCTCCTTTCTCTGGCATCTTCTCTTTCCCCATTTCATGTTTCAGCAGCATGTAGCGCTTGAAAGCACTCCTCATCCGCCCGCTCAATGCGCTCCATTTCTCACAGTTGGAGCCATCCAATGCCTCAATCTTGGATGGTGGCGGCTCACTCCTATTTTCAGCTGATTTCTATTGCACTGGACTCATTTTCTCTTCACCGAACCACATATTTCGGCTCCCCTCTTTGCTGTCCACAATGAAGATCCAAAAAAAATCACAAGTGACGGTGCCAACAAGATTTCGGCAGAGTTTCTCCTTAGCGGGAGTCGCATCCAACCTTAAGAACTTTACATAGGCACACCTCAGTAGACTCCCCAAAGAGTCGTTCATGAGCTCTGATACCACCTGCTAGAGACTAAGGACGGAGTCTATGAAGACTAGGTGCCGAAATAACTCAAAATTCGCTGGACTAAGTTTTTTGACAGAACTGCCGACTTCACAAGAAACGCCATTGACGAAAAAAGCATAGTTAAAACTTCACCATCGTGATTTGAATTGCACGAAAAGGTGAAGCATTTTTTGAGTTATGAATTCTGGCACACTAGGGGGTATGCTGCGTTGAAGCTGAACTCAATCATAATTGTTCAAGGAAGTAGCACACAAGAAAGTTAGGGTAGCTAGAAACCAGGTAAAAGGGGATGAGGAGGATGAGAGGGAAGGTCCGAAGGGAGTCTGCAATTAAGGAAACCCCATAAGCAAAAAGATTCCCTCCCTATAGGAACCCCAACTTGGACCCTTGTCATATTCCAACCCATGCAATCCAACTCACCCCAAGTTGACCACACTTGCCAACCTGGTTTGGCTTCTCCCAACCACTCCTCATTATCTACAGTAGAGTGATAAGTTTTCCCAACCCACAAAGATCTATACCCCATATGGAGTCACTCCACAAATTCCCATAATCGTCGCAACCAAATATGAAGGGCACACGAACTTCAATCATTCATAAATTTCTCGTTCGTGCTCCAATTGAAGCAATCCTTGGTTCGTCGAAAAGCTCTTGAGCAGAGAAGCCATTGTAGACGTATGTTAAAAAAAAAAAAAAAAAAATCACACACACTCACAACATCCAAAGGATCCATACTTAGATTCTTGCACACGCCCACACCATGCATGCAATGTACGAGCATATGATGGGAGGCAGACAGACGCGAATGCTTATGATAGCATCATACGAAACGAAAAAACGTCGCTTTACGCCACTCGTTCTCCTGTTCAGCACGCTGCCATTGAAGCCGACTTCGCCACCGCCGCCTGTCGAAGCTCCCGCTCCAGTGGCCAGTGAACTTACGAAAGGCGAGAAGGCTGAGTCGATATTCCGAAAAGCGCAACAGCTTTACATTACACAGTGGCTTCCAAAATTTGATTAGCTGGTGCTTGATAAGAACTCTGACGGATTGCCTATTTTGCTTGATGCAGCGCCTTTGTGGAGCACTGCAAGGACAACGCCAAGTTCGGTCGCAACGGAACTGGGGGGCGCGATCTACGCTCGTCTATATGAGATGTCACGAGCTTAGTGTCCGCCATGACGAAGCGATGAAGAAGCAGCGGTTGCTTATGGCCAACATCATGAAGCAGATTTGCCTCAACGATTTCGCAAACACCGACAAGGAGGGCGTGCGGCTCACTCATGTTATGCATAGCATAGAGTTAATTTGTGATCAAGACACCCCGATCACAATGTTACAGAAGCTCTTTGAATTACTGGCGGAGGAGGGAGTAGCCGGCATCCCATTGCGGTCTTCCGGGGTTTAGATTATACGTATGTCTACCATTGGATATGGCTCACCGAAGAATTATTGCGAAAAATATCATATTGGGGCCGAAAACTTATTGCTAGAGGGGTGACTAACCAGGGGCCGAGAGGCCCGCAAATAACCAAACCGCTGCGTAAGGAGGGATCAACAAAGGGTCATCGTTTGTTGCGCGCATTTCTGTTAATAACAACTCGCATTTTTGCTCGTGCGTTATTTGCCCTGGAAATTGTTCATGATTCATGGCTTTCCACTTGGTAGAAAAAAAAAAACTAAAACCCCTAGGGTACCTGGATGCATTTTTCGGGATGAATCAACCCTAAAGTCAGGAGCCTCTTTGGTGTTTAGGGTTGATGCCTCCGTAGCCACATCCGTTCCGAACGGGTAATGTATTTATATTTTTTTCCTGTGCGCTTCCGATCAGGTAGTGATATGTATCACCTAGAATATAAGATGTTTTTGGACTCACAAATAAGCACGGAAAATTTCACTTCCAGAAGAACGCGATTCGCGCGTAAGTGTAAACATCGGTTGTAACCCTAATAGAAGAATCTTAATAAGGAATTTGGTGCTAGTAATATTTCACTTTCAGTCACGCTTCGGCTTGTTTGCCTTGCCGCTTGGGCAGCTCCGGTCGAGTTGTCGGCCCTACTACTTTGGTCATCCCTCTGGCAATCTTCGGCCCCAATTTGATAATTTCCCATTTATTGCTTATGTGGTGTCTTTCCCGATTGATGTTTGACGCCTTTTGTTGCGTATGGCAGGTACGACTTCAATGAGATGGCTGTACTGTCAGAAATAACTGAGCAGGAATGGATTGAACTAGCACATAGTTTGGTACAAGTAGGAAACCCTAACTTTCAGTACCCCCTAAGGTGTAACCCACTACAGCCTACATAATATAAGCATGCAATGTTTGACACACCCCCATAGGCGCAGTGGGAGACAACCACAGGGTCACAAGACCAGTCAAAGCAAAGCAAAGCAAGCTCAGGGTGGATCTCAAGGATTCCACACAAATTCCGAGCACAAGCAAGCGGTCACAAGACCAGTTCACATGCAGGTTTATAACAAAGCAAGAGATACAGTGATCACAACCTAGCAAAAGTAAACAAGTAGGCATATATATATAGTGATCACAGTACAAGCAAGGTCAAGAGGTAAGCAAGTGAGGCCCAGTAGGTACAAGGCCTAGCAGAGTGCAAAAGCGCTGATGGTCACAAGGCTGAAGTGCCTTGGTGAACACATCAGCAGTGTTGGCCTCCGTGGCCACGTAACGCAGACAAAGCTGACCACGCTGCTGCAGCTCTCGAGCAAGGAAGTACCGCAGAGCGATGTGCTTCGTTCTGTGCTCCAGTCTGTGCTCCTCACACAAGGCAATGGCAGCCTTGTTGTCGACGTACAGCACTGGAGGAGAACGAGGCCGCTCTCCGAGGTCGGTCAGCAGGTAGGTCAGCCAGCGTAGCTCCTGAGCAGCCATGGCTGTGGCGTAGATCTCAGCCTCACAACTGGAGCTGAGAACAGAAGAAGAGCGAGTAGAACGCCAAGAAACTGAGCCAGAGCCAAGGCTGAAGGTGTAACCCTGGGACGACCGCTGAGTAGCCTGGTCGTCTGCCCAAGAAGCGTCTGAATGCCCTGTGAGAACAACCCGGTCTCGCCCTCCAAGCACAAGCCCCATGCCCGACGTACTGCACAAGTAGCGCAACACCCTCTTAGCAGCATCCATGTGCTCCTTCCGGTGACGGCCAGGAGCGACATAGCGTGCTAGGATGCTAAGAGGGTATGCAAGGTCAGGTCGAGTGCAGGTCATCAGGTACATGAGGCAGCCCACAAGCTCTGGATACGGGCCACTCGGCTCTACGGACTCATCCGAAGGCAGAGCTGAGAGCGAGTGACCGGTAGGCAGAGGAGTGGACTGAGGCGAGGAGTACGTGAAGCGGAAGCGCTGGAGAACCTGCTGCACCATGTGTGACTGAGTCAGGGTGATGGTGCGCCGTGCTCTGTCCCGGGTGATCCGCAAGCCAAGATAGCTTGTCAGCTCACCCAGGTCTGTGCACGTGTGTCTCCTCTGCAGCTCCGACTTCACGTGGGCGAGTGCCGCTGTGTCAGCAGTGGCAAAGACCAAGTCGTCGACGTACACGAGGATGTAGAACGGCGGCAGCGAGGTGTCGGTGCGTAGAAACAGCGACGGGTCAGCAGTAGAGGGAGCGAACCCAAGAGCCGCAAGTGTCGTCCTCAGTGTGTCGTGCCACTCACGTGGCGCCTGGCGGAGACCGTAGACCGGCCGCTGAAGCCTCCACTGGGTGCCAGGAGGAACTGACCCAGTGAAGCCAGGGGGGCGACGCAGCCAGATCTCCTCGTGCAGGCTGCCCTGCAAGAAAGCAGTGCTGAAGTCAAGAGAGTGAAGCTCGTAGTCGCGGTGAGCGGCTATGTGCAGCAGCACCCGAAGAGTAGTCATCTTCGGGGTGGGGGAGAAGGTCTGAAAGAAGTCTACTCCCTCTCGCTGACTGAAGCCTCGAGCCACGTAGCGCGCCTTGAAAACAGGCGGAGAACCCGGCGGCCGCTTCACCCTGAAAATCCACATGCCACTGACAATGTTCGCCCCAGGAGGGGGAACCTCGTCTACGTAGGTGCCTGTGGACTTCCAGGAGGCCATCTCTGCGTCCATGGCTGTCTGCCACTGAGAGGAGTAGGGACCCGCCATCGCCTCAGCGTAAGAGCGTGGGGTCGGGATGTCTGGTGCATCCGGGTCTCCCTCAGGGGCAACTAGCAAGGACACGAGACGGGGCAAAGCAGCAGCAAGGCAGTGGAACTCCTCCTGTCTGTCCTCAAGGACGTCCGTGCCGAGGGCACACTCACCCCCGACGGACGGAGGACAGGCAGACGCAGACTCAGACCTAGCGACAAGGCTGGCAGCGTAGTCTAGGCGACAGCGAGCAGCAAAGTCAACCAACTCAGCGACCAGAGCAGACGCAGCAGAGGACTCAAAGGTCGGGTCAGTGACAACTGTAGCGAGGAGACGCGTAACAGTGGGACTGGCAGCACGACGGGAGTCAGACTCCGGGTCAGGAAGAGTAGGAAGAGAGGACGCAGGAGGAGACGGCAGCGGGACACGCTGCGGAGCAGTGGAGGGACGCAGAGTCATGTAGTGAGTGCCAGGGACAGGAGGAGGACGCTCACGTGGGACACGACGGCCAGTGCGAGCAGTACGAATAGGCGACGCAGGACGAGACTCAGGCTCACGACGCTCTGTAAGACCTCCTGTGGGACCAGCGTAAGGAGAGGGAGCAGGGAGAGGCGAGGCAGGCGGTAACTGTGACTGCGGCTGGACAGGCGGAGGACACTCTACGGAGGGAGGAGGACAAGGAGGAGGAGCCTGCCCAAGAACCTGCTGAAGGAGCGGTACGAAGTACGGTCGCGGCCGCGCAGCGTCTCCAGAAGCAGCAGGGACACCAGTGGCAGCCCCAACGCCCGAGTCCTCAGCACCAGTAGGAGCTCCAACGCCCGAGTCCTCAGCACCAGCAGCAGCGCCACCGGTCGGGTCCTCAGCACCAGCAGCAGCTCCAACGCCCGGGTCCTCAGCACCAGCAGCAGGGCCACTGGTCAGGTCCTCAGCACCAGCAGCAGCGCCACCGGTCGGGTCCTCAGCACCAGCAGCAGCTCCAACGCCCGGGTCCTCAGCACCAGCAGCAGCTCCAGCCCCCGGGTCCTCAGCACCAGCAGTAGCTCCAGCGTCCGGGTCCTCAGCACCAGCAACAGCACCACCGCTCGGGTCCGCAGCACCAGGAGCACCACTACGAAGACTGCAGCGCCGCGTGTACCACTCGCGGATCACCTGAATGGGGGGGAGCTCCTGGGTAGGAGGGGAAGTACCGGGACGAGCTCCAGAAGCACCTCTCCGGAGGCGGCAGTACTCGAGGTACCTCTCCTGCAGCTGCTGGGAGGAGAGGGCTCCTCCAGGTGGAGCACGCTCAGGCTCAGCACCCCCAGACTCAGCACCCCCAGGCTCAGTACCTCCAGGCTCCGCACCTCCAGGCTCCGCACCTCCAGGCTCCGCACCTCCAGGCTCCGCACCTCCAGGCTCCGCACCTCCAGGCTCAGCACCCCCAGGCTCCGCACCTCCAGGCTCAGCACCCCCAGGCTCAGCACCCCCAGACGCAGGACGCGAGTCAACAGCTACCTCGACAGGCTCACCCGGGTCTACCTGGGACACACCTGAGGGAGCGGCACCCTGAGGGGGGAGGGGGTCTGGTACCTCAGCACCTGGAGCGAGGAAGAGAGGCGGGGGGGGGAGCGGGGCAGTGCGGTAGGGGAAGAGGCGGTAGTAGGGGACGGACTCGTCAAAAGTGACGTCCTGAGAGGCCAGGACACGCCGCGAGGTGGGGTGGTAGAACTGCCAACCAGGGGCGTCCGGGACAAAGCCAAGGAAGACGCAGGGGACAGCGCGACGGGAGAGCTTGTCCGCGGACGTGTCGCGGACAAAAGCTCGAGATCCCCAGACCCGAAAACGCGACGCATCGCCAACCTCTCCCGTCCACCGCAGAGTCGGGGAAGTCTCCGGCAAGGAGACACGGGGCCAGAGGTTGAGCTGATGTGCAGCGTACCGGACCGCAAACGGCCACAGAAAGTGGGGAGCAGCCGCATGGGTCAGGGAGGTACGAGCGACCTCCATGACTAAGCCAATGCGCCGCTCAGCAACCCCATTCTGCTGTGGAGAGGCCGGAAGCGTGTACGACTGCTCAATGCCGTGCTCAGCACAGTAGGCTGCCAGGAGGTCGGAGGCAAACTCACCACCTCTGTCAGAGTGCAAGCGCAGGACAGGAAAGTCCGAGTGAAAGCGCTCGCCTAGCTGGAGACGGGCTCGGCTGATCCAGGGGATCAAAACACCAGGGACGTCACCCTTGGCGTGCAAGGGGAAGACCGTGGTGTAGCGCGAGTAGTCGTCAACAACTATCAGGAAGTACCTCTCCTGACCCTGACCACGGACGCGGGCTGGGCCCCACACGTCCATGTGGAGCGTCTGCAGGGGAGCGGTCGTCGGGGGAAAGGAGGAGGAGTGAGGAGCGGCGCGCTGCCGCCCCTCGACACAGGGAATGCAGTCAGGAGCAGGGGAGTCAGGAAGGGGAGGGAGAACCCTGGGAAGACCAGCAACAAGGTCCCGTTTGTGCATGGCCCGCAGGCGCTGCACAGACGGGTGACCAAGGCGGTGGTGCCAGAGGACGGTGTCGTTCGCCAGAGAGCGACACGAGCAGGGGGCGGACAGCTGACCTGACGCTGACGCAGACGCAGCTACCTGAGGGGACTCAGTGGTCAGTGTGTACAGGTCAGACCCCGGCTCTCGAGTGAAAGTAGCTAGGTGACGGCCCGTCCGAGCACATGTGCAGTGAGTCACACGCTCGTAGGCAGGGGTGAACTGGTGAACACCCCCGTCCTGGAGCGCACTACCTGCCACCAAGTTCGTGGAGAACGAGGGGAGGTAGAGACCTGAGAGCGTGCCGGACGGAACCGCTGGACACGGAAGGGTGGTGGAGGAGGTCGCAAGGACCGGACCCCCAGAGGGGTCAGCAAGAGAGACAGCAACCGGCCGAGCTAGAGGCTCAAGGACAGTGCGGTCACGAAAGAAAGAGCGAGAAGCACCTGAGTCCAGTGTGAAGGTGTGCAGTGCTGCAGTCAACTCAGTACCAGGGGGCACAGACGCACAAGTACCTAGAGCAGCAGCTGCAGTAGTACCTGTGGGAGCAGACACACTAGCACCTAGAGCAGCAGCGGGGCTGGCCTGAATGCCCGGGTCGGGCGGAACACGCAAGTACTGAGCACCCTCTCCACTAATAGACATCGCATACATGGCAGTGAGAATAGCATCAAAGTCTAGTGCCCAAATATCAACACCCTTCCTGAGCAGATCAGCCCAGCACGGCAGCTCAGTGGCACCAGGAAACTGGGTGCGCCACGCGTCGTTGAGGCGGGCGAAGCAGCGCTCCGTCTGGTGCGGCCCCCCACACGTCTGGCCAGTGCGGTCACCTGTGCGAATAACGTACTGGCAGGTGACGCTGCGCCGCGCATACCACTCACGGGCGGCCTGAAGGGTCGGGGCAGGCTGCTGACTCTGACCGCCCCCCGGGCCTCCACGACCACCACCCCCGCCGCCTCCGCCCCGGCCACCTCCACCCCTGCCGCTGCCACGACCACCTCCGCCTCCGATGCCACCTCCGCCCCTGTCACCACTCCCACCGCCGCTGTCACCTCCACCACTGCCGCCACTAGCCTCTCCAGTCGCACCTCCACCGCCACCACCTCCACTCCCGCCTCCTCCGCCACCACCCCCACTCCTGCCACTCCTGCCCCTGCGTCGTCCGCCTGAAGCAGACGCAGCCCCGACCTTCTCAGTACCAAGGAGGTCGACAGCAGCAGCAGAGGCGACAGAGGGGAGGAGGGGGGAAGGGGAGCACCCCTCGAAGAAGGGGCCGCGGGGGTCGCCACGAGAGGTGCCTACAGCGACGATACTAGCCTCGGCTGCAAGCAGTTCCTTCTCGAGGAGGTCTACGGTGAGTTCAGTGGGGGAGCGAGAGAGGAACTGGTCCCTGACAGGGCGCAGAGAGTCAGGGAGGCGGGTGACAACGTGGTAGAGAGTGATCCAGAGCGGGGGGGGGTTGCTAGCGAGGAACTCGTCAGGCATGGCAGCGCGAAAGCGAGCCTCACTAGTCTTAAGGTGGGTGATGAGGTCTGCGACAGTGTGAAAGGAGGCTAGGTCGGGGAACAGGTAGGGGAGAGTGAGGCGGCCTAGCGTGGCAGAAGCGGGTGAGGAGTAGCGGGCCACTACAGCTGTGTAGAGGTCCTTAGCAGTCTTGCACTGGCCGAAGTGCTCGCGCTCATCTAGTGGCAGGGAGTTGCGAATAGCAAAGCGAGCGTGCGCGTCACGGGTCTGCCACTGTGAGCGCTCAGCTGGGGGGGCAGTAGTGAGTGGGGCGGTCGCATGGCCGAGAGCGTGGTCGTACAGAGTAATATCTTCCTTGGCAGTGAGCTGTAGGAAAAGGTGCAGGTCATCTAGCCAGGTTTCGAATTTGACCGGACGGCCCTCGGCGTCGAAAGCTAGAACAGGAGGACTAGCCATAGCGACAGCGGCAGTAGTAGAAGCAGTAAAGTCACTGAAAAGGCGTGCGCAGGGTCAGCGGGGCCGGTGGGGCCTACGGACTGTAGTGGCGCACAAGCAGCAGTAGTAGGATCTGCAGTAGTAGCAGGATCTGCAGTGGTGCACAGGCGCAGCAGGCGGCAGCGAGAGCCGGCGCAGCAGGGGCGGGCTCAGCAGCGGTGATACGCGGGCGGCGGCGGGCGCAGCAGCGGCGGTGCGCGGGCGGCGGCGGGCTCAGCAGCGGCGGTGCGCGGGCGGCTGCGGGCTCAGCAGCGGCGGGCCGGTAGCAGGCAGTGCGCGGGCCGCGCGGGCCGTATGTGAGCTGTGCGGGCAGCGTGCGGGCCGGCGGCGGTCAGCGCACGAGCCGCGCAGGCTCAGCGCGGGCTGCGCGGGCTGCTCGCGGGCTGCGTAAGCGGGTCGCGGGCGGCTCGCGGGGGTTCGCGGGCAGGTCGCGGGCTGCTCGCGGGCAGTTCGCGGGCTGTGTGCGGGCTGCGCGGGCTGGTCGCGGGCTGCGCAGGCGGTTCGCGGGCTGTGCGTGGGCGGTTCGCGGGCTGTGAGCGCGGCGCGCTGTGCGGTTCGCGGGCGGCGTGACGGGGCCGATCGGGGCGCTAAGGGGCGACGCGACGGGGGCCGTGAGAGGCCGCTAGGAAAAAAAAAAGTTCGACGGGGCCGCAGGGCCGCTAGATCGTGCTAGATCGACGGGGCCAGCGGGGCCGGAAACAAGTGAAGGTAAGCAGGTAGGTAAGTCGGTGGGCCCTGAGAACAGTCCTAGCGAAGGACCTGCTCTGAAACCATGTCAGAAATAACTGAGCAGGAATGGATTGAACTAGCACATAGTTTGGTACAAGTAGGAAACCCTAACTTTCAGTACCCCCTAAGGTGTAACCCACTACAGCCTACATAATATAAGCATGCAATGTTTGACATGTACCGATGTTGAAGTACTAGAAAGGTCAACAGCTGCAACATCTTCTCGCTTCACCCTTCATCGGCCTGACATGTGAAGAGAGCACCGACCGCGCGCGTGGCAAACACTTGATAGCATTCGGTACGTTTCTCAAGAATCGTGTCACCGCCACGGAGTTCCTGGCGCTGCTGACGGTACAAAAGTGTTACGCGTCATCGCTTTATACCGCGCTCACGAGCCACCTGGACTTGCTCGGTGTCGACCTCAAGAGGGTGGCAGTGTCAGCACTGTCGGGGCTTTCGTGAAGACGGGTGATAAGGGAGGCCTTGTGTTTCACTTGCGGGAGCACATTCCGCATGTCGTCGGGTGTCACTACGTTGCAAATTGGTAAGTTATAAAGTTGAAAACAAGTATGTGAAGTTCCTAGTTTTATTACCACTGTGTGGTAGGGATGCGCTCGTGGTGAAAGATGCAACGAAGGCATTCCCCGACTTTTGACATGGTCGATGCTACTGTGCGAGTAGTAGGGGAGATAATTTGTCGCTCGATCATCTTGTAAGAGCAATTAAAAGATTTTCAGCAGGGGATACACTGTACCAACCTAGAGCATCAAGGCTTATTCAACATAAGGTGGTTGTAGCGAGGAGATGCAATAGCGAGGGTGTGCAAAGTTTTAGGGGCGGCTAGCGGTTGTCATCATCGTGGAGTATCGCCACAAGATTGCTGCAACAGTACAAACTTTTAAATTTCATTTTTGTTTGTACTTCCTGACTGACATTCTGGCAAAGCTGAACTTCCTCAATAGTTTTTTTCTAGCATCGCAAGGCAAGAATATACACTTCTAAGTAAGTAAACAATTAAATGTCATATAACGTTGCTAACAATTTTGTCCTGCCCTTGTTTCCAGGTCGACATAACCCAATTGGCAAAAAAAGTCGATCGCACGGTCACCATCATCAAGATCGCTACATCGTGTACGGCAGGAAATTTGGAGGCGGGGTCAGCAAACTTCTGTCACAATTCATAAACGAATACGGCGGGGACAATCGGACGATGGTGGTTGATGGGATTGATGGGAGTGGGCGGCCCACAACACATCGCTTCGAACTTAGCGAGGCACTCATCAAGAACTACAGGTTTGGAGACTCGCTTGCAGGAGATCGTAGGCAACCTGGACTACCGAATGTGGGACTTGAAGCAGATGGGCGGCGCGGAGCTGTTTCAAGTGGAGTCATGGATAGACGAGAAAGAACAGCGGGAGCAGAAGTGCCTTGCATGGCTGGCACAAAACGACGCGCTGTTTGGCGGGAAGCTACCAGGTGGGGTTTGAATTTTGTCCATGTCTGGTACTAACCAAATACCTGTCAACGAGAACGGACTGGAATGATGGACTAGCAAGGATTGTGAGTACAAATATGAAACCCTAATGTTGTGACCCCCCTATAGGCTAACCCACTACAGCCTACACAAATACAACATGTATAATGTTTGACACACCCCCATAGGCAAAGTGGGGGAGACCTAGGGGTCACAAGACCAGTCAAGGCAAAGCAAGGCAACAACAAGCTCAGGGTGGATCTCAAGGATTCCACACAAATTCCGAGCACAAGCTAGTGGTCACAAGACCAGTTCACATGCAGGTTTATAACAGAGCAAGAGATACAGTGATCACAACCTAGCAAGAGTAAACATGCAGGTATAGATATATATAGTGATCACAGTACAAGCAAAGTCAAGAGGTAAGCAAGTGAGGTCCAGTAGGCACAAGGCCTAGTAGAGTGCAGAAGCGCTGATGGTCACGAGGCTGAAGCGCCTTGGTGAACACATCAGCAGTGTTGGCCTCAGTGGCCACGTAGCGAATACAAAGCTGACCGCGCTGCTGCAGCTCACGAGCAAGGAAGTACCGCAGGGCGATGTGCTTCGTTCTGTGCTCCAGTCTGTGCTCCTCACACAAGGCAATGGCAGCCTTGTTGTCGACGTACAGTACTGGAGGAGAACGAGGCCGCTCTCCGAGGTCGGTCAGCAGGTAGGTCAGCCAGCGTAGCTCCTGAGCAGCCATGGCTGTAGCGTAGATCTCAGCCTCGCAACTGGAGCCGAGAACAGA
Organism: Closterium sp. Yama58-4; assembly: GCA_947470075.1. Taxonomy (NCBI): domain Eukaryota; kingdom Viridiplantae; phylum Streptophyta; class Zygnematophyceae; order Desmidiales; family Closteriaceae; genus Closterium; species Closterium sp. Yama58-4. The sequence continues at coordinate 219,010 of CANIUD010000060.1, read as the reverse complement.
AGAAGAGCGTGTAGAGCGCCAAGAAACTGAGCCAGAGCCAAGGCTGAAGGTGTAACCCTGAGACGACCGCTGAGTGGCCTGGTCGTCTGCCCAAGAAGCGTCTGAGTGCCCTGTGAGAACAACTCGGTCTCGCCCTCCAAGCACAAGCCCCATGCCCGACGTACTGCACAAGTAGCGCAACACCCTCTTAGCGGCATCCATGTGCTCCTTCCTGTGACGGCCAGGAGCGACATAGCGTGCAAGGATGCTAAGAGGGTATGCAAGGTCAGGTCGAGTGCAGGTCATCAGGTACATGAGGCAGCCCACAAGCTCTGGATACGGGCCACTCGGCTCTACGGACTCATCCGAAGGCAGAGCTGAGAGCGAGTGACCGGTAGGCAGAGGAGTGGACTGAGGCGAGGAGTACGTGAAGCGGAAGCGCTGGAGAACCTGCTGCACCATGTGTGACTGAGTCAGGGTGATGGTGCGCCGTGCTCTGTCCCGGGTGATCCGCAAGCCAAGATAGCTTGCGAACCTGATGACAATGTGGTAGGCGCTCTCTGTGCTGCCACTCAGCACAGTTGAGTGTGAGCGAGGATTTGGTTGGCAAAATATTATCAAAAGCTCGATGCGCAGATCAGTGTGCGATGCACGCATCGGCGACCTCATGACATGCACATGCTAAAGTACCTGTACGTCTGGTGTGGACATCTGGCGCAAGCAAAAGTGAAGAAGACCGGTGAAATCACCCGCGCCGGCGAAGCTCTTGGCGATGAGAGGGAAAGAGAATGCGCCAAAGCCAGCAGACGGTAGTGACCACGAGCAACACCCTTGTGCCTCGTCTCATGATGATGATGCTTAAGAATTATGTTGCAACAATAACAACACTACAACTTTGTTGAAACGCATGTTCTCCTGACTAAGCGCAGCTTATCAGGGTTTTGAAATTTGTTACACAGTGGCCTTAGGGTAAATTTTTTGAAGCAGTAGAAAACCCTGTTGAAAATGAATTTTACCAAGAGGTCATACTAATAATAAGGGATTTGCAAAGGTACAAGACTGGTCATAAGGGTTGCTAAAAACAAAATATTAGCCCTGTTCTGAGTGCAAGGAAGCTACAAAACTCGATGCATCGCTACTGGGCCCTCAGATATCAGGATAAAAGATCCTAATTACCCTGATTTAAGGATTAGTCTAGTGGTTCAACGCTGAAATTTCAGTATTGTTTGAAACATTGCACTGATTATTCAGAATTCTTTTGGATATGCATCCTATCAAATCGGGAATTAGGTGTACAGGTAACGCTGATCCTTCAGAATCCGCCGCCATGCACGCAGCACCTGCCGCCGCCGCAAGCGTAGCAGCCGCCGCCGCGAGCGCTGCAGCCGCCACCACTAGCCACTACGGCCTCTACCCGCGCCCCGCCTTGTAACGTGCTGCGCCCTGCACTGCTGCCCGCGCGCAGCCCCACGTACGCCGCTGCACGCGAGCATATGCGCGCGGCAGCACCTGCACGTGCACCCGCAGCTTCCTACGCTCTAGTAGCCACGCGCAGTAGCAGCAACTCCACGTGCCTTCGCTACGCACTGCTGCCCATGCTCCGTGACAAGCCCACTCGTTTCCCATGGCACTGGACCATTCCTAACCGCTATCGACCGCTCCTCACTTCGTTAGACCGCACTCAACCGCACTCAAGCGCACTCGACCGCACCTGGCAGCTGCAGCTGCACACGTGCATGCTGTCTCTCCCACATGCCTCCTGCCGTAGGCGTTTCTCACAACGGCTAGCAGGGGCAGTCACCTTTTCGAGCGAGTTTTAAGCTTCTAGCCTAATTGTTCCTAGGCTTCGCATTCTAGCTCCGTTCGCCACCCTCTTTAGCGGTTTCTGGGATAGCCTCCACGCCACGTTTCCATGGGGCTATTACCAGCTACTACCGCTCTCACACTTCTCTGGCTTGTGCGATGACGTCCACTAGAGTTCTGCGGCAGCAGGGCCAGCCGCAGTGGCAGTTGTCACTGTCAAAATAGGAGCTAGAATCATGAGCCATAGCTAGGTAAACCCTAGCTAGGCAAGAGAGAAACGAGCAAAGGAGGGCTTGCACTAGCAAGAATGGGGATACAAATAGCAAACCCTAGAAGGGTTGTACTCGCTATAGAGCACCCCACTACAGGCTAGAGCATAATATTCTGACACACCCCCATAGCCAAAGTGGGGTGTAATCAGCAGAGCAAGCAAAGCAGTACAAGCTCAGGGTGGATCACAATGTCACCACACATTCTGAGCACAAGTTCAAGAAGCAATAGTTTAAAGTTCACAATTATGAGCAAAGCTAGAGGCAATCACAGAGGGCAAGTGAGGAGGAGGAGGGCTGGCGAGAGGAGAGAAGAGTGGAGGCGACGACTGAAGCTGCAGACACACGGGCAACAGACGGCTCTGGTGCAACTCTAGTGGCTACCGGGAGCAAGGGCCCCGGAATACAGGAGTAACAGGCTCTGCGTCTGATCAGCAGCGACAGGAGCAACGGACCCACGGGCGACAGGTGCAACCGGCTCTCTGAGCTACCGGTGGCTAACAGAACCCCGGAATACAGGCGCTGCGGACGACACGACGGCGGCCTCCGCTCAACCTCCCCCGACCGTCCCACACCCCTCTCACACACCCCCTGCTGAAACCCTAGCTCCACTCCCATGGCACCCCCCTTAAACCCTAAACCCTCGGCTCCCACACACCCACCCCCCTGAGCAGCAGCTGCAGCAGTGGGAGACGGAGGAGGAGGAGCAGGGGACGGCTCACACTCACGGCACCCCCATACCCTCCACCCCCAAACCCTAACACAGGAACGCGGGCAGTAGCGGGGGTGGGGCGCCGGCAGAAGCTCGGGGGACGGACGAGGCGCGCGCACGGGCCTGCCGCAGGCCGGACGAGGCGCGCGCGGGCTGCCCGGGCCGCGCGCGGGCCTGGCGCAGGCCGTACGGGCCGCGCGCGGGCTGTACGGGCCGCGCGCGGGCCTGGCGCAGCCCGTACGGGCCGCGCGCGGGCCTGGCGCAGCCCGTACGGGCCGCGCGCGGGCCTGGCGCAGCCCGTACGGGCCGCGCGCGGGTCCCAGGGGCGCTTCGACGGGCGACGGGGGCGTTTCGACGGGCGACGGGGGGCGCTCCGACGGGCGACGGGGGCGCTTCGACGGGCGACGGGGGGGAGCGCTTCGACGGGCGACGGGGGGCGCTTCGACGGTGGGAAACCGCCGCGCGCCTCGGGGCGCACGGCGGGCAGAAAACCGCCGCGCGCCCCGAGCGCGCGGCGGGAAGAAAAAACGAACATCGCGCGCCACGGGACGCGCGACACACAGGAAGGCAGCGGAAGCAGGCGGGCCCACAGGCCAGGAGCGTAACCGCTCTGATAGCATGTCAAAATAGGAGCTAGAATCATGAGCCATAGCTAGGTAAACCCTAGCTAGGCAAGAGAGAAACAAGCAAAGGAGGGCTTGCACTAGCAAGAATGGGGATACAAATAGCAAACCCTAGAAGGGTTGTACTCGCTATAGAGCACCCCACTACAGGCTAGAGCATAATATTCTGACAGTCACAACACTGTCGGCACTGGGAACCGCTTGGTTTGAGTGTTGGCCCCAATAGTAGTACTGCTAGATGAGCGCCTCGCCGCAATGGTCGCGACATCGGCCCCTGCTAGTATAGGAATCGGACTGGCCCTGGCGCTTGCACTACCTACTTGCGCCCTGACCACTCCGCGTCCCGCTGCTACCGCCGCCTCGACGACCTCTACCGTGAGCGTTTTGGGCCATACTTGTTGCTTCCGCACTGCCCTACTCTGTCTTGCCATTGTTACAATATTTATTCTATGTCTATGTAGAGCTTACAGTACCATGTTTGCTAATAAGTGTAGTACTATTGGATTTGTTTATTTGTGTGTGCCTAGCTTAGGACCTTTTGCTAGTGTCGTGCTTGTGCTTCTAGTGTAGGTGCTTGTGTAGTTACTAGCCCAGGTGTGACTCCGGCTGACGCGCCACTCTCCTCCACGCTACTCCTCTTCCCTCGGTTGCACGTCAGGTGCTGTCTCCTTCACCACAGTCTTCTTCACAGTCACCGCAGCGGCCTTCGCCAATACCGCAACAGGTTGCAGTAGACTCTGAAGGTGTTGGTGTTGGAGGCACATGCACTGGAGGTGCTAATTCTGAGTGTGCTGGAGCTGAGGGTACTGGCACTTGGTGCTAGTTTCTGGGGTTCTCGAGCTGAGGGTACTGGCACTAGATGTGCTAGTTTTGGGGGTGCTGGAGCTGAGGGTATTGGCACTGGAGGTGCAAATTCTTGTGGTGCTAGAACTGAGGGTACTGACGCTGGAGGTGCTATGGAGGTGCTGGAGCTGAGGGTACTAGCACAGGAGGTGCTAGTGTTGGGGGTGCTGGAGCTGGAGGCGCTACTTCAGCGGCGCCTACCCCCCCTCCCCACCGCTAACCGACCCGTCTCCAGGAGCTTTGTCGGCTGGAGCGTGAGGAGTAGGAGAGGTTGGAGCAGGAGAGACTGGACTGGAGCAGCAGCAGCGGGAGCTACAGCAGCGGGAGCAGCCGCCGCCGCAACAGTCGCCTTAGCAGCGATTGTCTCCACCTGTGCGTGCAGTTCGGGGCCTTGGTCTTCCTTCCCCTCCTCCAGACCGCCGCCTGTCTCCTCCTATTTATGGTCCTACGTCCTCCTTCCCCCCCCCCCCCCCCCCCCCCCCCCACTCGTCTCCGGCTGTTTTTCTCTCGTCCTCGGTTACAGTCGTCTCCTCCTGTTGTCCCGCACAACTGGACAGTTTGTTGTCCTGCCCATGCATGTCCCTCATCTCCTTTTGACGACCTCTACACTGTCTTAGTTCGTTCGAGTCCTCGTCTTTCTCTGCCTAGGTCTGTTCTCACGTCACCTCCTGAGTCGTCTCTTACGGCCTCATATCATTGACTACTACCATGCCCTTCGTCTTGTTATCACTTGTGTTCTCGCTTCTCTAGGCACGGACCCTCGTGCCTCTTCGCCGTCTGTCTCGAATTTTACTACCGCTGTCACTGACTTTGTCGCCACTCGCCGCCTTGACTACACCACCCGAGCGGTGGCTGCTCTTCCTACTCGTCCTCTGTCCATGGGGGTGAGTCTGCCCTTGGCTGTGACGTCCTAGAGGACAGGCAGTTTGAGCTGGAGTTCTTGGCAGCCGCTTCTCCCAATCTTTACGGCATGCTGCTAGCCCCTGAGGGAGACCCCGACGCACTTGACATACCGATTCCTTGCACGTATCGTGAGGCAATGTCAGGGCAGTGGGCCTCTTAGTGGATAGTGGCCATGGAGGCAGAGATAGTGTCTTGGAGATTCATAGGCAAACGTAGTTGATGTCATGTGGAACTTCAAGGTAAAGCGGCCGCCGGGATCACCGCCTGCGCGCTTTGTGGTTAGGGGCTTCAGTCAGCGCGAGGGAGTTGAGTTCTTCCAAACCTTTACCCTGAACCCGAAGATGACTACCCTTCGGGTGTTACTTCATGTTGCAGCACAGCAAAACTACGAGCTACACTCCCTCGACTTCTCCACTGCCTTTCTCCAGGGCAGCCTGCACGAGGAGATATGGCTGCGTCGTCCTCCTGGCTTCACTGGCACTTTCCCTCCTGGGACCCACTGGACTGTGGCAACCAGTCTACGGTCTCCACTAAGCGTCCCGTGAGTGGCACGACATGCTACGAACCACTCTTGCTGACCCCGGGTTCCGTCCTTCGTAAGCCAACCCGTCGCTGTTTGTTTGTAATGTTTCCACTCTGTTCTTCATTATTGTCTACATCGACGACCTTGTCTTTGCTACACCATTCAGGGTCGTAGAAGAGACATGCGTGCACTAACCTGGGTGAGCCTTGGTCTGCAGATCACCAGGAAAAGAGCTGCTCGCACCATTACACTCTCTCGGTCACACATGGTGCAGCAGGTCCTTCAGCGGTTCGGGTTTCAGTTCTCCACCACACAGCCACTCCTCTTGCCATCAACCACAGACTCAACGGCCCTTTTCCTGACAAGACCTTCGAGTCCAGTGGCCCATACGCAGAGCTTGTGGGCTGCCTCATGTACCTGATGACCTGTACTCGTCCAGATCTTGCCTTTTCTCTCAGATGTCGGAATCAACAGACAGGAATGACTGTACTAGCACAAAGTTGGATACAAGTAGGAAACCCTAATCTAGTGTACCCCCTAAGGTGTAACCCACTACAGCCTACAATCATATAAACATATAATGTTTGACACACCCCCATAGGCGTAGTGGGAGACAACCACAGGGTCACGAGACCAGTCAAAGCAAAGGAAGGCAAGCTCAGGGTGGATCTCAAGGATTCCACACAAATTCCGAGCACAAGCAAGCGGTCACAAGACCAGTCCACATGCAGGTTTATAACAGAACAAGAGATACAGTGATCACAACCTAGCAAGAGTGAACATGCAGGTATACATATAGATATAGTGATCACAGTACAAGCAAGGTCAAGAAGTAAGCAAATGAGGTCCAGTAGGCACAAGGCCTAGCAGAGTGCAGAAGCGCTGATGGTCACAAGGCTGAAGCGCCTTGGTGAACACATCAGCAGTGTTGGCCTCAGTGGCCACGTGACGAATACAAAGCTGACCGCGCTGCTGCAGCTCTCGAGCAAGGAAGTACCGCAGGGCGATGTGCTTCGTTCTGTGCTCCAGTCTGTGCTCCTCACACAAGGCAATGGCAGCCTTGTTGTCGACGTACAGCACTGGAGGAGAACAAGGCCGCTCTCCCAGATCGGTCAGCAGGTAGGTCAGCCAGCGTAGCTCCTGGGCAGCCATGGCTGTGGCGTAGATCTCAGCCTCACAACTGGAGCTGAGAACAGAAGAAGAGCGTGTAGAACGCCAAGAAACTGAGCCAGAGCCAAGGCTGAAGGTGTAACCCTGAGACGACCGCTGAGTAGCCTGGTCGTCAGCCCAAGAGGCGTCTGAGTATCCTTTGAGTACAACTCGGTCTCGCCCTCCAAGCACTAGCCCTATGCCCGACGTACTGCACAAGTAGCGCAACACCCTCTTAGCGGCATCCATGTGCTCCTTCCTGTGACGGCCAGGAGCGACATAGCGTGCAAGGATGCTAAGAGGGTATGCCAGGTCAGGTCGAGTGCAGGTCATCAGGTACATGAGACAGCCCACAAGCTCTGGATACGGGCCACTCGGCTCTACGGACTCATCCGAAGGCAGAGCTGAGAGCGAGTGACTGGTAGGCAGAGTTGTGGACTGAGGCGAGGAGTACGTGAAGCGGAAGCGCTGAAGGATCTGCTGCACCATGTGTGACTGAGTCAAGGTGATGGTGCGTCGTGCTCTGTCCCAGGTGATCCGCAAGCCAAGATAGCTCGTCAGTTCCCCCAGGTCTGTGCACGTGTGTCTCCTCTGCAGCTCCGACTTCACGTGGGCGAGTGCCGCGGTGTCAGCAGTGGCAAAGACCAGGTCGTCGACGTACACGAGGATGTAGAACGGCGGCAGCGAGGTGTCTGTGCGTAGAAACAGTGACGGGTCAGCAGTAGAGGGAGCGAACCCTAGAGCCGCAAGTGTCGTCCTCAGTGTGTCGTGCCACTCATGCGGTGCCTGGCGGAGACCGTAGACTGGCCGCTGGAGCCTCCACTGGGTACCAGGAGGAACCGACCCAGTGAAACCAGGAGGGCGACGCAGCCAGATCTCCTCGTGTAGGCTGCCCTGTAAGAAGGCAGTGCTGAAGTCAAGTGAGTGAAGCTCGTAGTCGCGCTGAGCGGCTATGTGCAACAGCACCCGAAGAGTGGTCATCTTCGGGGTGGGGGAGAAGGTCTGGAAGAAGTCAACTCCCTCTCGCTGGCTGAAGCCTCGAGCAACGTAGCGCGCCTTGAAGACAGGAGGAGAACCCGGCAGCCGCTTCACCCTGAAAATCCACATGCCACTGACGATGTTCGCCCCAGGAGGGGGAACCTCGTCGACGTAGGTGCGTGTGGACTTCCAGGAAGCCATCTCTGCGTCCATGGCTGTCTGCCACTGAGAGGAGTAGGGACCCGCCATCGCCTCAGCGTAAGAGCGCGGGGTCGGGATGTCAGGAGCATCCGGGTCTCCCTCAGGGGCAACTAGTAAGGACACGAGACGGGGCAAAACAGCAGCAAGGCACTGGAACTCCTCCTGTCTGTCCTCAAGGACGTCCGTGCCAAGAGCACACTCACCCCCGACGGACGGAGGACAGACAGACTCAGACTCAGACTCAGCGACAAGGCTAGCAGCGTAGTCTAGACGACACCGGGCAGCAAAGTCAACCAGCTCAGCGACCAGCGCAGACGCAGCAGAGAACTCAAAGGTAGGGTCAGTGACAACAGTAGCGAGGAGACGCGTGATAGTGGGACTGGCAGCACGACGGGAGTCAGACTCCGGGTCAGGAAGAGTAGGAAGAGAGGAAGCGGGAGGAGACGGTAGCGGGACACGCTGAGGAGCAGTGGAGGGACGCAGAGTCATGTAGTGAGTGCCAGGGACAGGAGGAGGACGCTCACGTGGGACACGACGACCAGTGCGAGCAGTACGAACAGGCGACGCAGGACGAGACTCAGGCTCACGACGCTCTGTAAGACCTCCCGTGGGACCAGTGTAAGGAGAGGGAGCAGGGAGAGGCGAGGCAGGCGGTAACTGTGACTGCGGCGGGACAGGCGGAGGACACTCTACGGAGGGAGGAGGACAAGGAGGAGGAGTCTGACCAAGAACCTGCTGAAGGAGCGGTACGAAGTACGGTCGCGGCCGCGCAGAGACACCAGCAGCAGGGTCCTCAGTACCCGCAGTAGCTCCAACGTCCGGGTCCTCAGCACCAGCAGCAGCTCCACCGCCCGGGTCCTCAGCACCAGGAGCAGCTCCAACGCCCGGGTCCTCAGCACCAGCAGCAGCTCCACCGCCCGGGTCCTCAGCACCAGCAGCAGCGCCACCGCCCGGGTCCTCAGCACCAGCAGCAGCTCCAACGCCCGGGTCCTCAGCACCAGCAGTAGCTCCACCGCCCGGGTCCTCAGCACCAGCAGCAGCGCCACCGCCCGGGTCCTCAGTACCAGCAGCAGCGCCACCCCCAGGGTCTGCAGCACCAGGAGCACCACTCCGAAGACTGCAGCGCCGCGCGTACCACTCTCGGATCTGCTGAATGGGGGGCAGCTGCTGGGAGGAGAGGGCTCCTCCAGGTGTAGCACGCTCAGGCTCAGCACCTCCAGACTCAGCACCCCTAGACGCAGCACCCCCAGGCTCAGCACCTCCAGACTCAGCACCCCCAGACTCGGCACCCCCAGGCTCAGCACCCCCAGACTCAGCACGGTCAGGCTCAGCACCCCCAGGCTCAGCACCCCCAGACGCAGCACCCCCAGACGCAGCACCCCCAGACGCAGCACCCCCAGACGCAGCACCCCCAGACGCAGCACCTCCAGGCTCAGCACCCTCAGACTCCTCACGGTCAGGCTCAGTACCCCCAGCAGGACGAGAGTCAACAGCTACCTCGACAGGCTCAACCGGGTCTACCTGGGACACACCTGAGGGAGCGGCACCCTGAGGGGGGAGGGGGTCTGGTACCTCAGCACCTGGAGCAAGGAAGAGAGGCGGGGGGGGGAGCGGGGCAGTGCGGTAGGGGAAGAGGCGGTAGTAGGGGACGGACTCGTCAAAAGTGACGTCCTGAGAGGCCAGGACACGACGCGAGGTGGCGTGGTAGAACTGCCAACCAGGCGCGTCCGGGACAAAGCCAAGGAAGACACAGGGGACAGCTCGACGGGAGAGCTTGTCCGCGGACGTATCGCGAACAAAAGCTCGAGATCCCCAGACCCGAAAACGCGACGCATCGCCAGCCTCTCCCGTCCAATGCAGTGTCGGAGAAGTCTCCGGTAAGGAGACACGGGGCCAGAGGTTGAGCTGATGCGCAGCGTATCGGACTGCAAACGGCCACAGAAAGTGGGGGGCAGCCGCATGAACCAAGGAGGTACGAGCGACCTCCATGACCAAGCCAATGCGGCGCTCAGCAACCCCATTCTGCTGTGGAGAGGCCGGAAGCATGAACGACTGCTCAATGCCCTCCTGCTGACAGAAGGTCTCCAAGAGGCCAGAGGAAAACTCCCCACCTCTGTCAGAGTGCAGACGCAGGACAGGGAAGTCGGAGCGGAAACGCTCACTGAGCTGGAGACGAGATCTGCGGATCCAAGGGATCAAGACATCAGGGACGTCACCCTTGGTGCGCAAGGGGAAGACCGTGGTGTAGCGCGAGAAGTCGTCAACAACAATCAGGAAGTACCTCTCCTGACCCTGACCACGGACGCGGGCTGGGCCCCACACGTCCATGTGGAGCGTCTGCAAAGGAGCAGTCGTCGGGGGGAAGGAGGAGGAGTGAGGTGCGGCGCGCTGCCGCCCCTCGACACAGGGAAGACAGGGAGGAGCAGGCGAGGGTGGTAGGGGAGGGAGAACCCTGGGAAGACCAGCAACAAGGTCCCGTTTGTGCATGGCCCGAAGGCGCTGCACAGACGGGTGACCAAGGCGGTGGTGCCAGAGGACAGTCTCATGCGCCAGAGAGCGACACGAGCAGGGGGCGGACAGCTGACCTGACGCAGACGCAGACGCGGACGCAGCTACCTGAGGGGACTCAGTGGTCAGTGTGTACAGGTCCGACCCCGGCTGCCGAGTGAAGGTAGCCAGGTGACGGCCCGTCCGAGCACACGTGCAGTGGGTCACGCGCTCGTAAGCAGGGGTGAACTGGTGAACACCCCCGTCCTGGAGCGCACTACCGGCCACCAAGTTCGTAGAGAACGAGGGGAGGTAGAGGCCTGACAGTGTGCCTGACGGGACCGCAGGACAAGGAAGGACAGTGGAGGAGGTCGCAACGACCGGACCCCCAGAGGGGTCAGCGAGGGAGACAGCAACTGGCCGAGCAAGCGGCTCAAGGACAGTGCGGTCACGAAAGAAACAGCGAGAAGCACCTGAGTCCAGTGTGAAGGTGTGCAGTGCTGCAGTCGACTCAGTACCAGAGGGCACGGACTCACTAGCACCTAGAGCAGCAGCCTCACCAGGACCTGGGGCAGCAGACTCACTAGCACCTAGAGCGGCAGCCGGACTGGCTTGAATGCCCGGGTCGGGCGGAACACGCAAGTACTGAGCACCCTCTCCACTAGTAAACATCGCATACATGGCAGTGAGAATAGCATCAAAGTCTAAAGCCCAGATATCAACTCCCTTCTTCTCCAGATCAGCCCAGCGGGGCAGCTCAGTGGCATCAGGAAACTGGGCACGCCACGCGTCAGTAAGGCGCGCGAAACAGCGCTGTGTGGGATGCGGCCTCCCACACTGCTGGCCAGTGCGGTCACCAGTGCGAATGACGTACGTGCAGGTAAAGCCACGCTGCGCATACCACTCACGGGCGGCCTGAAGCGACGGGGCGGGCTGCTGACTCTGGCCACCGCCAGCGCCTCCACGACCACCACTGCCGCCGCCACCGCCTCGGCCACCTCCACCCCTGCCGCTGCCACGACCACCTCCGCCTCCGCTGCCGCCTCCACCCCTGCCGCCACTCCCGCCGCTGCTGTCACCACCCCCACTGCCGCCACTAGCCTCCCCAGCCGCTCCTCCACTCCCACCGCCTCCACCCCCACCTCCTCCGCCGCCACCTCCACCCTTGCCCCCTTTGCTCTTGCGGCGCCCGCTCGAAGCAGACGCGGCCCCGACCTTCTCAGCACCAAGGAGGTCGACAGCAGCAGCAGAGGCGACAGAGGGGAGGAGAGGGGAAGGGGAACACCCCTCAAAGAACGGGGTGCGGGGGTCGCCACGAGAGGTGCCTACAGCGACGATGCTCGCCTCAGCTGCAAGCAGTTCCTTCTCGAGGAGGGCAATGGTGAGTTCAGTGGGGGAGCGAGAGAGGAAGTGGTCCCTGACTGTGCGCAGGGAGTCGGGGAGGCGGGTGACTATGTGGTAGAGAGTGATCCAGAGCGGGGGGGGGTTGCTGGTGAGGAACTCGTCAGGCATAGCAGCGCGAAAGCGGGCCTCACTGGTCTTAAGGTGGGTGATGAGGTCAGCAACTGTCTGAAAGGAGGCCAGGTCGGGGAACAGGTAGGGGAGAGTGAGGCGGCCTAGTGTGGCAGAAGCGGGGGAGGAGTAGCGAGCGACTACAGCAGTGTACAGGTCCTTAGCAGTTTTGTGCTGGCCAAAGTGCTCGCGCTCGTCGATCGGTAGGGAGTTACGAATAGCGAAGCGAGCGTGGGCGTCACGAGTCTGCCACTGTGAGCGCTGAGTGCTGTCAGCAGTGGTAGGAGGGGCAGTAGCGTTGCCTAGGGCGTGATCGTACAGTGAAACGTCCTCCTTAGCAGTGAGCTGTAGAAAGAGGTGGAGGTCATCGAGCCAGGTTTCGAACTTCACTGGACGGCCCTCAGCATCGAAAGTAAGTACAGTAGGAGTAGCCATAGCGGCAGTAGCAGTAGCGGTAGAAACAGTAAGAATGAGGCCGCAGGGAAGCTGTGGGCAGTGTCAGCACACGGGCGGCAGCAGCTGATGCGCACGGGCGGGAGCGGCAGTGGGCGCAGAAGCGGCGGCCGCAGTGGGAGCGAGTGCAGCAGCGGCAGCGGTAGCAGGCGCAACAGGAGCGCACGGGCGGTAGCGGCCGCGGCGCACGAGCGGGAGCGGCTGCGGGCGACGCGCAGGCGGTAGCTGCAGCGGCGGGCCCGTGGTAGCGGCAGCTGCAGCGGGCGACAAGCAGGCGGCAGCTGCAGCGGGCGACGAGCGGGCGGCAGCAGCAGCGGGCGACGAGCGGGCGGCAGCTGCAGCGTGCGACGAGCGGGCGGCAGCAGCAGCGGGCGACGAGCGGGCGGCAGCTGCAGCGGGCGACGAGCGGGCAGGCGCTGCAGCGGGCGACGAGCGGGCGGCAGCAGCAGCGAGCGACGAGCGGGCGGCAGCTGCAGCGAGCGACGAGCGGGCGGCAGCAGCAGCGGGCGACGAGCGGGCGGCAGCTGCAGCGGGCGACGAGCGGGCGGCAGCAGCAGCGGGCGACGAGCGGGCGGCAGCTGCAGCGAGCGACGAGCGGGCGGCAGCTGCAGCGGGCGACGAGCGGGCGGCAGCTGCAGCGGGCGACGAGCGGGCGGGCGCTGCAGCGGGCGGGCGGCAATGTGCAGGCCTGCGGGGCCGCTGCGGGCTGCGCTATAGCGGTGCGAGCGGCGCACGGGCGGCTAGCCGGTCGCGCTCAAAAGAAATCGGCCGCGCGCGGGCAGCTAGCGGGTCGCGCGCGGTTAAAAAAAATAGAAAACGAGCCGCGCGCGATTGGCTGGCGGGCTGCGCGCGCGCGGTAGGTAGGAGGCGCACTGGGGCGCGTAGGCGCACGAGGGCGCACGGTAGGTAGGTAGGTAGGTAGGTAGGTAGCGGTGGGCCCTAAGAACGGTCCTAGCGAAGGAATGACTGTACTAGCACAAAGTTGGATACAAGTAGGAAACCCTAATCTAGTGTACCCCCTAAGGTGTAACCCACTACAGCCTACAATCATATAAACATATAATGTTTGACATCAGAATCCTGTCTCGCACCGTCCTGTTCACTGAACATCAGCTGTGAGGGTAGCAAAGTACTTGGCGACTACATCGGGCATGGGGCTTGTGCTTGGAGGGTCATAGCCAGTTGTGCTGACCGGTCACTGCGACTCTTCTTACACCGACGACGTTGAGACTCAGCGGACTACCCAGAGTTACTGCTTCAGCTAGGGCGCTGGAGGTGTGTCGTAGAGGTTTACACGGTCGTCGTCTGTGGCGCAGTCCAGCATAGAGGCAGAGATCTATGTCGTCGTCTGCCATGGCAGCGCAGGAGCTTCGCTGGTTGACCTTCTTGCTCACCGACCTTGGTGAGCGGCCGAGCTTTGCACCGACCTGGTTCGTTGACAACAAGGCCATGGTCATCCTGTGTTAAGAGCCTCGATTGGAGAGCAGAGTGAAGCATATCGACGTGAGGTACTTTTTCTTGCGAGAGTTGTAGCGACGCGGCCCGGCACGTTTGGACTTCGTGGTTTCAGAGGCCAATACTGCAGGCATCTTCACAAAGGCTCTACCGCCTGGTGACCACCACACGTTCTGTCTGCAGCTAGGCCTTATTGAGACAGGCACTCGGATGCTGTGATCTTGCCTCTTGTTGCTTGATCTGCGTGTACTTGTATTTATATATACTTGTGAACTCTTGAACTAGCATTGTGGCCACTTGCTTGTGTAAGACTGTGTGGTGACATTGTGATCCACCCTGAGCTTTATCTTGTTGCTTCCGTTGATTGGTCTTGTGTCCATTTTTTTGCTCTGCTTGTTTTGATGCCCCTCACTTAGCCTATGGGAGTGTGTCAAACTATGTTAGACAGTTACACAATTCACTCTCGACATGCTTCTTGTATCCCTCTCCCCTTACCCTCCATTTTTCACCCACCAGTTTCTAAGAGATCCCATCGAAAATCATTCAGAAATTTCCTGCACTACATAGAAATTTTCGGGGACTAGGGGTGCAAAACCTGTTCAACTTGGGTCAGCTTTGAGCCTGGGGGACAGTCACATAAGTCACAATATTATCAGGAATTGAACCCACGACCTTAAGGATGACTGACCGGAAGGTTAACAAACACGGATACAATAGGATCGTAGTACATGTATCACTACCAAATCGGGATTACCTTATTACAACAGCCCTGATCAATCAGAATACAAAAATATATATTGGAGGGGCAGCCTTGATGGTTCAGGGTCCCTTGAAATGAATATGGGGGCCTGATTGCTACGTGCGAAAGCGTTCTGCGCCACGCTTCAAGGAACACATCAGATGTTACGTCGGATACATTGAAGCATCAGCATTAATAATATTTCATTTTACAATGTGATGCGCCCGCAATTATGCTCAGAATATGAAGTACACAGTTAAAGGGTGTTCTAATGTTCATATGAATAAGGGAGCCTTAACATAACAGTCTATGTAGCTATTGCGGAGCGAGCTGATACACGAGCAGTTACGCAGACCTCGAGTTCCCCCTATTCCGCAAAATTTCGCCTCGGCTCTGCCCAAACTCTCCTCGCCATTTGTCAGCAATTGCGCGCCGAGCACGGTGTGCGTAACCCGGAACTTAGCAGCCACTTTTCCCAGCTACAAATCTCTGTTTTTATTTGCCTTGGCACAGCTAGCAGAACTCGCGAGAGAGAATTCGGCCATATTACCGGCGTGAGGACGCGGTTCGAGGCGACGCCAGTAGCCCACCATCTGCGGGGTTGACTCGAGGGCCACACACCGCCCGCGGTTGCGTTCAGGTGCGGAGCGTGTCTACGCGGCGTATGCGGGCGACTGCTGCGCGGCTACTGGCGGCCTGGGAAGGGCGGGGAGCAGGTGGGTGGGTGATGCCGTCGTGGTCCGCGCGGATGGGAGGGAAAGGAAAAAAAAAAAAAAAAGTTATCGGCGTTAGGAGGGAGTGGCTGGAGCAGACGGCAGAGGCGCGTGGCTCGCCCCTATGCCTCCAATTCACCCCGCGCCTCGTGAAAACCCAAATTTTCCCTCCCAAAACTCTCTCCGCTCTTTGCTCTCCCCCCTATCTGCGGTTCCCCCTCTGTCCCACATCGCATCCGCACCTCATCGCTTAACCCACCTGGCAGCGTTTCTCTGAAGCGACTCCACCTGCAAGTCCAGCCTCACCGCACTCACGCCACCTCTAACCGCTCTTCACCACTCCGCGCCATGGCCACTACGTCGGGCCCAGAGCCCCCGGGGAGCACAGGGAGCGCAGCAGCAGGTGCGGCAGAGGAGGAGGAGATGAGTTTGTGTGTGCGGTGGGCGGGCAGGGAGCTGACGGTGCAGGCGAGCGGGGACGACACGGTGGGCGAGCTGAAGCGGCGCATCTGCGAGGCGACGGGCGTGCTGCCCATGCGGCAGAAGCTGCTCAACCTGAAGCTCGCTGGGCGCCCCGCCCCCGACTCCACCCTGCTCTCACAGCTCGCCCTCAAACCGTCCCTCAAGATCATGATGATGGGGTGAGAGGTGATGGTGTGGGTGGTGGGGTGAGTGGTGGGGTGAGTGGTGATGGGGTGAGGCGTGGTGATGATGGGGTGAGTCGTGGTGATGATGGGGTGAGAGGTGGTGATGGGGTGAGGCGTGGTGATGATGGGGTGAGAGGTGGTGATGGGGTGAGGCGTGGTGATGGGGTGAGCCATTGTAATCTACGTGACCGCATGCACCTTAAGTAACTCAAACTCCACCAATCATACACTAGCACTTGTACACTAAGTGCTTGATGGATGCTAATTATTGTCCTGTGTGTTCCACGTGGCGTCATGCCTGTGCCCGCCGTGTGCAGCACGGTGGAGAGTGAGGTGGTGGTGGGGCCAGCACCAGAGGAGGCGGGCGAGGTGGTGGGCGACCTAGAAATGCCGGACGACGAGGCGGTGGCCATCAAGGACCGCCCGGAGAACCTCGCCAAGCTCAGACGCCGCTCGCAGCACTTCAAGGTGCGCCAATGACTTGGAGGTGCTCCACTTACACCCCAACGCGGCTCAGACGCAGCTCCCTACGCCGGTTCTCACTGCGTCACTGGTCCGCGCCCTACTCCCCCTTCACCTCTTACACCCCTCTTCACACCCTTCATTCCCCCCTCTTCCCCTCCTCCCTCTCTCCCTCACACCCCCGAGGCAGCTGAAGGTGCTGAACCCCCCGCGGGCGGGCAAGCGGCTGCTGGTGCTGGACATCGACTACACGCTCTTCGACCACGTCTCCACTGCTGAGAGCGCCACCCAGCTCATGCGCCCCTGTGAGTGACGCTCATGCGCCCCTGTGAGTGATGCTCATGCGCCCCTGTGAGTGACGCTCATGCGCCCCTGTGAGTGACGCTCATGCGCCCCTGTGAGTGACGCTCATGCGCCCCTGTGAGTGACGCTCATGCGCCCCTGTGAGTGACGCTCATGCGCCCCTGTGAGTGACGCTCATGCGCCCCTGTGAGTGACGCTCATGCGCCCCTGTGAGTGACGCTCATGCGCCCCTGTGAGTGACGCTCATGCGCCCCTGTGAGTGACGCTCATGCGCCCCTGTGAGTGACGCTCATGCGCCCCTGTGAGTGACGCTCATGCGCCCCTGTGAGTGACGCTCATGCGCCCCTGTGAGTGACGCTCATGCGCCCCTGTGAGTGACGCTCATGCGCCCCTGTGAGTGACGCTCATGCGCCCCTGTGAGTGACGCTCATGCGCCCCTGTGAGTGACGCTCATGCGCCCCTGTGAGTGACGCTCATGCGCCCCTGTGAGTGACGCTCATGCGCCCCTGTGAGTGACGCTCATGCGCCCCTGTGAGTGACGCTCATGCGCCCCTGTGAGTGACGCTCATGCGCCCCTGTGAGTGACGCTCATGCGCCCCTGTGAGTGACGCTCATGCGCCCCTGTGAGTGACGCTCATGCGCCCCTGTGAGTGACGCTCATGCGCCCCTGTGAGTGACGCTCATGCGCCCCTGTGAGTGACGCTCATGCGCCCCTGTGAGTGACGCTCATGCGCCCCTGTGAGTGACGCTCATGCGCCCCTGTGAGTGACGCTCATGCGCCCCTGTGAGTGACGCTCATGCGCCCCTGTGAGTGACGCTCATGCGCCCCTGTGAGTGACGCTCATGCGCCCCTGTGAGTGACGCTCATGCGCCCCTGTGAGTGACGCTCATGCGCCCCTGTGAGTGACGCTCATGCGCCCCTGTGAGTGACGCTCATGCGCCCCTGTGAGTGACGCTCATGCGCCCCTGTGAGTGACGCTCATGCGCCCCTGTGAGTGACGCTCATGCGCCCCTGTGAGTGACGCTCATGCGCCCCTGTGAGTGACGCTCATGCGCCCCTGTGAGTGACGCTCATGCGCCCCTGTGAGTGACGCTCATGCGCCTCTGTGAGTGACGCTCATGCGCCCCTGTGAGCGATGCTCATGCGCCCCTGTGAGTGACGCTCATGCGCCACCGATGTGTGAGAGGTAAGGGCCTGCTGGTGTGGGTAGATTGTGCGGCACACCGAGTGCAGTGCCACCCAGCATGCATGTGCCACCCAGCATGCATGTGCCACCCAGCATGCATGTGCCACCCAGCATGCACGTGCCACCCAGCATGCACGTGGAGTGAGCCGATGCGGATGTGAGACCCTGATTGTGAGAGAGGTGATGAGATTGTGAGAGAGGTGATGAGATTGTGAGAGAGGTGATGAGATTGTGAGGGAGTTGATGAGATGTGCAGCAGTGGGGAGGGCATGCGTTGTGGGCGAGCAGGGGTGTGGACTGGTGTATGGGGCGAATGGTGGGTATGGGCCGAGTGGTGTATGGGGCGAGTGGTGTATGGGGCGAGTGGTGTATGGGGCGAGTGGTGTATGGGGCGAGTGGTGTATGGGCCGAGTGGTGTATGGGGCGAGTGCAGTGAAATGGGTGCAGAGGGGCGGGCAGGCCGGAGAAAGTGGAGAGGGCGCAGGGAGTGAATGAGGGAGCCGTTTTGGTGAGGGAAGAGCGAGCTGCACTAGGTGCATTGCTAATACACACTAACTGCATCTCACCCACTTGGCTTACTCTCCCGCTCTTCACCACCTGCCTTTTCCCTTTACTCGCTCTCACTCCCTCCTCCCCCCTACATCCCGCCGCCCCCTGCCCCGCCATCCCGCCATGCAGACCTGCACGAGTTCCTCGCAGCCAGCTACTCCGCGTATGACATCATCATTTGGTCCGCCACCAGGTGATGGCGCCATGCCACCAGGTGATGACGTCATGCCACCAGGTGATGACATCATGCCACCAGGTGATGACGCCATGCCAGCCACCAGGTGATGACGCCATGCCACCAGGTGATGACGTCATCCCACCAGGTGATGACGCTATGCCATCAGGTGATGACGTCATGCCACCAGGTGATGACGTCATGCCACCAGGTGATGGCGCCATGCCACCAGGTGATGACGTCATGCCACCAGGTGATGACATCATGCCACCAGGTGATGACGCCATGCCAGCCACCAGGTGATGACGCCATGCCACCAGGTGATGACGTCATCCCACCAGGTGATGACGCTATGCCATCAGGTGATGACGTCATGCCAAGGTTCAAAATTACGGTTTTCGTAAAATACGGTCCGTTTTTTACGGTGATTTTTAAAAAATACGGCCGTTTTTTTGTTAGAGAACTCTGTTCACCAAGGAAGAAAAGAGAAAAACAAGGTCAAAAACATTTTCAATCATGCCAACAAGTGCATACATGCAAGAAGGGGTCCGTCCCCTTCATGCTGCTCCTTTTCGGGTTCAATTTGGTCCCACTAGGTGTCCGTTTAGTTAGTTAAACAGGAAACACCTCCTGGAACCGTTTTAAACCGTTTTTTACGATCGTTTTTTACGATACCGTTTTTTACGGTAAATTTTCAAAAAAAACGGTCGTTTTTTTGAACCCTGCGTCATGCCACCAGGTGATGACGCCATGCCACCAGGTGATCATGATTGGGTGTTACTAGTTTCGTAAGGTGATGGTTCTGTGTAAATTCCATTTTCACTCGTCGTCCTGAGTCAACTCATTGCTGCCCGCCCGCAACCATGTCCCCATCCCATCTTGCATTGTCTGGTGCGCGCAGCATGAGGTGGGTGGAGGTGAAGATGCGGGAGCTGGGCGTGTTGGGGCACAGCGACTACCGAGTGGTGGCGCTGGTGGACCACATGGCCATGATCACCGTGCACTCGCCCCACCGCGGCGTCTTCGACTGCAAGCCCCTTCAAATCCTCTGGGACAAGTTCCCCGAGGTACCCCTGCTTCTCCCTTGTTCCACGCTCGCCTTGCCAAATATCCTGCTCTCTGTGGTCTGCTTTTCTTGCCTGCTCTGTGCCTTCATCTTCTTTGCCTGCTCCCATACGCTGCCACATACACTTGTAACCATATGGAGCCATTCCGAAGTCTTCAACCATCCTTTGCTCTACATCCACACTCACCCCATTCCACACTCACCCCATTCCACACTCACCCCATTCCACACTCACCCCATTCCACACTCACCTCATTCCACACTCACCCCATTCCACACTCACCCCTTCCACACTCACCCCATTCCACACTCACCCCATTCCACACTCACCCCATTCCACACTCACCTCATTCCACACTCACCCCATTCCACACTCACCCCTTCCACACTCACCTCATTCCACACTCACCCCATTCCACACTCACCCCATTCCACACTCACCCCATTCCACACTCACCCCATTCCACACTCACCCCATTCCACACTCACCCCATTCCACACTCACCTCATTCCACACTCACCTCGTTCCACACTCACCTCGTTCTACACTCACCTCGTTCCACACTCACCTCGTTCCACACTCACCTCGTTCCACACTCACCTCGTTCCACACTCACCTCGTTCCGCACTCACCTCGTTCCACACTCACCTCGTTCCACACTCACCTCGTTCCACACTCACCTCGTTCCACACTCACCTCGTTCCACACTCACCTCGTTCTACACTCACCTCGTTCCACACTCACCTCGTTCCACACTCACCTCGTCCACACTCACCTCGTTCCACACTCACCTCGTTCCACACTCACCTCGTTCCATACTCACCTCATTCCACACTCACCTCATTCCACACTCACCTCGTTCCACACTCACCTCGTTCCACACTCACCTCGTTCCATACTCACCTCGTTCCGCACTCACCTCGTTCCACACTCACCTCGTTCCATACTCACCTCGTTCCACACTCACCTCGTTCCATACTCACCTCGTTCCACACTCACCTCGTTCCACACTCACCGCATTCCACACTCACCTCATTCCACTCACCGCATTCCACGCTCCTTCCTCTGTGACGCCCCGCACTCGTCTGTGCCGCACCCCTCCCTCACCGGCCGGTTTGTGGCGGGCAGCACTACAGCGCAGCCAACACAATCATGTTTGACGATCTGCGCCGCAACTTCGTCATGAATCCGCGCAACGGGCTCACCATCCGCCCTTTCCGCCGCGCCCACGCCAACCGCCACTCCGACCGCGAGCTCGCTCACCTCACCGAGTACCTGCTCGCCATCGCTGACCTCGATGACTGGAGCCACCTAGACCACGACCAATGGGAGCGCTTTATGCGGCGCCTGAAGAAGTAGTGTGGGTGTGCGGAAGTGCATGGCATCTTCTCCAATGCACATCACATTGGAATGGATTCATTTCCACTGTTCTTACTGAGCGGCTCCACATGGAGCTGGTGAGTGCGTGCTGCACATACAACCAATCAGAGTAAGTGATACCGACAACACATATTGCAATCGGGCGATATCTTGTGCACCTCAAAAAGTACAACTCTTAGGGCTTCCTATTTGTAACACCGCCCTTCTAGTTCAAATCATTGTGCTTGTGCTGGTATCATTGGTTAGTTCCTAGGCCAACTACCGTACCTCCTACACTAGCATCGCACAACTATCCAGCCAGCCAGGCATCGAGCCAGCCAGCCAGGCACTGAGCCAGCGAGCATGCCGGCCCGCTAGCAGTGTGCCATGCCAGCGAAACAAGCGCACCAGCCAGAACCTCATTTATCAGCGTAAAAGATACTAATTAGTCATCAGCGATTACGCTGATTTTGATTTGAAGCTGTTGTTACGATATGGAATTGTTGAAAGACATTCCTAACGCGAAGATGACTGCAGCGAGGACGAATACCGAGCGACTCAAAAAATTATCGAAGACGATTGCAAGCAGTAATAATTCAAACAGTTACCGTGGCACGGACAGTTACCGAAGCGCACGGTTGGTTTCCCGATCCAGATTAGCCTTGAGGGGAATGTATCACCTTATACCGTATACCTTATCCTAAATCCCTAGAAAAAGTTGGGGGGGGTCTTCACAAAGGAAAAAAAATTATAATGCCCGGGTCTCAGAAAGTAGCTACAGCGGAATGAGTAGGATTGATAGGGTTGGGGTACACATGCCTAACCCTAACTGCTTGTACCCCATATAGCATGACCCACAACAGGGTATAACATTTGACACACCCCCATAGCCTAAGTGGGGAATGCCAAGCAACAAGAAACGCAACCTAAGGTCACAAGACCAGTCACAAACAAAAGACAAAACAAAGCTCAGGGTGGATCACAACGTCACCACACAGTCTGAGCGCAAACAGCGGCCACAAGGCCAGTTCAAGAGTGTATATGCAGATATATACTGTACAAGCAAAGACAAGAGACAAGCACTCACTACTGCAGTCTACTCGACCCAGTCTCAACGAGGCCCAACTGCAGACAGAACCGGCGGTGGTCACAAGGCTGAAGAGCCTTGGTGAAGATGTCTGCAGTGTTGGCCTCGGAGGCCACGAAGTCCAGACGAGCCTGCCCGCGTCTCTGCAACTCTCGAAGGAGGAAGTACCTGACGTCGATGTGCTTCACTCTGCTCTCCAGTCGAGGCTCACGACACAGGAGAATCATCGCCCTGTTGTCAGCAAACAGGGTCGGTGCAGAGCTCGGCCGCTCACCAAGGTCAGTGAGCAAAAAGGTCAACCAGCGTAGCTCCTGAGCAGCAAGGGCCCCAGCGTAGATCTCGGCCTCTGCGGTAGAAGTCGCAACCGAGGAGGACCGAGTAGACCTCCACGAAACAGCTCCAGAACCCAGGCTGAAACAGTAACCCTGCGTAGACCTCTGAGTCTCAACGTCGTCGGCGTAGGAGGAGTCGCAGTGACCGGTGAGTACAACTGGCTGTGTCCCTCCAAGTACAAGCCCCATGCCTGATGTCGCGCCAAGGTACTTCGCCACCCTCTTAGCCGCCGCCCAGTGAACAGGACGGTGTCTCCCAGTCGCAACAAAGCGAGACAGGATGCTAAGAGGGAAGGCGAGGTCCGGGCGAGTGCACGTCATCAGGTACATGAGGCAGCCCACCAACTCTGCGTAGGGACCACTGGGCTCGAACGGCTCGTCAGGAAAAGGCCCAGTGAGTCTGTGGTCTACAGCAAGAGGAGTGGGTGTAGGAGAGGAGTGCTGAAGCCCGAACCGCTGAAGGACCTGCTGCACCATGTGTGACTGAGTCAGAGTGATGGTGCGAGCGGCTCTGTCCCTGGAGATCTGCAGGCCAAGGTAGCGGCGCAGTTCTCCAAGGTCAGTGCACGTGTGTCTCTTCTGCAGTTCGGACTTCACCTCCGCCAGTGCAGCTGTGTCGGCTGTGGCAAAAACCAAGTCGTCAACGTAGACCAGAACGAAGAAAGGTGTGCGCCCACGACGAACAAACAGCGACGGGTCGGCGGAAGACGGCTCAAACCCGAGGTCGGACAGAGTAGAGCGGAGAGTGTCGTGCCACTCACGGGGTGCCTGGCGGAGACCGTAGACCGGTCGTCTGAGGCTCCACTGGGTCCCAGGCGGGAAGGTGCCAGTGAAGCCCGGAGGACGACGCAGCCAGATCTCCTCGTGTAGGCGGCCCTGGAGGAAGGCAGTGGAGAAGTCAAGAGAGTGTAGCTCGTAGTCTCTCTGCGCTGCTACGTGCAGTAACACCCGAAGAGTGGTCATCTTCGGGGTGGGCGCGAAGGTCTGAAAGAAGTCAACTCCCTCACGCTGACTGAACCCTCTAGCCACGTAGCGTGCCTTGAAGACTGGGGGAGATCCCGGCGGCCGCTTCACCTTGAAGATCCACATGCCGTCAACGATGTTCGCCCCTGGTGGGGGAACCTCGTCAACGTAAGTGCCTGTGGACCTGTAGGAGGCCATCTCTGCGTCCATGGCAGCTCTCCACTGAGAGGCCCAAGGCCCTGACACTGCCTCAGCGTAAGTGCGAGGAGTAGGTATGTCAGGAGCGTCGGGGTCTCCCTCAGGAGTGAGCAGCATGGCACAGAGATGAGGCGAAGCAGCTGCCAGGAACTCTAGCTCAAACTGTCTGTCCTCTAGGACGTCACAGCCAAGGGCAGACTCACCCCCGGCGGACAGAGGACGGACAGGAGGAGCGGCCACAACACGAGTGGCGTAGTCAAGGCGACGCGTAGCAGTAAAGTCAGTGATGTCAAGATTACAAGACTGGAATGATTGAACTAACAGAGAAATCAGTACAAATAGCTAACCCTAGAATTGTGTACCCCATACAGGCTAACCCACTGTAGCCTAACAAACCAAACATATATAATGTTTGACACACCCCCATAGGCAAAGTGGGGGAGACCTAGGGGTCACAAGACCAGTCAAGGCAAAGTAAGGCAAACAAGCTCAGGGTGGATCTCGAGGATTCCACACAAATTCCGAGCACAAACAAGCGGTCACAAGACCAGTTCACATGCAGGTTTATAATAGAGCAAGACGTACAATGATCACAACCTAGCAAGAGTAAACATGCAGGTATATAAATATATAGTGATCACAGTACAGGCAAAGTCAAGAAGTGAGCAAGTGAGGGCCAGTAGGCACAAGACCTAACAGAGTACAGAAGCGCTGATGGTCACAAGGCTGGAGTGCCTTGGTGAACACATCAGCAGTGTTGGCCTCAGTGGCCACGTAACGCAGACGAAGCTGACCGCGCTGCTGCAGCTCTCGAGCAAGGAAGTACCGCAGAGCAATGTGCTTCGTTCTGTGCTCCAGTCTGTGCTCCTCACACAAGGCAATGGCAGCCTTGTTGTCGACGTACAGCACTGGAGGAGAACGAGGCCGCTCTCCGAGGTCGGTCAGCAGGTAGGTCAGCCAGCGCAGCTCCTGAGCAGCCATGGCTGTGGCGTAGATCTCAGCCTCACAACTGGAGCTGAGAACAGAAGACGAACGAGTAGAACGCCAAGAAACTGAGCCAGAGCCAAGGCTGAAGGTGTAACCCTGTGACGACCGCTGAGTAGCCTGGTCGTCTGCCCAAGAAGCATCTGAGTGCCCTGTGAGAACAACCCGGTCCCGCCCTCCAAGCACAAGCCCCATGCCCGACGTACTGCACAAGTAGCGCAACACCCTCTTAGCAGCATCCATGTGCTCCTTCCTGTGACGGCCAGGAGCGACATAGCGTGCTAAGATGCTAAGGGGGTATGCAAGGTCAGGTCGAGTGCAGGTCATCAGGTACATGAGGCAGCCCACAAGCTCTGGATACGGGCCACTCGACTCTACGGACTCATCCGAAGGCAGAGCTGAGAGCGAGTGACCGGTAGGCAGAGGAGTGGACTGAGGCGAGGAGTACGTGAAGCGGAAGCGCTGGAGAACCTGCTGCACCATGTGTGACTGAGTCAAGGTGATGGTGCGCCGTGCTCTGTCCCGGGTGATCCGCAAGCCAAGATAGCTTGTCAGCTCACCCAGGTCTGTGCACGTGTGTCTCCTCTGCAGCTCCGACTTCACGTGGGCGAGTGCCGCTGTGTCAGCTGTGGCAAAGACCAAGTCGTCAACGTACACGAGGATGTAGAACGGCGGCAGCGAGGTGTCGGTGCGTAGAAACAGCGACGGGTCAGCAGTAGAGGGAGCGAACCCAAGAGCCGCAAGCGTCGTCCTCAGTGTGTCGTGCCACTCACGTGGCGCCTGGCGGAGACCGTAGACCGGCCGCTGAAGCCTCCACTGGGTGCCAGGAGGAACCGACCCAGTGAAACCAGGAGGGCGGCGCAACCAGATCTCCTCGTGCAGGCTGCCCTGCAAGAAAGCAGTGCTGAAGTCAAGTGAGTGAAGCTCGTAGTCGCGGTGAGCGGCTATGTGCAGCAGCACCCGAAGAGTGGTCATCTTCGGGGTGGGGGAGAAGGTCTGGAAGAAGTCGACTCCCTCTCGCTGACTGAAGCCTCGAGCCACGTAGCGTGCCTTGAAGACAGGAGGAGAACCCGGCGGCCGCTTCACCCTGAAAATCCACATGCCACTGACGATGTTCGCCCCAGGAGGGGGAACGTCGTCGACGTAGGTGCCTGTGGACTTCCAGGAAGCCATCTCTGCGTCCATGGCTGTCTGCCACTGAGAGGAGTAGGGACCCGCCATCGCCTCAGCGTAAGAGCGCGGGGTCGGGATGTCTGGTGCATCCGGGTCTCCCTCAGGGGCAACAAGCATGGACACGAGATGGGGCAAAGCAGCAGCAAAGCACTGGAACTCCTCCTGTCTGTCCTCAAGGACGTCCGTGCCAAGAGCACACTCACCCCCGACGGACGGAGGACAGGCAGACTCAGACTCAGACTCAGCGACAAGGCTGGCAGCGTAGTCTAAGCGACAGCGAGCAGCAAAGTCAACCAGCTCAGCGACCAGAGCAGACGCAGCAGAGGACTCAAAGGTCGGGTCAGTGACAACTGTAGCGAGGAGACGCGTAACAGTGGGACTGGCCGCACGACGGGAGTCAGACTCCGGGTCAGGAAGAGTAGGAAGAGATGACGCAGGAGGAGACGGCAGCGGGACACGCTGCGGAGCAGTGGAGGGACGCAAGGTCATGTAGTGAGTGCCAGGGACAGGAGGGGGACGCTCACGTGGGATACGACGACCAGTGCGAGTAGTACGAACAGGCGACGCAGGACGAGACTCAGGCTCACGACGCTCTGTAAGACCTCCTGTGGGACCAGTGTAAGGAGAGGGAGCAGGGAGAGGCGAGGCAGGCGGTAACTGTGACTGCGGTGGGACAGGCAGAGGACACTCGACGGTGGGAGGAGGACTAGGAGGAGGAGCCTGACCAAGAACCTGCTGAAGGAGTGGTACGAAGTACGGTCGCGGCCGCACAGCGTCTCCAGAACCAGCAGGGACACCAGCGGCAGCCCCAACGCCCGAGTCCTCAGCACCAGCAGCAGCTCCAACACCCGGGTCCTCAACACCAGCAGCAGCTCCAACGCCCGAGTCCTCAGCACCAGCAGCAGCTCCAACGCCCGGGTCCTCAGCACCAGCAGCAGCTCCAACGCCCGGGTCCTCAGTACCAGCAGCAGAGCCACCGGTCAGGTCCTCAGCACCAGCAGTAGCGCCGCCGGTCGGGTCCTCAGCACCAACAGCAGCTCCAACGCCCGGGTCCTCAGCACCAGCAGCAGCTCCAGCGTCCGGGTCCTCAGCACCAGCAACAGCGCCACCGCTCGGGTCCGCTGCACCAGGAGCACCACTCCGAAGACTGCAGCGCCGTGTGTACCACTCTCGGATCACCTGAATGGGGGGGAGCTCCTGGGTAGGAGGGGAAGTACTGGGACGAGCTCCAGAAGCACCTCTCCGGAGGCGGCAGTACTCGAGGTACCTCTCCTGCAGCTGCTGGGAGGAGAGGGCTCCTCCAGGTGTAGTACGCTCAGGCTCAGCACCCGAAGACTCAGCACCCCCAGACTCAGCAGCCCCAGACTCAGCACCACCAGGCTCCGCACCTCCAGGCTCCGCACCTCCAGGCTCAGCACCCCCAGGCTCCGCACGTCCAGGCTCTGCACCCCCAGACTCAGCACCCCCAGACTCAGCACCCCCAGGCTCAGCACCCCCAGACGCAGGACGCGAGTCAACAGCTACCTCGACAGGCTCACCCGGGTCTACCTGGGACACACCTGAGGGAGCGGCACCCTGAGGGGGGAGGGGGTCTGGTACCTCAGCACCTGGAGCGAGGAAGAGAGGCGGGGGGGGGAGCGGGGCAGTGCGGTAGGGGAAGAGGCGGTAGAAGGGGACGGACTCGTCAAAAGTGACGTCCTGAGAGGCCAGAACCCGGCGCGAGGTGACGTGGTAAAACTGCCATCCAGGCGCGTCAGGCACAAAGCCAAGAAAGACACAGGGAACGGCGCGACGCGAGAGCTTGTCCGCGGACGTGTCGCGGACAAAAGCTCGAGATCCCCAGATCCGGAAACGCGACGCATCGCCAACCTCTCCCGTCCACCGCAGAGTCGGGGAAGTCTCCGGCAAGGAGACACGGGGCCAGAGGTTGAGCTGATGCGCAGCGTATCGGACCGCAAACGGCCACAGAAAGTGGGGAGCAGCCGCATGGGTCAGGGAGGTACGAGCGACCTCCATGACTAGGCCAATGCGGCGCTCAGCGACCCCATTCTGCTGCGGAGAGGCCGGAAGCGTGAACGACTGCTCAATACCGTGCTCAGCACAGTAGGCTGCCAAGAGGTCGGAGGCGAACTCACCACCTCTGTCAGAGTGCAAGCGCAGGACAGGAAAGTCCGAGTGAAAGCGCTTGCCTAGCTGGAGACGGGCTCGACTGATCCAGGGGATCAAAACACCAGGGACGTCACCCTTGGCGCGCAAGGGGAAGACTGTGGTGTAGCGCGAGTAGTCGTCAACAACTATCAGGAAGTACCTCTCCTGACCCTGACCACGGACGCGGGCTGGGCCCCACACGTCCATGTGGAGCGTCTGCAAGGGAGCAGTCGTCGGGGGAAAGGAGGAGGAGTGAGGAGCGGCGCGCTGCCGCCCCTCGACACAGGGAATGCAGTCAGGAGCAGGGGAGTCGGGAAGGGGAGGGAGCACCCTGGGAAGACCAGCAACAAGGTCCCGTTTGTGCATGGCCCGAAGGCGCTGCACAGACGGGTGACCAAGGCGGTGGTGCCAGAGGACAGTCTCATGCGCCAGAGAGCGACACGAGCAGGGGGCGGATAGCTGACCTGACGCAGACGCAGACGCAGCTACCTGAGGGGACTCAGTGGTCAGTGTGTACAGGTCCGACCCCGGCTCTCGAGTGAAAGTAGCCAGGTGGCGGCCCGTCCGAGCACACGTGCAGTGTGTCACACGCTCGTAGGCAGGGGTGAACTGGTGAACACCCCCGTCCTGCAGCGCACAACCTGCCACCAAGTTCGTAGAGAACGAGGGGAGGTAGAGACCTGAGAGCGTGCCGGACGGAACCGCTGGACACGGAAGTGTAGTGGAGGAGGTCGCAATGACCGGACCCCCAGAGGGGTCAGCAAGAGAGACAGCAACCGGCCGAGCTAGTGGCTCAAGGACAGTGCGGTCACGAAAGAAAGAGCGAGAAGCACCTGAGTCCAGTGTGAAGGTGTGGAGTGCTGCAGTCGACTCAGTACCAGGGGGCACAGACGCACTAGCACCTAGGGCAGCTGCTGCAGCAGGACCTGTGGGAGCAGACACACTAGCACCTAGAGCAGCAGCTGGGCTGGCCTGAATGCCCGGGTCGGGCGGAACACGCAAGTACTGGGCACCCTCTCCACTAATAGACATCGCATACATAGCAGTGAGAATAGCATCAAAGTCTAAAGCCCAGATATCAACACCCTTCTTTTCCAGCTCAGGCCAGCGGGGGAGCTCAGTAGACCCAGGAAACTGGATGCGCCACGCGTCAGTCAGGCGCTGGAAGCAGCGCTGCGTGGGGTGCGACCTCCCACATGGCTGGCCAGTGCGGTCACCAGTGCGGATGACGTACGTGCAAGTGTACCCACGCTGCGCGTACCACTCACGGGCGGCCTGGAGGGTCGGGGCGTGCTGCTGACTCTGGCCACCTCCAGCGTCTCCACGGCCACCACCGCCACCGCCACCGCCACCGCCTCGGCCACCTCCACCCCTGCCACGGCCACGACCGCCACCGCCGCCGCTGCCACCTCCGCCTCTGCCACCACCCCCGCCGCCGCTGTCACCACCCCCACTGCCGCCACTAGCCTCTCCAGACCCACCGCCACCTCCACTGTCTCCACCCCCGCCTCCCCCGCCTCCACCCCCACCCTTGCCCCCCCTGCTCTTGCGGCGCCCGCTCGAAGCAGACGCAGCCCCGACCTTCTCAGCACCAAGGAGGTCGACAGCAGCAGCAGTGGCGACAGAGGGGAGAAGGGGGGAAGGGGAACACCCCTCGAAGAAGGGGGTGCGGGGCTCGCCACGAGAGGCACCTACGGCGACGATGCTCGCCTCAGCTGCAAGTAGGTCCTTCTCGAGGAGGGCAATGGTGAGCTCAGTAGGGGAGCGAGCTAGAAAGGAGTCCCTGACTGCACGCAGAGAGTCAGGGAGGCGGGTGACAATGTGGTAGAGGGTGAGCCAGAGCGGGGGGGGGTTGCTAGCAAGGAACTCGGCAGGCATGGCAGCGCGAAAACGGGCCTCACTAGTCTTGAGGTGGGTGATGAGATCAGCGACAGTGTGAAAGGAGGCCAGGTCGGGGAACAGGTAGGGCAGGGAGAGGCGGCCTAGGGTGGCAGACGCAGGCGAGGAGTAGCGAGCAACTACGGCTGTGTACAGTTCCTTAGCAGTCTTGCACTGGCCGAAGTGCTCGCGCTCATCTAGCGGCAGGGAGTTGCGGATAGCAAAGCGAGCGTGTGCGTCGCGGGTCTGCCACTGGGAGCGCAGTGTGCTAGCAGCAGAGGAGTCAGGGGCAGTAGCATGGCCTAGGGCGTGGTCGTACAGTGAAATGTCTTCCTTGGCAGTGAGCTGTAGGAAAAGGTGCAGATCATCGAGCCAGGTGTCAAATTTCACTGGGCGGCCCTCAGCGTCGAAGGCTAGAACAGGAGCAGTAGCCATGGTAGCAGGAGGAGGAAGAGTAAGTAATAAACGTGGCAGTGACAGTAGCAGCAGGGCAAGGCAAGGCCGGGGCAGTCGAGACAGCGGCAGCAGATGCTGCAGGTTCGGCTACGGCTGCTGCTGCTGGGTCGGCGGCGGCTGCTGCTGCAGAGGCAGCGGCGGCTGATTCTGCTGTAGCTGCGGCGGCCGCTGCTGTAGATTGCGGCGGCTGCTGCTGCCGTAGATGCGGCGGCGGCCGCTGCTGTAGATGATGCGGCAGCTGCTGCCGCTGTAGATGCAGCGGCGGCTGCTGCAGAAGGCGCGGCGGCTGCTGCTGCTGGAGATGCAGCGGCGGCTGCTGCTGCTGTGGATGCAGCGGCGGCTGCTGCAGAAGATGCGGCGGCTGCTGCTGCTGTAGCTGCAGCGGCGGCTGTTGCAGTAGATGTGGCGGCTGCAGCTGCTGTAGATGCAGCGGCGGCCGCGGCAGGAGAGGCGGCGGCGGCTGCTGCAGCAGTTGCGACGGCCGCGACTGCAGTCTCTGCCGCGGCTGTTGCTGAAGGCCCGACCGCGGCGACGAAGGCGCGGGGGGGTCGAGCGCAGCACGGAGCAGCGCGACGGGCCGCGCTCGAAGAAAAAAGAGCCGCGCGCGCCGGCGGCTAGCTAGGCGCGCGCGAAAAATGGCCGCGCGCGGGCTGCTGGCTGGTCGCGCGCACGAAATAGGCCGCGCGCGGGCGGCTAGCAGATCGCGCGCGGTAAAAAAAAAAAAAAAAAAGGGATAGCGCACTAGGGGCGCAATAGGAGGCGCACTGAGGGCGCAATAGGAGGCGCACTAGGGGCGCTTGATAGGTATGTAGGTAGTTAGGTGGGCCCTTAAAAACGGTCCTAGGGAAGGACCTGCTCTGAAACCATGTCAAGATTACAAGACTGGAATGATTGAACTAACAGAGAAATCAGTACAAATAGCTAACCCTAGAATTGTGTACCCCATACAGGCTAACCCACTGTAGCCTAACAAACCAAACATATATAATGTTTGACACACCCCCATAGGCAAAGTGGGGGAGACCTAGGGGTCACAAGACCAGTCAAGGCAAAGTAAGGCAAACAAGCTCAGGGTGGATCTCGAGGATTCCACACAAATTCCGAGCACAAACAAGCGGTCACAAGACCAGTTCACATGCAGGTTTATAATAGAGCAAGACGTACAATGATCACAACCTAGCAAGAGTAAACATGCAGGTATATAAATATATAGTGATCACAGTACAGGCAAAGTCAAGAAGTGAGCAAGTGAGGGCCAGTAGGCACAAGACCTAACAGAGTACAGAAGCGCTGATGGTCACAAGGCTGGAGTGCTGTTTACAGCGGCAGTGAGGACCGCGACGGAGGAAGGGGAGGCACGAGGGTCTGTAACAAGAGAGGCGAGAACACGAGAGAGCGTGGGCCGGTACGTGCGGTAGTAGTCAGTGACCGGAGTGGACAGGGAGGCAGTGAGGGAAGACTCAGGAGGACGAGGAAGGGCCGACGGAGGAGAACGAGGAGGACTAGGACGAAACAACACGGTACGGAGGTCAGTGACAGGGGACGAGGGACGAGCACGAGGAGGACGAGAGGCCCAAGTGTGGGCGAGAGGAGTGGGGGACGGAGGAGACAGAGAACGAGGGAAGACAGCCGGAGTGGAGTCCGGAGGAGGGAACGTAGGACCGTCTCAGAAAGTAGCTATAGCAGAATGAGTAGGATTGATAGGGTTGGGGTACACATGCCTAACCCTAACTGCTTGTACCCCATATAGCATGACCCACAACAGGGTATAACATTTGACACCAGGTCTTTTCATACGGTAAATATTTTTTTTTTTTGTGTTTTCAACACCACAGTTAATACTGGAGTGCTGGGTGTGCTTTTGGTGAGCACCGACCATGCGAAAGTTGATCGCTTGACCAGCCACATCGAATTCGCCTGTCAGTGTAAAATTCGCCCCTCGGTGCAGCAATTTCGCCCCCTGACGCAGCAAATACACCCCATGACACAGAAAACTCGCCCACCGACGCAGCAAACTCGCCCCCTGACGCAGCAAATCAACCCCGTGACACTTGAATTCACCCCGCGACAATCGAATTCGCACTATAAAATGTTTCAGTTTCAAACGAAACAGAGGAAAAGTACATGGAAAATCCCCCTATAGGGGAAGGGGGGGGTCTTATATTGACTACCTCCCAAAGGGGGGGTATAACGTTTTTGAGGTTTAATAAATGACCCCCCCCGTATTAGGTACCCAGGGGTGTTGTATTTTGGGGGGGTCTTCTATCCGGGGGAATACAGTAGTACATGGCTAGCTAGGACCTTTCGTATTCCATTGTATTCCTATAAAAACCCTTGCACCGTATTGTGGTACTCAATATTGACGAGATTCAAATCTCCTTGTACTGACAAGGTCTCTACGGTATCGCCCCGGATAGTAGCGCATATGCGCTTATAATAAAATCGTTTTTTGGGTTGCGAAGCAACCCTTTACGATCGATTTTGCCAAATTCTATTTTCATGATTACTTAATTTATGAAAATCATGAAAATAAAATTCGTAAGCTACAATAATACCCCTCCCATACTGTGCGCGTGTTTAGCAGTTTGGTACTGTTTACCGTGCATTAAATCATGTGTTTTTTTTGCAGTTGTTAGTCCATATTTGCTGTACTGTTTGCATGTTTTACTATTCTCTTGTGATAATGATAAACACATCCACACTTGATGCATAAATGATGCTATAAGATGCATAATGTTTTATAGGTATTATAATAATGATGAATAGATGCATGCTTAATGCATAAATGATGCTACAAGATGCATAATGCTTAATATGAGACGTCTTGATGCATATGTACATATGGTAATAAAATGCGTGACAGTTAACTACCCAAAAACTAAGCTACCGCCATCCCCTGCCTAGCATGGGGGGGAGGTCAATAGCTTGGCTTTTGAATAATCAACAGTCACATGAAACAACACAATCTGTAAATTCTAAAAAAATGGTCAAACCTATCAAATCCAGTTCGAAGTGGTCGCACAAGAGTCACTTTGTGCGCCAATGAACCTTATGTGAAATGATAGATTTGAGCCATCTTTTTAAAACTCACACACATGCATTGTTATTACGATGGATATGGATGAATGCACATACACACAGCACACACACACACGCACACACATAGATACATACAAACGCATATACAACATCACACACATTCACACAAACACAAAAAAAAACCTAATGCACAAACTGCAAAACAATAAAACATGTGAACATTCAATACAATACAATTCTACAAGTCACCACTACTTGTCGGAGTTAACAGACAGGAATGATTGAACTAACAGAGAAATCAGTACAAATAGCAAACCCTAGAATTGTGTACCCCATATAGGCTAACCCACTGTAGCCTAACAAACCCAACATATATAATGTTTGACACACCCCCATAGGCAAAGTGGGGGAGACCTAGGGGTCACAAGACCAGTCAAGGTAAAGCAAGGCAACAACAAGCTCAGGGTGGATCTCGAGGATTCCACACAAATTCCGAGCACAAGCTAGTGGTCACAAGACCAGTTCACATGCAGGTTTATAACAGAGTCAGAGATACAGTGATCACAACCTAGCAAGAGTAAACATGCAGGTATAGATATATATAGTGATCACAGTACAAGCAAAGTCAAGAGGTAAGCAAGTGAGGTCCAGTAGGCACAAGGCCTAGGAGAGTGCAGAAGCGCTGATGGTCACGAGGCTGAAGCGCCTTGGTGAACACATCAGCAGTGTTGGCCTCAGTGGCCACGTAGCGAATACAAAGCTGACCGCGCTGCTGCAGCTCTCGAGCAAGGAAGTACCGCAGGGCGATGTGCTTCGTTCTGTGCTCCAGTCTGTGCTCCTCACACAAGGCAATGGCAGCCTTGTTGTCGACGTACAGTACTGGAGGAGAACGAGGCGGCTCTCCGAGGTCAGTCAGCAGGTAAGTCAGCCAGCGTAGCTCCTGGGCAGCCATGGCTGTAGCGTAGATCTCAGCCTCGCAACTGGAGCCGAGAACAGAAGAAGAGCGTGTAGAGCGCCAAGAAACTGAGCCAGAGCCAAGGCTGAAGGTGTAACCCTGAGACGACCGCTGAGTGGCCTGGTCGTCTGCCCAAGAAGCGTCTGAGTGCCCTGTGAGAACAACTCGGTCTCGCCCTCCAAGCACAAGCCCCATGCCCGACGTACTGCACAAGTAGCGCAACACCCTCTTAGCGGCATCCATGTGCTCCTTCCTGTGACGGCCAGGAGCGACATAGCGTGCAAGGATGCTAAGAGGGTATGCAAGGTCAGGTCGAGTGCAGGTCATCAGGTACATGAGGCAGCCCACAAGCTCTGGATACGGGCCACTCGGCTCTACGGACTCATCCGAAGGCAGAGCTGAGAGCGAGTGACCGGTAGGCAGAGGAGTGGACTGAGGCGAGGAGTACGTGAAGCCAAAGCGCTGGAGGATCTGCTGCACCATGTGTGACTGAGTCAAGGTGATGGTGCGCCGTGCTCTGTCCCGGGTGATCCGCAAGCCAAGATAGCTTGTCAGCTCACCCAGGTCTGTGCACGTGTGTCTCCTCTGCAGCTCCGACTTCACGTAGGCGAGTCCTACAGTGTCAGCAGTGGCAAAGACCAAGTCGTCGACGTACACGAGGATGTAGAACGGCGGCAGTGAGGTGTCTGTGCGTAGAAACAGTGACGGGTCAGCAGTAGAGGGAGCGAACCCAAGAGCCGCAAGTGTCGTCCTCAGTGTGTCGTGCCACTCACGCGGAGCCTGGCGGAGACCGTAGACCGGCCGCTGAAGCCTCCACTGGGTACCAGGAGGAAACGACCCAGTGAAGCCAGGTGGGCGACGCAGCCAGATCTCCTCGTGCAGGCTGCCCTGCAAGAAAGCAGTGCTGAAGTCAAGTGAGTGAAGCTCGTAGTCGCGCTGAGCGGCTATGTGCAGCAGCACCCGAAGAGTGGTCATCTTCGGGGTGGGGGAGAAGGTCTGAAAGAAGTCAACTCCCTCTCGCTGACTGAAGCCTCGAGCCACGTAGCGCGCCTTGAAGACAGGAGGAGAACCCGGCGGCCGCTTCACCCTGAAAATCCACATGCCACTGACGATGTTCGCCCCAGGAGGGGGAACCTCGTCGACGTAGGTGCGTGTGGACTTCCAGGAAGCCATCTCAGCGTCCATGGCCGTCTGCCACTGAGAGGAGTAGGGACCCGCCATCGCCTCAGCGTAAGTGCGTGGGGTCGGGATGTCTGGTGCATCCGGGTCTCCCTCAGGGGCAACTAGCAAGGACACGAGACGGGGCAAAGCAGCAGCAAGACACTGGAACTCCTCCTGTCTGTCCTCAAGGACGTCCGTGCCAAGAGCACACTCACCCCCGACGGACGGAGGACAGACAGACTCAGACTCAGACTCAGCAACCAGGCTAGCAGCGTAGTCTAGACGACAGGCAGCAGCAAAGTCAACCAACTCAGCGACCAGAGCAGACGCAGTAGAGGACTCAAAGGTAGGGTCAGTGACAACAGTAGCGAGGAGACGCATGACAGTAGGGTGCTCAGCACGGTACCGGTCAGACTCAGGGTCCGGAACGCGAGGCAAAGAAGACGCGGGAGGAGACGGTAGAGGGACACGCTGAGGAGCAGTAGAGGGACGCAGAGTCATGTAGTGAGTGCCTGGGACAGGAGGAGGACGCTCACGACGGACACGACTACCAGTGCGAGCAGGACGAACAGGCGACGCAGGACGAGACTCAGGCTCACGACGCTCTGTAAGACCTCCTGTGGGACCAGTGTAAGGAGAGGGAGCAGGGAGAGGCGAGGTAGGCGGTAACTGTGACTGCGACTGGACAGGCAGAGGACACTCTACGGAGGGAGGAGGACAAGGAGGAGGAGCCTGCCCAAGAACCTGCTGAAGGAGCGGTACGAAGTACGGTCGCGGCCGCGCAGCGTCTCCAGAAGCAGAGGAGACTCCAGCGGCCGGGTCCACAGCACCAGCAGCAGCTCCACCGGTCGGGTCCTCAGCACCAGTAGTAGCTCCAACGCCCGGGTCCTCAGCAGCAGCAGCAGCGCCACCGCTCGGGTCCTCAGGTCCAGCAGCAGCTCCACCGTCCGAGTCCTCAGTACCAGCAGCAGCGCCACCGCCCGGGTCCTCAGCTCCAGCAGCAGCTCCAACGTCCGAGTCCTCAGCACCAGCAGCAGCTCCACCAGGCGGGTCCGCAGCACCAGCAGCAGCTCCAACGTCCGAGTCCTCAGCACCAGCAGCAGCTCCACCAGGCGGGTCCGCAGCACCAGCAGCAGCTCCAACGTCCGGGTCCTCAGCACCAGCAGCAGCTCCACCAGGCGGGTCCGCAGCACCAGGAGCACCACTCCGAAGACTGCAGCGCCGTGTGTACCACTCGTGGATCTGCTGAATGGGGGGGAGCTCCTGGGTAGGAGAGGAAGTACCGGGACGAGCTCCAGCAGCACCTCTCCGGAGGCGGCAGTACTCGAGGTACCTCTCCTGCAGCTGCTGGGAGGAGAGGGCTCCTCCAGGTGTAGCACGCTCAGGCTCAGCACCCCCAGACGCAGCACCCCCAGACCCAGCACCCCCAGGCTCAGCACCTCCAGGCTCCGCACCTCCAGGCTCCACACCTCCAGGCTCAGCACCCCCAGACTCAGCACTCCCAGGCTCAGCACCCCCAGACGCAGCACCCCCAGGCTCAGCACCCCGAGCAGGACGAGAGTCAACAGCTACCTCGACAGGCTCACCCGGGTCTACCTGGGACACACCTGAGGGAGCGGCACCCTGAGGGGGGAGGGGGTCTGGGACCTCAGCACCTGGAGCGAGGAAGAGAGGCGGGGGGGGGAGCGGGGCAGTGCGGTAGGGGAAGAGGCGGTAGTAGGGGACGGACTCGTCAAAAGTGACGTCCTGAGAGGCCAGGACACGCCGCGAGGTGGGGTGGTAGAACTGCCAACCAGGGGCGTCCGGGACAAAGCCAAGGAAGACGCAGGGGACAGTGCGATGTGAGAGCTTGTCCGCGGACGTGTCGCGGACAAAAGCTCGGGATCCCCAGACCCGAAAACGCGACGCATCGCCAGCCTCTCCCGTCCAACGCAGTGTCGGAGAAGTCTCGGGCAAGGAGACACGGGGCCAGAGGTTGAGCTGATGCGCAGCGTATCGGACTGCAAACGGCCACAGAAAATGGGGGGCAGCCGCATGGCTCAAGGAGGTACGAGCGACCTCCATGACCAGACCAATGCGGCGCTCAGCAACCCCATTCTGCTGTGGAGAGTCCGGAAGCGTGTACGACTGCTCAATGCCCTCCTGCTGACAGAAGGCCTCCAATAGGCCAGAGGAGAACTCCCCACCTCTGTCAGAGTGCAGACGCAGGACAGGGAAGTCGGAGCGGAAACGCTCACGGAGCTGGAGACGAGATCTGCGGATCCAAGGGATCAAGACATCAGGGACGTCACCCTTGGCGCGCAAGGGGAAGACCGTGGTGTAGCGCGAGAAGTCGTCAACAACAATCAGGAAGTACCTCTCCTGACCCTGACCACGGACGCGGGCTGGGCCCCACACGTCCATGTGGAGCGTCTGCAAGGGAGCAGTCGTCGGGGGAAAGGAGGAGGAGTGAGGAGCGGCGCGCTGCCGCCCCTCGACACAGGGAATACAGGGAGGAGCAGGCGAGTCGGGAAGGGGAGGGAGCACCCTGGGAAGACCAGCAACAAGGTCCCGCTTGTGCATGGCCCGAAGGCGCTGCACAGACGGGTGACCAAGGCGGTGGTGCCAAAGGACAGTCTCATGCGCCAGAGAGCGACACGAGCAGGGGGCGGACAGCTGACCTGACGCAGACGCAGACGCAGACGCAGACGCAGCTACCTGAGGGGACACAGTGGTCAGTGTGTAAAGGTCCGACCCCGGCTCCCGAGTGAAGGTAGCCAGGTGGCGACCCGTCCGAGCACACGTGCAGTGTGTCACGCGCTCGTAGGCAGGGGTGAACTGGTGAACACCCCCGTCCTGGAGCGCACTACCTGCCACCAAGTTCGTAGAGAACGAGGGGAGGTAGAGACCTGACAGCGTGCCGGACGGGACCGCCGGACAAGGAAGGACAGTGGAGGAGGTCGCAATGACCGGACCCCCAGAGGGGTCAGCAAGGGAGACAGCAACTGGCCGAGCGAGTGGCTCAAGGACAGTGCGGTCACGAAAGAAGGAGCGAGAAGCACCTGAGTCCAATGTGAAGGTGTGCAGTGCTGCAGTCGACTCAGTACCAGGGGGCACGGACGCACGAGCACCTAGAGCAGCGCCCTTACCAGGACCTGTGGGAGCGGACGCACGAGCACCTAGAGCGGCGGCCGGACTGGCCTGAATGCCCGGGTCGGGCGGAACACGCAAGTACTGAGCACCCTCTCCACTAGTAAACATCGCATACATGGCAGTGAGAATAGCATCAAAGTCTAAAGCCCAAATATCAACACCCCTCTTTTCCAGATCAGCCCAGCGCGGCAGCTCAGTGGCAGCAGGAAACTGAGTGCGCCACGCGTCGTTAAGGCGCGCGAAGCAGCGCTGCGTGGGGTGCGGCCTCCCACACTGCTGGCCGCTGCGGTCACCTGTGCGAATGACGTACGTGCAGGTAACGCTACGCTGCGCATACCACTCACGGGCGGCCTGAAGCGTCGGGGCGGGCTGCTGACTCGGGCCTCCGCCAGTGCCTCCACGACCACCACCCCCACCGCCGCCGCCCCGGCCACCTCCACCCCTGCCGCCGCCACGACCACCTCCGCCTCCGCTGCCGCCTCCACCACCACTCCCACCGCTGCTGTCTCCTCCCCCACTGCCGCCACTAGTCTCCCCAGCCGCGCCTCCACTCCCACCGCCTCCACCCCCACCTCCTCCGCCGCCACCCCCACCCCTGCCCCCTTTGTTCCTGCGGCGCCCACTCGAAGCAGACGCGGTCCCGACCTTCTCAGCACCAAGAAGGTCGACAGCAGCAGCAGAGGCGACAGAGGGGAGGAGGGGGGAAGGGGAACACCCCTCAAAGAACGGGGTGCGGGGGTCGCCACGAGAGGTGCCTACAGCGACGATACTCGCCTCAGCTGCAAGCAGTTCCTTCTCGAGGAGGGCAACAGTGAGCTCAGTGGGGGAGCGAGAGAGGAAGTGGTCCCTGACTGCGCGCAGAGAGTCAGGGAGGCGGGTGACGATGTGGTAGAGAGTGATCCAGAGCGGGGGGGGGTTGCTAGTGAGAAACTCGGCAGGCATAGCAGCGCGAAAGCGGGCCTCACTAGTCTTAAGGTGGGTGATGAGGTCTGCGACAGTGTGAAAGGAGGCTAGGTCGGGGAACAGGTAGGGAAGAGTGAGGCGGCCTAGCGTGGCAGAAGCAGGTGAGGAGTAGCGGGCAACTACAGCTGTGTAGAGGTCCTTAGCAGTCTTGCACTGGCCAAAGTGCTCGCGCTCGTCTAGCGGCAGGGAGTTGCGAATAGCAAAGCGAGCGTGTGCATCACGGGTCTGCCACTGGGAACGCAGAGTGCTGTCAGCAGACGAGTCAGGGGCAGTGGCATGGCCTAGGGCGTGGTCGTACAGTGAGATATCTTCCTTGGCAGTGAGCTGTAGGAACAGATGCAGGTCATCTAGCCAGGTTTCGAACTTCACCGGACGGCCCTCGGCATCGAAAGCTAGAACGGGAGGGCTAGCCATAGCGACAGTAGCAGTAGGAATCAGGCCGCTGGAACAGTGTGCGGAGAGTCAACGGGGCCGGCTGGGCCACTAGGTAAGGCGCGGGCGGGGTCGACTGTCCGTAGTGGCACACTAGCGGCAGTAGTAGGTAGCTGGGCAGCAGGAGCTGCAACGGTGCACGGTAGGTAGAAAATAATAGCAGTGAGAGCGTGGGCCTCGTGGGCGACGGCTGCAGAAGCGCACGAGTGGCAGCGGCGGTGCACGAGTAGCGGTGGCGCACGGGCAGCAGCAGCGTAGGGGCAGCAATGGCGCTCGGGAGGGAGCGGTACGGAAGCAGCAGCGGAAGAAGCGGCGTACAAGCGGCTGCGGGCAGCAGGGCGTGCGCAAGTGGGCGACGGCGGCTGCAGGCGGGCGGCCACTGAGACGGCGGGCTACGGGCCTGCGGGGCGTGTGTGCGCAGGCGACGGGCGGCTGTGGAGCGAGCGCGGGCAGGCGACGGGCCGCTGCGGGGCGTGCGCGAGAAGGCGACGAGCGGCTGGGGGGGTGCGCTAGCAGGCGACGGGCGGCTGCGGGGCGTGCGCGAGCGGGCGACGAGCAGCTGCGGGGCGTGCGCGAGCAGGCAACGGGCGGCTGCGGGGCGCGCGCGAGCAGGCGACGGGCGGCTGCGAAGCGTGCGCTAGCGGGCGACAGGCGGCTGCGAGCGAGCAACTCCCGCTGCGACGGCGGGCTGCGGGCCTGCGGGGCGTGCGCTAGCGGGCGACGGGCGGCTGCGGGCGTGCGCGAGGGAATGCGACCGCGCGCGAGCGGCTAAGGGGCGGCGCGACGGGGCCGTGAGGGGCCTCTAGGTCAAAAAACGACGGGGCCGCGGGGCCTCTAGGCGGGGCGCGATCGACGGGGCCAGCGGGGCCGAAAAAAAAAAAAAAAAACAAAAAAAAAGGTTCATAATGAAGCGCTCGAGGGCGCTACGTGGGAGGCGCTAAGAAGGCACTCCGGTAGTAGGTAGGTAGGTAGGTAGGTGGGCCCTTAGGACGGTCCTAGCGAAGGACCTGCTCTGAAACCATGTCGGAGTTAACAGACAGGAATGATTGAACTAACAGAGAAATCAGTACAAATAGCAAACCCTAGAATTGTGTACCCCATATAGGCTAACCCACTGTAGCCTAACAAACCCAACATATATAATGTTTGACACTACTATCCACTTCACATGAAATCTTCGCAGAGTCAAAAAGAAATCTGGAAAAGCAAATAGGCAACGAATGAAGCAGAGGGAAAGAAGAAAGGGGGGGGGAGGGGAGGAGAAAAGAATTATCAAATCGCGAAGAAAATGGAAAAGAAAGCAAGGCAGTGAGGAGAAAAGCATAACAACCAAACAGGATACAAGCTAATGGTGGTAAGGTAAAAAAGGTATGAACGTAGATATACATAAAAAAACAGAGCAAGTAACAAAACAGGAAACAACGACATACCTTAGTTGTGAATTTCATAGAGAGAGAACGAAAAGAGAGAGGGAGAGAGAGAGAGAGAGAGAGAGAGAGAGGGAGAGAGAGAGAGAGAGAGAGAGAGAGAGAGAGAGAGAGAGAGAGAGAGAGATAGAGAGAGAGGAATAGCCTCTCCTCTCAGACCTTAGCCTCTGCCCTTAGCCTCTAGGGCCTACTTAAGGGGTTCCTTACGCCGTTTTTCTCATTGTTCGTGTGTCGGCTGAAAATTTTTTCCGCTCGAGAGAGAGAGAGAGAGAGAGAGAGAGGAATAGCCTCTCCCCTCAGCCCTTAGCCTCTGCCCTTAGCCTCTAGGGCCTACTTAAGGGGTTCCTTAGGCCGTAATTCTCATTGTTCGTGTGGCGGCTGAAATTTTTTCGCTCGCGCCGGCCGCCTTCGGCCCCGCGTGAGGGGACGGCAAGAAATCACGACAGGACGGTTTATAGTCACACAGAGTACAGACATGGCATCATCTATCGCGGCCTAGCCGCGAGATTCACTAATGGAACAAACGGAGCCCGCGCCTACATGCGGTGAGCTCCAAGGGCGTGAAGAACGCCCGTCAGGGAGCGCCACAGCTCCCGGACCACAAGCGTGCTTGCGCCGATCGCCGCGGCTCCAGATCCTGCGC
This sequence comes from Closterium sp. Yama58-4, assembly GCA_947470075.1. NCBI lineage: Eukaryota > Viridiplantae > Streptophyta > Zygnematophyceae > Desmidiales > Closteriaceae > Closterium > Closterium sp. Yama58-4. Next base: position 176,948 of record CANIUD010000060.1, on the reverse strand, counting down.
GCAAATGCCGCTTCAAGCTCCGGACAGCCTCGTCCAGCTGTCCCGCAGCAGCAGCGCCACCCTCCGCGGGCGCAGCCAGCACGGGCGCCAGCAGCACTGCGAGCTGGTCCGCCGCATCCAGGCAAGTCTCGCGCGGACGGTCGCGAAATGACTCAGGAGAGACCACAGGGAGTGAGGAGTGGGCAAGGACCTGTATCAGCAGCAACGCGTGGAGACTCTCGGCGAGGCGGTGGAGCTGACCGAGAGTCGACTGGGGAACACGAGTCTGCGGAGGCTGAAGCGCCTCCGCTAGGAACTGAAACGGCTCATCAGCTGCATACTGAGCCGCTGCCGCGCCACCACCCGCGGCCACAAACTCCACCCCTGCCACGGGCGGAACCGACGGCAGATGCAGGCGAGAGCCGGGAGCTGGCGCTGCTACAGAGAGAGCGGGAGCGGAGGGGGCGAGAACGGGTGGAGGAGGTGCGGCAGCCGACGGAGGGACCGCAGGAGGCACAGCCGGACGAGGAGCCACAGGCACCGGCGCGTCCCGCTGGGAACTGCTCTGGCTCTGCGCTGCCCTCTCCTCGCGCACGGCTCGTGACACCTCCCGCTGGAGATCCGCCATTGTCACAGGCGGGCGGAACGCCCCGCGGGGACCCCTCCAGCCCCCATTTCCACCGTGGTGAGCGGGCCACTGGGCCTGCTGCTGGTAGCGCCGGGGAGAGTTGCGCCGGCGCCGCGATGACGCTCGTTCCTGCTGGGGCGCGGGAGAGTGGGGGCGGGAGAGTCGACGGTCGGGCGATCGGGGACGAGTCTGCTGCACCACAGGAGCCACCGGCAGGAGAGCAGGAGCAGGCTGATCCTCGCCCTGAGGCACGACCACCGGGGCCGGATCGACAGTGGTGGCGGACGCCGCCCTCGGGGAAGAAGCAGACGCTGGTGCAAGTGCGCCGGGGGGGCCGGGGACAGCAACGGCAGGTGCAACGGGAGCGCCGGGACAAGGACAGGAGGAACAGCGACCTCCCCGGCAGGAGCAGATGCCGCCGGCGGCACAACAGGAACAGGGAGAACAGGGGGAGCGGGGGCGACAGGCGGAGCGGGAGGAGCAACAATCGGCGCAGACGGCGAAACCCCTTTCGCGTCAAGAGGGCCCGCGGATTCGAGGGGAGGAGTCTTTTCAGCGGCTACTGGGCCGGGCGTCGGAGCAGACAGCGGCGGGGACCCCGTCGCCACGGTCCCCGCTCCTGAGGCAGACGACGGCTTTTCGAGCACAACCGACGCAGCGCCAGCGCGCATTGGCGAGTAATCGGTCACACCAGCAATCACCATCGCGAGGCCGGGCAGCGCGAGGCGGAGGGCGAGAAGCAGTTAGCGGACGAGGAGGAGGGCCAGAGAATGGATATCAGACGGAGGCTAGAAGGGCTTTAAACAGGCTACGTAATGAAGAAGAAGAAAATGACCCCTTATAGGGAGGAGCCGATTCCCTTGAGTGAAGAAGAAGGGACGGAAGCAGAGGAAGGAGTAGAGGAGAACGGGAGAAGGACGGGAGCGAGACCAAGGCGGTCCCTTGGCGAGCAATGGGTCACTGCGGCTGGACCGTCCGATGGCGATCGTACGGGCGAAATTCCAACCGTACCTTCACAAGGGAGGACGGGCCGCACCAGGAGAAATCAGGCCGCGACGGACGCGGCAGCGGCGCGAGAAAATCCCAATCTCCCTCGCTATTTTACGCCAGAGGAGCTGGCGATGCGGGCAGACTGGTTCGCGGACGTCGCGAACTGGGATATCCCAGCCCTCTGCGACAGTCGACAGCCATCCCTGGCTCGGCGGTTACCGCCCAATTTGTGCCAGCTGTTTTCGCTGGCGTTGCTAAACCCGTTACTCCACCTGTCTCGAAACCCGGAATCAGAGGCAGGTTGGCGCCTTCTCCTTTTTCTGCCACGTCTGACGCTTCGCCAAAACTCGCCACAAGCAGGTCTGTCCCCCACGACTTTTCCTTCGCGTTACAAGGGCCGGAGCTGTCGCCACTACTGCCGCTAGTGAAACTGACCTACGGTAACCCGTCCAAATTACATGTTGATGCAAATTTTGCATCGGACCCGTTGATCAGTGAACGGGGCGTGCGTCAAGGGGACCCACTTGGCCCTCTACTGTTTGCCGCGGGAATGCACACGGCACTCCGTGACACTGCTGCAGCATACCCCCAGGTGCTCTGTCTGGCATACGCCGACGATGTCACATTCCTGGGGGAGGCGACGGCCACTGTAGCAGCATTCAATCATTTCACCAAGAGGCTGGCACACCTAGGGCTAAGACACAATGTGCAGAAATGTGCAGCCTGGAGCAGGGAAGCAGCAGTGAAGGTTCGGTTGCCGCACGGAGTACCATTTTCCCAGGAAGGCGTTCGCTTGCTCGGAAGTTTCGTGGGGCCTGACAGTGGGGCGTCACAGTTCCTGTCGGGTCAGCTGCGGGAAATGGCCAAACCTCTGCCACTGCTTGAGAAAGCCGACCCACAAGTAGCCTCGTTATTGCTCACCCGCTGCATTTCGAGGCGGGTGGCATACCTCACCAGAACAACACCGCTTCACCTTCTGCCTCGCGACACCTGGAGCCAGTGGGGGACAGACCTGCTTGCGGCACTACTCACAGCATGCCACATCCGCGTCCCCACCTGCCGAACCGAACAAGCACGTGTCTGGGCGCAGGCCTCTCTGCCGCCGTCTTTGGGGGGGATAGGCATCACCGACCCCCTAATTGAGGGAGTTTACGGGTACGCCGCGAGCTTCACGCAAGCGGCGCTTTTCGTGGCATCACTAGACGGCGCCCCTGAGGGCGCGCTGACGCAGGCGCGGGACGTCGCCACGCCCCTCCACACATGGCTGTCGGAGTGTGAAGCGGCATTACCTGACGATGCGCGAGAAATCCTGGAGAAAGAGCGGCTGGAGCGATCAGACACCAGGCTCCAGCACGCACTGGCGCTGAGGGTGCATGGGAGCAGATGTGCAGGTGCAGGAGACTCGGGAGATGGCGCTGAACCCCTTGTGCGGACACACGCAGCGGATGTACTCACTGACTGGGTACGGGACCGGGGATTGGCTGACCGCTATCGCGATTGCAGCCAACAGGAGGATAGGGCCCAGTCACTTTTCCAATGCCGTACGTTTCCGGCTGGCCCTCCCCTTCTCTACGCCGAAGAACTGCGACTGTACGGACCACATTGCCATCACGGACCCCCGCCTTCCAAACCACCTACTCCGCTGCGGCACGGGCAAGCATCGCATCAACACCCACAACGAGCTGCGCGATGCTTGCATTAGCATGGCCCAGGACGCGGGTTTCATCGTTCACAGCGAGTCCTCAGCGCACTGCCCCATTGAAGAACAGACGGCTGATCTTACAATGACAGACAGGAGCAGTGGGGCCGTCTATGTATGCAACGTCACCATCACTGACCCCATTAGCACTAGGGACCCTGAGGCGCAGAAGGGCAGGGGCTGGGTGGCACGGGAGAAAGCGGACAAGAAAATCCAGCACTACGCCTCCCTGCCAGAGACGGTGACCTTCTTCCCTCTGGCTGTGGACACCTACGGCTGCCCCTGTGCGGAGGTGCCAGTCTTCCTGAAGCTCTTGGCGGACACTGCAGCTCGGCGCCACTTCAACGCCGACTCCAAATCGTTCTATGCTGCAAAGTTCCTGCACCAGTTCAGGCAAAGTTCCTGCACCAGTTCCCCATAGGGGACCGCCCAACTCGGCGCCACTTCAACGGCGCCCCTAGAACGATTTGACTGCAAAGTTCCTGCACCAGTTCCCCATAGGGGACCGCCCAACCGAGGAGGGCACGTCTCGGCTGGGCAGGACAGATCTAGGGAGTGAGGTGCCCTGCTGGAGGATGGGCAGGCCAGCAATGAAGTGGCAATAGGGACAGGCGTGGTGACTACGCAACTAAGCATGGCTAGCCGGCCCGACATAGGCTCTGGTTGTAATTGTGTTCATTCTAAACTTGCATGCCTAGGCCAACTGCTTGCTAGGATTGTCATTGCCTTGCCTGTACCCTGTACATCCATCAATGCAGGGCTGCTTGAGAGAGAGAGAGAGAGAGAGAGAGAGAGAGAGAGAGAGAGAGAGAGAGAGAGAGAGAGAAAGAGAGAGAGAGAGAGAGAGAGAGAGAGAGAGAGAGAGAGAGAGAGAGAGAGAGAGAGAGAGAGAGAGAGAGAGAGAGAGAGAGAGGAATAGCCTCTCCCCTCAGCCCTTAGCCTCTGCCCTTAGCCTCTAGGCCCTACTTAAGGCCTCTCTTAGTGCCGTTTCTCTTTGTTCGTTTGGCAGCTGAGAATTTTTCGCTAGAGAGAGAGAGAGAGAGAGAGAGAGGAATAGCCTCTCCCCTCAGCCCTTAGCCTCTGCCCTTAGCCTCTAGGCCCTACTTAAGGCCTCTCTTAGTGCCGTTTCTCTTTGTTCGTTTGGCAGCTGAGAATTTTTCGCTCGCGCCGGCCGCCTTCGGCGACCGACGCTCGACGGCGCGGCCTTTGGCCGCGCACGAGGGGACGACAAGCAAACACACACGGTACCGTTCATAGTAAGAAGCATTACACCCATGGCAACACCTACCGCGGCCTAGCCGCGCGAAACACTACATGGAGCAACAGGAGCCCGCGCCTACATGCGGTGAGCTCCAAGGGCATGAAGAATGCCCGTCAGGGAGCGCCAAAGCTCCCGGACCACAAGCGTGCTTGCGCCGATCGCCGCGGCTCCAGATTCTTTGCGCAAATGCCGCTTCAAGCTCCGGACAGCCTCGTCCAGCTGTCCCGCAGCAGCAGCGCCACCCTCCGCGGGCGCAGCCAGCACGGGCGCCAGCAGCACGGCGAGCTGGTCCGCCGCATCCAAGCAGGTCTCGCGCGGACGGTCGCGGAACGTCTCAGGAGGGACCACAGGGAGTGACGTGTGAGCAAGAACCTGAATCAGCAGCAGTGCGTGAAGACTCTCCGCCAGGCGGTGGAGCTGGCCGAGAGTCGCCTGGGGAACACGAGTCTGCGGAGGCTGAAGCGCCTCCGCCAGGAACTGGAGCGGCTCATCAGCTGCATACTGAGCCGCTGCCGCGCCACCACCCGCGGCCACAAACTCCACCCCCGCAACAGGCGGAACCGGCGGCAGATGCAGGCGTGAGCCGGGATTCGGCGCCGCAACGGAGGGAGAAGGAGCGGACGGGGCAGGTACGAGAGGAGGAGGCGCAACAGCCGGCGGAGGAACCACAGGAGGGACAGGCGAACGGGGAGCCACGTGCTCCGGCGCAGCCCGCAGCGAACTGCTCTGGCTCTGCGCCGCCCTCTCCTCGCGCACGGCGCGCGACACCTCCCGCGACACCTCTCGCTGGAGGTCCGCCAGCGTCACGGGCGGACGATACCTCCCGCCTCCACCGCGCCCCTGGGGACCCCGCCAGCCCCCATTGCCACCTAGGTGAGCGGGCCACTGGGCCTGCTGCTGGTAGCGCCGGGGGGAGTTACGCCGGCGCCGCGACGTCTCGCGCTCCTGCTGGGGCGCTGGAGAATGGGGCCGGGACAAGCGGCGGTCAGGCGACTGGGGACGAGATGGCTGAACAACAGGAGCCGCCGGCGGGAGAACAGGAGCAGGCTGATCCACGCCTGGAGGAGCAACCACCGAGGCCGGGCCGCCAGTGGTGGCGGACGCCGCCCTCGGGGAAGAAGCAGACGCCGGCGTAGGCATGCCGGGGACAGCAACGGCAGGTGCAACGGGAGCGCCGGGCACAGGGACAGGAGGGACAGCGACCTCTCCGGCAGGAGCAGATGCCGCCGGCGGCACAGCAGGAACAGGGAGAACAGGGGGAGCAGGCGCGACAGGCGGAGCGGGAGGAGCAACAATCGGCGCAGACAGCTCAGCCCCGTTCGCGACAAGAGGGCTTGCGGATTCGAGGAGAGGAGTCTTTTCAGCAGCTACTGGGCCGGGCGTCGGAGCAGACAGCGGCGGGGAGCCCGTCGCCACGGTCCCCGCTCCTGAGGCAGACGACGACCTTTCGAGCACAACCGACGCAGCGCCAGCGCGCATTGGCGAGTAATCGGTCACACCAGCAATCACCATCGCGAGACCGGAGAGCGCGGAGCGTAGGGCGAGAAGCAGTTAGCGGACGAGGAGGTGGGCCAGAGAATGGCTATCAGACGGAAGCCAGAAGGGCTTTAAACAGGCTACGTAATGAAGAAGAAGAAAATGACCCCTCTTATAGGGAGGAGCCAATGCCCTTGAGTGAGGAAGAAGGGACGGAAGCAGAGGAAGGAGTAGAGGAGAACGGGAGAAGGACGGGAGCGAGACCAAGGCGGTCCCTTGGCGAGCAAAGGGCCACTACGGCCGGACCGTCCGATGGCGATCGTACGGGCGAAATTCCAACCGTACCTTCACAAGGGAGGACGGGCCGCACCAGGAGAAATCGGGCTGCGACGGACGCGGCAGCGGCGCGTGAAAATCCCAACCTCCCTCGCTATTTTACGCCAGAGGAGCTGGCGATGCGGGCAGACTGGTTCGCGGACATCGCGAACTGGGATATCCCAGCCCTCTGCGACAGTCGACAACCACCCCTGGCTCGGCGGTTACCGCCCAATTTGTGCCAGCTGTTTTCGCTGGCGCTGCTGACCCCGTTACTCCACCTGTCTCGAAACCCGGAATCAGAGGCAGGTTGGCGCCTTCTCCTTTTTCTGCCACGACTGACGCTTCGCCAAACCTCGCCACTGAGACCAAACTGGCCCCAGATCAAGGCCCGGCTCCGAGCCTTCCAGCGTGGCGAATGGGACCAACTGTACAGGGACGCGATTGAAGCAGTCAACTCTCCAACGCCTCCACGTCATCAGCCCGATGCAACCGGGGTTATCAGCCGGGCCGAGGGCCTGGCGAAACGGGGTAGCCTGCGACGCGCTGTGCTGGCGTTGGAGTCAACGCCAGTCTGCAAACCAACTCCAGAAATTCTGGAGGAGCTCCGACACAAACACCCGCCAGCCGAGTCAGGACAGATAACGTGGCCACCCACACCCGAGTCAAAATTGTCCATCACCCACGGGGACTTCGCCAAACTGTTGGGGAGGTGCGAGAATGGGGTCGGTGCCAGACCTTCGGGAACGACATTCGAGCACATGCGCGACGCGGCAATCACGAACGGACGAGTTAGCACCCATCTACACGCCTTGGTAAACACCATTTTGGGGGGCAACCTTCCAGCACCGGTGGCGGACCTATTGACAGCTTCGCGGCTCATAGCCCTGGCCAAACCTGGTGGGGGGGCTCGACCTATCGCCATCGGCGAGTGTATCACGCGGCTGACAGCCAAAGCCGCCCTTGCAGCCATGGGAGATGCCGCGCGTGCCTTTTTCCTGCCTCTACAGTATGGCTTGGCGGTGCCTGGAGGAGCCGAGGCAGTTATCCACGTGGCGCGGGCGTATCTGGACAAGCTACCCAACAGCCTCGTGCTGCAAACTGACATCTCAAATGCATTCAACAGCATTTCATGACAAGCTATCGCGACAGCGTTACAAGAGCCTGGGTTGTCGCCACTACTGCCGCTGGTGAAACTGACCTACGGTAACCCGTCCAAATTACATGTCGATGCGAATTTTGCTTCGGACCCGTTGACCAGCGAACGGGGCGTGCGTCAAGGGGACCCACTTGGCCCTCTACTGTTTGCCGCGGGAATGCACACGGCACTCCGTGACACTGCTGCAGCATACCCCCAGGTGCTGTGTCTGGCATACGCCGACGATGTCACATTCCTGGGGGAGGCGACGGCCACAGTAGCAGCGTTCAATCATTTCACAGAGCGGCTGGCAAACCTGGGGCTAAGACACAATGCGCAGAAATGTGCAGCCTGGAGCAGGGAAGCAGCAGTGAAGGATCGGTTGCCACACGGAGTACCGTTTTCCCCGGAAGGCATTCGCTTGCTCGGAAGCTTCGTGGGGCCTGACAGTGGGGCATCGCAGTTCCTCTCGGCTCAGCTCCAGGAGATGGCCAAACCTCTGCCACTGCTTGAGAAAGCCGACCCACAAGTAGCCTCTTTTTTGCTCACCCGCTGCATTTCGAGGCGGGTGGCGTATCTCACCAGAACAACACCGCTTTCCCTTCTGCCTCGCGACACCTGGAGCCAGTGGGGGACAGACCTGCTAGCGGCACTGCTCACAGCCTGCCACATTCGCGTCCCCACCTGCCGTACTGAGCAAGCACGTGTCTGGGCGCAGGCCTCTCTGCCGCCGTCTTTGGGGGGGATAGGTATCACCGACCCGCTAGTCGAGGGAGTTTACGGGTACGCCGCGAGCTTCACGCAGGCGGCGCTTTTCATAGCATCACTAGACGGCGCCCCTGAGGGCGCGCTGGCGCAGGCGCGGGACCACATGCAGCTGCCCGCGGACGCCGCCACGCCCCTTCACACGTGGCTGTCGGAGTGTGAAGCGGCATTACCTGACGATGCGCGAGAAATCCTGGAGCGAGAGCGGCTGGAGCGAACTGACACGAGGCTCCAGCACGCATTGGCACTAAGGGTGCATGGGAGCAGATACGCGGTGCAAGTGCAGGCGACGCGGGAGATGGCGGTGAACCCCTTGTGCGGACATACACAGCGGATGTACTCACTGACTGGGTACGGGACCGGGGATTGGCTGACCGCTATCCCGATTGCGGCCAACAGGAGGATAGGGCCCACTCACTTTTCCAATGCCGTACGTTTCCGGCTGGCCCTCCCCTTCTCTACGCCGAAGAACTGCGACTGTACGGACCACACCGCCATCACGGACCCCCGCCTCCCTAACCACCTACTCCGCTGCGGCACGGGCAAGCATCGCATCAACACCCACAACGAGCTGCGCGATGCCTGCATCAGCATGGCCCAGGACGCGGGTTTCATCGTTCACAGCGAGTCCTCAGCGCACTGCCCCGTTGAGGAACAGACAGCCGACTTTACAATGACAGACAGGAGCAGTGGGGCCGTCTATGTATGCGACGTCACCATCACTGACCCTATTAGCACTAGGGACCCTGAGGCGCAGAAGGGCAGGGGCTGGGCGGCACGGGAGCAAGCGGACAAGAAAATCCAGCACTACGCCTCCCTGCCAGAGACGGTGACCTTCTTCCCTTTAGCTGTGGACACCTACGGCTGCCCCTGTGCGGAGGTGCCAGTCTTCCTGAAGCTCTTGGCGGACACTGCAGCTCGGCGCCACTTCAACGCCGACTCCAAATCGTTCTATGCTGCAAAGTTCCTGCACCAGTTCAGGCAACGATGGTTAGTGGCCCTGCAAAGGGCCCAATCAGTGGGCCTCCTGCTCAAGCTTGGGGAGGCGGCGGCGGTTGAGAACCCGCCCGTGGGAGGAATTGGGGACGAGTTGCACCTTGGGGACTGCTTTGCAGTCATTGAGCCCCTTGTGGAATTGTAGATCTGTGATGTTTGCACCCTGCATGGTTGTTACCTAGGCCGCTATGACTTGCATGCTTGTACTTGACTGCTATATCAATACACGGACCATTAGAGAGAGAGAGAGAGAGAGAGAGAGAGAGAGAGAGAGAGAGAGAGAGAGAGAGAGAGAGAGAGAGAGAGAGAGAGAGAGAGAGAATGAACGAGAGAAAGAGAACGAGAGAGAGAAAACAAACCCTAGAGTAGTTTCCGTTTTGTCGCAGACAAACTGTACCCTAATGCTAGTTGATTGTGTTGTTTATATTATCTCAAAATTCTTTGAAATATTCATCAATTTAAGTATCTAAAACAGAAATCAATAACGACGTTCACGAGGGTAAAACGAATAAGCAAATATAGAATAGGAGGAGGAAGTAAAGGTGAAACAAAACAATGAAAGAACGAAATAAGAAGGTAGGCTCGGGGGTCGACGAAGGACTCACCAGGAGCGACTCCGCGTGTCTGATCGTTCCACAAGACACAAACGCATTACATTGGCGCCGATGATGCTTCTGCAATCACAATAAAAAATACAGAAAACAATTCTAGTTAGTTCAGATTTTACAATAGGTACTTCATACGGCGAGCAAAGAAAACGGTATTGGCATTTAAGTCCAGTCGTTAATTGAACTGAAGAACAAAGGAGAGCGAAGCACGTACGCAAAGACACAGAGAACTAAAAAACGGACTTAGAAAGAGAAGATGCCTCAGAAATAAGGATGCGTTAAGAACACGAAAATTCGGAATGGAGCAGAAACGTAGAAGCAAGGCATACTACTACTAAGAGGCTGAAAATAAGGAAGAAGAAAAGAAGGGACTAAACGGAAAGTAGAAATGGGACGGAATCTATTATTTGAACGGCTAACATTGTTCTTATATGGAAAGGTAGTTCACCAAGGTGCATCTAGGCTAAGGTAGTTGGCTAAGGTAGTTGGATAAGGTGACATACCTGTGTGTGTGTAAGAATCAGGAAGAAACTAGATTCATTGGCGAAGAGGAAAGAAGAGAGACGAAAGAGAAGAATAAAGGGAAGACTAGTGGTCTCACCTGAGAAGCTGAGATGAGGACGTAGGAGGTACGGGAAGAATAGGGACTTCAGGAAGGACGTGAGAACGAGAAAAAGAGATTTTACGAAACCCTAGGTAGTTCTGGTTCGCGTCAAAAACATATTACTTATAAGTTTCCGCGATTTTACTAGTCTTGATGTTTGGCCCAGTGGGTTCAGTCTGACTGTCTGATCGTAAAGTCAGGGGCTCGATTCCTGGATGGATGGTAAAACGAGTCAGGGAGTGACGAAAATTTTTTGTTACACGCACTGGTAACAAGAGGAAACATAACAAGTAATAAACTCTAAAACCAAAAACTTATTAACACTTTGAAGCACAGCCCCCATGAATTTCGGTGTGTGATCAAAAGTGCCAATTTCGATTCTCTATGCCAGCTATTTTAACCAACCCCAACAAAACAACTATAAAGTCCCACATAGCTCAGCATTTTATATAGAGATAAAAATCAAACAAAATATACTTCTGCGAAACAGCTTCGCAACCCTAAGACGATTTCGTCGCCTCTTGTTTTTTTTTATGGAAAAGAATGAAATTTGCTTTTATGGTAACCAAATCGAAGCCCTCTGTAAGGAGAACATGACAGTGAAACGTTCACGTGTGTTCATGCACGAAATGCAGGTGAAAACAGCAGCGACTCGAGTTCCCACTGCACAAAACCTGTTTCTAAGCAACGCATCTGCCAACGCTGATTGGGAAGCTGCCGCGCGGCCCAATCAGGAGCCAATTCGATGCCAGACAGGAGCATCACAATCGATCCCTCTAGAAGGGGGTCGAATATGCCATGCCAGCTATGCATGTGACGGGCCGCGAACCCTCCTCTGCGGGTTCAGGCAGGGGGGTTCCTGTCTTTCATTGACGAGGACCCGAGCCGCTAGCCTGAAGGGGTCCCCTCATAACTTCATTCTTCTTCCCATTCTTGCACTTTCACCAAGACGTTTCTCATGTTTCGCCCGCCAGGCTGCGAAAGCCATGGCGGAATTTACTGGCACACACTTTTTAATCAAGAAAAAGCCTAAGCCCGCCTGGCGAGTAGACGCTGATAGCTGGTATAGCCGTGTCCCACCAGAGCCTTCTGAGCCACCACAGCCTCCTGAGCCACCACAGCCTCCCGCGCCTCCTGCGCCGCCATCTCCTCCAGCGCCTCCTGCGCCGCCATCTCCACCAGCTGTCAAACATTATATGTGTTGTGCTTGTTTAGGCTGCAGTGGGTTAGCCTATAGGGGGTACACAATTCTAGGGTTAGGTACTTGTACTCATTTCACTGCTAGTTCACTCATTCCTCGTTCAGTTATTCTGACATGGTTTCAGAGCAGGTCCTTCGCTAGGACCTAAGTTTTTTTTTCCGGGCCCACCTCTACTACCTACTTCCTACCTACTGTCGGAGTGCTGCGTTAGCGCCTCCCCCTCAGCGCCCTCGTGTGCCCTCATGTACGGCCCCTTAAGGCCCCGTCGACCCCGCACGCTGCCCCTTAGTGGCCCCGTCGCACCCGCGCGCGCCCCGATTCCGGCCCGCTTGGCCCCGTCGACCCCGCGCGCACCCCGTTTAGCGGCCCCGCGGCCCCGTCGACCCACCCTAGAGGCCCCGCGGCCCCGCGCGCACCCCGTTTAGCGGCCCCGCGGCCCCGTCGACCCACCCTAGAGGCCCCGCGGCCCCGCGCGCACCCCGTTTAGCGGCCCCGCGGCCCCGTCGCCCCACACCTAGAGGCCCCGCGGCCCCGCGCGCACCCCGTTTAGCGGCCCCGCGGCCCCGTCGACCCTCAGCTAGAGGCCCCGCGGCCCCGCGCGCACCCCGTTTAGCGGCCCCGTGGCCCCGTCGCCCGCCACCTCACGGCCCCGCGACCCTCCTGCGCCCCGCTTAGCGGCCCCTCGGCCCCGTCGAGCCCCGCTTAACAGCTCCGCGCAACCGAACCGAGCCGCGCCGCCCTACCTGAACCGAGCCGCGCCGTCAGACCGAGCCGCGCCGCCCGTACCAGCAGCCCCGTCGATACTGCTGCTCCTCCTATTTCTTCTACGGCTACTACTACTGTTCCTACTGCAACTACTGCTGCCACTATGGCCAGTCCTCCCGTACTTGCTTTCGACGCTGAGGGCCGCCCAGTGAAATTTGACACCTGGCTAGATGACCTGCACCTCTTCCTACAGCTCACTGCCAAGGAGGATATTTCGCTGTACGATCATGCCCTCGGTCACGCTACTGCCCCTCCTACCACTGCAGACAGCACTCAGCGCTCACAGTGGCAGACTCGTGACGCCCACGCTCGCTTCGCTATTCGCAACTCCCTGCCACTAGATGAGCGCGAGCACTTTGGCCAGCACAAGACTGCTAAGGACCTGTACACTGCTGTCGTTGCTCGTTACTCCTCACCTGCCTCTGCCGCACTAGGCCGCCTCACCCTCCCATACCTGTTCCCCGACCTGGCCTCCTTCAGCACAGTCGCTGACCTCATCACCCACCTCAGGACCAGTGAGGCCCGCTTTCGCGCTGCTATGCCTGACGAGTTCCTTGCCACCAACCCCCCCCCGCTCTGGATCACACTCTACCACATCGTCACCCGCCTCCCTGACTCTCTGCGCGCAGTCAGGGATCACTTCCTCGCTCGCTCTCCCACTGAGCTCACCATTGCCCTCCTCGAGAAGGAATTGCTTGCAGCTGAGGCGAGCATCGTCGCTGTAGGCACCTCTCGTGGCGACCCCCGCACCCCGTTCTTTGAGGGGTGTTCCCCTTCCCCTCTCCTCCCCTCTGTCACCTCTGCTGCTGCTGTCGACCTCCTTGGTGCTGAGTGTCGAAACAACAGACTGGAATGATGAACTAGAAAGGATTGTGAGTACAAATATGAAACCCTAATGTTGTGACCCCCCTACAGGCTAACCCACTACAGCCTACACAAATATAACATATACAATCTTTGACACACCCCCATAGGCAAAGTGGGGGAGACCTAGGGGTCACAAGACCAGTCAAGGCAAAGCAAGGCAACAACAAGCTCAGGGTGGATCTCAAGGATTCCACACAAATTCCAAGCACAAGCTAGTGGTCACAAGACCAGTTCACATGCAGGTTTATAACAGAGCAAGAGATACAGTGATCACAACCTAGCAAGAGTAAACATGCAGGTAGATATATATATAGTGATCACAGTACAAGCAAGGTCAAGAGGTAAGTAAGTGAGGTCCAGTAGGCACAAGGCCTAGCAGAGTACAGAAGCGCTGATGGTCACAAGGCGGAAGCGCCTTGGTGAACACATCAGCAAGGTTGGCCTCAGTGGCCACGTAACGCAGACAAAGCTGACCGCGCTGCTGCAGCTCTCGAGCAAGGAAGTACCGCAGGGCGATGTGCTTCGTTCTGTGCTCCAGTCTGTGCTCCTCACACAAGGCAATGGCAGCCTTGTTGTCGACGTAAAGCACTGGAGGAGAACGAGGCCGCTCACCCAAGTCGGTCAGCAGGTAGGTCAGCCAGCGTAGCTCCTGGGCAGCCATGGCTGTGGCGTAGATCTCAGCCTCACAACTGGAGCTGAGAACAGAAGAAGAGCGTGTAGAACGCCAAGAAACTGAGCCAGAGCCAAGGCTGAAGGTGTAACCCTGAGACGACCGCTGAGTAGCCTGGTCGTCCGCCCAAGACGCGTCTGAGTGTCCAGTAAGTACAACTCGGTCTCGCCCTCCAAGCACTAGCCCCATGCCCGACGTACTGCACAAGTAGCGCAACACCCTCTTAGCGGCATCCATGTGCTCCTTCCTGTGACGGCCAGGAGCGACATAGCGTGCAAGGATGCTAAGAGGGTATGCAAGGTCAGGTCGAGTGCAGGTCATCAGGTACATGAGGCAGCCCACAAGCTCTGGATACGGGCCACTCGGCTCTACGGACTCATCCGAAGGCAAAGCTGAGAGCGAGTGACCGGTAGGCAGAGGAGTGGACTGAGGCGAGGAGTACGTGAAGCGGAAGCGCTGGAGGATCTGCTGCACCATGTGTGACTGAGTCAAGGTGATGGTGCGCCGTGCTCTGTCCCGGGTGATCCGCAAGCCAAGATAGCTTGTCAGTTCACCCAGGTCTGTGCACGTGTGTCTCCTCTGCAGCTCCGACTTCACGTGGGCGAGTGCCGCGGTGTCAGCAGTGGCAAAGACCAAGTCGTCGACGTACACGAGGATGTAGAACGGCGGCAGTGAGGTGTCTGTGCGTAGAAACAGTGACGGGTCAGCAGTAGAGGGAGCGAACCCAAGAGCCGCAAGTGTCGTCCTCAGTGTGTCGTGCCACTCACGCGGTGCCTGGCGGAGACCGTAGACCGGCCGCTGAAGCCTCCACTGGGTACCAGGAGGAACCGACCCAGTGAAGCCAGGAGGGCGGCGCAGCCAGATCTCCTCGTGCAGGCTGCCCTGCAAGAAAGCAGTGCTGAAGTCAAGTGAGTGAAGCTCGTAGTCGCGCTGAGCGGCTATGTGCAGCAGCACCCGAAGAGTGGTCATCTTCGGGGTGGGGGAGAAGGTCTGAAAGAAGTCAACTCCCTCTCGCTGACTGAAGCCTCGAGCCACGTAGCGCGCCTTGAAGACAGGAGGAGAACCCGGCGGCCTCTTCACCCTGAAAATCCACATGCCACTGACGATGTTCGCCCCAGGTGGGGGAACCTCGTCGACGTAGGTGCGTGTGGACTTCCAGGAAGCCATCTCTGCGTCCATGGCTGTCTGCCACTGAGAGGAGTAGGGACCCGCCATCGCCTCAGCGTAAGTGCGCGGGGTCGGGATGTCTGGTGCATCCGGGTCTCCCTCAGGGGCAACTAGCATGGACACGAGGTGGGGCAAAGCAGCAGCAAAGCACTGGAACTCCTCCTGTCTGTCCTCAAGGACGTCCGTGCCAAGAGCACACTCACCCCCGACGGACGGAGGACAGACAGACTCAGACTCAGCAACAAGGCTAGTGGCGTAGTCTAGACGACAGTGGGCAGCAAAGTCTATCAGCTCAGCGACTAGAGCAGACGCAGCAGAGGACTCAAAGGTAGGGTCAGTGACAACAGTAGCGAGGAGACGGGTGACAGTGGGACTGGCAGCACGACGGGAGTCAGACTCCGGGTCAGGAAGAGTAGGCAGAGAGGAAGCAGGAGGAGACGGTAGCGGGACACGCTGAGGAGTAGTGGAGGGACGCAGAGTCATGTAGTGAGTGCCAGGGACAGGAGGAGGACGCTCACGTGGGACACGACGACCAGTGCGAGCAGTACGAACAGGCGACGCAGGACGAGACTCAGGCTCACGACGCTCTGTAAGACCTCCTGTGGGACCAGCGTAAGGAGAGGGAGCAGGGAGAGGCGAGGCAGGCGGGAACTGTGACTGCGGCTGGACAGGCGGAGGACACTCTAAGGAGGGAGGAGGACAAGGAGGAGGAGTCTGCCCAAGAACCTGCTGAAGGAGCGGTACGAAGTACGGTCGCGGCCGCTCAGCGTCTCCAGAACCAGCAGAGACACCAGTGGCAGGGTCCTCAGTACCAGCAGCAGCTCCAACGTCCGGGTCCTCAGCACCAGCAGCAGCTCCACCGGCCGGGACCTCAGCACCAGCAGCAGCTCCACCGCCCGGGTCCGCAGCTCCAGCAGCAGCTCCAACGCCCGGGTCCTCAGCACCAGTAGCAGCTCCACCGTCCGGGTCCTCAGCACCAGCAGCAGCTCCACCACTCGAGTCCTCAGCACCAGCAGCAGCGCCACCGCTCGGGTCCTCAGCACCAGTAGCAGCTCCAACGCCCGGGTCCCCAGCACCAGCAGCAGCTCCAACGCCCGGGTCCTCAGTACCAGCAGCAGTGCTACCCCCAGGGTCCGCAGCACCCGGAGCACCACTCCGAAGACTGCAGCGTCGCGTGTACCACTCTCGGATCTGCTGAATGGGGGGGAGCTCCTGGGTAGGAGGGGAAGTACCGGGACGAGCTCCAGCAGCACCTCTCCGGAGGCGGCAGTACTCGAGGTACCTCTCCTGCAGCTGCTGGGAGGAGAGGGCTCCTCCAGGTGTAGCACGCTCAGTCTCAGTACCCCCAGACTCAGCACCCCCAGACTCCGCACCCCCAGGCTCAGCACCTCCAGGCTCCACACCTCCAGGGTCCGCACCTCCAGGCTCAACACCCCCAGGCTCCGCACCTCCAGGCTCAACACCCCCAGGCTCAGCACCCCCAGACTCAGCACCCCCAGGCTCAGCACCCCTAGACGCAGGACGAGAGTCAACAGCTACCTCGACAGGCTCACCCGGGTCTACCTGGGACACACCTGAGGGAGCGGCACCCTGAGGGGGGAGGGGGTCTGGTACCTCTGCACCTGGAGCGAGGAAGAGAGGCGGGGGGGGGAGCGGGGCAGTGCGGTAGGGGAAGAGGTGGTAGTAGGGGACGGACTCGTCAAAAGTGACGTCCTGAGAGGCCAGGACACGCCGCGAGGTGGGGTGGTAGAACTGCCAACCAGGGGCGTCCGGGACAAAGCCAAGGAAGACGCAGGGGACAGCGCGACGGGAGAGCTTGTCCGCGGACGTGTCGCGGACAAAAGCTCGAGATCCCCAGACCCGAAAACGCGACGCATCGCCGGCCTCTCCCGTCCAACGCAGTGTCGGAGAAGTCTCGGGCAAGGAGACACGGGGCCAGAGGTTGAGCTGATGCGCAGCGTATCGGACTGCAAACGGCCACAGAAAGTGGGGGGCAGCCGCATGAACCAAGGAGGTACGAGCGACCTCCATGACCAAGCCAATGCGGCGCTCAGCAACCCCATTCTGCTGTGGAGAGAACGACTGCTCAATGCCCTCCTGCTGACAGAAGGCCTCCAAGAGGCCAGAGGAAAACTCTCCACCTCTGTCAGAGTGCAGACGCAGGACAGGGAAGTCGGAGTGGAAACGCTCACTGAGCTGGAGACGAGATCTGCGGATCCAAGGGATCAAGACATCAGGGACGTCACCCTTGGTGCGCAAGGGGAAGACCGTGGTGTAGCGCGAGAAGTCGTCAACAACAATCAGGAAGTACCTCTCCTGACCCTGACCACGGACGCGGGCTGGGCCCCACACGTCCATGTGGAGCGTCTGCAAAGGAGCAGTCGTCGGGGGAAAGGAGGAGGAGTGAGGAGCGGCGCGCTGCCGCCCCTCGACACAGGGAAGACAGGGAGGAGCAGGCGAGTCGGGAAGGGGAGGGAGCACCCTGGGAAGACCAGCAACAAGGTCCCGTTTGTGCATGGCCCGAAGGCGCTGCACAGACGGGTGACCAAGGCGGTGGTGCCAAAGGACAGTCTCATGCGCCAGAGAGCGACACGAGCAGGGGGCGGACAGCTGACCTGACGCAGACGCAGACGTAGACGCAGACGCAGCTACCTGAGGGGACTCAGTGGTCAGTGTGTACAGGTCCGACCCCGGCTCTCGAGTGAAAGTAGCCAGGTGGCGACCCGTCCGAGCACACGTGCAGTGTGTCACGCGTTCGTAGGCAGGGGTGAACTGGTGAACACCCGAGTCCTGGAGCGCACAACCCGCCACCAAGTTCGTAGAGAACGAGGGGAGGTAGAGACCTGACAGCGTGCCGGACGGGACCGCAGGACAAGGAAGGACAGTGGAGGAGGTCGCAATGACCGGACCCCCAGAGGGGTCAGCAAGGGAGACAGCAACTGGCCGAGCGAGTGGCTCAAGGACAGTACGGTCACGAAAGAAAGAGCGAGAAGCACCTGAGTCCAGGGTGAAGGTGTGCAGTGCTGCAGTCGACTACGTACCAGGGGGCACAGACGCACTAGCACCTAGGGCAGCAGCCTCACCAGGACCTGTGGGAGCGGACGCACTAGCACCTAGAGCGGCGGCCGGACTGGCCTGAATGCCCGGGTCGGGCGGAACACGCAAGTACTGAGCACCCTCTCCACTAATAGACATCGCATACATGGCAGTGAGAATAGCATCAAAGTCTAGAGCCCAAATATCAACACCCCTCTTTTCCAGGTCAGCCCAGCGCGGCAGCTCAGTGGCAGCAGGAAACTGGGTGCGCCACGCGTCGTTAAGGCGCGCGAAGCAGCGCTGCGTGGGGTGCGGCCTCCCACACTGCTGGCCGCTGCGGTCACCTGTGCGAATGACGTACGTGCAGGTAAAGCCACGCTGCGCATACCACTCACGGGCGGCCTGAAGCGTCGGGGCGGGCTGCTGACTCTGCCCTCCGCCAGTGCCTCCACGACCACCACCCCCACCGCCTCCGCCCCGGCCACCTCCACCCCTGCCGCCACCACGACCACCTCCGCCCCCGCTGCCGCCTCCGCCCCTGCCACCACTCCCGCCGCTGCTGTCTCCTCCCCCACTGCCGCCACTGGCCTCCTCAGCCGCGCCTCCACTCCCACCGCCTCCACCCCCACCTCCTCCGCCGCCACCCCCACCCCTGCCTCCCTTGTTCCTGCGGCGCATGCTCGAAGCAGACGCGGTCCCGACCTTCTCAGCACCAAGGAGGTCGACAGCAGCAGCAGAGGCGACAGAGGGGAGGAGGGGGGAAGGGGAACACCCCTCAAAGAACGGGGTGCGGGGGTCGCCACGAGAGGTGCCTACAGCGACGATACTCGCCTCAGCTGCAAGCAGTTCCTTCTCGAGGAGGGCAACAGTGAGCTCAGTGGGGGAGCGAGAGAGGAAATGGTCCCTGACTGCGCGTAGAGAGTCAGGGAGGCGAGTGACGATGTGGTAGAGAGTGATCCAGAGCGGGGGGGGGTTGCTAGTGAGAAACTCGGCAGGCATAGCAGCGCGAAAGCGGGCCTCACTAGTCTTAAGGTGGGTGATGAGGTCTGCGACAGTGTGAAAGGAGGCTAGGTCGGGGAACAGGTAGGGGAGAGTGAGGCGGCCTAGCGTGGCAGAAGCGGGTGAGGAGTAGCGGGCAACTACAGCTGTGTAGAGGTCCTTAGCAGTCTTGCACTGGCCGAAGTGCTCGCGCTCGTCTAGCGGCAGGGAGTTGCGAATAGCAAAGCGAGTGTGCGCATCACGGGTCTGCCACTGGGAACGCAGAGTGCTGTCAGCAGACGAGTCAGGGGCAGTGACATGGCCTAGGGCGTGGTCGTACAGTGAGGTATCTTCCTTGGCAGTGAGCTGTAGGAACAGGTGCAGGTCATCTAGCCAGGTTTCGAACTTCACTGGACGGCCCTCGGCATCGAAAGCTAGAACGGGAGGACTAGCCATAGTGACAGGATCAGTAGCAGTAGTAACAGTAGTAGTAGGAATCAGGCCGCTGGAAAGGTGTGCGGAGGGTCAACGGGGCCGGCGGGGCCGCTAGGTAAGGCGCGGGCGGGGTCGACTGTCCGTAGTGGCACACGAGCGGCAGTAGTAGGTAGCGTGGCAGCAGGAGCTGCAACGGCGCACTGGTGGCAGCTGCAGTGGCAGCAGTGTGCGCGGTAGGTAGAAAATAAAAACTGTGAGAGCGAGTGCCTCGCGGGCGGCGGCTGCAGAAGCGCACAGGCGGCAGCGGCGCACGGGCAGCGGCGGCGCACTAGAGGCAGCGGTGCGCAAGCAGCAGCGGAAGCAGCGGCGTACGAGCGGCTGCAGGCAGCAGGGCGTGCGCGAGCAGGCGACGGGCGGCTGCGGGGCGTGCGCGAGCAGGCGACGGGCGGCTGCGGGGCGTGCGTGAGTAGGCGACGGGTCCTCGGGGCCGCGAAGTGGGGCGCGAGCGGTGCGCGGGCAGTGCGCGGGCGGTGCGCAGGCGGTGCGCAGGTTGCACGGGCTTAGCGCGGGCTGCGTAAGCGGTGCACGGGGCGGCAGCGGGCCTGAAGGGGCGATCGCGGGACCGACTAGGTCGCTAAGGGGCGAACGGCGGGTCGATCGCGAGGCCGATGGGGCCGTACGAGGCGGTGCGCGGGGCCGTAAGGGGCGGTGCGCGGGGCCGTAAGGGGCGAGCGCGGGGCCGTAGCGAGGCCTTAAGGGGCGGCGCGGCGGGGCCGTAAGGGGCAAACGCGGGGCCGACGGGGCTTAAGGGGCGGCGCGACGGGGCCTTAGGGGGCGGGTCGCGGGTCGCTAGTGCTTAGGGGCCGAAAAAAAAGTCGAGGCGCCCTAGGTAGGTAGGTAGGTAGGGAGTTAGGTAGCGGTGGGCCCTTAAAAAAAACGGTCCTAGCGAAGGACCTGCTCTGAAACCATGTCGAAATAACAGACTGGAATGATGAACTAGCAAAGATTGTGAGTACAAATATGAAACCCTAATGTTGTGACCCCCCTACAGGCTAACCCACTACAGCCTACACAAATATAACATATACAATGTTTGACACTGAGAAGGTCGGGGCTGCGTCTGCTCCGAGCGGGCGCCGCAGGGGCAAAGGGGGCAAGGGTGGAGGTGGCGGCGGGGGAGGCGGGAGTGGTGGCGGTGGGGGTGGCGGTGGGACTGGAGAGGCTAGTGGCGGCAGTGGGGGTGGTGACAGCAGCGGCGGGAGCGGTGGCAGGGGCGGAGGCGGCAGCGGAGGCGGAGGTGGTCGTGGCGGCGGCAGGGGTGGAGGTGGCCGGGGCGGTGGCGGCGGCGGTGGTGGTCGTGGAGGCGCTGGCGGTGGACAGAGTCAGCAGCCCGCCCCGTCGCTTCAGGCCGCCCGTGAGTGGTATGCGCAGCGTGGCTTTACCTGCACGTACGTCATTCGCACTGGTGACCGCACTGGCCAGCAGTGTGGGAGGCCGCATCCCACACAGCGCTGTTTCGCGCGCCTTACTGACGCGTGGCGTGCCCAGTTTCCTGATGCCACTGACCTGCCCCACTGGGCTGATCTGGAGAAGAAGGGAGTTGATATCTGGGCTTTAGACTTTGATGCTATTCTCACTGCCATGTATGCAATGTTTACTAGTGGAGAGGGTGCTCAGTACTTGCGTGTTCCGCCCGACCCGGGCATTCTGACCAGTCCGGCTGCCGCTCTAGGTGCTAGTGAGTCTGCTGCCCCAGGTCCTGGTGAGGCTGCTGCTCTAGGTGCTAGTGAGTTTGTGCCCTCTGGTACTGAGTCGACTGCAGCACTGCACACCTTCACACTGGACTCAGGTGCTTCTCGCTGTTTCTTTCGTGACCGCACTGTCCTTGAGCCGCTTGCTCGGCCAGTTGCTGTCTCCCTCGCTGACCCCTCTGGGGGTCCGGTCTCCTCCACTGTCCTTCCTTGTCTTGCGGTCCCGTCAGGCACACTGTCAGGCCTCTACCTCCCCTCGTTCTCTACGAACTTGGTGGCCGGTAGTGCGCTCCAGGACGGGGGTGTTCACCAGTTCACCCCTGCTTACGAGCGCGTGACCCACTGCACGTGTGCTCGGACGGGCCGTCACCTGGCTACCTTCACTCGGCAGCCGGGGTCGGACCTGTACACACTGACCACTGAGTCCCCTCAGGTAGCTGCGTCCGCGTCTGCGTCTGCGTCAGGTCAGCTGTCCGCCCCCTGCTCGTGTCGCTCTCTGGCGCATGAGACTGTCCTCTGGCACCACCGCCTTGGTCACCCGTCTGTGCAGCGCCTTCGGGCCATGCACAAACGGGACCTTGTTGCTGGTCTTCCCAGGGTTCTCCCTCCCCTCCCACCCTCGCCTGCTCCTCCCTGTCTTCCCTGTGTCGAGGGGCGGCAGCGAGCCGCTCCTCACTCCTCCTCCTTCCCCCCGACGACTGCTCCTTTGCAGACGCTCCACATGGACGTGTGGGGCCCAGCCCGCGTCCATGGTCAGGGTCAGGAGAGGTACTTCCTGATTGTTGTTGACGACTTCTCGCGCTACACCACGGTCTTGATCCCTTGGATCCGCAGATCTCATCTCCAGCTCAGTGAGCGTTTCCGCTCCGACTTCCCTGTCCTGCGTCTGCACTCTGACAGAGGTGGGGAGTTTTCCTCTGGCCTCTTGGAGGCCTTCTGTCAGCAGGAGGGCATTGAGCAGTTGTTCACGCTTCCGGCCTCTCCACAGCAGAATGGGGTTGCTGAGCGCCGCATTGGCTTGGTCATGGAGGTCGCTCGTACCTCCTTGGTTCATGCGGCTGCCCCCCACTTTCTGTGGCCGTTTGCAGTCCGATACGCTGCGCATCAGCTCAACCTCTGGCCCCGTGTCTCCTTACCGGAGACTTCTCCAACACTGCGTTGGACGGGAGAGGCTGGCGATGCGTCGCGTTTTCGGGTCTGGGGATCTCGAGCTTTTGTTCGCGATACGTCCGCGGACAAGCTCTCTCGTCGAGCTGTCCCCTGTGTCTTCCTTGGCTTCGTCCCGGACGCGCCTGGTTGGCAGTTCTACCACGCCACCTCGCGTCGTGTCCTGGCCTCTCAGGACGTCACTTTTGACGAGTCCGTCCCCTACTACCGCCTCTTCCCCTACCGCACTGCCCCGCTCCCCCCCCCGCCTCTCTTCCTCGCTCCAGGTGCTGAGGTACCAGACCCCCTCCCCCCTCAGGGTGCCGCTCCCTCAGGTGTGTCCCAGGTAGACCCGGTTGAGCCTGTCGAGGTAGCTGTTGACTCTCGTCCTGCTAGGGGTGCTGAGCCTGACCGTGAGGAGTCTGAGGGTACTGAGCCTGGGGGTGCGGAGCCTGGGGGTGCGGAGCCTGGAGGTGCGGAGCCTGGGGGTGCTGAGCCTGGGGGTGCTGAGTCTGGGGGTGCTGAGCCTGGAGGTACTGAGCCTGGGGGTGCTGAGCCTGGGGGTGCTGAGTCTGGGGGTGCTGAGCCTGAGCCCTCTCCTCCCGGCAGCTGCAGGAGAGGTACCTACAGTACTGCCGCCTCCGGAGAGGTGCTACTGGAGCTCGCACCAGTACTTCCCCTCCTGCCCAGGAGCTCCCCCCCATTCAGCAGATCCGAGAGTGGTACACGCGGCGCTGCAGTCTTCGGAGTGGTGCTCCTGGTGCTGCGGACCCTGGGGGTGGAGTTGCTGCTGGTGCTGAGGACCCGGGCGTTGGAGCTGCTGCTGGTGCTGCGGACCCGAGCGGTGGCGCGGCTGCTGGTGCTGAGGACCCGGGCGTTGGCGCTACTGCTGGAGCTGAGGACCCGGACGGTGGAGCTGCTGCTGGTGCTGAGGACCCGAGCGGTGGCGCTGCTGCTGGTGCTGAGGACCCGGGCGTTGGAGCTACTGCTGGAGCTGAGCACCCGGACGGTGGAGCTGCTGCTGGTGCTGAGGACCCGAGCGGTGGAGCTGCTGCTGGTGCTGAGGACCCGGACGTTGGAGCTGCTGTTGGTGCTGAGGACCCTGTCGCTGGTGTCCCTGCTGGTTCTGGAGACGCTACGCGACCGCGACCGTACTTCGTACCACTTCTTCAGCAGGTTCTTGGTCAGGCTCCTCCTCCTTGTCCTCCTTCCTCCGTAGAGTGTCCTCCGCCTGTCCAGTCACAGTCACAGTTCCCGCCTGCCTCGCCTCTCCCTGGTCCCTCTCCTTACACTGGTCCCACGGGAGGTCTTACAGAGCGTCGTGAGCCTGAGTCTCGTCCTGCGTCGCCTGTTCGTACTGCTCGCACTGGTCGTCGTGTCCCACGTGAGCGTCCTCCTCCTGTCCCTGGCACTCACTACATGACTCTGCGTCCCTCCACTGCTCCTCAGCGTGTTCCGCTGCCGTCTCCTCCTGCGTCCTCTCTGCCTACTCTTCCTGATCCGGAGTCTGACTCCCGTCGTGCTGCCAGTCCCACTGTCACCCGTCTCCTCGCTACTGTTGTCACTGACCCTACCTTTGAGTCTTCTGCTGCGTCTGCTCTGGTCGCTGAGTTGATAGACTTTGCTGCCCGGTGTCGTCTAGACTACGCCACTAGCCTTGTTGCTGAGTCTGAGTCTGAGTCTGTCTGTCCTCCGTCCGTCGGGGGTGAGTGTGCTCTTGGCACGGACGTCCTTGAGGACAGACAGGAGGAGTTCCAGTGCTTTGCTGCTGCTTTACCCCACCTCGTGTCCATGCTAGTTGCCCCTGAGGGAGACCCGGATGCACCAGACATCCCGACCCCGCGCACTTACGCTGAGGCGATGGCGGGTCCCTACTCCTCTCAGTGGCAGACAGCCATGGACGCTGAGATGGCTTCCTGGAAGTCCACACGCACCTACTTCGACGATGTTCCCCCACCTGGGGCGAACATCGTCAGTGGCATGTGGATTTTCAGGGTGAAGCGGCCACCGGGATCTCCTCTGGTCTTCAAGGCGCGCTACGTGGCTCGAGGCTTCAGTCAGCGAGAGGGAGTTGACTTCTTCCAGACCTTCTCCCCCACCCCGAAGATGACCACTCTTCGGGTGCTGCTGCACATAGCCGCTCAGCGCGACTACGAGCTTCACTCGCTTGACTTCAGCACTGCTTTCTTGCAGGGCAGCCTGCACGAGGAGATCTGGCTGCGCCGCCCTCCTGGCTTCACTGGGTCGGTTCCTCCTGGTACCCAGTGGAGGCTTCAGCGGCCGGTCTACGGTCTCCGCCAGGCACCACGTGAGTGGCACGACACACTGAGGACGACACTTGCGGCTCTTGGGTTCGCTCCCTCTACTGCTGACCCGTCACTGTTTCTACGCACAGACACCTCACTGCCGCCGTTCTACATCCTCGTGTACGTTGACGACTTGGTCTTTGCCACTGCTGACACCGCGGCACTCGCCCACGTGAAGTCGGAGCTGCAGAGGAGACACACGTGCACAGACCTGGGTGAACTGACAAGCTATCTTGGCTTGCGGATCACCCGGGACAGAGCACGGCGCACCATCACCTTGACTCAGTCACACATGGTGCAGCAGATCCTTCAGCGCTTCCGCTTCACGTACTCCTCGCCCCAGTCCACTCCTCTGCCTACCGATCACTCGCTCTCAGCTCTGCCTTCGGATGAGTCCGTAGAGCCGAGTGGCCCGTATCCAAAGCTTGTGGGCTGCCTCATGTACCTGATGACCTGCACTCGACCTGACCTTGCATACCCTCTTAGCATCCTTGCGCGCTATGTCGCTCCTGGCCGTCACAGGAAGGAGCACATGGATGCCGCTAAGAGGGTGTTGCGCTACTTGTGCAGTACGTCGGGCATGGGGCTAGTGCTTGGAGGGCGAGACCGAGTTGTACTTACTGGACACTCAGACGCGTCTTGGGCGGACGACCAGGCTACTCAGCGGTCGTCTCAGGGTTACACCTTCAGCCTTGGCTCCGGCTCAGTTTCTTGGCGTTCTACACGCTCTTCTTCTGTTCTCAGCTCCAGTTGTGAGGCTGAGATCTACGCCACAGCCATGGCTGCCCAGGAGCTACGCTGGCTGACCTACCTGCTGACCGACTTGGGAGAGCGGCCTCGTTCTCCTCCAGTGCTGTACGTCGACAACAAGGCTGCCATTGCCTTGTGTGAGGAGCACAGACTGGAGCACAGAACGAAGCACATCGCCCTGCGGTACTTCCTTGCTCGAGAGCTGCAGCAGCGTGGTCAGCTTCGTCTGCGTTACGTGGCCACTGAGGCCAACCTTGCGGATGTGTTCACCAAGGCGCTTCAGCCTTGTGACCATCAGCGTTTCTGCACTCTTCTAGGCCTTGTGCCTGCTGGACCCCACTTGCTTACTTCTTGACTCTGCTTGTACTGTGATCTTTATATATATGCCTGCATGTTTACACTTGCTAGGTTGTTATCACTGTTTCTCTTGTTATATTATCAACCTGCATGTGAACTGGTCTTGTGACCACTTGCTTGTGCTCGGAATTTGTGTGGTATCCTTGAGATCCACCCTGAGCTTGTTTTGCTTTGCTTTGACTGGTCTTGTGACCCCTTGCTCTCCCCCACTTTGCCTATGGGGGTGTGTCAAACATTATATGTGTTGTGCTTGTTTAGGCTGCAGTGGGTTAGCCTATAGGGGGTACACAATTCTAGGGTTAGGTACTTGTACTCATTTCACTGCTAGTTCACTCATTCCTCGTTCAGTTATTCTGACACCAGCGCCTCCTGATCCTCCCAATCCGCCCGTGTATGCGGGCCCATCGCATCCCCCGATGCTCACGCTCCTGCACCCGTCGACGTTCGACGAGTATCTGTCGGAACCTGACAACAACAAGCCCCCCGACGTCTACGTTCGCGCTCCGCCCCCGGCACCACGATAGGGCCAGCCACAAGACTACGCGTGGGACGAATCTGCTGTGGGCGCTGATGACGACGAGGTCGACACCGAGGCTGGCACCGCGGCTGGCACTGCGGCTGACACCGACACTGGCGCTGAGGGCGGCACCGCGGCAGATGTGTTTCCCGAGGGTGCCCTGGGCAGCGACGACGATGACGGTGTAGAGTACTGGTCGCGCGACGGGCTTCCCGAGCAGCTTCCTATTCCGACGTTTCCGCCTGTTAATCGCAAGCGACCCCACCCCTCTTCTGAGAACCGTGATGCCCGCCCCCCCTCTTTAAGGCACAAGCCCTCGCAGCATAAGCATAACTCTTATACCGCGCAGGAGAAGCTGCAGTGGATTGGGCGCATGGATGTGGCGGTGTCACTGCGCGCGCTGTCTCGCGAGTCGGGAATCCACCGCAAATGTCTCGCGGAGTGGAAGAGAGCGGCCGCCGCCGCCATGCTCAAGGAAGCGCACTCAGCACGGAAGCGGATGCACTGGCACGGGAGGGCATCGTGGTACAGGCCGATGGAGCTGAAGGTCTACGCAAGGCTTCTCGACTGGCGCCGCAAAGGTACTGCCGTCTCCGTCGGTCGCCTACAGGAGTGGTCAAGGGAGTTCATGAAGCTCCTATTCCCCGACTTGAAGTGGAAGGGGAGCCAACGGTGGTCGGAGCAGTTTCGAAAACGGTGGAATCTGAGCGTGAGCATGAAGACGAAGATTCGCCAGAAAACCGCCGAACGTAAGATGGCCTAAAATATTAATTGTACAGTGTGCTTGTTCTGCTGTTCCACGGTTTCTGGTTGTGACTCACCTTTGCATCTTAACACTGTTCGTGTGTGCGCAGATGTCGTGGAGCTGTGTCGAAAAATTGGACGCTGACGGTGTCACGCGCTGGCTCGACGAGTGCATCAAGCCCTTCATCCGGCCCCGGTTCGGCAGGCAGGCGAGGAGCGCCATGGTGGTTCTGGATTCTTACCGCGAGCATCTCACGGTTGCCGTGAAGGAGAAGTTCGCCGACCTGGACATCGTGCCAGCAGTGATCCCGTCGGGCTATACGGCGGAGGTACAGCTGCTCGACGTCTCGATCAACAAATCCTTCAAAGCTTTCATCCGCCAGCAGTACCAGAGCTAGTTTGAAGAGGAGGGCCAGGAGCGGCTGACGCCTGCAAGTAAGACTGCCACCGTTGATTGTTTGACTACGGCTTGAGTTTCCCCTCGTTGTTGTTCTAACTCCCTTGCTCTGACTTGTGGTGCAAGGAACATCAAGAAGCCCCCCCCTGCGGTGGTGCTCAGGTTGATCTCACGAGCCTGGAAAGCCGTGCCAGCGGAGCTTATCAAGAAGGCGTTCCCCACCTGTGGCATCAGCAACGCCCTTGACGGTAGTGAGGACAACCTTGGTATGGCGCACAGGCGGAGCCAGCTGTCCACGAGGTCGACGTCGATGACGAGATCATCGCCAACGGATTCCTTGGCAACAACTGCGAGGAACCTGAGTCAGCCGACGAGTAGATTCTAGCTAGGAATGTACCAGTAAAACTTCATAATGTCTAATGAGATTAATGGTTTAGATTTCATGTCAGGAAAAAATGTTTAGATTAATAAATAGTGAAATGAATACCCCTTGGGGGGGGATGCGCTTATAAAAAGTACAGGGTTTTTAGGGGGTGCGCTTATAATTGAGGACCGGCCATAAGCGCATGGCTCCAGATAGAAGCGTCGGCGCCTTTAATCAGGCGGCGCTACTATCAGGGGCGATACGGTACTGTCAGAATCTAACGAGCACAAATGAGCTTCACTGTAGGCTGTAGTGGGGTAGCCCATAAGGGGTACAACCCAAATTAGGGTTAGTACTTGCACCCACATTTCTGTTCAATGCATGATTCTCGCTCATTATTCTGACACAAGTACCTAACCCGAAAAGGGTTGTACTTTATATAAGCTACCCCACTACAGCCTACAAACATATAAATTAGTCTTAACACACCCCCTTAGGAAAAGTGGGGGATAGCAAGAACAAGCAAAGCTCAAGATGGAGGACAAAGTCACCACACAGTCCGAGCACAAGCAAATGGTCACAAGACCAGTTCACATGCAGAGTTATAACAAACACATGTAGTGCCGTGATCATAACCTAACAAGAGTAAGCATGCCAGCATATATATAATGATAATTGTACAAGGCAAAGTCAAGCAGTAAGCAAGTGAGGCAGAGTAGGCACAAGGCCTAGAACAGTGCAGAAACACTGATGATCACCAAACGCAAGTGCATTGGTGAAAATATCAGCAGTGCTGGCCCGTGTGGCCATGTAAGCAAGGCGAAGCTGACCACGCTGCTGCAACTCTCGAGCGAGGAAGTAACGCAGAGCGATGTGCTTCATTCTGTGCTCCAGTCTGTGCTCCTTACAGAATGTAATCATGGCCTTGTAGGCGACGTACAGAACCGGAGGAGAACGAGGCCGCTCTCTTGAATCGGTAAGTAGGTAGGTCAGCCAGCGTAACTCCCGTGTAAACATGGCCCCCGCGTAGACCTCAGCCTCACAACTGGAGCTTAGAACATAAGACGATCGGGTAGAACTCCAGGAAACTGAATTGGAGCCAAGGCTGAAGGTGTAACCCTTTGAGTCGCCTGATCATCCGCTCAAGAAGCGTCTTAGTGTCCAGTGAGTACAACTGAACCCCGTCCTCCAAGCACGAGCCCCATGCCCGATGTACTGCACAAGTAACGCCGTACCCTCCTAGCAGCCCGCCAGTGCTCTGGTCGGTGTCTCCCAGGTGCAACGTAGCATGCCAGGATGATGAGTGGGTACGCGAGGTCAGGTCGAGTGCAAGTCATCAGGTACATGAGGCAGCCCACAAGCTCTGGATACTGACCACTCGGCTCTACGGACTCGTCAATAGGTGGAGCTGAGAGCGTGTGACTAGTAGGCAGAGGAGTGGACAGTGGCAAGGAGAACAGGAAGAGGAAGCGCTGAAGGATCTGGTGCACCATGTGTGACTAGGTAAGAGTGATGGTGCGCCGTGCTCTATCCCGGGTCATCTGCAAGCCAAGGTAGCTACATAGCTCACCCAGGTCAGTGCAAGTGTGTCTCTTCTGCAGCTCCGCCTTCACAAGGGCGAGTGCCTCAATGTCAGCAGTAGCAAAAACGAAGTCGTCAACGTACACAAAAAGTTGTGCTGAAGTCAAGCGAGTGGAGCTCGTAGTCACGCTGTGCTGCAACGTGCAGTAATACCCACCCGAAGAGTGGTCATCTTCGGGGTGGGGGAGAAGGTCTGGAAGAAGTCGACCCCCTGTCGCTGACTGAAGCCTCGTGCAACGTAACGCGCCTTGAAGACAGGCAGAGAACCCGGCGGCCGTTTCACCCTGAAAATCCACATGCCATCGACTATGTTCGCCCCAGGTGGGGGAACTGCGTCAACGTAAGTGCCTGTGGACTTCTAGGATGCCATCTCTGCGTCCATGGCTGTCTGCCACTGAGAGGAGTAAGGACCCATGATCGCCTCTGAGTAAGAGGGGCAAGCAGCATGGCAGCGAGATGAGGTACAGCAGCCGCAAGACACTCGAGCTCAAACTGCCTGTCCTCAAGGACGTCCGTGCCAAGGGCACACTCACCCCCGACGGACGGAGGACAGTCAGACTCAGACTCAGTGACAAGACTCGCGACGTATTGAGACGACACGCAGCAGAACAGTCAATAAGCTCAGTGACTAAGGCAGACGCAGCAGCAGACTCAAAAGTAGGGTCAGTAAAAAGTGTGGCGAGAACACGCGTGACAATGGGACTTGCAGCACGGGCATGGTCAAACTCAGGGCCAGGAACGTTAGGAAGGGAGGACGCAGGAGGAGACGGCAGAGGGACACGCTGTGGAAAAGAGGAAGGACAAAGTTCTATAGTGTGAGTGCCAGGTACAGGAGGAGGACGCGGAGGAGGAACACGTCGACCAGTGCGAATAGTGCGCACAGGCGAGGCAGGACAAGACGCAGGCTCACGACGCTCTATAAGAGAGTCTGTCTGCTCGGTGTAAGGAGAAGGAGCACGCAGTGGGGAGTCTGGCTGTAATTGTGGCTGCGACTGGTCAGGCGGTGACACAATAAGGGAGGAGTAAGTCCAGTAGAAGACGAGAGACTAAGAACCTGGCGAAGTGTCGAGCCAGGTGGTGGCAGAGACAACGGGTGGCGGTGGAACAAAATCGGTCGCCACTGTGCAGTACCTTCTGCACCAGCACCTCAAGTGCCTCTAGCACCAGTACCTACAGCTCCAACGTCTCCAGGGTCAGTACCTACAGCTCCAGTAGCTCCAGGACCTTCAGCTCGAGTGCCTCCAACACCAGTACCTCCAGCTCCAGCGCCTCCAGCACTAGCACCTCCAGCACCAGTACCCCCAGCACCAGTACCTCCAGTACCAGCGCCACCAGCACCAGCGCCTCCAGTACCAGCGCCTCCAGTAGCTCCAGAACCTCCAGCTCCAGCGCCTCCAGCACCAGCACCTCCAGCACCAGTACCTCTAGCACCAGTACCTCTAGCACCAATGCCTCTAGCACCAGCGCCTCCAGCACAGCACTTCCAGCACCAGTACCCCTTGCACCAGCACCTCCAACATGAGTACCACCAGCTCCAGCGCCTTTAGCACCAACGCCTCCAGCACC
This sequence comes from Closterium sp. Yama58-4, assembly GCA_947470075.1. Classification (NCBI taxonomy): domain Eukaryota; kingdom Viridiplantae; phylum Streptophyta; class Zygnematophyceae; order Desmidiales; family Closteriaceae; genus Closterium; species Closterium sp. Yama58-4. The sequence continues at coordinate 145,891 of CANIUD010000060.1, read as the reverse complement.
AGCGCCTCTAGCACCAGCTCCTCCAGCACCAGCACCTCCAGTACCAGTACGCGAGCGGCACTACCAAAAGTACCACTCACGAAGCTGTTGTGGCGAGAGAGGCTCCTGCCGACGAGACTGCCACTGCTGTTCGTCCTCAGAGCCACGAGCAGTGGTACGAACGACCCCACCGGCATTAGAATGCTCAGCACCCCCAGGCCCAGCACCCCCAGACTCAGCACCCCCAGAACAAGCAGCGCCAGAGGCGTCGCCTGCAGCGTCCACATCCCTAGAGTCACCACCCACAGCAGCACCAGGGTGACTCGACAGGCTCCAAAGGCGGTGAAGACGATCGAGGCGGGAAACTCGGAGGGGTGTCCAAGCGAGGTGAATGGTGAGTAGTCGCTGTGTCGTCAGCAGCAACGTTGCCCCCCTCAGCTGGGCCAGAGGTGTCAGAGGTGACCTCCAAAGGCTCAACCAAGGGGCTTGGGTCCACCTGAGACACACCTGAGGGAGCAGGACCTTGAGGGTGAGGGGGTCTACAGGGGGAGGACCTGGAGCGAGGAAGAGTGGCGGGGGGGGGGGAGCATGGAATTGCGGTCAGGAAAGAGATGGTAGAAGGAAACCGACTCGTCAAAGGTAACGTACTGAGAGGACGGGACGCGGCGCAAGGCTGGGTGATAAAACTGCCAGCCAGGCGCGTCAGTGGGAAAGCCAAGGAAGACGCAACGAATGGTGCGAGAAGTGAGCTTGTCCGCGGTAGTATCACGGACAAGGGCCATCGAATGCCAGACCCGAAACGCCGACGCATTGCCAACCTCCCCCGTCCAGGCGAGGACTCTGGCAAGGAGAGACACGGGGCAAGAGGTTGAGCTGATGCGCGGCGTATCGGACCGCAAACGGCCACAGAAAATGGGGGGCAGCCGCATGGATCATGGAGGTGCGAGCAACCTCCATGATCAAGCCAATGCGGCGCTCAGCAACATCATTTTGCTGCGAAGAGGCCGGAAGCATGAACGATTGGACGATGACCTCCCCACAACGAAAAGCCCTCAGAAGGTGGGAGGAGAACTCACCGCCTCTGTCAAAGTGCAAACGGAAGGTCCTGCCGGAACCGCTTGTAGAGCTGGCGTCGGACAGTGCGGATCCAGGGGATTAAGACACTATGGACATCCGCCATGCTCTGCAAGGGGAAGACCATAGTATAGCGCGCGTAGTCGTCGACAACTTGCAGAAAGTAGCGCTCGCGGTCCGGTCCACTGACACGGGCTGGGCCCCACACGTCCATGTGGAGAGTCTGCAGAGGAGCCTTTATTTCAGGAAACGAGGAGGAGTGAGGAGCGGCGCACTGCCGCCCCTCGACGCAGGGAAGGCATGGCGGTGCAGGCGAGCGCGGAAGCGGGGTCAGGGACCTGGGGAGGCGAGAGACAAGGAGACGTGAGTGCATGCTACGCAGATGCGGCAGGGAGGGGTGGTACCAGAGAAGAGTCTGGTGCGTGAGAAGTCGACACGAGCAAGACGCAGCTACCTGACCGGACGCAGACACCTGACCAGATGTAGCGACCTGTGTAGGTGCAGTAGTCAGTGTGTACAGGCCAGACCCAGGCTTCCGTGTGAACGTGGCAAGGTGGCGGCCCGTCCGAGCACAAGTACAGATTGCCACACGCTCACCACTAGGAGTAGTAGTAGTGACCATCTCATCCTGAAGGACGGCGTTACTCACCAATTTCGTAGAGAGCGAGGGGAGGTGAAGACCTGAAAGTGAGCCAGAGGGGACTACTGGCCACGGGAGAACAGTGGAGGTACGTGCAACGACTGGGCCCCTAGAGGGATCAGCCAGAGAGACCGGGACAGGTGCAGAGAGCGGTGTGACTGTGGTGCTGTCTCGAAAGAGAACAACGTGACGCGCCAGAGTCAAGTGTGAAAGTTTGCAGGGCCTCAGCAGGAGTAGTACCTTGGACTAGCACCTAGAGCAGCATCTATACAAGGATCTGGAGGCACACACAAGTAACAGTCACCCTCAGCCCTAGCAGGGCAGCAGGCATGTGTGCAAGAATCTTATCAAAGCCAACATGAAAGACGTCTACCCCATCCCTGAGCAAGCCTAACCAGTTGGGGATTTCAGCGTCAACACTGTACTCGGTACGCTAGGCATCCTCGACACGGAAGAAGCAACGGGGTTCAGTGTGTCCAACCTTCCCACAGGGGAAACCAGCTCAGGGACCCATAAGCCTGATGCACGGGCAACGAACACTACCCCCCGAAGGGCCACGCTAAACAAGCCACTTACGAAGCTGCTGGGACGTGAGCGTCTCGGGCCGGCACTGCTGCTGACGCTGTCCCCCCCTTCCCTCCCCTCCCCCCCCCCCCCGAGCCTCCACTACCGCTACTGCCGCCACCACCGCCACCGCCGCCACCACCGCCTCCACCGCCACCACCATCGCGCCCACCACCGCCACCACCGCCACCACCACCGCCACCGCCGCCACTACCACCACCACCGCCGCCACCACCACCTCCATCGCCGCCACCTCCACCACCGCCACCTCAACCGCCCTTGCCCCTCTTTCCCTTGCCGCTGCGGTGCCTCCTACTAGGAGAAGACGCTGTACCAACCATTTCAGCATGAAGGAAGTAAACAATAGCAGCAGAGGCAACAGATGGCTCAAGAAGAGAGGGAGAACACCCCTCAAAGAAGGGAGTGCAGGGAGTGCCACGAGAAGCAGCGACAGCAACAACACTAGTCTCATCCCCGAGGAGTTGCTTCTCTAGCAAGTTGACGGTGAGGTCGGTGGGGTCAAGGGCATGGAAGTGATCCCTAACTGCAAGAAGAGAGTCAGGGAGGCGAGTTACGAGGAAGTAAAGGGTGATGTACATGGGGGGCGGGTTCGCGGTCAGAAAGGCTGGCTTGAGAGCAGCGCGGTAGTGAGTGTCACAAGAGCGAAGGTGGGTGATGAGATCGTCGACAGTGTGGAAGTCTGACAACTCGCGAAACAGATACGGCAGTATGAGATGGCATAGGGCAGCAGTTGGAGGAGAGTGGCGAGCAATAACGGCGTCATAGAGTTCTCTGGCGGTCTTAAGATGGCCAAAGTGGGCCCGTTAAAATAGCGGGAGGTGGTTGCGTATAGTAAGGCGAGCAGTAGCATCTCAGGTAAGCCACTGCGAACGAGCTAGGTGGTCAGCTGTATCAGCAGGTGTGGGTAGGGACCCTGACGTGTGCTCGAAAAGAGAAAAACCATCGTGAGATTCGCTCTGTAACTACAGTTGAAGGACGTCAAGCCAGGTGTCAAACCTAATCGGGTGGCCCTACACATCAAAGGTAAGAACTGAGATAGTTGCCATTGTAGGGGTAGTAATAGGGTCGGTGTGGGCAGGTCGGCGCGACAAGGGCAGTAAAGGCGCGCACGGCTCGGGCAGGACAGTGCGGCTCGCGCAGTGCGTAGGCTATGCAGGCTGCGCGGGCGACGTGCGGGGCAGCAGGGGCGCGCTACTGTAGGGCAGCAGGCGCACGCGACGGGCCAGGGCAGGGCGCACGGGCGACACGACAGGCTGGGGCAGGGCGCGCGGGCTACGCGACAGGCAGCAGGGGCGCGCGATGCGATGGGCAGCAGGGGCGCGCGACGCGACGGGCAGCAAGGGCGCGCGATGCGAGGGGCAGCTGTGGCACGTGCGAAAAAACGACAGCAAGAGCAGGTGGGGCAGCGTGTATGATGGGGCGCGCGGTAACCGCAAACGGTCACTAGCCAACGATGGGCAGGGAAAAAAAAGACAGTCTTATGAACCTACACCCTCTGAAACCATGTCAGAATCTAACGAGCAGGAATAAGCTTCATGTTATCGTCACAGTAGGCTTAAATGTGCCTAAAACGAAAGGTAGTGTGCACAGTCGGATTTCTGCGCAATGGCTTCAAATGTTCATAGCGATCTGGTCACAGCTCCAAAGGACCTGATCCAAATTGGATCTGGAACGTCTTAACGTCCTATAGAATAGGCAAATTAGATCACACAATTTCATCAAGAATAGGGTTTTGTAGGAGCTCAGAGTCATTCCCAGCTCGTAACTGTCAACGGGAGTTGTGTGTTGGCCCCGTCCTCGCTTGGGCGGAGCCGACTTCGTGGTCGGGTGTAGGGTGCAGCCGACCTGCAGCAGTGGGCGAGTTGGTCGACGAGGTTGGTCGACCTACACGGGAGCCACTGCATGGGCGCCGACTTTGGGAGGGCGCCAACTTCGGGTGGTCGACCTGGGACGTCGACCAGCCCTTCTGGTCGACCAGGGACGTCGACCAGGCCTTCTGGTCGACTTGGTTGGTCGACCAGGCCTGCTGGTCGACCAGGAGTGACGTCGACTTGGAGCTGGTCGACCAGGGGATAGTGGTCGACCTGGGGAGGTCGACTGGAGGTGGCCGTCGACTTGGGAGGTCGACCGGCACGTACCAGAGGGAGTGGTCGACCTGGGAGGTCGACCGGAAGTGGTCGTCGACCTGGGTGGTCGACGGGCATGCACTGGAGCCTCTGGTCGACCTGGTTGCCAGGTCGACCAGGTTACCTGGGTGACGAGGTGCTGCGAAGGCTTGCGATGGTCGCCCAGGTGGTTTTGGCGAGGACGACCTCGGTGATGGTATCCTGAGGTCGACGTGGTGCATCAGAAGCAGTCGTCAGCACGAAGTTGATGTGGTGTGTGCGTTGTGCAGGTGACGAGGCACTGCACGCCAATCATCTGCGAGCACCTGCGAAGTAGGTGCGCTGCTGTCCTGCGGGAGCAACGTTGGCGCGCCGTCAACCTGCGACGTTGGCACGCCGTCGACCTGCAGTGTTGGCAAGCCGCGACTCTGCACTGCTGGAGTGCGGTCGACCAAGTCGTGCTGGCACGCGGTCGACCGTGCTGCGCTGGCAGTCGTCCTGCTTGCATGCTAGATCTGATGTAGTCTTGCCTTGCCAACTTCTTTGTATCATTGTTGTCAACTTTCTCTAGTGAAACTCTTGCCAAATTGCCTTGTGAACTAGCAAGCAGTGTGTGCACTAGGAAAACGACTAAGGACCAACGAACGCAGAGATCACACGAGCAACCGTGCCTAGCCCGTAGTCTAGCTCCCGTTGTAGTAGTTATCTCCGCATGGTGCGGTGAGCGTGGACGGCACCCGACTTACCTTTCAGTCAGGTCGACGTAGAGGTCACTTACCTAAGTTGTTCGTAAGCCGGTAGCCGTGCAGTCACGTGTAGGTGACGCCTAGGGAATGGAGACCCTGGAGGCACAGCTGGAGGACGCGAGGACACGCGATGCGGCCCAGGAGTACGGAACGATCCCCTGGGCGGTTGTGGAGGCTGGCATTCGCACCATGTGAGCAACGTTGCACCCTCCTCAACCTGCGTCTCCTCGACCGGTGAACACAGAGGGCGGCGTCGACGTGGGCGTCAACGCCGGCGGTGGCCAAGTCGGCAGCAGTGCGGGAGGCACGTCGAGGCAGAGAGGTGTGATACACGCCGATGAAGTCGGCGGCGTTCAGGCACGAGGGATGCGGTCGACGGCGGCGACTGGCACCTCGCAGGGCGACGTCGGAGGTCGACGAAGCGGGTTGTCGCCGATGTCGGCGACTCAGGTGACGGCAGGCGGGATTGCTCCGAGCTACGGCTACTTCAAGTTCACGCCGGACAGGATCCTGGTCACCCCACCGCTCACTGGTCGACCCGACATCCTCACCTGGAAGGAGGCCATCGAGCCACAGCTGGAGATGGCCGGGCTGATCAACTTTGCTCGTGGTACCGTGGAGACGCCGGACGACCCCGACTTGCGAGCTGAGTTCCGCGCTGTGCAGCTGTTGACCTTCACGGTCATCTCACGGTGCTGCTCGCCGGGCGTGCAGATCGCCTTGAAGTGGTGCCGGGAGTACCTCGACGCCGGCCACCAGGCGTGGCACTTCATCGAGTCGACCTACCAAGTCACCGACGACTTGTTCATCGCCCAGCTGGAGGGACAGCTGACGAACCTGCGTATGGGCGACGAGGAGACGGCGACCGACTACTGCAACCGTGCCCGGCGAATTCTCGCCACCATCAGGATGGCCGGCGCGCAGTACTCGACGGCGTCGTACGTCACCCACGTCATGCAGGGACTCTCGAGCAGCTACAACCTTCTGAAGCGGCTGTCAATGGCGCCGAGCACGAGGACGACGCTCAACGAGGACAACTTGACCTCGTACATCCTGCAAGACGAGGCGATGCAGGAGGCTGAGCGGTCCCAGGAGCTCTTGGTGCAGGCAAACTTCGTCGCCCCAGCGAAGCAGGGAGGTCGACCGGGGCAGCGAGGATAGTCTGGCGGCGGTGGTAGCAGTGGCTGGAAGTCGGCCAAGGAGGTCGACAAGAAGAAGTCGACCAAGGACAGCGGTCGAGGAGGAGGAAGTCGGCGTCGGGAATGCTGGATCTGCCACAGCCCCGACCACCTCTCCTTTGAGTGCCCTGACCGCAGCGAATCCGATGACGACGACGCCAAGGGAGGCCGCGGGAGGTCGGCCAGCCGTTGTCCACGACGAGGCAACCAGCCGCACAAGGAGAAGCAGTCGACCAAGTCGACCTCGGTGAAGGACGCCGACTCCTCTGCTGGCGGAAAGGGGAGCGACGACAAGTCGGCGTCGTGCTCCCTGGTCGGCGTCGTGGAGCCGACCGTCTGGCAGTAACTGTTCAACCACCTGATTGAGTCGCTCTGTCTGTCTGTCAGTCTGGGGATGGTATGCTGAAGACATCGCAAGCTTAGTCCCCAACAGTCCCATGAGTTCCCTCCAGAACTTACTCGTGAATTTGGGGTCTCTGTCTGAGATGAGTGTAGCGGGGATGCCGTGGATGGTGATGATGCGGTCGAAGAAGAGTCGAGCAGTTGCTTCAGCTGTAGCTGTGGCGTTGGTCGGTATGAAGTGACCCATTTTGGAATCGTGACTACGAGCAGCTATAGCTGTAGCTGTAGCTGTAGCTGTAGCTGTAGCTGTAGCTGTAGCTGTTATCGATGACTACGAGGATGGAATCGTGTCCCCGTGAGGTCGAGGGAAGTCCTGTGATGAAGTCGAGACTAACGACCTGCCATGGCTGCTCCGGTACGGGTAGAGGCTGAAGTAACCCTGCCTTTTTCTGCTTGCTACTCTTCATCCGCTGGCACGTGTCGCAGAAGTTGACGAACTTCTGCACGTCTGCTGCCATCCGCGGCTAGTTTTAATACTTTGCTATTCCCGTTAACGGAAATGTCCCGCGTAAGGTATGTCGTGAAACTTCTCCAAAAGGATCTGCCGTAGCGGGGCGTAATTCGGTACCCAAATATTTACCGAACCCGTCCTTACCGCTAAGTCTTTCTCCCACTGTAACAGCTTCTGTTTCTCTGCCGTTGCTATTTCGCCGTCCACGGAGTACCCATGTTGGAATAGACCCTTAAGCAGAGGGTTCATCCCGTCGAGTTGGATGCCTGCTACATGACCTGGGCGGCTCAATGCGCCAGCCTTGTTGTGTAGCCCGGGTTTGTGGACTATGTCGTAGTGGAAGTGGGTCTCCAAGAAATCCACCCACCGCACCTGTCGTCGTGAGAGCGTCGGCTGCGACTTCAGGTATTTGAGACTGCAGTGGTCAGTGTAAACTGTGGTCTTGGCTCCCTCGAGGTAACACCTCCATGCCTTGAAGGCTACGACTATGGCTAATGCTTCCTTGTCAGTTCTGCTCCGTGTAGCTTCTTACTGAGGTAGGCGATAGGCTGTAAACCGTTCCCGTGATCCTGCATCAGTACTGCTCCGACTGCCTGGTCACTAGCGTCTGCCTCAACTACGTAGTCTTTGTCTGGATCCGGTAGGATGAGTACTGGCGCTGTGGTCAGTGCTGTCTGTAGCTGTTCCATGGCTTGCTGATGAGGAGCACCCCATTTGAAGGGCGTGTCCTTTTTCAGTAGGTCGGTCAGTGGCGCTGCTATCTTAGCGTATTGCGGCACGAACCTGTTGTAGTAGTTGGCGAAGCCGAGGAACTGCTGTAACTCCTTCACGTTCTCCGGAACTTTCCACTTTTTAACGGCTTCGATTTTCCGCGGGTCCACGTGTACGCCTTTGGCACTCACCATGTGCCAGAGAAACTGCACCTTCTCCAGTGCGAAGTCGCTCTTTGACAGCTTCACGTAGAACTTATTTTTCCGCAGGATCTTGAACACCTTCCGCAGATGCTCCACGTGCTCCTTCATGTTCTTGGAGTAGATGAGAATGTCGTCCAGGTACACTACTACGCACTCGTCCAGCAGGGGCCGTAGAATGTGGTTCATCTCTGCCTGGAACGTTGCTGGTGCGTTGCAGAGTCCGAACGGCATCACCAAGTATTCGTAGGAGCCGTATCTCGTACGGAACGCCGTCTTGTGGATCGAGTTGTCCGCCATCTTGATCTGCCAGTAACCCGACCGTAAGTCCAGCTTCGAGAAGACTGTTGCACCACGCAGTTGGTCCAGTAAGTCGTCGATGCGCGGTATGGGGTATTTGTTTTTGACTGTCTGTTTGTTCAGTGCGCGGTAGTCGATGCACATCCGTAAACTGCCGTCAGGTTTGGGGGTGAAGAGAACTGGTGCACCGTAGGGAGAGGTGGATGGGCGGATCAGTTGTCTGTCCAGTAAATACTCAATCTGTTTTTTCATGTCTGTCAGTTCGGTCGGACTCAGTCTGTAAGGTGCACGTGAGACGGGTTTCGCACCTGGTTCCTCCACGATCTCGTGCTCGTGGGTGCGTGCTGGAGGTACGCCTGCAGGTAGGTCGTCGGGCATTATATCCTTGTACTGCTCCAAGACCTCCTTCACTGCTGCAGGTAGCTCCGAACTCGGCTTCTCCTCCTCTGCTGCTGCCATGACTAGTGCTAAGTAACCCGTGTTACTCTCGTTCACCGTCCGTTCGAACCGTGCTAGTGTCGTTTCAGGAACATCCCTTGTATCCGTCCAGCTTCGCAGCTCCACTCGTTTCCCGTTGTTGTAGATGCACGCCTTCCGATTGACCCAATCGATCTCGGGGTTGAACTGCTTCAGGAAATCTCGCCCCAAGATGAAATCTAATCCTTTGATGTTTGTGATCGGCAACGTCGGCTTCCATCGTAACGCACCTATATGCAGCTGCAGTGATGCTTCGCCATGGATGGGAAGCTTCGTACCGTCCACCATCGTTGCTGAAAATCGGGTCTCTTCCGCCTTCTCTCCAATTTTCTCCAACGTCCCGCGGTCACACACCGAGTGGGACGCACCGCTGTCCACCAGTGCCTGGAGGCGTCGCCCGTTGCAGATCACCTCGAGGAGTAGTGGCTGCTGCTGCTCCGAGTAACCGTAGATGGTCTCGCTTACAGGATCATAGGGTACGTCGAATAGATCATCCCTAGGTCCTGCGCTTGAAGCCGCTGTTCCAATATCAGTTTCCAACTGAGTAGGGTTAGAAGGATTTATCCGAGGCTGATTCAGCTTCGTCTTGGCGTAGAACCTTCCCTTAAGCCGTTGCAGCTGTGTAGGCCTATTCTGCGGGCAATGGGGAGCCTTAACACTGTGCTGCGGGGAGAGAATATTAACTCCTTGGAACGCACGACCCATTTTAACGCTCCGGAGTGGTTTGCCTAACTTCTCAGGTACCTGAACAATCTTTGAAGGTTTTTTCTTAGCCTCAAAATCTCCCCTGAAGGCTTGAAAATCACGAGAAGTAATATTCTTAGTTAAAGTATCTTTGTAGGATAACTTTAACGAATTCTTATTTTCGTGGGTGTTCGGCTGGAGTTTCCCGGTCGGTGCAGAGTCTTGTTTCGCGGAGCCTCCATTTGTCTCGGCGATTTCCCCTGTTGCCGGCCGGTCGTGACGTTTTGAATTCGCGCCATCATGGTCTCTTTTTTTCGCCCCCTCCGAAGTCGTCACGTTTATGGACTTCGTGGGTGCCGCACTGTTGTTGCCCTGCAGCTCTGCTCGTGCCTTCTTCATTTTCCAACACGCCAAGAGTCGATGTCCCGCTGTGCCGCAAAATTCACACTTCTCGTATTTTGTCGGCCGCTGCTTCGCGTCGATCTTGTCGATATCCATCGGGTCGGCGGTCGTGGGTGGTGCCGATCGCTTCGTGTCGAATGATCTATTCGGTACGTGGCGTCGTGTCTTAGGTTCACCTCGAGTCAGCGCATCGAATCTCTCTGCTGCACACACCATATCGCGGTAGTTGTTGTAGTTCAGGGTGATCACTTGTCCGCGGACTTCCATTTTTGGTCCCTCAGTATACGCTTGGATTTTTTCCCCTTCGGTCAGGTCGGTTATTCGAGTGAAGAGGTTTCCATCTGCTGCGTGTACTGTGTTACACTGCCGTACTGTTTATGCCGATGAACCTGCTGCCTCTATGTAGCTGGAATTGATCGGTTCGAAACGTTGAATTAAAGCTGCCCGAAACTGCGTCCATGACCCCTCGCCTCGGATCTCCTTACTGTTGTAAATCCACTCGAGCGCCGGGCCTCGCAACAGTGTCGCTGCGAGCCGAATCCGCATTGCATCGTGTGTCGGGGTCGTACAGCCAACGGCCTCGAAATAAATTTCGAGTGTCGCAATGAATCGACGGACGTCGGCGTCTCTCGCATTCGGATTAAACGCCTCCGGTATCCTTGGACGTGCCGCCTCAAGATTCACTGTGGCTGCTGCTTGGTGAAGTGTCTCTACTTGTACCGGAGCAGTCATAGCAGGTCGTTAGCTTAGTCTTTATGACGGGACTCCCTTCGACCTCACGAGGGCAAGATTCCATCCTCGTAGTGATCGACAAGTTCTCCAAAATGGGTCACTTCATCCCGACCAACGCCACAGCTACTGCTGAAGCAACTGCTCGCCTCTTCTTCGACCGCATCATCACCATCCACGGCATCCCCGCTACACTCATCTCAGACAGAGACCCCAAATTCACGAGTAAGTTCTGGAAGGAGACAGAGCGACTCAATCAAATGGTTGAACAGTTACTGCGCACAGCTTGCAAAGATGACATCAGCCACTGGGACATACAGTTACCGACCTTAGAGTTCGCTTACAACAACGCCTCGCATGCGGCCACAGGAAAAACTCCTTTCTTCCTGTGCTACGGACGGGAACCACTCACACCACAGCAGCCAACCACACCGGCACATGTCCAAGCCGCACACGACTTCGTCACCACCAGGGAGAAGACTCAGCGGCGTCTCACCACGATGCAGAACTCCCAGAAGCAGTATGCCGATCGCCAACGACGAGATCACTCAGTAGCAGTCGGAGATCAGGTGCTTCTTGACGCGCGCAACTTGAACCTGCCTCATCTACCATCCAAACTCCGGCCTCGCTTCTGTGGTCCATTTCTTGTGAAGGCACAGGTGACACTAGTTACATTCCGCTTGCGCTTACCAGATACGTGGAAGCTTCACAACACTTTCCATGTTCAGCTACTGAAGCCGTACAAGTACCCCAACCAACAGTTCCAGGGACGGCAGCTACTGCCACCTCAACCTGTACTTGTGCAGGATAAACCCGTATACGAGATCGAGGGCCTTCTCACCCATCGGCGACGCGGCGGCAAGACTTCCGAGTTCCTCATACGCTGTAAGGGATATGACCCCACAAAGAACAGTTGGGTTGTAGAAGCTGATATGGGCAACGCACGCTGTGCTCTCAAGGATTGTTTTGTCAAGCAGGGTGTATCTCACGCCACCCAGCTTTGAGGGGGGGACGTGTGAGAGTACGTTGGCTTATGCTAGCTATGCTTGCTTGCATAGACTTTATTATGCTATTTCTAGCATATGTTAATTTTATGCATTCATGAATTGTGTTACGAGTGCAATTGAGCGAGCGAGCGAGAATTGCACTATCGAAGCAAGAGTACAATGAGCGAAGGCATGAGCGAAGAATATATAGCGAAACTACAGTGGTAACGGTAATGTGTGGAAATTGGGGTGCGCGACGGGCCTAGCGCCGAGGGTGGGAAATGCCGAGGCGGAGGTCCGGAGCGCGGGTTACCAACCGAGCCGTGAGGTTGGGTCGCGGCGTGAACAGTGGCGGGAACAGTGTCGAGGCGAGTGTCGCGAGTGGTAACGGTTTACTGTTGAGTGCTAGTGGCGGGAACAGTGGTGTACGCGCTGAGAAGGGACGCGGAGTAAGGAAAAGTAATTCTCCTTACACTCCCCCCCCCCCCCCCCCCCCCCTTAAGGAGGCCCTCCTTACGAAAGCGCGTGCGCATCCCGGAAATTGCGGCTTCGCAGGTACTCGGTGAGGACGAGGTGATTCTCAATTCTGTCCACGGGAACCCAGTTATCTTCGATGGGTGTACGGTCCTTCCAGAAACTCGATCCGTCGAGCTCCTCGTGGGTCACGAACTCGATGGCTCAGAATCTTGTTGGGCGTGATGATTGGCTCTGTGGGCCGTCGTATCATGCTGGCTGGGCGGTTGCAAGGCAGTTGGCTGGTGCTCGGGATGTAGGGGCGAAGTAAGCTGACGTGGAAGGATGGGCTGACGTACCAGTGAGCCGGGAGGAGGAGGTGGGCGGTGACGGGTGTGATCATGTGGCTGATGCGAAATGGCCCACAATATCGAGGGCGGAGTTTGGGGTGACGGGCAGGCGGAGGTTTTGGGTGTCGAGTAGAACTAAGTCGTTGGGCTGGTAGGTGATAGGTCGGCGGTGGCGATCGACGTTCCGTTTAGCGATGATGTTTGATCTTTTTATTGTGTCTGCTGCTCGTGTGAGGATCTTAGGATCGAGCTCAGAAAAGAGAATTCGAATCGAACGTTTCAACTGTGTACAAGGCGAGGCTATATATAGGCTCGACACAAGGCAGGTAACCAGGTGTTACGCGAAGGTTCCGAGGGTCGCGAAGCGTCCCGAACAGACCCTTCCCGAATTCGGTAGAAGGCAATTTGGTGGCAACCGAAAAGCCTAGAATTCGGTGCACTCAACCTAGTTCGGTGCCTAAAACTATAATAAATATAGTAAAAGCAACGAACCTAGGAAATCTAGCAAAAGCAAGCAAAATATAGCAAGGCTAAGCTAGATAATTAATAATAAAGTAAAGGCAAGCTAGCAAAGCCAGCATAAGCCGTCGTACTCTCACACGTCCCCCCTCAAAGCTGGGTGGCGTGAGATACACCCTGCTTGACAAGATAATCCTTGAGAGCACATCGTGCGTTGCCCATATCAGCTTCTGCAACCCAACTGTCCTCAGTGGGGTCGTATCCCTTCCAGCGTATCAGGAACTCGAGGGTCTTGCCGCCGCGACGCCGATGAGTGAGAACGCGCTCGATCTCGTACTCTGGTGAGTACAGGTGGTGGTGGCGGTAGCTGCCGTCCCTGGAACTGTTGGTTGGGGTCCTTGTAGGGCTTCAGTAGCTGAACATGGAAAGCATTGTGAAGCTTCCACGTATCTGGTAAGCGCAAGCGGAATGTAACTGGTGTCACCTGTGCCTCCACGAGAAATGGACCACAGAAGCGAGGCCGGAGTTTGGATGGTAGGTGAGACAGGTTCAAGTTGCGCGTGTCAAGAAGCACTTGATCTCCGACTGCTACTGAGTGATCTCGTCGCTGGCGATCGGCATACTGCTTCTGGGAGTTCTGCATCGTGGTGAGACATCGCTGAGTCTTCTCCCATAGCTGCTGCATGGTGGTGATGAAGTCGTGTGCGGCTTGGACGTGTGCTGGTGTGGTTGGCTGCTGTGGTGTGAGTGGTTCCCGTCCGTAACACAGGAAGAAAGGAGTTTTCCCTGTGGCCGCATGCGAGGCGTTGTTGTAAGCGAACTCTAAGGTCGGTAACTGTGTGTCCCAGTGGCTGATGTCGTCTTTGCAAGCTGTGCGCAATAACTGTTCAACCACCTGATTGAGTCGCTCTGTCTGTCCGTCAGTCTGGGGATGGTATGCTGAAGACATCGCAAGCTTAGTCCCCAACAGTCCCATGAGTTCCCTCCAGAACTTACTCGTGAATTTGGGGTCTCTGTCTGAGATGAGTGTAGCGGGGATGCCGTGGATGGTGATGATGCGGTCGAAGAAGAGTCGAGCAGTTGCTTCAGCTGTAGCTGTGGCGTTGGTCGGTATGAAGTGACCCATTTTGGAATCGTGACTACGAGCAAGTAGCTGTAGCTGTAGCTGTAGCTGTAGCTGTACCTGTTATCGATGACTACGAGGATGGAATCGTGTCCCCGTGAGGTCGAGGGAAGTCCTGTGATGAAGTCGAGACTAACGACCTGCCATGGCTGCTCCGGTACGGGTAGAGGCTGAAGTAACCCTGTTTTTTTCTGCTTGCTACTCTTCATCCGCTGGCACGTGTCGCAGGAGGTGACGAACATCTGCACGTCTGCTGCCATCCGGGGCCAGTAGTAATACTTTGCTATTCCCGTTAACGGAAATGTCCCGCGTAAGGTACGTCGTGAAACTCCTCCAAAAGGATCTGCCGTAGCGGGGCGTAATTCGGTACCCAAATCTTTACCGAACCCGTCCTTACCGCTAAGTTTTTCTCCCACTGTAACTGCTTCAGTTTCTCTGCCGTTGCTATTTCGCCGTCCACGGAGTACCCATGTTGGAATAGACCCTTAAGCAGAGGGTTCATCCCGTCGAGTTGGATGCCTGCTACATGACCTGGGCGGCTCAATGCGCCAGCCTTGTTGTGTAGCCCGGGTTTGTAGACGATGTCGTAGTGGAAGTGGGTCTCCAAGAAATCCACCCACCGCACCTGTCGTCGTGAGAGCGTCGGCTGCGACTTCAGGTATTTGAGACTGCAGTGGTCAGTGTAAACTGTGGTCTTGGCTCCCTCGAGGTAACACCTCCATGCCTTGAAGGCTATGACTATGGCTAAGGCTTCCTTGTCGTGAATGGGGTAGTTCAGTTCTGCTCCGTGTAGCTTCTTACTGAGATAGGCGATAGGCTGTAAACCGTTCCCGTGATCCTGCATCAGTACTGCTCCGACTGCCTGGTCATTAGCGTCTGCCTCAACTACGTAGTCTTTGTCTGGATCCGGTAGGATGAGTACTGGCGCTGTGGTCAGTGCTGTCTGTAGCTGTTCCATGGCTTGCTGATGAGGAGCACCCCATTTGAAGGGCGTGTCCTTTTTCAGTAGGTCGGTCAGTGGCGCTGCTATCTTAGCGTATTGCGGCACGAACCTGTTGTAGTAGTTGGCGAAGCCGAGGAACTGCTGTAACTCCTTCACGTTCTCCGGAACTTTCCACTTTTTAACGGCTTCAATTTTCCGCGGGTCCACGTGTACGCCTTTGGCACTCACCATGTGCCCGAGAAACTGCACCTTCTCCAGTGCGAAGTCGCTCTTTGACAGCTTCACGTAGAACTTATTTTTCCGCAGGATCTTGAACACCTTCCGCAGATGCTCCACGTGCTCCTTCATGTTCTTGGAGTAGATGAGAATGTCGTCCAGGTACACTACTACGCACTCGTCCAGCAGGGGCCGTAGAATGTGGTTCATCTCTGCCTGGAACGTCGCTGGTGCGTTGCAGAGTCCGAACGGCATCACCAAGTATTCGTAGGAGCCGTATCTCGTACGGAACGCCGTCTTGTGGATCGAGTTGTCCGCCATCTTGATCTGCCAGTAACCCGACCGTAAGTCCAGCTTCGAGAAGACTGTTGCACCACGCAGTTGGTCCAGTAAGTCGTCGATGCGCGGTATGGGGTATTTGTTTTTGACTGTCTGTTTGTTCAGTGCGCGGTAGTCGATGCACATCCGTAAACTGCCGTCAGGTTTGGGGGTGAAGAGAACTGGTGCACCGTAGGGAGAGGTGGATGGGCGGATCAGTTGTCTGTCCAGTAAATACTCAATCTGTTTTTTCATGTCTGTCAGTTCGGTCGGACTCAGTCTGTAAGGTGCACGTGAGACGGGTTTCGCACCTGGTTCCTCCACAATCTCGTGCTCGTGGGTGCGTGCTGGAGGTACGCCTGCAGGTAGGTCGTCGGGCATTATATCCTTGTACTGCTCCAAGACCTCCTTCACTGCTGCAGGTAGCTCGGAACTCGGCTTCTCCTCCTCTGCTGCTGCCATGACTAGTGCTAAGTAACCCGTGTTACTCTCGTTCACCGTCCGTTTGAACCGTGCTAGTGTTGCTTCAGGAACATCCCTTGTATCCGTCCAGCTTCCAAGCTCCACTCGTTTCCCGTTGTTGTAGATGCACGCCTTCCGATTGACCCAATCGATCTCGGGGTTGAACTGCTTCAGGAAATCTCGCCCCAAGATAAAATCTTAACCTTTTGATGTTTGTGATCGGCAACGTCGGCTTCCATCGTAACGCACCTATATGCAGCTGCAGTGATGCTTCGCCATGGATGGGAAGCTTCGTACCGTCCACCATCGTTGCTGAAAATCGGGTCTCTTCCGCCTTCTCTCCAATTTTCTCCAACGTCCCGCGGTCACACACCGAGTGGGACGCACCGCTGTCCACCAGTGCCTGGAGGCGTCGCCCATTGCAGATCACCTCGAGGAGTAGTGGCTGCTGCTGCTCCGAGTAACCGTAGATGGTCTCGCTTACAGGATCATAGGGTACGTCGAATAGATCATCCCTAGGTCCTGCGCTTGAAGCCGCTGTTCCAATATCAGTTTCCAACTGAGTAGGGTTAGAAGGATTTATCCGAGGCTGATTCAGCTTCGTCTTGGCGTAGAACCTTCCCTTAAGCCGTTGCAGCTGTGTAGGCCTCTCCTGTGGGCAATGGGGAGCCTTAACACTGTGCTGCGGGGAGAGAATATTAACTCCTTGGAACGCACGACCCGTTTCAACGCTCCGGAGTGGTTTGCCCAACTTCTCAGGTACCTGAATAATCTTTGAAGGCTTTTTCTTAGCCTCAAAATCTCCCCTGAAGGCTTGAAAATCACGAGAAGTAATATTCTTAGTTAAAGTATCTTTGTAGGATAACTTTAACGAATTCTTATTTTTCGTGGGTGTTCGGCTGGAGTTTCCCGGTCGGTGCAGAGTCTTGTTTCGCGGAGCCTCCATTTGTCTCGGCGATTTCCCCTGTTGCCGGCCGGTCGTGACGTTTTGAATTCGCGCCATCATGGTCTCTTTTTTTCGCCCGCTCCGAAGTCGCCACGTTTGTTGACTTCGTGGGTGCCGCACTGTTGTTGCCCTGCAGCTCTGCTCGTGCCTTCTTCATTTTCCAACACGCCAAGAGTCGATGTCCCGCTGCGCCGCAAAATTCACACTTCTCGTATTTTGTCGGCCGCTGCTTCGCGTCGATCTTGTCGATATCCATCGGGTCGGCGGTCGTGGGTGGTGCCGATCGCTTCATGTCGAATGATCTGTTCGGCACGTGGCGTCGTGTCTCGGGTTGACCTCGTGTCAGCGCATCGAATCTCTCTGCTGCAAACACCATGTCGTGGTAGTTGTTGTAGTTCGCGGCGATCACATGTCCGCGGACTTCCATCTTTAGTCCCTCAGTATACGCTTGGATTTTTTCCCCTTCGGTCAGGTCGGTAATTCGATTGAAGAGGCTCTCCATCTGCTGCGTGTACTGTGTTACACTGCCGTACTGTTTATGCCGATGAATCTGCTGCCGCGCCATGTAGCTGGAATTGTGTCAGAATGAACGGACAGGAATGATTGAACTAACAGTGAAATCAGTACAAGTACCTAACCCTAGAATTGTGTACCCCCTATAGGCTAACCCACTGTAGCCTAAACAAACACAACATATATAATGTTTGACACACCCCCATAGGCGAAGTGGGGGAGAACTAGGGGTCACAAGACCAGTCAAAGCAAGACAAAACAAGCTCAGGGTGGATCTCAAGGATTCCACACAAATTCCGAGCACAAGCAAGTGGTCACAAGACCAGTTCACATGCAGGTTTATAATAGAGCAAGAGGTACAATGATCACAACCTAGCAAGAGTAAACATGCAGGTATATATATAGAGATCACAGTACAAGCAGAGTCAAGAAGTAAGCAAGTGAGGTCTAGTAGGCACAAGGCCTAGCAGAGTGCAAAAGCGCTGATGGTCACAAGGCTGAAGCGCCTTGGTAAACACATCAGCAGTGTTGGCCTCAGTGGCCACGTAACGTAGACAAAGCTGACCACGCTGCTGCAGCTCTCGAGCAAGGAAGTACCGCAGGGCAATGTGCTTCGTTCTGTGCTCTAGTCTGTGCTCCTCACACAAGGCAATGGCAGCCTTGTTGTCGACGTAAAGCACTGGAGGAGAACGAGGCCGCTCT
This sequence comes from Closterium sp. Yama58-4, assembly GCA_947470075.1. Taxonomy (NCBI): domain Eukaryota; kingdom Viridiplantae; phylum Streptophyta; class Zygnematophyceae; order Desmidiales; family Closteriaceae; genus Closterium; species Closterium sp. Yama58-4. The sequence continues at coordinate 127,757 of CANIUD010000060.1, read as the reverse complement.
CCCAAGTCGGTCAGCAGGTAGGTCAGCCAGCGTAGCTCCTGGGCCGCCATGGCTGTGGCGTAGATCTCAGCCTCACAACTGGAGCTGAGAACAGAAGAAGAGCGTGTAGAACGCCAAGAAACTGAGCCAGAGCCAAGGCTGAAGGTGTAACCCTGAGACGACCGCTGAGTAGCCTGGTCGTCCGCCCAAGAAGCGTCTGAGTGTCCAGTGAGAACAACTCGGTCTCGCCCTCCAAGCACTAGCCCCATGCCCGACGTACTGCACAAGTAGCGCAACACCCTCTTAGCGGCATCCATGTGCTCCTTCCTGTGACGGCCAGGAGCAACATAGCGTGCTAGGATGCTAAGAGGGTATGCAAGGTCAGGTCGAGTGCAGGTCATCAGGTACATGAGGCAGCCCACAAGCTCTGGATACGGGCCACTCGACTCTACGGACTCATCCGAAGGCAGAGCTGAGAGTGAGTGACCGGTAGGCAGAGGAGTGGACTGAGGCAAGGAGTACGTGAAGCGGAAGCGCTGAAGGACCTGCTGCACCATGTGTGACGGAGTCAGGGTGATGGTGCGCCGTTCTCTGTCCCGGGTGATCCGCAAGCCAAGGTAGCTTGTCAGTTCACCTAGGTCTGTGCACGTGTGTCTCCTCTGCAGCTCCGACTTCACGTGGGCGAGTGCCGCAGTGTCAGCAGTGGCAAAGACCAAGTCGTCGACGTATACGAGGATGTAGAACGGCGGCAGCGAAGTGTCTGTGCGCAGAAACAGCGACGGGTCAGCAGTAGAAGGCGCGAACCCAAGTGCCGCAAGTGTCGTCCTCAGTGTGTCGTGCCACTCACGTGGAGCCTGTCGGAGACCGTAGACCGGCCGCTGGAGCCTCCACTGGGTACCAGGAGGAAACGACCCAGTGAAGCTAGGAGGGCGGCGCAGCCAGATCTCCTCGTGCAGGCTGCCCTGCAAAAAAGCAGTGCTGAAGTCAAGTGAGTGAAGCTCGTAGTCGCACTGAGCGGCTATGTGCAGCAGCACCCGAAGAGTGGTCATCTTCGGGGTGGGGGAGAAGGTCTGGAAGAAGTCTACTCCCTCTCGCTGACTGAAGCCTCAAGCAACGTAGCGTGCCTTGAAGACAGGAGGAGAACCCGGCGGCCGCTTCACCCTGAAAATCCACATGCCACTGACGATGTTCGCCCCAGGTGGAGGAACCTCGTCGACGTAGGTGCCTGTGGACTTCCAGGAAGCCATCTCTGCGTCCATGGCTGTCTGCCACTGAGAGGAGTAGGGACCCGCCATCGCCTCAGCGTAAGAGCGCGGGGTCGGGATGTCTGGTGCATCCGGGTCTCCCTCAGGGGCAACTAGCATGGACACGAGATGGGGCAAAGCAGCAGCAAAGCACTAGAACTCCTCCTGTCTGTCCTCAAGGACGTCCGTGCCAAGAGCACACTCACCCCCGACGGACGGAGGACAGACAGACTCAGACTCAGCAACAAGGCTAGCAGCGTAGTCTAGATGACACAGAGCAGCAGCAAAGTCAACCAACTCAGAGACCAGAGCAGACGCAGCAGCAGACTCAAAGGAAGGGTCAGTGACAACAGTGGCGAGGAGACGCGTGACAGTGGGACTGGCAGCACGACGGGAGTCAGACTCCGGGTCAGGAAGAGTAGGCAGAGAGGACGCAGGAGGAGACGGCAGAGGGACACGCTGAGGAGCAGTGGAGGGACGCAGAGTCATGTAGTGAGTGCCAGGGACAGGAGGAGGACGCTCACGTGGGACACGACGACCAGTGCGAGCAGTACGAACAGGCGACGCAGGACGAGACTCAGGCTCACGATGCTCCGTAAGACCTCCTGTGGGACCAGTGTAAGGAGAGGGACCAGGGAGAGGCGAGGCAGGCGGTAACTGTGACTGCAACTGGACAGGAGAAGGACATTCTACGGAGGGAGGAGGACAACGAGGAGGAGCCTGACCAAGAACCTGCTGAAGGAGCGGTACGAAGTACGGTCGCGGCCGCGTAGCGTCTCCAGAGCCAGCAGAGACACCAGCGCCAGGGTCCTCAGCACCAGCAGCAGCTCCACCGTCCGGGTCCTCAGCACCAGCAGCAGCTCCACCGCTCGGGTCCTCAGCACCAGCAGCAGCTCCACCGCCCGGGTCCGCAGCACCAGCAGCAGCTCCACCGCTCGGGTCCGCAGCACCAGTAGCAGCTCCAACGCCCGGGTCCTCAGCAGCAGCAGCAGCTCCACCGCCCGGGTCCTCAGCAGCAGCAGCAGCGCCACCGCTCGGGTCCTCAGGTCCAGCAGCAGCTCCACCGCTCGGGTCCTCAGCACCAGAGACACCAGCGCCAGGGTCTGTAGCACCAGGAGCTCCACTCCGAAGACTGCAGCGCCGCGTGTACCACTCTCGGATCTGCTGAAGGGAGGGGAGCTCCCGGGTAGGAGGGGAAGTACTGGTACCAGCTCCAGCAGCACCTCTCCGGAGGCGGCAGTACTGTAGGTACCTCTCCTGCAGCTGCTGGGAGGAGAGGGCTCCTCCAGGTGTAGCACTCTCAGGCTCAGCACCTCCAGACTCAGCACCCCCAGGCTCAGCACCCCCAGACTCAGCACCCCCAGAGTCAGCACCCCCAGACTCAGCACCCCCAGGCTCAGCACCCCTAGACTCCGCACCTCCAGTCGCCGCACCTCTAGGCTCAGCACCGCCAGGCTCCTCACGCGCAGGCTCAGCACCCCTAGCAGGACGAGAGTCGACAGCTACCTCGACAGGCTCAACCGGGTCTACCTGGGACACACCTGAGGGAGCGGCACCCTGAGGGGGGAGGGGGTCTACCACAGCAGCACCTGGCGCGAGGAAGAGAGGCGGAGGGGGGAGCGGGGCAGTGCGGTAGGGGAAGAGGCGGTAGAAGGGGACGGACTCGTCAAAAGTGACGTCCTGAGAGGGCAGAACCCGGCGCGAGGTGACGTGGTAAAACTGCCAACCAGGCGCGTCCGGGACAAAGCCAAGAAAGACACAGGGGACAGCGCGACGGGAGAGCTTGTCCGCGGACGTGTCGCGAACAAAAGCTCGGGATCCCCAGACCCGAAAACGCGACGCATCGCCAACCTCTCCCGTCCAATGCAGTGTCGGGGAAGTCTCCGGTAAGGAGACACGGGGCCAGAGGTTGAGCTGATGCGCAGCGTATCGGACCGCAAACGGCCACAGAAAGTGGGGAGCAGCCGCATGGATCAAGGAGGTACGAGCGATCTCCATGACCAAGCCAATGCGGCGCTCAGCAACCCCATTCTGCTGTGGAGAGGCCGGAAGCATGAACGACTGCTCAATGCCGTGCTCGGCACAGTAGGCTGCCAAGAGGTCGGAGGAGAACTCACCACCTCTGTCAGAGTGCAAGCGCAGGACAGGAAAGTCCGAGCGGAAACGCTTGCTAAGCTACAGACGGGCTCTGCGGATCCAAGGGATCAAAACATCAGGGACCTCACCCTTGGTGCGCAAGGGGAAGACCGTGGTGTAGCGCGAGTAGTCGTCAACAACTATCAGGAAGTACCTCTCCTGACCCTGACCACGGACGCGGGCTGGGCCCCACACGTCCATGTGGAGCGTCTGCAAGGGAGCAGTCGTCGGGGGGAAGGAGGAGGAGTGAGGAGCGGCGCGCTGCCGCCCCTCGACACAGGGAAGACAGGAAGGAGCAGGCGAGGGTGGGAGGGGAGGGAGAACCCTGGGAAGACCAGAAACAAGGTACCGTTTGTGCATGGCACGAAGGCGCTGCACAGACGGGTGACCAAGTCGGTGGTGCCAGAGGACGGTCTCGTGCGCCAGAGAGCGACACGAGCAGGGGGCCGACAGCTGACCTGACGCAGACGCAGACGCAGCTACCTGAGGGGACTCAGTGGTCAGTGTGTACAGATCCGACCCCGGCTGCCGAGTGAAGGTAGCCAGGTGACGGCCCGTCCGAGCACACGTGCAGTGGGTCACGCGCTCGTAGGCAGGGGTGAACTGGTGAACACCCGCGTCCTGGAGCGCACAGCCCGCCACCAAGTTCGTAGAGAACGAGGGGAGGTAGAGACCTGACAGTGTGCCCGACGGGACCGCAGGACAGGGAAGAACAGTGGAGGAGGTCGCAATGACCGGACCCCCAGAGGGGTCAGCGAGGGAGACAGCAACTGGCCGAGCAAGTGGCTCAAGGGCAGTGCGGTCACGAAAGAAACAGCGAGAAGCACCTGAGTCCAGGGTGAAGGTGTGCAGTGCCTCAGTCGACTCAGTACCAGGGGGGACAGACTCACTAGCACCTAGAGCGACAGCCTCACCATCACCTGAGGTGGCAGACACGCGAGTACCTGCAGTGGCAGTCTCACTAGCACCTAGAGCAGCAGCCTCACTGGTCAGAATGCCCGGGTCGGGCGGAACACGCAAGTACTGAGCACCCTCTCCACTAGTAAACATCGCATACATGGCAGTGAGAATATCTTCAAAGTCTAGAGCCCAGATATCAACTCCCTTCCTCTCCAGATCAAGCCAGCGGGGCAGCTCAGCGCCGTCAGGGAACTGAGCGCGCCAAGCGTCGTCAAGGCGCGAGAAACAGCGGTGCGTGGGGTGCGGCCTCCCACACGTCTGACCAGTGCGGTCACCAGTGCGGATGACGTACGTGCAGCTAAAGCCACGCGCCCCCGGGCGCTGGGAATACCACTCACGGGCCTCCTGGAGCGACGGAGTGTGCTGCTGGCTCGGACCACCGCCAGCGCCTCCACGACCACCACCGCCGCCGCCACCTCCTCGACCACCTCCTCCCCTGCCGCTGCCACGACCACCTCCGCCCCCGCTGCCGCCCCCGCCCCTGCCACCGCCTCCGCCGCTGCCGTCACCACCCCCACTGCCGCCACTAGCCTCTCCAGCCCCTCCTCCACTCCCACCGCCTCCACCCCCGCCTCCCCCGCCGCCACCTCCACCCTTGCCCCCTTTGTTCCTGCGGCGCCCACTCGAAGCAGACGCGGTCCCGACCTTCTCAGCACCAAGGAGGTCGACAGCAGCAGCAGAGGCGACAGAGGGGAGAAGGGGGGAAGGGGAACACCCCTCAAAGAAGGGGGTGCGGGGCTCGCCACGAGAGGCACCTACAGCGACGATGCTCGCCTCAGCTGCAAGTAGTTCCTTCTCGAGGAGGGCAATGGTGAGCTCAGTGGGGCAGCGAGCTAGAAAGTGATCCCTGACTGCGCGCAGAGAGTCAGGGAGGCGGGTGACGATGTGGTAGAGAGTGAGCCAAAGCGGGGGGGGGGTTGCTAGCAAGGAACTCGTCAGGCATAGCAGCGCGGAAGCGGGCCTCACTAGTCTTGAGGTGGGTGATGAGGTCAGCAACTGTGTGAAAGGAGGCCAGGTCGGGGAACAGGTAGGGGAGTGAGAGGCGGCCTAGTGCGGCAGACGCAGGTGAGGAGTAACGAGCGACGACAGCAGTGTACAGGTCCTTAGCAGTTTTGTGCTGGCCAAAGTGCTCGCGTTCATCTAGCGGCAGGGAGTTGCGAATGGCAAAGCGAGCGTGGGCGTCACGAGTCTGCCACTGTGAGCGCTGAGTGCTGTCAGCAGTGGAAGGAGGGGCAGTAGCATGGCCTAGGGCGTGATCGTACAGTGAAATGTCCTCCTTGGCAGTGCGCTGGAGGAAGAGGTGGAGGTCATCGAGCCAGGTGTCGAACTTCACTGGGCGGCCCTCAGCATCGAAAGCGAGTACAGGAGGAGTAGCCATAGTGGCAGCAGCAGTAGTAGTAGCAGCAGTAGCAGTAGGAGGAACGGGGCCGCTGGGAGGCTGTGCGCGGGGTCAACGGGGCCGGCGGTGCCTCTGTGCGGGCGGCGCGGCTCAGTTCAGGTAGGGCGGCGCGGCTCGGGTAGGGCGGCGCGGCTCGGGTCGCGTGGCTCGGCTCGGTCCTGGAGGGGCTCTGGCGGTCGCGGGGCCGTAAGGGGCCTCTAAGGTCGAGCGCGGGGCCGACGGGGGCCTCTAGGGAGGCGAGCGCGGGGCCGACGGGGCCGTAAGGGGCGAGCGCGGGGCCGACGGGGCCACTAAGGGCGAGCGCGGGGCCGATGGGGGGCCTCTAGGGAGGCGAGTGCGGGGCCGACGGGGCCGTAAGGGGCGAGCGCGGGGCCGACGGGGCCACTAAGGGCGAGCGCGGGGCCGATGGGGGGCCCATAGGGAGGCGAGTGCGGGGCCGACGGGGCCGTAAGGGGCGAGCGCGGGGCCGACGGGGCCGTAAGGGGCGAGCGCGGGGCCGTAAGGGGCGAGCGCGGGGCCGTAAGGGGCGAGCGCGGGGCCATAAGGGGCGGGCGCGTGGGCCGACGGGGCCTTAAGGGGCGGCGCGCGGGTCGCTAAGGGGCGGGTCGCGGGTCGCGGGGCCTTAGGGGGCCGTGAAAAACGAGGCGCCCTAGGGCGCAGGTAGGTAGGTAGGTAGGTAGGTAGGTAGCGGTGGGCCCTAAAAAAAACGGTCCTAGCGAAGGACCTGCTCTGAAACCATGTCAGAATGAACGGACAGGAATGATTGAACTAACAGTGAAATCAGTACAAGTACCTAACCCTAGAATTGTGTACCCCCTATAGGCTAACCCACTGTAGCCTAGATAAACACAACATATATAATGTTTGACAAATTGATCGGTTCGAAACGTTGAATTAAAGCTGCCCAAAACTGCGTCCATGACCCCTCGCCTCGGATCTCCTTACTGTTGTAAATCCACTCGAGCGCCGGGCCTCGCAACAGTGTCGCTGCGAGCCGAATCCGCATTGCATCGTGTGTCGGGGTCGTACAGCCAACGGCCTCGAAATAAATTTCGAGTGTCGCAATGAATCGACGGACGTCGGCGTCTCTCGCATTCGGATTAAACGCCTCCGGTATCCTCGGACGTGCCGCCTCAAGATTCACTGTGGCTGCTGCTTGGTGAAGTGTCGGTGTCGCCGTTGCTGCTGCTACCGTCGCTGCTGCATTCGCTGCTACGTTCGCTGCTGCTGTGGCGGCTATTGACTGGTTCGCGAGGAGCTCCTCTAATCGCTGGAGTGCCGCTCGCATCTGGTCCAGGTCGGTGCGTAACTCCGTAATTTTTCGTACGGAATTCTCACCGTTTTCCTCCATTTGGCGATTTACAGGAAGATTTGCGACAGAAATAATTGGAAACTAGGCGCTGATCGACTTACTGCAAATCGAATCGACTGTAGAAATGTCGAGCGATGTTTCTGTAAGTCGCGTAATTCTCCCTTAGCCGAAATTCGCGTCAGATGTCGGCCGTTCATCTATAATTCGATCCGACGCCCCAAATCCAACTTTTTTGGGCAAAATTCCCATGGCTGTTGATGTACGAATCGATCCGACGGCTGAAATTCCAACTTTTTTGCCAAATGTTCCTGAGGATCGTTCGAAAACCGGTTCGAGGGGGACGTTAGAAAATTAGTGCGGAACTGGTTTACGTACCCGAAATCGGCGCTTTCGTCGTCGCCCCCGCGGTTTTAAAAGCTAGGATTTAGCAGTAGAAAAACTCGCGTGTAAACTGGCTCAGAAAAGAGAATTCGATTTGAATGTTTTTCCTGGGTACAAGGCGAGGCTATATATAGGCTCGACACAAGGCAGGTAACCAGGTGTTACGCGAAGGTTCCGAGGGTCGCGAAGCGTCCCGAACAGACCCTTCCCGAATTCGGTAGAAGGCAATTCGGTGGCAACCGAAAAGCCTAGAATTCGGTGCACTCAACCTAGTTCGGTGCCTATAACTATAATAAATATAGTAAAAGCAACAAACCTAGGGAATCTAGCAAAACCAAGCAAAATAAAGCAAGGCTAAGCTATATAATTTATAATAAAGTAAAGGCAAGCTAGCAAAGCCAGCATAAGCCGTCGTACTCTCACAACCCGGGTCCGTGCTGCCTGTACAATCTCAGCGAACTGTTGTGCGCGTGGTACTGGGTTGTCGGGATTCGGGGTCATGGGTACTGTGGGGTCTTGTCCGTAGTTCAGGTAAAACGGTGACTGTTGGGTCGTGGCGGATGGCGAGTTGTTGTACGTGAACTCGATGAGTGGCAGTTGCTGTTCCCAGGTGGTTGGGTTGTCGCACGTGGCTCGGATGAGTTGCTCCATGGTCTGGTTTGTTCGTTCTGTCTGTCCGTCGGTCTCGGGATGGTACGAAGAGCTAAACTGTAATCGTGTTCCGAACTGCTGCCACAGGTTCCGCCAGAAGTTGCTGGTGAATTTCGTGTCGCGGTCGCTGATGATTGCTGCTGGTATCCCGTGTAGTCGAACGACGGTGGAGATGAAGAGGCGAGCTGTTTCTTCGGCTGTGATTGATTTCTTACAGGCTGCGAAGTGTGACATTTTCGTCAGCCGATCGATGACGACCAAGATCGCATCGTTCCCACTTTCCCCAGCTGGTAACCCCGTGACGAAGTTCATCGTCACCTGCTGCCATGCACGCTCTGGTGGTCGTATCGGCTGCAATTGTCCTGCCGGCCGCTTCCGTCATGATTTCATGAATTGGCAGGTGGGACACGACGCCACGTATCGCTGTACGCCGGTCAGCATCTCAGGCCAGTAATAATATCGCTGCAGCTGCTGCCGTGTTTTCTCCACTCCGAAATGTCCTGAGGTAACTCCGTCGTGTGCCTCCTGTAGCAGTAGCTCACGCAGTAGTATGTACCCTAGTACCCAGATACGGTCAGTCCCTGTTTTTACATAATAGACTCACTTTGCTGTGGCAAACTGCTGGGAGTTTCCTCCGGTGAAGAATAGGTCAGTCTGGTAGCCATGGGTAAATAGTCCTATCAGAAGCGGGCGGTGTGGGTCGGCAATGCGCAGGACGGGCGGTGAACAGAGAACAGTTTTCAGGGCAGAGAAGGCAGCTTGCTCTTTCTCCCCCCACGTAAAAGCGACCCCCTTCCGCAGCAAATCCGTCAGTGGGGCTGTTAAGCGGGCCATGTCGGGGACGAACCGACGGACGTAATTAACGAACCTTAAAAACCTCTGCAGCTCCGTAATATTTGTTGGTGGGTGCCACGCTTTGACCGTGTCCAGCTTCTTCGGGTCAATCTCAACCCCAGCCTACGAAATAACATGCCCTTAAAACTCTAACCTGTCCTAAAAAAACTCGCACTTGGAACCCTTGGTCAGTAGGCAGTGCTCGTCTAAAATGTTAAATACTGCTTCTAAGTCCGCTAAGTGCTGCTGCTTGTCGCGACTGTAGACGAGGATGTCGTCGAGGTAAACTATCACGCACTTATCTAAAAGCGGCCTAAACGCCTCGTTCATGGTCATCTGAAATGTCGCTGGTGCATAGGTCAGCCCGAAAGGCATCACGGTGTACTCGAACGACCCGTACCTAGTCCTAAAAGCTGTCTTGGCGCAGTCTGATGGGTCGACCCGAATCTGATGGTAAACCCCCGGTAAATCGATTTTCGAGAAGCCCCATGCCGTTCGCAGTTGATCTATCAGTTCGTCAGCGCGGGGAATGGGGTATCGCGACATTACTGTTGCCCTGTTCAGTGCTCTGTAGTCGATGCACATGAGAAACCCTCCGTTGTTTTTTGGTGTGAACAGTATCGGTGCGGCGAATGGTGACGAGCTCGGTCGGATGAACTGCTTCTCTAGCAGGTAATCAAACTGCTTCCTGAGTTCGTCGAGCTCCGGCTGTGTCAGTCTGAACTGTCGCTGTACAGTTGGCTGTGCCCCCGGTTCTAATTCTATCCGATGGTCGTGTGCGCGCTGAGGTGGCAGTCCTTCCGGTAAATCGTCGGGAAAAATCTGTGTGTACCATTTCAAAAATCGTCGGTCCTGTAGTTCGGGCGGTACCGCTGTCAGCAATTTCTGAAAATCGCTCGGCTGCTCGGCTTCTCCCACTACTGCGATGTCCACTGCGTACACGTCAGCTCCAGCGGCGACAGCCCGTTTCATTGAGATGGCGTTGACGTGGACCATTGAAGACGCAGGCGACTGTCAGCGAGGTAATTCAACCCAGTTACCGCTACTTCGCACTGTGCAGCTACCAGTCGTCCAGTCGATTCGCGGTTAAACCGTCGCAGCCAATCACGTCCCAGTAAAATGTCGTGCCCATCCAGTGTCGTCGCGAGCATTTCCTGTGTAAACCCAAAGTTCCCCCCCGCAGCGGACTTTTACTCTCTCACCTTCTCCCGTATGGCTAGTGGCGTGCCGTCAACTAAGTGTGCGTCGATCTTTGGTAAGCACCGGCTAAATGTCAGTTGCAGTTTCCGTGCGGTCGCAGTATCAACTAAACTGTGGCTTGCTCCTCCGTCGATAAAAATCTTCACTGCTGCTCCCTGTATTTTCCCGTAGATCAGTATTGGGCAATCCGTCGCAGTACCCCCCTTATTCATCCGAGCCCGATCGATGGCGTGAATCAGTACTGTGCCTCGATGAGGGTCGGTGAGGTTGGGCGAGCAGGCAGTCTTGTCAGCAGTTGGCCCAGATTCTACTGACTGCTGGCGTTTCCCTGCGCCTGAGACCCCCTCCCCTGCTCTGCTCCACAGCGCCGCAGCTCCTCTGGACATTCGCTCTTGCGATGGCCCGGCCTGTTGCAAGCAAAGCAGCGCCCTTTAAACGGCGCGGCAGCTGCGTTCGTCGCAACGGCGTGTACGGTGGCGTGCTCGGTCGGTAGGAACCTGGTCTTGGACGGCACAGAATATCGATCTTCTCGGCGAGCGCGAGGATCTCGTTAAATTTCGAGAGCCGTCGTAGCATGATTTCGTGCGAAATGTCCGGCTTCAGCCCCCCGACGTAACGGTCCACCCGCTCCGCTTCGTGCATGTAGCCGACTTGCTCGCATAATGCGACAAAACCACTCGTGTAGTCTTGAACCGACCCGAGCTGCTGCCAAGTACGCAGTTTCTGACACGCCGAAATTGAAGCCGCGATCGGCTGGAAGCGTGTCCGAAGCCCTGCGCACCACGCGTCCCACGTGCTGTACTGGGACGTTTCGCAAAATGAAATCCAGGTGACGGCTGTGTCAACGGGAGTTGGATGTCGGCCCCGTCCTCGCTTGGGCGGAGCCGACTTCCTGGTCGGGTGTAGGGGTGCAGCCGACCTGCAGCAGTGGGCGGGCTGGTCGACGTGGTTGGTCGACCTGCACGGGGAGCCACTGCATGGGCGCCGACTTCGGGAGGTCGACCCGGGGAGTCGACCAGACCTTCTGGTCGACCCGGGACGTCGACCAGCCCTTCTGGTCGACCAGGAGTGACGTCGACTTGGAGCTGGTCGACCAGGGGATAGTGGTCGACCTGGGGAGGTCGACTGGAGGTGGCCGTCGACTTGGGAGGTCGATTGGCACGCACCAGAGGCAGTGGTCGACCTGGGAGGTCGACCGGAAGTGGTCGTCGACCTGGGTGGTCGACGGGCACGCACTGGAGCCTCTGGTCGACCTGGTTGCCCGGTCGACCAGGTTACCTGGGTGACGAGGTGCTGCGAAGGCTTGCGATGGTCGCCCAGGTGGTTTGGCGAGGACGACCTCGGTGATGGTATCCCGAGGTCGACGTGGTGCATCAGAAGCAGTCGTCAGCACGAAGTTGATGTGGTGTGTGCGTTGTGCAGGTGACGAGGCACTGCACGCCAATCATCTGCAAGCGCCTGCGAAGTAGGTGCGCTGTGTTAATAGAACTAGGCAAGAATGATTGAAAGGAGAGGGGTTTCACTAGCAGCAGTTGGGGTACATATAGCAAACCCTAACTGGGTTGTACTCGCTATAGAGCACCCCACTACAGGCTAGACAATAATAACATTCTGACACACCCCCATAGCCAAAGTGGGGTGTAATCAGTACAATGAGCAGGCATAGCAATAGTTCACAATTATAAGCAAAGCTAGAGGTGATCATAGAGGGCAAGTGAGGAGGAGGAGAAACTGTGAGGGCGAGAAGATGAAAGGCGCCGACTGAAGCTGCAGACACACGGGCAACAGGAGCGGCGCGCACAGTGGCTACCGAGCGCACGAGGGCACCGGACTACGGGAGTATCTGGCTCCGCGGCTACGACGAGCACACACAGGAGCAACGGACCCACAGGCGACTGGCGAAGCAGGCTCGCTGGGCTACCGAAACGCGCGAGGGCATCCGGACTACTGGCGCTGCTGGCGTCACGACGGCTACCTCCACGCAACCTCCCCCGACCGTCCCACGCCCCTCTCACACACCCCCTGCTGACACCCTAGCTCCACTTCCACGGCACCCCCCTTAAACCCTAAACCCTCGGCTCCCACACACCCACCCCCCTCAGCGGCAGCTGCAGCAGTGGGAGACGGAGGAGGAGGAGGAGCCGCAGGTTACCCACACCGGTCACCCCCATGCCCGCCACCCCCAAACCCTAACGCAGGCAGGAGCGCGGGAAACAGCAGGGGCGGGGCACGGAGGGAAAGGGAGGCAGCGGGGTGGCTCTTGGGCGCCACGAAGAAGCAGGGCGCGGGCCCCCCGAGGGCGCCACGGCGGGTGACGGGAGGGGGGCCGCGCACGGGCCCCCGAGGGCGGCTCGACGGGCGACGGGAGGGGCCGCGCGCGGGCCCCCTAGGCGCCGCGACGAGGCGACGGGAGGGGGCGGCGCGCGGGCCCCCAAGGTGCCGCGACGAGGCGACGGGAGGGGGGGGACGCGCGGGCCCCCAGGGCGCCGCGACGAGGCGACGGGAGGAGGACGACGGGGGGCAGCGCGCAGGTCCCCGGGGGCGCCACGACGGGCAGGAAACCGCCGCGCGCCTCGGGGCGCACGGCGGGCAGAAAACCGCCGTACGCCCTGAGCGCACGGCAGGAAGAAGACGGCGCGCGCCCGAGGCGTGCGAGAAGCAGAATAGCAGCGGAAGCAGTTAGGTGGCGGGCCCACCCACAGGATCGACCCAAGGGGGTCGACCTGCTCTGATAGCATGTCACAATAACTAGGCAAGAATGAATGAACTAGCAGAAGTTTGGGTACAAATATGAAACCCTAGTTGGGGTTGTACCCCATATTGGCTACCCCACTACAGGCTAGACAATAATAACATTCTAACACGCTGCTGTCCTGCGGGAGCAACGTTGGCGCGCCGTCGACTTGCGCTGTTGTCACGCCGTCGACTTGCAGCGTTGGCAAGCCGCGACTCTGCACTGCTGGAACGCGGTCGACCAAGTCGTGCTGGCGCGCGGTCGACCGTGCTGCGCTGGCAGTCGACCTGCTTGCATGCTAGCTCTGATGTAGTCTTGCCTTGCCAACTTCATTGTATCATTGTTGTCCACTTTCTCTAGTGAAACTCTTGCCAAATTGCCTTGTGAACTAGCAAGCAGTGTGTGCACTAGGAAACGACTAAGGACCAACGAACGCAGAGATCACACGAGCACCCGTGCCTAGCCCGCAGCCTAGCTCCCGTTGTAGTAGTTATCTCCGCAGGCTGGACCCGCGGGCCCTTCCTCTTGCGACGGTGGCTTGTAGACGCGTGACGACATCACGATGACTCGCCACCAGTCCATGGCGGGGCCCCTCAGCAGCGAGACGGCGTATCGGATATTCGCTGCATCCGACTGGACGTAATTTGCGTCGAAGAAGACGTTCATCGTGAAGACCCACGATTGAACCGTCGGACCTCCACGCTGGCTCGGGTCGAAACAGGGCGGGCGCTGCAGCTTGAGTGGCATTGGTGTCATGATGGCGTCGTCGCCACTAGTCGCTGCAAACTCCACGTGCCGGCGGGCTATACGCGGCTCCCGTGGGCTGGGCGCCGGCTTGTTCCTCTCCATGCCAGGCATTGAATGATCGGTGCCATCACTGGCTGCGCCTGGACGCTGTCAAACACTGTCGTTTTGTGTTGGTATGCCGGATGAAATGATAATCGGCTCCTCCGATTGTGCGGGTGCATTTGCAGGTGTGTGTGGTGGTGATGGAGCGTTTACCGTGGACTGCTGTCGAGCGGAGTCGCGTTCCGCCGTGAGTGTCGCAATCTCGAGTTGCGAATCTTCGGTTGCGAATCTTCGAGTTGGCGCACCAGACGGGCGGGCTGCTCCTGCGTCAGCGTCGAGAGAGTGAATTCGGCCATGGCGGGGGTGTCGGGCAAGCTCAGCGAGAGCCTCTGTCGTGGCCGTGCGTGCTTTCGAGAAAGCACTACGAGCGGCGGTGCTGTGTCGCTGAGAGACGTCTACCCACCAAAAAATTGAGATAGTGGGGAAGCGAAGGTGTGGATGCGGTCCGAGAAGAGATCGTAGGCTCTGATACCAAGTGTTACGAGTGCAATTGAGCGAGCGAGAATTGCACTATCGAAGCAAGAGTACAATGAGCGAAGGCATGAGCGAAGAATATATAGCGAAACTACAGTGGTAACTTTAATGTGTGGAAATTGGGGTGCGCGACGGGCCTAGCGCCGAGGGTGGGAAATGCCGAGGCGGAGGTCCGGAGCGCGGGTTACCAACCGAGCCGTGAGGTTGGGTTGCGGCGAACAGTGGCGGGAACAGTGTCGAGGCGAGTGCCACGAAAGGTAACGGTTTACTGTTGAGTGCTAGTGGCGGGAACAGTGGTGTACGCGCTGAGAAGGGACGCGGAGTAAGGAAAAGGAATTTTCTTTACAAATTGTTTGATTTCCTAGGCTAGGTGCTTTCCTATATTTTATTATAGTTATAGCACCGAGCTAGGTTGCGTACACCGAATTCTGAGCTATTCGGTTGCCACCGAATTGCTTTATACCGAGTTCGGGAAGGGTCTGTTCGGGACGCTTCGCGACCCTCGGAACCTTCGCGTAACACCTGGTTACTGGGCCTTGTGTCGAGCCTATATATAGCCTCGTGTTGTACCCAGGTGATCAATTTACCTTCTCATTTCTGAGCTCGATCCTAGATCCTCACAACGTTGAAGTACATCCCGAAGACCAAGCAGCCGGCTGACTTCCTATCGAAGGTGCTGCACTTTCCGGCCTTTAACCGGTGCTCCATCGCAATCAGCCAAGTGCGTCTGACCGACGTCGTTGACGGTGACGACGACGTGCAGCAAGGTGCCATGCCCTAGTAGGTGCCATGCCCTTTTGCATGGCTGTATGCTGCACTTGGCATGCTGCGCGTTATGTGCACGCCGACGACGATGAGCTTTTCTCCAAATAGTGCTGCCGAGTGGGCCGGGCAAAGAAATGTCCCCCGTCCATGCTTGGGCAGAGCCGACTTCGTGTTCGCGTGTGCGCGGGGTGCAGCCGACCTGCTGCAGCGGGCGACGCAGACTTTGCGGGCTGGTCGACGGTGTTGAGTCGATTTGTACGGGGCCACTGCGTAGCCACCGACGATGGGAGGCCGTCGGCCGTGGTCAACGAGGGAAGGGGTGCTGACTTAGGATGGCGCCGACGTCGACCTGGATAGGAGAGTTAGTGGGCGCCGAGCTCGGGTCGCCGACATAGCGAGGTCAGCCTTGAAGGTGCCGCCGACTTCCCGGTGCCGACTTTGGGGACGCCGCCTTGGTGCAGCCGGCGACCGGAATGTGCTCAACGACATGGGCGGTCAACGAGCACGAGGAGAAGCTGTTGGCTGACGGAATTGCCTGGTCGACCGAGTTACCCGGGCGACATGTTTCTCTGGCTGGCATGTGTGCTGTGCACGTGACGCACATGCGAAGCGTATGCACCGCTGTCATGCGGATGCAGCACTGTGCAACTGCCTTCCTGCAGTGTTGGCACACCGTGGACTTGCAACGTTGGCAAGCCGCTTCTGTGCTGCACTGAGTGGTACGAGCTATGCAGTACTGGATCGCGGTCGACTGTGTTGTGCTGGAGATCGCCCTGCATGCGTGCTAGCTCTGATGTAGTATCTCTTGCCAACGTTGTTGCTATCATTATGAGCCATTGTTGTTAGTCTTTGCTAGTGAAACTCTTGCCAATTTTCCTTGTGAATGTGCAAGTAGAGTGAACACAAGCAAACGACTAAGGAACACAGAAATTATACGAGTTATCTTCGCACCTAGTACCAACCATATGGGTAAGTAACACACATACTCTTAGTACCATCCACATGGGCAAATATCACACTTACTCTTAGTACCATCGACATGGGTAAATTGCGATCTTCCTCATAGTATCATCTACATGGGTAAGTAACGCTCCTACTCTTTGTACCATCCGCATGGATAAGTAACACACTTTTTCTTAAATCCGTCCACATGGGTAGATTGCGCTCATACTCTTGGTATCATACACATGAGTAAATAACGCATTTCTCTTAGTACCATCCACATGGGGAATTATGCACTTCTTCTTAGTACTATCTGTCAACGGGAATAGAGTGTTGGCCCCACCCTCGCTTGGGCGACGCCGACCTTCTGGTCGGGCGCGCTGGTGGTGCGGCCAACTGTTCCGCAGGGTTCGATGCGTGCTGGTCGACGGGGTTGTTGACATACAAGCGACCTCTGCGATGCCACCGTCGATGGGAACCGGCGGTCTAGTTCGACAAGGGAGGTTGACGGAGCAGTCCGTCCACCTGCATGGGACCTGCGGGCAGCTGTTGAGGACTAGAGCTTGACGACTGCAGCTGATCTTGTTGGTCGACAGATGCGCTGTTGACTAGGGTGGTTCGATTGGCGCGGTGGTCGACGAGGGGTTTATTGATCAGGGCGCGGATTGGATGGTGGACCAGGTCGACCGTGTAACCTGCTCGGCGAGGTTCTTGTTGGGTGCAAATTCACATTGCACGACATCATGCCGTCTGTTTGTACGAGTATGCGTGTGCGAATGCGTTTGCGTGTGAATGGTGTGTTCGTGTGTTTGTTTGCTTTCGCAATTTTCGCTTGAAGCATTTGCAGCTACTCACGCAGTGTGCGCTTCGGCACAACATTGTACGCGCTACGAACAGTGCAAGCAGAAAGGACGAGCTCACAAAGGAACCCAAGATGGAAGCTTTGCAGTTCGGTTGAGTTGATTGCGCAGATTCAGTTCTATCCAACTCGAAATTGTACTGTTATGTTTGGTTGACTATAGTGTACAATTTAGGGGTACTATAGGGGTACAATTTAGGTGAAGGTTGGATATTGTTTATCTGCATTTGCATGCTACAAGGCCAGGGGAAACCAGTGGAACCAGCATTTGGCTGGTTGGGCAAAGACAAAACGGGTTCTGTTTTTAGAACCTGAACCTGGTTGTTGTTTTCCCAGGTTGGAAAAACAGAACCAGAGGTTGTTTACCAACCTACCACCTGCTATTTGTCCAGCCAGGTTGGTTCTGTTGCTTGGAATTATTTGGGATCATCCTTGGTTGTTCCCAGTTTTATGACCAAGGTCCTTGCTAGCTAGAACTATTTATTCCTTCTCTGTTTGTACCTGAACATAGTCAATTGATCATGCGGATTCCTTCCTTGCTAGAATTTCGTTTCTACGCGGTTCGACGGCGTAATGCTACCCGAGTCAACGCTAGTACGCTAGCACTCCAACGCTAGGCAAACGCTGTCCGAGCCATAACATCGTAATGGCAAAACTTTTCATGAGGCAACTTGGCTGATTTTAAAGCTCTTGGAGACAGCTTCAATATAGCAAATTCTCAGCTTAATCCGATCGACGGTCTGCACGGTACGCTGCGCGACGTTCAAGGTACTCTTGTTATTTTGGCTAAGTCATTCTTGGTTCCTCTCTCTACAAACTCGGACCCGAGGATAGGGGCTGGTCTTGTACCCTTGGAGGTGACCCCGAGGAGAGGTATTAAGTTTGATTAAGTCCTAATAGCTTGAGTTTATTAGGCCCTTACACCAACAAGCTGGTATCAGAGCTGCGTTATAGTGATCCTCGTTATAG
Source organism: Closterium sp. Yama58-4 (assembly GCA_947470075.1). Classification (NCBI taxonomy): domain Eukaryota; kingdom Viridiplantae; phylum Streptophyta; class Zygnematophyceae; order Desmidiales; family Closteriaceae; genus Closterium; species Closterium sp. Yama58-4. The sequence goes on along the minus strand of CANIUD010000060.1, from coordinate 110,069 downwards.
GTAGCTATGGCGGGCAACACCTCGGCGGGAGCTGGTGAATCTTCAGCCCAAGATCGTAGCGGCAGCCAAGATTCTGGTGTTTCGGCGCCAAGGGGAGCGCGAACAAACCAGGGCTCGCTGATCAAGGAGGTGCTGAAAAACTTCACCGTCGAGAAGTTCAATGGTGGGGGCTATGTGTCAACGGGAGTTGTGTGTTGGCCCCGTCCTCGCTTGGGCGTAGCCGACTTCATGGTCGGGTATCGGGGTGCAGCCGACCTGCAGCAGTGGGCGAGCTGGTCGACGAGGTTGGTCGACCTGCACGGGAGCCACTGCAAGGGCGTTGACTTCGGGAGGGCGCCAGCTTCGGGTGGTCGACCTGGGAAGTCGCGCAACGTGCAGTGCAGACCGTCGATCGGATTAAGCTGAGAATTTGCTATATCGAAGCTCACTCCAAGAGCTTTAAAATAAGCCAAGTTGCCTCGCGAAAAGTTCTGCCATTACGAAGTTATGGCTCGGACAGCGTTTGCCTAGCGTTGGAGTGCTAGCGTACTAGCGTTGACTCGGGTAGCATTCCGCCGTCGAACCGCGTAGAAACGAAATTCCAGCGAGGAAGGAATTCGCATGAATCAATTGACTATATCCAGGTACAAACAGAGAAGGAATAAATAGCTATAGCTAGCAAGGGCCTTGGGAATCAACCTGGGAACAACCAGGGATGATCCCAAATAATTCCAAGCAACAGAACCAACCTGGCTGGACAAAACAGCAGGTGGTAGGTTGGAAAACAACCTCTGGTTCTGTTTTTCCAACCTGGGAAAACAACAACCAGGTTCAGGTTCTAAAAACAGAACCTGTTTTGTCTTTGCCCAACCAGCCAAATGCTGGTTCTGCTGGTTTCCCCTGGCCTTGTAGCATGCAGATACAGGCAAACAACATCCAACCTTCACCTAAATTGTACCCCTATAGTGCCTGCCTTGCTACACTATAGTCAACCAAACATAACAGTACAATTTCGAGTTGGATAGAACTGAATCTGTGCAATCAACTCAACCGAACTGCAAAGCTTCCATCTTGGGTTCCTTTGTGAGCTCGTCCTTTCTGCTTGCACTGTTCATAACGCGTACAATGTTGTGCCGAAGCGCACATTGCGCGAGTACCTGCAAATGCTTCAAGCGAAAATTGCGAAAGCAAACAAACACACGAACACACCATGCACACGCAAATGCACTCGCACACGCATACTCGTACAAACAGACGGCAGGATGTCGTGCAAAGTGAATTTGCACCCAACACACTCCCCCTCAGCCTGCCGGCTGCATTCCCATCATTCCATGCTAGTTCATGCTCATTCCACTCATGCGCACACAACGCCAATGAGGCTCATCCGCAAGCCTCTTGGTGAGAAAGTCTGCTGGCTGCTGGTGAGTCTTGATGTAAATCGGATTCACCGTCCCCCTCTTCACCTCCTTACGCAGCCAGTGCCATTTGATACGCATGTGCTTGTTCAGCCCATGAAGCACAGCGTTCCTGGCCATCCCAAGAGCCCCCTTGCTATCACAAAACAGCGGCGTAGCAACCTTCTGCTCCTGGCCAATCTCCTCTAACAGCCTCCTCAGCCAAATCACCTCCTTCACCCCGTGGAATTTCGCCATGTACTCTGATTCCACAGAGGAGAGTGCCGTCTCCGTCTGCTTCTTGGACCTCCAACTAACAGGTCCTCCCCCAACTACGCAGATGTATCCTCCCACAGATGAGGAATCCTCCTTCTCAGAAGCCCATGTAGCATCGGTAAAGCAAGTCAGAAACAGCTTGCCTTCTCCAAGCCGCTCCCCCTTCTCCTTCAGCACCTCAACCCCCTTCTGCTTCACCTGTGCAGATGCGGAGTATTGGACCCCAATGGTCAGGTGAGAGTTCAAATACTTCACCACGCGCTCAGCTGCATCCACCTGCTCCTCTGATGGATTCTGCACCACCCTGGCCAGCTGCCCAACCGAGAAAGAGATGTCGGGCCTCGTGTGAACAGCTGCATACAAGAGGCTGCCCACCAAGGACTGAAATTGCTGCTGCTCTTCAGCTTCAACCCCTTCATCCTCTGCAGCCTTCACAAGTTTGAATTCTGCTGGCAGGGGAGTTGCAACCTTGCGCTTATTCTCAATCCCACACTTCTCCCCCAGCTCCTTGATGAACTTCTCCTGGTGCAGCTTCAACCACCTGTGATCCAGATCCCTCTCCACGTGCATCCTGAGGTAGTACTTTACCTCCCCAAGGTTCTTGCACTTGAAGTTCTCCATCAGCTGCTGCTGCACTTTCTGGATCTCCTTCATGCTGCTGCTGAAGAGAAGAATGTCATCCACGTAGACCAGAAACATCACCAGCTCCTCCCCCTCCCCTTTGAGAAAGAGGCTCTCATCACAGCTGCTGGTCCTGAACCCTATCTCCTCTAAAACAGCTGCCAACTTCTGGTACCAGCAGCGTGGCGCCTGATTCAAACCGTAGATGGACTTTTTCAGCTTGCACACCCTGCCCGTACCATCCTCATACCCAGGCGGCTGCGTCATGAACACCTCCTCCTCTAAAATCCCGTTGAGGAATGCCGTTGATATATCCATCTGGATAATGAATTTCCCACTAACGGCTGCATCTGCCAACAAGACACGAAGGGTAGGGGGTTTGGCAGTGGGAGCAAAGATCTCATTGAAGTCCCGCTTCTCCTTCTGCAACCTACTCTTGTAGATGGTGACCTGCCCCTTGTCGTCAGTCTTGATCCTTAGCACCCACTTGCATTGTACCGCTTTCTTTCCCTCAGGCAGCACCATTAATTCCCAAGTCCCATTCTCCAGCAGGCTCTGGTACTCAGCATCCCTAGAAGCCAGCCACTTGTCCCTATCTGGCCCAGCTAATGCCTCCTCCATGCTAGCTGGTTCCTCTGGTGCAGGGGCGATAAAACAGTAGGCAGGTTCATCCTCCTCATCCGGGTCATAGCCATGAGGTAGAATCAGCATTGCCTCCTCGGTCCCAAGCTGCTGCTCCGCTACACCTGATCCTGCAGTCAGCTTCTTAGTAGCCATACGGGTACGTCCTGGCCTGGAGACGGGTGTCTCCCATCCCTTCATAACGACACCCTTCGGCTTCTTAGCTTTCCCCTGCTGCTGCTTTCCTCCCTCGGATCCAGCAGCTTCACTAGTGCTATCGCCAGCCTCTCCTCCACCAGCAGGTGCCTCCTGTACTTTTTCTCCATCACCATTCCCCGCAGCTGCCTCCTCTCCCTCCTCCCACACACTAGGAGTCAGGTCCAGCTGCATGGTGATCTGCTCCATCTGCTGGGACACCCTTGCCTCTGGTTGTTTCTCCCAGCTCCCATACATCATGCCCTCAATGAATTTCACATCCCTGCTGTCAAACAACACACCCTTGGATGGTTCCCACAGCAGCCATCCCTTGCTCTCAGCAGCCATCCCTTGCTCTCAGCAGCCAGGCCCAAATGCACACACCAGATTGCACTCGCCCCCAACTTACTCCGGTAGGTCTTGGGGACGTGGGCGACTGCCATGCAACCAAACACCCTCAGCATGTCCACCGGCGGCTTCCTCCCAAGCCACCTCTCCAACCGCATCCACGAGTCATTACCAACCTTGGTGAGTACCCTGTTCCTAGCGACGGTAGCGTGCCGGACAGCGTGAGGCCACATGAAGTTTCCAAGCCCAGATTCTATGAGCAGCGCCCTAGCTGTCTCTAGAATAGTCCGGTTCGCCCGTTCTGCTACACCGTTGGACTGTGGGGTGTAAGCCGTGGTCAGCTCCCTCTGAATGCCCTGCTTCTTGAGCCAGGCCGTCATCTCAGCTCCAAGGAACTCACCACCCCGGTCTGTCCTGATCCGCTTCACCACACACTCCGCTTGCTTCTCCACGAACGGCAGCCAATTGTACCGAATCGTGGAGGCGGCGTGATCTTTCTGCTTCAGCGGATACGCCCACATTAGCCTGCTCCAGTCATCCACTATGGTTAGGAAATACCGCTCCCCCTTGTGCCCTTGCACCAGCAGCGGCCCCACCAAGTCCATGTGGACCAGCTCCAGCGGCTTCTTGCTCCTGCCAGCCACACTATGGAAGGGGAAACGGGTGAACTTTGAAAGCAAACAGATTTCACATTTTCATCGGATGGCTGTCCGTTCAGCTTCAGACCCTTAACGGCTCCATCCTTCTCCAGCTGCTTCAGCAAAGGCATTGCCACATGCCCTAAGCGCCAGTGTGCCGTTGCCCAATCTGTCTCCCCAGATCTGGCCGACACTTTCACACCAACCCCTCCAACGGCGTTGCACTCCCCCTGGGATGCAGACCCCTCTCCAGCCTGCCCCCCACCGTGCCACGCCAGGGCCGGCAGCTGCCACATAGATCTGTACACGTCCTTGCTCTCGTGCAGATCCCAAAGCACCCGATTGCCCAGCTTCCCCTTATAAGTGCGTGCCCCATCCGTGTTGGTGTTCACCCCAGCCTTGCCAAGCTTACGGAGGGAGATAAGGTTGGCCTTCAGGTCGGGGACGAGGAGAACGTCGTGCAGCACCACCAGCTTGCCATCCGCTCCCTTAAACGCAGCTCGTCCCGCACCAGCCACCTTCAACATGTGTCCAGAGGCGGAGCACACCTCATTGATCGGTGCAGCGCGTACTTCGTCCAGCAGGTCCTTGCGCGGCGTCATCGTCCAAGCAGCGCCTGTGTCCAACACCCAATAGTCCAGGGGGTGCAGCTCTGCTCCAACTTTGGCAGAGGCGTCTCCTTGCTCCCCCTTGTCTCCCACATGGAAGAATTGGCCCGCGGTGCGCTCCTTCTTCTTCTCTGCACCGCCGTTGCCCTTCGGGTTGTTGTCGGACGAATCAGCGACCATGTTCGCACCGTTTTTCTGGTTCCTCCGCGCGCCACCATCCTGGTGACGATTCTGGGGGGTCCATCCATCGGGTTTCTTATAGCACAAGAACCAGGGATGCCCTTCCTTCTCACAATACCAGCAACTCCCTTTCATTTTGCCACCAGCACCTGACTTGCCCCCACGTCCAGATTTCGCACCGCGACCCCAACCGGTACCTCCTTGTTGGTCGTTGGAGTCGTCGTCTTTCTTTGCACCGCGTCCAGCACCACCGAAGCCACGTCCTCTGCCACGTCGGCTCCCTTGCATCCCGTAGCCGCTGCTGCCGTCGTCTCCACCCCTCAGTTGGCGGCGACGGAAGTCCTCCTCCAGAATCTTTGTCCGCACCCACTCGAGCGTCCACAAACTCTGGTTCTGCGGCAGGCTCAATCCGCTCGTAAATTGAAGCCACGATTCCGGCAGCAGCGACAGCATCTTCAAGCACTTGGTCTGCTCCGGGTAGGTGATTCCCGCGATCGCCAGCTTCGCGTAGAGGTCGCGCATCTTGTCCAGGATGGGTTGCACCGGCTCTCCCTCGCTCAGGCGCAACGCGGACAGCTCCCTCTCCATCATGAGCGTCGCAGCGACGGAGGTAGGGGCGTGCAGCTCCTTCAACACGGTCCATGCCTTCGGACCGCACTCAACCTCCGGCAGCAGGTGCATGACGTGGTGACGCTGATTCAGCTCCAAACTCTGCGACATCAAGTAGTAGCCAGCCGAGGCGCGCTCGTCCCAATCTTCCTGCAGGGCGGGGTCACTCGGTCTAGGCTCCTCCCCAATCATTAGTTTCAGCAATCCAATCTGACGGAAGTAGAGTTGCATTTTCCAGGCCCAATCATCATAGCCCTCACCATTGAACTTCTCGACGGTGAAGTTCTTCAGCACCTCCTTGATCAGCGAGCCCTGGTTTGTTCGCGCTCCCCTTGGCGCTGAAACACCAGAATCTTGGCTGCCGCTACGATCTTGGCCTGAAGATTCACCAGCTACCGCCGAGGTGTTGCCCGCCATAGCTACCTTTAACGAGGATCACTATAACGCAGCTCTGATATCAGCTTGTTGGTGTAAGGACCTAATAAACTCAAGCTATTAGGACTTAATCAAACTTAAAACCTCTCCTCGGGGTCACCTCCAAGGGTCCCTGGGTGCCTGGTACAAGACCAGCCCCTATCCTCGGGTTCGAGTTTGTAGAGAGAGGGATCAAGAAAGACTTAGTCAAAACAGCAAGAGTACCTTGAACGTCGCGCAGCGTGCCGTGCAGACCGTCGATCGGATTAAGCTGAGAATTTGCTATATCGAAGCTCTCTCCAAGAGCTTTAAAATAAGCCAAGTTGCCTCGCGAAAAGTTCTGCCATTACGAAGTTATGGCTCGGACAGCGTTTGCCTAGCGTTGGAGTGCTAGCGTACTAGCGTTAACTCGGGTAGCATTCCGCCGTCGAACCGCGTAGAAACGAAATTCCAGCGAGGAAGGAATTCGCATGAATCAATTGACTATTTCTAGGTACAAACAGAGAAGGAATAAATAGCTATAGCTAGCAAGGGCCTTGGGAATCAACCTGGGAACAACCAGGGATGATCCCAAATAATTCCAAGCAACAGAACCAACCTGGCTGGACAAAACAGCAGGTGGTAGGTTGGAAAACAACCTCTGGTTCTGTTTTTCCAACCTGGGAAAACAACAACCAGGTTCAGGTTCTAAAAACAGAACCTGTTTTGTCTTTGCCCAACCAGCCAAATGCTGGTTCTGCTGGTTTCCCCTGGCCTTGTAGCATGCAGATACAGACAAACAACATCCAACGTTCACCTAAATTGTACCCCTATAGTGCCTGCCTTGCTACACTATAGTCAACCAAACAAAACAGTACAATTTCGAGTTGGATAGAACTGAATCTGCGCAATCAACTCAACCGAACTGCAAAGCTTCCATCTTGGGTTCCTTTGCGAGCTCGTCCTTTCTGCTTGCACTGTTCATAACGCGTACAATGTTGTGCCGAAGCGCACATTGCGCGAGTACCTGCAAATGCTTCAAGCGAAAATTGCGAAAGCAAACAAACACACGAACACACCATGCACACGCAAATGCACTCGCACACGCATACTTGTACAAACAGACGGCAGGATGTCGTGCAAAGTGAATTTGCACCCAACAGCGCGAACCAACCAGGGCTCGCTGATCAAGGAGGTGCTGAAGAACTTCACCGTCGAGAAGTTCAATGGTGAGGGCTATGATGATTGGGCCTGGAAAATGAAGTCTACTTCCGTCAGATTGGATTGCTGAAACTAATAATTGGGGAGGAGCCTAGACCGAGTGACCCCGCCCTGCAGGAAGATTGGGACGAGCGTGCCTCGGCTGGCTACTACTTGATGTCGCAGAGTTTGGAGCTGAACCAGCGTCATCACGTCATGCACCTGCTGCCGGAGGTTGAGTGCGGTCCGAAGGCGTGGGGAGCTGCACGCCCCTACCTCCGTCGCTGCGACGCTCATGATGGAGAGGGAGCTGTCCGCGTTGCGCCTGAGCGAGGGAGAGCCGGTGCAACCCATCCTGGACAAGATGCGTGATCTCTACGCGAAGCTGGCGATCGCGGGAATCACCTACCCGGAGCATACCAAGTGTCTGAAGATGCTCTCGCTGCTGCCGGAATCGTGGCTTCAATTCACGAGCGGATTGAGCCTGCCGCAGAACCAGAGCTTGTGGACGCTCGAATGGGTGCGGACGAAGATTCTGGAGGAAGACTTCCGTCGCCGCCAACTGAGGGGTGGAGACGACGGCAGCAGCGGCTACGGGATGCAAGGGAGCCGACATGGCAGAGGACGTGGCTTCGGTGGTGCTGGACGCGGTGCAAAGAAAGACGACGACTCCAACAACCAACAAGGAGGTACCGGTTGGGGTCGCGGTGCGAAATCTGGACGTGGGGGCAAGTCGGGTGCTGGTGGCAAAATGAAAGGGAGTTGCTGGTATTGTGAGAAGGAAGGGCACCCCTGGTTTTTGTGCTATAAGAAACCCGATGGATGGACCCCCCAGAATCGTCACCAGGATGGCGGCGCGCGGAGGAACCAGAAAAACGGCGCCAACATGGTCGCTGATTCGTCCAACAACAACCCGAAGGGCAACGGCGGTGCGGAGAAGAAGGAGCGCACCGCGGGCCAATTCTTCCATGTGGGAGACAAGGGGGAGCAAGGAGACGCCTCTGCCAAAGTTGGAGCAGAGCTGCACCCCCTGGACTATTGGGTGTTGGACACAGGCGCTGCTTGGACGATGACGCCGCGCAAGGACCTGCTGGACGAAGTACGCGCTGCACCGATCAATGAGGTGTGCTCCGCCTCTGGACACATGTTGAAGGTGGCTGGTGCGGGACGAGCTGCATTTAAGGGAGCGGATGGCAAGCCGATGGTGCTGCACGACGGTCTCCTCGTCCTCGACCTGAAGGCCAACCTTATCTCCCTCCGTAAGCTTGGCAAGGCTGGGGTGAACACCAACACGGATGGGGCACGCACTTATAAGGGGAAGCTGGGCAATCGGGTGCTTTGGGATCTGCACGAGAGCAAGGACGTGTACAGATCTATGTGGCAGCTGCCGGCCCTGGCGTGGCATGGTGGGGGGGCAGGCTGGAGAGGGGTCTGCATCCCAGGGGGAGTGCAATGCCGTTGGAGGGGTTGGTGTGAAAGTGTCGGCCAGATCTGGGGAGACAGATTGGGCAACGGCACACCGGCGCTTAGGGCATGTGGCAATGCCTTTGCTGAAGCAGCTGGAGAAGGATGGAGCCGTTAAGGGTCTGAAGCTGAACGGACAGCCACCCGATGACAACTGTGAAATCTGTTTGCTTTCAAAGTTCACCCGTTTCCCTTTCCATAGTGTGGCTGGCAGGAGCAAGAAGCCTTTGGAGCTGGTCCACATGGACTTGGTGGGGCCGCTGCCGGTGCAAGGGCACAAGGGGGAGCGGTATTTTCTTACAATTGTGGATGACTGGAGCAGGCTGATGTGGGCGTATCCGCTGAAGCAGAAGGACCACGCCGCCTCCACGATACGGGACGATTGGCTGCCATTCGTGGAGAAGCAGGCGGAGTGTGTAGTGAAGCGGATTAGGACAGACCGGGGTGGTGAGTTCCTTGGAGCTGAAATGACGGCCTGGCTCAAGAAGCAGGGCATCCAGAGAGAGCTGACCACGGCTTATACCCCACAGTCCAATGGTGTAGCAGAACGGGCAAACCGGACCATTCTGGAGACAGCTAGGGCGCTGCTCATAGAATCTGGGCTGAGCAATTCTATGTGGCCTCATGCTGTCCGGCACGCCACTGTCGCTAGGAACAGGGTGCTCACCAAGGTTGGGGATGACTCGTGGGTGCCGTTGGAGAGGTGGCTTGGGAGGAAGCCGCCGGTGGACATGCTGAGGGTGTTCGGTTGCATGGCAGTCGCCCACGTCCCCAAGACCTACCGCAGTAAGTTGGGGGCGAGTGCAATCTGGTGTGTGCATTTGGGGCTGGCTGCTGAGAGCAAGGGATGGCTGCTGTGGGAACCATCCAAGGGTGTGTTGTTTGACAGCAGGGATGTGAAATTCATTGAGGGCATGATGTATGGGAGCTGGGAGAAACAGCCGGAGGCAAGGGTGTCCCGGCAGATGGAGCAAGGACGTGTACAGATCTATGTGGCAGCTGCCGGCCCTGGCGTGGCACGGTGGGGGGCAGGCTGGAGAGGGGTCTGCATCCCAGGGGGAGTGCAACGCCATTGGAGGGGTTGGTGTGAAAGTGTCGGCCAGATCTGGGGAGACAGATTGGGCAACGGCACACCGGCGCTTAGGGCATGTGGCAATGCCTTTGCTGAAGCAGCTGGAGAAGGATGGAGCCGTTAAGGGTCTGAAGCTGAACGGACAGCCACCCGATGAAAACTGTGAAATCTGTTTGCTCTCAAAGTTCACCCGTTTCCCCTTCCATAGTGTGGCTGGCAGGAGCAAGAAGCCGCTGGAGCTGGTCCACATGGACTTGGTGGGGCCGCTGCCGGTGCAAGGGCACAAGGGGGAGTGGTATTTCCTAACCATAGTGGATGACTGGAGCAGGCTAATGTGGGCGTATCCGCTGAAGCAGAAAGATCACGCCGCCTCCACGATTCGGGACGATTGGCTGCCGTTCGTGGAGAAGCTGTTGGTGTAAGGGCCTAATAAACTCAAGCTATTATGACTTAATCAAACTTAAAACCTCTCCTCGGGGTCACCTCCAAGGGTCCCTGGTTGCATGACACAAGACCAGCCCCTATCCTCGGTTCCGAGTTTGTAGAGAGAGGAGTCAAGAAAGACTTAGCCAAAATAACAAGAGTACCTTGAACGTCGCGCAGCGTGCCGTGCAGACCGTCGATCGGATTAAGCTGAGAATTTGCTATATCGAAGCTCTCTCCAAGAGCTCTAAAATAAGCCAAGTTGCCTCGCGAAAAGTTCTGCCATTACGAAGTTATGGCTCGGACAGCGTTTGCCTAGCGTTGGAGTGCTAGCGTACTAGCGTTGACTCGGGTAGCATTCCGCCGTCGAACCGCGTAGAAACGAAATTCCAGCGAGGAAGGAATTCGCATGAATCAATTGACTATATCCAAGTACAACCAAAGAAGGAATAAATAGTTCTAGCTAGCAAGGACCTTAGGAATCAACCTGGGAACAACCAGGGATGATCCCAAATAATTCCAAGCAGCAGAACCAACCTGGCTGGACAAAACAGCAGGTGGTAGGTTGGAAAACAACCTCTGGTTCTGTTTTTCCAACCTGGGAAAACAACAACCAGGTTCAGGTTCTAAAAACAGAACCTGTTTTTGTCTTTGCCCAACCAGCCAAATGCTGGTTCTGCTGGTTTCCCCTGGCCTTGTAGCATGCAGATACAGACAAACAACATCCAACATTCACCTAAATTGTACCCCTATAGTGCCTTCCCTGCTACACTACAGTCAACCAAACAAAACAGTACAATTTCGAGTTGGATAGAACTGAATCTGCGCAATCAACTCAACCGAACTGCAAAGCTTCCATCTTGGGTTCCTTTGCGAGCTCATCCTTTCTGCTTGCACTGTTCATAGCGCGTACAATGTTGTGCCGAAGCGCACATTGCACGAGTACCTGCAAATGCTTCAAGCAAAAATTGCGAAAGCAAACAAATACACGAACACACCATTCACACGCAAATGCACTCGCACACACATACTCGTACAAACAGACGGCAGGATGTTGTGCAAAGTGAATTTGCACCCAACACACTCCCCCTCAGCCTGCCGGCTGCATTCCCATCATTCCATGCTAGTTCATGCTCATTCCACTCATGCGCACACAACGCCAATGAGGCTCATCCGCAAGCCTCTTGGTGAGAAAGTCTGCTGGCTGCTGGTGAGTCTTGATGTAAATCGGATTCACCGTCCCCCTCTTCACCTCCTTACGCAACCAGTGCCACTTGATACGCATGTGCTTGTTCAGCCCATGAAGCACAGCGTTCCTGGCCATCCCAAGAGCCCCTTTGCTATCGCAAAACAGCGGCGTAACAACCTTCTAGCCCTGGCCAATCTCCTCTAACAGCCTCCTCAGCCAAATCACCTCCTTCACCCCATGGAACATTGCCATGTATTCTGATTCAACAGAGGAGAGTGCCATCTCCGTCTGCTTCTTGGACCTCCAACTAATAGGTCCTCCCCCAACTACGCAGATGTATCCTCCCACAGATGAGGAATCCTCCTTCTCAGAAGCCCATGTAGCATCGGTAAAGCAAGTCAGAAACAGCTTGCCTTCTCCAAGCCGCTCCCCCTTCTCCTTCAGCACCTCAACCCCCTTCTGCTTCACCTGTGCAGATGCGGAGTATTGGACCCCAATGGTTGGGTGAGAGTTCAAATACTTCACCACGCGCTCAGCTGCATCCACCTGCTCCTCTGGTGGATTTTGCACCACCCTGGCCAGCTGCCCAACCGAGAAAGAGATGTCGGGCCTCGTGTGAACAGCTGCATACAAGAGGCTGCCCACCAAGGACTGAAATTGCTGCTGCTCTTCAGCTTCAACCCCTTCATCCTCTGCAGCCTTCACAAGTTTGAATTCTGCTGGCAGGGGAGTTGCAACCTTGCGCTTATTCTCAATCCCACACTTCTCCCCCAGCTCCTTGATGAACTTCTCCTGGTGCAGCTTCAACCACCTGTGATCCAGATCCCTCTCCACGTGCATCCTGAGGTAGTACTTTACCTCCCCAAGGTTCTTGCACTTGAAGTTCTCCATCAGCTGCTGCTGCACTTTCTGGATCTCCTTCATGCTGCTGCTGAAGAGAAGAATGTCGTCCACGTAGACCAGAAACATCACCAGCTCCTCCCCCTCCCCCTTGAGAAAGAGGCTCTCATCACAGCTGCTGGTCCTGAACCCTATCTCCTCTAAAACAGCTGCCAACTTCTGGTACCAGCAGCGTGGCGCCTGATTCAAACCGTAGATGGACTTTTTCAGCTTGCACACCCTGCCCGTACCATCCTCATACCCAGGCGGCTGCGTCATGAACACCTCCTCCTCTAAAATCCCATTGAGGAATGCCGTTGATATATCCATCTGGATAATGAATTTCCCACTAACGGCTGCATCTGCCAACAAGACACGGAGGGTAGGGGGTTTGGCAGTGGGAGCAAAGATCTCATTGAAGTCCCGCTTCTCCTTCTGCATAAACCCCTTAGCCACCAACCTACTCTTGTAGATGGTGACCTGCCCCTTGTCGTCAGTCTTGATCCTTAGCACCCACTTGCATTGTACCGCTTTCTTTCCCTCAGGCAGCACCACTAGTTCCCAAGTCCCATTCTCCAGCAGGCTCTGGTACTCAGCATCCCTAGAAGCCAGCCACTTGTCCCTATCTGGTCCAGCTAATGCCTCCTCCATACTAGCTGGTTCCTCTGGTGCAGGGGCGATAAAACAGTAGGCAGGTTCATCCTCCTCATCCGGGTCATAGCCATGAGGTAGAATCAGCATTGCCTCCTCGGTCCCAAGCTGCTGCTCCGCTACACCTGATCCTGCAGTCAGCTTCTTAGTAGCCATACGGGTACGTCCTGGCCTGGAGACGGGTGTCTCCCATCCCTTCATAACGACACCCTTCGGCTTCTTAGCTTTCCCCTGCTGCTGCTTTCCTCCCTCGGATCCAGCAGCTTCACTAGTGCTATCGCCAGCCTCTCCTCCACCAGCAGGTGCCTCCTGTACATTTTCTCCATCACCATTCCCCGCAGCTGCCTCCTCTCCCTCCTCCCACACACTAGGAGTCAGGTCCAGCTGCATGGTGATCTGCTCCATCTGCTGGGACACCCTTGCCTCTGGTTGTTTCTCCCAGCTCCCATACATTATGCCCTCAATGAATTTCACATCCCTGCTGTCAAACAACACACCCTTGGATGGTTCCCACAGCAGCCATCCCTTGCTCTCAGCAGCCAGCCCCAAATGCACACACCAGATTGCACTCGCCCCCAACTTACTCCGGTAGGTCTTGGGGACGTGGGCGACTGCCATGCAACCAAACACCCTCAGCATGTCCACCGGCGGCTTCCTCCCAAGCCACCTCTCCAACGGCACCCACGAGTCATTACCAACCTTGGTGAGTACCCTGTTCATCAAGGAGCTGGGGGAGAAGTATGGGATTGAGAATGAGCGCAAGGTTGCAACTCCCCTGCCAGCTGAGTTCAAGCTTGTGAAGGCTGCAGAGGATGAAGGGGTTGAAGCCGAGGAGCAGCAGCAATTTCAGTCCTTGGTGGGCAGCCTCTTGTATGCAGCGGTTCACACGAGGCCCGACATTTCTTTCTCGGTTGGGCAGCTGGCTAGGGTGGTGCAGAATCCATCTGAGGAGCAGGTGGATGCAGCTGAACGTGTGGTGAAGTATCTGAACTCTCACCCAAGCATTGGAGTTCAATACTCCGCATCTGCACAGGTGAAGCAGAAAGGGGTTGAGGTGCTGAAAGAGAAGGGGGAGCGGCTTGGAGAAGGCAAGCTGTTTCTGACTTGCTTTACCGATGCTACATGGGCTTCTGAGAAGGAGGATTCCTCATCTGTGGGAGGATACATCTGCGTAGTTGGGGGAGGACCTGTTAGTTGGAGGTCCAAGAAGCAGACGGAGACGGCACTCTCCTCTGTGGAATCAGAGTACATGGCGATGTTCCACGGGGTGAAGGAGGTGATTTGGCTGAGGAGGTTGTTAGAGGAGATTGGCCAGGAGCAGAAGGTTGCTACGCCGCTGTTTTGTGATAGCAAGGGGGCTCTTGGGATGGCCAGGAACGCTGTGCTTCATGGGCTGAACAAGCACATGCGTATCAAGTGGCACTGGCTGCGTAAGGAGGTGAAGAGGGGGACAGTGAATCCGATCTACATCAAGACTCACCAGCAGCCAGCAGACTTTCTCACCAAGAGGCTTGCGGATGAGCCTCATTGGCGTTGTGTGCGCATGAGTGGAATGAGCATGAACTAGCATGGAATGATGGAAATGCAGCCGGCAGGCTGAGGGGGAGTGTGTTGGGTGCAAATTCACTTTGCACGACATCCTGCCGTCTGTTTGTACGAGTATGTGTGTGCGAATGCATTTGCGTGTGAATGGTGTGTTTGTATGTTTGTTTGCTTTCGCAATTTTCGCTTGAAGCATTTGCAGGTACTCGTGCAACGTGCGCTTCGGCACAACATTGTACGCGCTATGAACAGCGCAAGCAGAAAGGATGAGCTCGCAAAGGAACCCAAGATGGAAGCTTTGCAGTTCGGTTGAGTTGATTGCGCAGATTCAGTTCTATCCAACTCGAAATTGTACTGTTTTGTTTGGTTGACTATAGTGTAGCAGGGCAGGCACTATAGGGGTACAATTTAGGTGAACGTTGGATGTTGTTTGTCTGTATCTGTATGCTACAAGGCCAGGGGAAACCAGCAGAACCAGCATTTGGCTGGTTGGGCAAAGACAAAACAGGTTCTGTTTTTAGAACCTGAACCTGGTTGTTGTTTTCCCAGGTTGGAAAAACAGAACCAGAGGTTGTTTACCAACCTATCACCTGCTATTTTGTCCAGCCAGGTTGGTTCTGTTGCTTGGAATCATTTGGGATCATCCCTGGTTGTTCCCAGGTTGATTCCCAAGGCCCTTGCTAGCTATAGCTATTTATTCCTTCTCTGTTTGTACCTGGATATAGTCAATTGATTCATGCGAATTCCTTCCTCGCTGGAATTTTGTTTCTACGCGGTTCGACGGCGGAATGCTACCCGAGTCAACGCTAGTACACTAGCACTCCAACGCTAGGCAAACGCTGTCCAAGCCATAACTTCGTAATGGCAGAACTTTTCGTGAGGCAACTTGGCTTATTTTAAAGCTCTTGGAGCGAGCTTCGATATAGAGAATTCTCAGCTTAATCCGATCGACGGTCTGCACGGCACGCTGTGCGACGTTTAAGGTACTCTTGCTGTTTTGACTAAGTCTCTCTTGATCCCTCTCTCTACAAACTCGGACCCGAGGATAGGGGCTGGTCTTGTACCAGGCACCCAGGGACCCTTGGAGGTGACCTCGAGGAGAGGTTTTAAGTTTGATTAAGTTCTAATAGCTTGAGTTTATTAGGCCCTTACACCAACACCATCCACATGGATAAATCATTCACTAATTTTTTTTACCATAAAAAAGGTAAATTACGCATTTACTGATAGTACCATCCATAAGAATACTTCTATCCACATGGGTTAACTATGTACTTATTCTTAGGAACTTCCATATGGGTAAGAAATACACTTACTATTAGTAGCATCCACATGCTTAAATTATCCACTTATTCCTAGTACAATCCACATGGAATAAATGGGAAAGTAACGCACTTACCATCGAGATGGGTAATTTGCTCTCTTCCTCTTTGTACCATCCGCATGGGTAGGTAACGTACTTATTTTTAGTTCCATCCACATGGGTAAATTACACACCTATTCTTAGTACCGTCCAGATGAGTAAGCAACGCACTTAGTTGTAGAGACATGGGTAAATTGCGCTCCTACTCTTAGTACCATCCATATGGGTAAATAACACACTTACTCTTAATACCATCCGCATGGGTATACTGCGCTCTAACTCTTAGTACAATCCATATGGGTAAACAACGCGCTTATTCTTAGTACCATGGACATGGGTGATTTGCGCTCCTACTCTTAGTACCATCCATGTGGGTAAGTAATGTCAACAGAGGTTGTGTGTTGGCCCCGTCTTCGCTTGGGCGGAGCCGACTCCGTGGTGGGGTGTGCGTAAGGTGCAGCCGACCTGCAGCAGTGGGCGAACCGACTGGGGCGAGCTGGTTGACGGGCTGGTCGACCTGCACGGGGCCATTGCAGAGCCACGGACTTTGGAGAGCCAGCGACCGACTTCAACCTGGTGGTCGACGAGTGGAGACTTCGAATTGGAGGGGGCGCCGATTTGGGAGGTCGACCAGGGAGGTCAATCTGGGAGGGTGTTGACTTGGTGACGCCGACCTGGGGAAGCTGGCATGGTGGGGTCGGCTGACAGCTGTGCTGGTCGACTTGGTGTGGTCGACCAGGCGTATTTGACTTGGTATAGTCGACCGGAGGTGGTCGTTGACCTGAGAGGTTGACGTGCACGAGGAGAAGTATGACTGTCGCCCAGGTGGTTTTGGCGAGACCGACCTCGGTGGTGGTATTCCGAGGTCGACATGGCTAATCAAGTGCAGTAGCGCGATGACGATCTGGTATCTATCATCTTCGGGCACCTTCCAAGCGGGTGCGCTGCTATCCTGCGGGTGCAACGATGTGCAGCTGCCTTGCTACAGCATTGAAACGCCGTCGACATGCAGCATTGGCAGGCCGCCATTTTGCACTAACAGAGCGCGGTCGACCAAGTCGTGCTGGCATGCGGTCGACCGTGCTGCGCTGGAGGTCGACCTGCATGCTTGCTAGCTCGATGTAGTCTCTCTTGCGAATGTTGTTGCTATCAATTCTTGATAGGTAAACTCTTGCCAATTCTCCTCGTAAATGTGTGCGAAGAGAGAACACAAGCAAACGTATACGGAACAAAGAGATCACTCCCACAACCGTGCCTTCCGCGTAGTCATGTTCCCGTAGTACGAGTAATCATTGCAAGTAACGTACTTACCTTTAGTACCATCCACATGGATAAATTACGCACTTACTCTTATTACCTTTCATATGAGTAACTAATGTACTTACTCTTAGTACCATCCGTACGGGTAAGTAACGCATTTTCTCTTAGTACAATCCAAAAGGGTAAACTACGCATTCTTAATACCGTCCACATGGGTATATTGCGCCCTAACTCTTGGTACCATTATATGGGTAAGCTACGCACTTATTCTTAGTACCATCGACATGTGTAAATTGTGCTCGTAGTTTTAGCATCACCTACATAGGTAAGTAATGCACGTTTTCTAAATTTCATCCACATGGTTAAATTACACATAATTTCTCAGTACCATCTAGATGGGTTAGTAAGTAACGCACTTACTTTTAGTACCATCCACATGGGGAAGTAGCGCGTTTGTTCTTAGTTCCGTCCACATGGGTAAATTACTCACATATTCTTAGTTCCATCCAGATCGGTATATTTCTCACTTTTTCTTAGTACCATCCACATTGTTAAATAACTAATTTACTCTTAGTACCATCCACATGGGTAAAAACTCCACTTAATCTTAGTACCATCCACATTGGAAAGTAACACACTTATTCTTAGCACCATCTACATGTGTAAATAACGCCCTTACTCTTACTACCATCGACATGGGAAATTTGTGCTCTTCCTCTTAGTACCACCCACATGGATAGGTAACGCACTTATTCTTACTACCATCTATATGGGTAAATTATGCATTTTTTCTTAGAACCATTCACATCGGTAGGTAACACACTTTCTCGTAGCACCATCTACATGGGTAAATAACGCACTTATTCAAAGTGGCATCTAGATGGGTAAGTTAGACACTTACCCTTAGTAGCATCCAGATAGGTAAGTAATGCACTTACTCTTGGTACCATCCAAATACGCAGTAATACATTTACTCTAAGTACCATCCACATTGGTATGTGACGCACCAACTCTTAAGTATAATCCACATGGGTAAGAAACTCAACGTAATTACTCCTATTATATCCAAATGGACAAGTAACGCACTTACTCGTAGTATCAACCACATGGGTAAGTAAAGCACTTCAACTTAGTACAATCCATAGGGGCTAGTTATGCACTTATTCCTAGAATCATCCACATGCGGCAAATAACGCACTTACTCTTAGTACCATCCACATGGGTAAGTAACGCACTTACTCTCCGTACCATCCACATGGGAAGTTTACGCACTTACTCTTTGTACCATCCGCATGGGAAGTTTACGCACTTACTCTTAGTACCGTCCGCATGGGTTTAATGTGCAGTTATTTTTAATAAAATCCACATAAGTAAGTTACGGTCTTACTCTAAGTTCCTTCCACATGGGCAAATTACGCTCCTACACTTAGTACCATCCATACGGGTAAGTAACGACTTACTCTTAGTACAATCCACATCGGTAAGTTACGCAATAACTTTTAGTACCATCCACATGGGCGAGTAACGCACCTACAGTTAGTAGCACGAGGACGATCTGGTATCTGTGCTGAGCAGGTGACGAGAAACAGCATGCCTATTATCTTCGGGCACCTGCGAAACGGGTGCGTGCACTGTTGTCCTGCGGGTGCAACGCTGTGCAGCCGCCTTGCTGCAGACTTGACTCGCCGTTGACTTGCAGCATTGGCAGGCCGCCACTTTGCACTACCAGAGCATGGTCGACCATGTCGTGCTAGAAGGCGGTCGACCGTGGTGCTCTAGCAGTCGACCAGCGTGCTTGCTAGCTCTGATGTAGTCTCCCTTGCGGATGCTGTTGCTATCATTCTGATCCTTGTGTTGTCAATCCTTGCTAGCGAAAATCTTGCTAATTCTCCCCGTGAATGTGTGCGTAGAGAGAACACATGTAAACGAATAAGGAACGAAGAGATCGCTCCCACAACCGCGCCTTCCCCGTAGTCAAGCTTTCGTAGTACGAGTTATTTTCGCAAGTAACGCACTTACTTTTAGTACCATCCACATGGGTTATTTCCACACTTACACTTAGTACCTATGATATGAATAAGGAATGCATTTGCTCTTTGTACCATCCAAATAGGTAAATAACACATTTCTCTTAATACCATCCACATGAGTATATTGCCCCCTAACTCTTAGTACCAACCAGATGGGTAAGTAACCACTCATTCTTAGTACAATCGACATGGGTAAATTGTTCCCTACTCTTAGTACCATCTACATAGGTAAGTAACGCAATTATTCTTTATTTCATCCGCATGGTTGAATTACGCAATTTTTCTTAAATGGATAAGTAACGCACTTACTTTTAGTACCATCCACATGAGTAAGTAGCGCATTTCTTCTTAGTTCTGTCCAGATGGGTAAATTACTCACCTATTCTCAGTTCCATCCAGATGGGTAAATGACTCACTTACTATTAGTACCATCCACACGGTTAAGTAACGCACTTATTTTTAGTACCATCCATATGGGTAAACTATCCATTTAATTTTAGTACCATCCATATTGGTAAGTAACACACTCTTAGCACCATCTATGGGTAATTAACGCCCTACTACCATCGACATGGTAGAAATGCGCTCTTCCTCATAGTACCACTCACATGGGTAGGTGATGCACTTATTCTTACTACCACCCACATGAGTAAATTATGCACTTATTCTTAGTATCATCCACAACGGTAAGTAACACTCTTACTCGTAACACCATCTACATGGATAAATAACGCACTTTCTCTTAGTAGCATTTAGATGGGTATGTTACGCACTTAACCTTAGTAGCATCTACATAGGTAAGTAATGCACTTACTCTTGGTACCATTCACATAGGCAAGTAACACACTTACTCTAAGTACTATCCACATGGGTATGTAACGCACTAACTCTTAAGTACAATCAACATGACGCAACATAATTACTCCTAGTACCATCCAAATGTGCAAGTAACGCACTTACTCCTATTATCAACCACATGGGTAAATAACGCACTTACGCTTCGTACCATTCACATGGGTAAGTAAAGAACTTCATCTTAGTACCACCCATATGGGCTATTTACGCACTTATAATTAGTATCATCCACATGGTAAAGTAACACACTCAATATTCGTACCATCCACATGGAAGCTTACGCACTTAGTCTTAGTACTATCCGCATGGGTAAAATACACACTTACTATTAAAAACATCCACAAAAGCAAATTACGCAATAACTTACTCTAAGTACCTTTCACATGGGCAAATTACGCAATAACTTTTAGTACCATCTACATGGGCGAGTAATGCATCTACAATTAGTTCTATCCACAAGGGTAAATTGCGTACTTGCTTTTAGTTCTATCCATATGGGTATATTACTCACTTGAGCATAGTATCATCCAAATGGGTAAATAATGCACATACTCTTAGTAACATCGACATGGGCAGATTCCGCTCCTACTCTTAGTACCATTAACATAGGTAAGCAACACACTTCCCCTTAGTAACATCAATATGGGTAAATTGCGCTCCTACTCTTAGTACCATCCACATGGTTAAGCAACGCAGTTTCTCTTAGTATCATCCACATGGGCAAGTAACGCACAATCTACATGGGCAAATAACGCACTTATGTTTTAGTACCATCGACATGGGTAGCCAACGTAGTTGCTCTCAGTGCCTTCCAAATGTGCAAGTTGCCGTCTTACTATTAGTATCATCCACATGGTTAAGTAACACATTTACTAGTATTATCATCCACGTAGTCTTAGTACTATCCACATAGGTAATTTGCACTCCTAATTTTGTATCATCCATATGGTAAGTAACGCACTTACTCTTAGTACCATCCACATGGGTAAGTAACACACTTACTCTTAGTACCATCGACATGGGTAAATTATGCACTTAATCTTGGTACCATCCACATGGGCATATAACACACTTATTTTTAGAACCATCCATACGGATAAAAAACGCACATACTACTAGTAAATACGGGTAAATTACGTAGATACTCTTAGTACCATCCATATGGGTAAATTACACACATAGTCTTAGTACCATCCACACGTCTAAGTAACGTACGTACTCTTAGTACTATCCAAATGAGTAAGTAACGTGCTTATTCTTCATACAATCCATATGGGAAATTTTACACACTTACTTTTAGTACCATCAACATGGGTAAATTACGCTCCTAGACTTAGACGCATATGGGTAAATATTGCATTTACTCTTAGTACCATCCACATTTGTAGGTAACGCAATTACTCTTCGAACCATCCACATGGGGAAATTACGGACCTATTCTTAGTACCATCCACATGGGCATTTACTCTTATTACCACCCAAATGGGAAAATTGCACACTTACTATTAGAACTATCGACTTGGGTAAGTAACTTACTAACTCTTAGTACCATCCACCTAGGTACATAACGCAATTACTCTTATTACCATCTATATGGTAAATAACGCACTTACTCTTAGTACCATCCATATGGGTAAGTAATTTACTTATTCTTAGTACCATCTACACAGATAAGTAACGCACTTGCTCTTAGTATCATCCGCATGGAAAATTACACACACTCATAGTATCATCCGCATGGGTGACTTACGCTTTTCATCTTAGTACCACGCTTACTTTAAGTACCATCCACATGTGTAAGTAACGCAATTAGTCTTAGAACCATCCACATGGGTAAATCATGCTCTTATTCTTAGTACCATCCACATAGGAAAGGAACACACTACCTTTTAGTACCATCAACATGGGTAAATTGCGCTCTTACTCTTAGTACCATCCATATGGGTAAGTAATGCACTTACTCCTAGTACCACCCACAGGGAAAAGTAACGCACTTACTCTTTGTACCATCCATATGGGTAAGAAACACACTTACTCTAAGAACCATCCACATGGTTAAGGAATGCACTTACTCTTAGTACCATCCACACGGGTAAGTAACGTTTTTATTCTTCGTACCATCCACATGGGGAAATTACACAAATATTCTTAGTACCATCCATATAGGTAAGTAACGCACTTACTCTTAGTACCATCCATATGGGTAAATAACGCACTTACTCTTAGTACCAACCACATGGGTAAATTGCCCTATTCCTCTTAGTACTATCTTTATGGGTAAGTAACCCACTTACTCTTAGTACCATCTGCATGGGTAAATGATGCACTTATTCTTAGTACCATTCACATATATAAATAACACACTTACACTTATTACCGTGTACATAGGAAAATTTCTCTCTTACTCCTAGTACCATCTAGATGGTTAGATTTTGCACTTATCTTAGTACCATCTACATGAGTAATTTGTCCTCTTACTTACTCTTAGTACCATCCATATAGGTAAGTAACACATTACTCTTAGTACAATCCACATGGGTAAGTAACGCACCTACTCTTAGTACCATCCACATGTGTAAGTACGTACTTACTCTTAGCACCATCGACATCTGTAAGTAACGTACGTACGCTTAGTACCATCTACAGGGGTAATTAACGTACTTACTCTTCGTACCATCCACATGGGGGAATAACGTACATATTCTTAGTGTCATCCACATGGGCAAGTAACGCACTAAGTCTTAGTTCCATCCACATGGATGAATAATGTACATATTCTCTTAGTACCATCCACATGGGTAAATTACACTCTTCCTCTTATTGCCATCTATATGGGTAAGTAACGCACATACTTTTAGTACAATCCACATGGGAAGGTAACACACTTACTTTTAGTACCATCCACATGTGTAAATTATTCACCACTTCTTGACATTTACATCAGTGAGTAACGCATTCACTCTTAGTACCATCGACATGGGAAAATTGCTCCCTTACTCCTAGTACCATCCACATAAGTGAGTAACGCACTTACTCTTAGTACTGTCCACATGGATCTAACGCACTTACTCTTAGTACCATGCACATGGATAAATAACACACTTATTCTTTTTACCATCCACATGGGAAAATTGCGCTCTTCCTCTTAGTACCATCTACATGGGTAAGTATGCACTTATTCTTAGTACCATCCACATGGGTAAGTAACACACTTACTCTTAGTACCATCCACCTCGGTAAGTAATGCACTGACCCATAGTACCATCCACATGGGTAAGTAACACACTTACTCAGTACCATCCAGATAGATGAATAACACATTTTTTATTTGTACAATCTACATAGATAAATTGTGCTCTTCAACTTAGGACCATCTACATGGGTAAGTATATCACTTATTATTACCATCCACATCGGTAAAAAAATGCACTTACTCTTAGTACCATCCACATAGGTAAGTAACGCACTTACTAATAGTACCATCTATACAGGTAAATAATGCGCTTGTCTCAGTACCATCCACATGGGTAATTTGGGCACATATTCTTAGTGTCATCTATATAGGTAAGTAACGCACTTACTATTAGTACCATCCATACGGATAGTTAAGTAACACACTTACTCTTAGTACCATCCACATGGGTAACTAACGCACTTACTTTTAGTACCATCCACATGGATGAATAAGACGATTATATTTTGTACCATCCACATGGGTAAATTATGCACTTTTTCTTAGCACCATCTAGATAGGTAAGTAACGCACTTACTATTAGTACCATCCATATGGGTAAATAACGCACTTGTCTTAGTACCATCCACACGGGTAAGTAACGTTCTTACTTGTCGTACAATCCATATGGGGAAATTACACAAATATTCTTACTACCATCCATATAGGTAAGTAACGCACTTACCCATTGTACCATCCATATGGGTAATAAATGTACTTACTCCTAGTACCATCCACATGGGTAAGTAACACACTTATTCTTAGTATCATGGACATGGGTAAATTGCTCTGTTACTCTTAGTACCATCTACATGGGTAAGTAACGCACTTACTCCTAGTACCATCCACATGGGTAAGTAACGTACTTACTCTTAGTACCATCCACATGGATAAATAACGCACTTGTTCTTTGTACCATCCACATGGGTAATTTCCTCTCTTCTTCTTATCCACATGGGTAATTAACTCACCTACCCTTAGTATCATCCACAAGGGTAAATAACGCAGTTACTCTTCGTAACATCTATATGGGTAAATTGCACTCTTCCTCTTCGTGGGTAAGTAACGTACTCACTCTTCATAACATCTGTATGGGTAAGAAACGCAGTTACTCTGAGTACCATCTACATAGGTAAATAACACACTTAATATTAGTACCATCCACATGAGTAAATTATGCACTCATTCTTGGTACCATCCACATAGGTAAGTAACGCACTTACTATTAGTACCATCCATATGGGTAAATAACGCACATGTCTTAGTATCATCTATATGGGGAAATTACACACTTATCTTAGTGCCATCTGTTAAACTGTAGTATGCTTGTAGGCTGTAGTGGGGTAGCCAATATGGGGTACAACCCCAACTAGGGTTTCATATTTGTACCCAAACTTCTGCTAGTTCATCATTCTTGCCTAGTGATTCTGAAATGGTATTCAGAGCAGGAGGTCCCTAGGACCTACCGATCGTTTTTTTTTAGGGCCCACCACCGCTCGCATGCGGTTACCACGCTACCCCGTACCCTAGCCTCGTAGCGCCCTCGTGCGCCCTCGTTAGCGCCCTCGCGCGCACCCTCGTTAGCGCCCTCGCGCGCACCCACGTTAGCGCCCTCGCGCGCCCCTTCGTTAGCGCCCTCGCGCGCCCCTTTGTTAGCGCCCTCGCGCGCCCCTTGCTAGCGCCCTCGCGCGCCCCTCACTAGCGCCCTCGCGCGCCCCTCACTAGCGCCCTCGCGCGCCCCTCGCCGAGCCGCCCGCTCGCAGCCCGCCCGCCCGCTCGCTGCCCGCTTCGCGGCCCGCTCGCTACGCAGCCCGCCCGCCCGCTCGCTGCCCGCTTCGCGGCCCGCCCGCTTCGCAGCCCGCTCGCTCGCTGCCCGCTTCGCGGCCCGCCACTTCGCAGCCCGCCCGCCCGCTCGCTGCCCGCTTCGCGGCCCGCCCGCCTCGCAGCCCGCTCGCCCCGCTGCCCGCTTCGCGGCCCGCCCACTTCGCAGCCCGCCCGCCCGCTCGCTGCCCACTTCGCGGCCCGCCCGCATCGCAGCCCGCTCGCCCCGCTGCCCGCTTCGCAGCCCGCCCGCCCGCCCGCTGCCCGCTTTGCGGCCCGCCCGCCTCGCAGCGTCGCCCGCCCGCCGTGCTGCCCGCTTGCAGCGCCGCCTGCCCGCCGCGCTGCCCGCTTCCCGGCCCGTCCGCCGTGCTGCCCGCTCGCAGCGTCGCCCTCCCGTCGCACTGACCGCTTGCAGCGCCGCCTGCCCGTAGCGCCAGCCTCGCCCGCTGCTCTCTATCCGTGCACAGTCGCCTTCCCCTGCTGCGGCAGCTTGCGTTACTCTGTCACACTGTCGCTATGGCTTCCATTCGCGTGCTGTCGTTCGATGCTGAGGGCCGCCCTGTGCGTTTCACCGCTTGGCTAGATGACCTGCAGCTGTTTCTCCTGAGCGATAGCAAGGAGCATGTGTCGCTCTATGACTACGCGTCTGGTGCTGCGCCTGCCCCTCCTGCCACAGCTGAGCTTAGTGTTCGTTCCCACTGGCAGACTCGTGACGCAGCTGCTCGCCTAGCCATTCGCAGTCACCTGCCGTTAGCTGAGCTAGAGCATTTTGGCGACTGCAAATCCGCTAAGGCCCTGTACGACGCTGTCGTCGCTCGCTACTCCTCGCCTGCCACAGCCGAGCTTAGCCACCTCATGCTGCCGTACCTGTTCCCCGATCTGTCCACCTTTACTACAGTCGCCGATCTTATCACCCACCTTCGCACTAGTGATGCTCGCCTGCGTGCCGCCCTTCCCACCGAGTTCTGCGCTAAGAACCCCCCTCCACTGTACTGGACACTCCACTTCATAGTCACCCGTCTCCCTGACACCCTCCGCTCAGTTCGAGACCACTTCCTTGCTCGCTGTCCCACTGAGCTCACAGTCGCCCTCCTAGAGGAGCACCTGCTCGCGGCCGAAAAGAGCATTGTAGCTGTCGGTGCTGCTCGTGGCGCTCCTCGCACCCCCATCTTTGAGGGGTGTTCTCCCTCTCCCCTCGCTCCCTCCTACGCTGCTGCTGCTGCTGTTGACTTCCTTGGTGCTGAGTCTGTTGGCGCTGCTTCTACTCCTGGTGGGAGGCGCCGCACCGGCAAGGGCAAGGGGGGCAAAAGTGGTGGTGGTGGCGCTGGTGGGGGAGGAGGTGGGGGAGGTGGGGGGGGAGGCGGTGCTGGAGGGAGCGGTGGCGGGAGCGCTGGTGGGAGTGGGGTCGGTGGTGGAGACGGGGGCGGCGGAGGGAGCAGTGGCAGTAGTGGCGGCGGCGGCGGTGGCGGCGGTGGCGGTGGTGGCGGTGGTGGCGGTGGCGGTCGGAGCGGTGGTAGTGGTGGCGGCGGAGGTCGGAGTGGAGGCACTGGCTCTGGCCAGAGCTCCCAGCAGCAGCAGCGTCCCCAGACGACCCAGCAGCTTCGTGAGTGGCTTGCTCAGCGTGGGACGTCGGGGGCCAGTGCCCGCTGTTCTTATGTCATTCGCACAGGTGACCGCAAGGGACAGACGTGTGGGAGGTTCCACACCCCGTACCGCTGCTTCTCCCGCCTTGACGACGCTTGGCGTGAGGAGATGGGTGCGGATGTTGAGCGCCCCCGCTGGGCTGAGCTCATGAGGGCTGGTGTTGATGTCTTTGCTCTTGACTATGATGCTATTATTGCTGCCATGTATGCATTGACTGTTAGTGCCGAGGGAGACTGTTACCTGTGTGTGCCGCCTGACCCAGGTATAGAGCCTGCTGCCCTGGGTACTAGTGAGTCTGCTCTCTCTGGTATGGTGCCCCCTGTACTTGCTCCCCCCAGTGCTGTCCCGGCTGGTTTCGAGTCTGCTCTCTCAGGTACAGCACCCACACAGACTCCTCTCTCAGGTACCGCACCGGCTGAGGCCTGTCACACCTTCACCCTTGACTCAGGTGCTTCCCGTTGCTTCTTTCGTGACAGTACTGAGCTCACACCGCTTCCTGCACCGGTCCCAGTCTCCTTGGCTGACCCCTCTGGGGGCCCAGTCCTTGCCCAGTCCACCACTGTCCTCCCTTGTCCGGCGGTTCCGTCTGGCTCGTTGTCGGGTTTCCACCTCCCCTCGTTCTCGACGAACCTGGTGAGCAACGCTGTCCTCCAGGATCAGTGGGTTGACACCTTTACCCCTGGCGGACAGCGTGTGGCGATCTGCACGTGCTCCAGGACCGGCCGTCACCTGGCTACGTTCACCCGTCGGCCGGGGTCGAGTCTCTACACACTGACCACTGCGTCTCCCCAGGTAGCTGCTGTCGGTCAGGTGTCTGCGTCAGGTCTGGTGGCCCACGCCTGTGAGTGTCGTTCCCTGTCGCACCAGACTCTTCTCTGGCACCACCGCCTGGGTCACCCCTCCTTGCCACGCCTTCGTGGCATGCACCGTCGCCTCCTTGTGTCCGGTCTTCCCAGGTCCCTCCCTCCCCTCCCTGCCTCGCCTGCGCCGCCTTGCCTTCCTTGCGTCGAGGGGCGGCAGCGCGCCGCTCCTCACTCCTCCTCGTTCCCCCCGACAGAGGCTCCTCTGGAGACCCTCCACCTGGACGTGTGGGGCCCAGCCCGCGTTCGTGGTCAGGGCGGTGAGCGGTATTTTTTGCTGGTTGTCGACGACTACTCGCGTTACACCACGGTCTTCCCCTTGCGCACCAAGGGTGAGGTCCCTGCTGTTCTGATCCCTTGGATCCGCACGGTTCGTCTCCAGCTCCGCCGCCGTTTCCGGACGGATCTTCCTGTCCTGCGTCTGCACTCTGACAGAGGTGGTGAGTTTTCCTCCGACCTCTTGAGGACCTTCTGTCAGGAGGAGGGCATCGAGCAGACCTTCACGCTTCCGGACTCCCCACAGCAGAATGGGGTTGCTGAGCGTCGCATTGGCCTGGTCATGGAGGTCGCTCGTACCTCCTTGGTCCACGCGGCGGCTCCCCATTTTCTGTGGCCGTTTGCTGTCCGGTACGCCGCGCATCAGCTCAACCTCTGGCCCCGTGTCTCCTTGCCGGAGACCTCGCCCACACTGCGTTGGACGGGGGAGGTTGGCGATGCGTCGCGCTTCCGGGTGTGGGGTGCTCGTGCCCTTGTCCGCGATACGTCTGCGGACAAGCTCTCCTCCCGCACGCTTCCCTGTGTCTTCCTTGGCTTTGTCCCTGACGCGCCTGGCTGGCAGTTTTACCACCCCACCTCGCGCCGGGTCTTCGCCTCTCAGGATGTCACCTTTGACGAGTCGGTCCCCTTTTACCGTCTCTTCCCCTACCGCACTGCCCCCCTCCCTCCCCCGCCGCTTTTCCTTGCTCCTGGTCCCCCTCCGGTAGACCCCCTTCCCCCTCAGGGTCCTGCTCCTTCAGGTGTCTCTCAGGTAGACCCTCCTCCCGTCGCTGAGCCTGTCGAGGTCACAGGTGACTCAGGTGCTGCTGCGGGTGGTGCTGCTGGGAGTGCTGAGCCTGGGGGTGCTGAGCCTGGGGGTGCTGGGCCTGGGGGTGCTGGGGCTGCAGGTGCTGGGACTGAGGGTGCTGGAGCTGAGGGTACGGTGCCTGAGAGTACGGAGCCTGGGGGTGCTGCGCCTAGGGGTGCTGAGCCTGCGGGTGCGAGGCCTGGGGGTGCTGAGCCTGGGGGTGCTGCGACTGGGGGTGCTGAGCCTGCGGGTACTGAGCCTGCGGGTACTGAGCCTGGGGGTGCTGCTACTGAGCCTACGGAGCCTCGGGTTACTGTGTCTGGAGCTGCCGGGACTGGCTGTTCTGGGAGCACTGCGACTGGAGCTGCTGGAGCTGGGGACTCTGGCGCTGGCGGTGCTAGCGGAGTTGGAGCTGCCGACTCTGGGGGTGGCGCTGCTGCTGGTGCTGCGGACCCACCTGGTGGAGCTGCTGCTGGTGCTGAGGAGTCGGACGGTGGAGCTGCTGCTGGAGCTGGGGACCCGGCCGGTGGAGCTGCTGCTGGTGCTGTGGACCCGGACGCTGGAGCTCCTACTGGTGCTGAGGACCCGGCCGCTGGAGTCCCTTCTGCTTCTGGAGACGCTGCGCGGCCGCGACCGTACTACGTACCGCTCCTTCAGCAGGTTCTTGGGCAGGCTCCTCCTCCTCCCTCCGTAGAGTGTCCTCCGCCTGTCCAGCCGCAGTCACAGTTACCGCCTGCCTCGCCTCTCCCTGCTCCCTCTCCTTATACTGGTCCCACAGGAGGTCTTACAGAGCGTCGTGGGCCTGAGTCTCGTCCTGCGTCGCCTGTTCGTCCTGCTCGCACTGGTAGTCGTGTCCGTCGTGAGCGTCCTCCTCCTGTCCCAGGCACTCACTACATGACTCTGCGTCCCTCTACTGCTCCTCGGCGTGTCCCTCTACCGTCTCCTCCTGCGTCCTCTTTGCCTGCCGTTCCGGACCCTGAGTCTGACCGGTATCGCGCTGAGCACCCTACAGTCACGCGTCTCCTCGCTACTGTTGTCACTGACCCTACCTTTGAGTCCTCGGCTGCGTCTGCTCTGGTCGCTGAGTTGGTTGACTTTGCTGCTGCCTGTCGTCTAGACTACGCTGCTAGCCTTGTTGCTGAGTCAGAGTCTGCGTCTGTCTGTCCTCCGTCCGTCGGGGGTGAGTGTGCTCTTGGCACGGACGTCCTTGAGGACAGGCAGGAGGACTTTGACTCTCTTGCGACTGCTGTACCTCATCTCGTGGCCTGGTTGCTTGCCCCTGAGGGAGACCCGGATGCAGTAGACATCCCCACTCCGCGCACTTACGCAGAGGCGATCTCGGGTCCCTACTCCTCTCAGTGGCAGACAGCCATGGACGCAGAGATGGCATCCTGGAAGTCCACAGGCACCTACGTCGACGAGGTTCCCCCTCCTGGGGCGAACATCGTCGATGGCATGTGGATTTTCAGGGTGAAGCGGCCGCCAGGTTCTCCGCCTGTCTTCAAGGCTCGTTACGTTGCTAGAGGCTTCAGTCAGCGTCAGGGGGTCGACTTCTTCCAGACCTTCTCCCCCACCCCGAAGATGACCACTCTTCGGGTTCTGCTGCACGTTGCTGCTCAGCGTGACTACGAGCTTCACTCTCTTGACTTCAGCACAGCGTTCCTGCAGGGCAGCCTACACGAGGAGATCTGGCTGTGCCGCCCACCTGGCTTTACTGGGTCGTTTCCCCCTGGTACCCAGTGGAGTCTCCGCCGGCCAGTCTACGGTCTCCGCCAGGCGCCACGTGAGTGGCACGACACACTGAGGACTACTCTTGCGGCTCTTGGGTTCGCGCCGTCTACTGCTGACCCGTCGCTGTTTCTGCGCACAGACACGTCGCTGCCGCCGTTCTACATTCTCGTGTACGTCGACGACTTGGTCTTTGCTACTGCTGACACTGAGGCACTTGCTCGTGTGAAGTCGGAGCTGCAGAAGAGACACACCTGCACTGACCTGGGTGAACTGCGTAGCTACCTTGGCTTGCAGATCACCCGGGACAGAGCTCGCCGCACCATCACCCTGACTCAGTCACACATGGTGCAGCAGGTCCTTCAGCGCTTCGGCTTCCAGTTCTCCTCACCACAGGCCACACCTCTGGCTACCAGCCACTCGCTCTCAGCTCCACCTTCGGACGAGTCCGTAGAGCCGAGTGGCCCGTACCCAGAGCTTGTAGGCTGCCTCATGTACCTGATGACTTGCACGCGACCTGACCTCGCGTACCCTCTTAGCATCCTTGCTCGTTACGTTGCGCCTGGGAGACACAGGCGAGAGCACTGGGAGGCTGCTAAGAGGGTGCTGCGTTACCTGTGCAGTACATCAGGCATGGGGCTGGTGCTTGGAGGACGCGACAGAGTTGTCCTCACTGGTCACTCGGACGCCTCTTGGGTGGACGACCTGGCTACGCAGCGGTCGTCACAGGGTTACACCTTCAGCCTTGGCTCAGGTTCTGTCTCGTGGCGGTCCACCCGCTCTTCCTCTGTTCTCGGCTCTAGTTGTGAGGCTGAGATCTACGCCACAGCCATGGCTGCACAGGAGTTACGCTGGCTCACCTACCTGCTGACTAACTTGGGAGAGCGGCCTAGTTCTCCTCCAGTTCTATACGGTGACAACAAGGCGGCTCTTGCCTTGTGTCAGGAGCACAGACTGGAGCACAGGACGAAGCACATTGCTCTTCGCTACTTTCTTGCTCGAGAGCTTCAGCAGCGCGGTCAGCTTCGGCTTGTGTACGTGGACTCGAAGGCCAACACTGCTGATATCTTCACCAAGGCGCTCCCGCCTAGTGATCATCAGCGGCACTGTACTTCTTTAGGCCTTGTGTCCACGTTTCCTCACTTGCTCACTGCTTGATATTCTTTGTACTGTACTTTATATATATCTTGTTGCTTGCTTGCTAGGTTTTGATCACTGTGTTGCTTGTCTTGTACTATATCTAGCACTGCATGTGAACTGGCCTTGTGGCCTTTACTTGTGCTCGGAGTGTGGTGACGTTGTGATCCACCCTGGGCGTTGCTTTGCTTTGCTGGACTGGTCTTGTGACCCTTTGTTCTCCCCACTTTGCCTATGGGGGTGTGTTAAACTGTAGTATGCTTGTAGGCTGTAGTGGGGTAGCCAATATGGGGTACAACCCCAACTAGGGTTTCATATTTGTACCCAAACTTCTGCTAGTTCATCATTCTTGCCTAGTGATTCTGATACCATCCACATGGGTAAGTAACACACTTACTCTTAGTATTATCGACATGGGCTCGTTGTACCATCCACATGGGGAAATACACAAATATTCCTATCCACATGGGGGAGCAACGCACATACTCGTAGTACCATCCACCTGTATAAATAACGCACTTACTCTTAGTTCCATCCACACGGATAAATTGCGCTCTTCCTCTTAGTACGATACACATGGGTAAGTAACGCAGATTTTATATAGTACCATATATATGGGTATAATATACATGGGAACATTATGCACATATTTTTTGCATCCACGTGGGTAAATAATCGGCTTACTCTTAATAACATCCAAAAGGGTAAGTAACGTACTTACTCTTCGTACCATCGACATGGGGAAATTACATACATATTCTTAGTACCATTCACGTAGGTAAGTAATGCACTTACTCTTAGTACCATCCACATACGTAAGAAACAAACACGCTTACTCTTAGTACCATCCACACGGGGATATTATACAAATATTCTTAGTACAATTCATATGGGTAAGTAACGAACTTGCTCTTAGTACAATCCACATAGGTAATTATCACACTTACCCTTAGTATAATCCACATGGGTAATTTGGGCTTTTCCTCTTCAGTACCATCTAAATGGGAAAGTAACGCACTTACTCTTAGTACCATCGACATGGGTAAGTAATGCACTTACCCTTAGTATCATCCACATGAGTAAATTTTGAACTTATACTTAGTACTGTCCACATGAGTAAGTAACACACTAACTCTTGGTACCATCCACACGGGTAAGTAACAACACTTACTCTAAGTACAATCCACATGGGTAAGTAACGCACTTGACCTTAGTACCATCCACATGGATAAATAACGCAATACTCAAAGTACCCTCCACAGGGGTAAGTAACATACTTAGTCTTTGTACCATCCACATGGGTCAATTACGTACATATTCTTAGTACCATCCAGATGGATAAGTAACCCACTTATTCATAGTACCATCAACATGGATAACGCACTTATTCTTTGTACCGTCCACATGGGTAAATTGCGCTCTTCATCTTAGTACCATCTATATGGGTAACTATCGCATTTTCTCTTAGTATTATCAATATGGGCAAATTATGCACTCATTCTTAGTACCATCCGCATAGGTAAATAACACAATTTTTGTTAGTACGATCCATATGGATAAATAACGGACCTATTCTTAGTACCATCCACATGGGTAAGTAACGCACTTACTCTTAGTAACATCCACATGCGTAAATTGTGCACTTAATCTTAGTGCCATCCACATGGGTAGTACCATCCATATGGGTAAGTAACACATTTACTCTAGGTACTATCGACATGGGTAAAATGCGCTCCTACTCTTAGTACCATCCACATGGGTAAGCAATGGACTTATTCTTAGTGTCATCTACATGGGTAAAGAACGCACTTACTCTAACTACCATCTATATGGGTAAGTAACGCACTTACTCTTAGTACCATCCACATGGGTAAGTAACGTACTTACTCTTAGTACCATCCATATGGGTATATTATGCATTCATTCTTAGAACCATCCACATAGGTAAGTAATACATTTACTCTTAGTACCATATTGCACATGGGTAAGTAACGCACTTACTCTTAGTACCATCCACATGGATAAGTAACGCAAATTCTCTTAGTACCATTCACAAGGGTAAGTAATGTACTTAGTCTTCGTACTATCCACATAGGAAAATTAGGTAAATATTCATAGTACAATCCGAATGGGTAAGTAACGCACATATTCTTAGTACCATGCACATGGGTAAATTGCGCTCTTCATCTTAGTACCATCCACGAGGGTAAGTTACGCATTTATTCTTAGTACCATCCACATAGGTAAGTTATGCATTTATTCTAGTACCATCCACATGGATAACTGACGGACCCAATGTGTGTACCATCCACATGGGTAAATTGCGCTCTTCCTCTTAGTACCATCTACATAGATAAGTAACACACTTTCTAATACCATCCACATGGGTAAAAAATGCACGTACACTTAGTACCATCCATCTGGGTAAGTAATGCACATACTCTTAGTACCGTCAATTTGGGTAAGAAACGTACTTACTCTTAGTGCCATCCACAAGGATAAATAACACACTTATTCTTTGCACAGTCCACATGGGTAAATTGCACTCTTCCTCTTAGTACCATCCATATGGGTAAGTAACTTGCTTCCTCGTAGTACCATCCATATGGGTAAATACACACTAACTCTCATACCATCCACATGGGTAAATTGCACTCTTCCTTTTATACAATCATATACGTAAGTAACGCACTTACTCTTAGTATCATCCACAGGAGTAAGTAACGTACGTACTCTTTGTACCGTCCACATGGGGAAATTATGTATATTTTTTTATCACCATCAACATTGGTAAGTAACACACTTACTCTAAGTACCATCGACATTGATAAATAACACGCACAATATTTGAACCATCCACATGGGCAAATTGCACTCTTCCTCTTAGTACTATCAATATAGGTAAGTAACTTGATTCGTCGTAGTACCACCCATATGGGTAAAGAACACACTTACTCTTACTACTATCCACATGGGTAGATTGCACTCCTCCTCTTAGTGTCATCGATATGGGTAGATAACACACTTACTTAGCACCATCCACATTGGTTAGTAATGCACTTACTCTTTGTACCATCCATATGGGTAAGTAACAGACTTACTCTTATTACCATCCACATAGGTAAATTGCGCTCCTACTCTTAGTACCATCCACATAGGTAAGTAACGCACTTCTTCTTAGTACCATCCATGTGGTTGAGTAACGCACTTAATCTTAGGACTGTCTACATGGGAAAGAAACACACTTACTCTTTGTACCATCCACATGGGTAAGTAACGCACTTACTCTTAGTATCATCCATATGGGTAAGTAATGCACTTACTCTTAGTACCATCTACAGGGGGTAAGTAACGTACGTACTCTTTGTGCCGTTCACATAGGGAAATTACGTATATACACTTAGTACAATTCATATGGATAAATACCATGCATTATCTTTGAACCATCCACATGGGTTAATTGCGTTCTTCCTCTTAGTACCATTAATATAGGTAAGTAACTTGCTTCCTCGTAGTACCATCCACATATGTAAATGATGCACTTACTCTTACTACCATCCACATGTGTAAATTGCACTCTTCCTCTTAGTATCATCTAGATGGGTAGGTAACGCACTTACTCTTAGTACCATCCCGATGGGTTAGTAACGCACTTACTCTTAGTACCATCCACATGGGTTAGTAACGCACTTACTCTTAGTACCATTCACATGGGTAAATTATCCACTTATTCTTAGTACCATACACATAGGTAAGTGACACAATTACTCTTAGTATCATCGATATAGGTAAATTGCACTCCTAGTCTTAGTACCATCCACATAGGTAAGTAAGTACAAGACTGTCCACATGAGAAAGAAATTTACTTACTCTTAGTACCATCCACGTGAGCAAGTAACGCACTTACTCTTAGTACCATCCATATGGGTAAGTAACGCACTTACTCTTAGTACCATCTATATGGATAAGTAACGCACTCATTTATATTACCATCTACTTGGGTAAGTAACACACTTACTCTTAAGACCATCCGCATCGATTAGTAACATACTTACTCTTTGTACCATCTACATTTGAAAATTACGCACATATTTTTAGTAGCATCCAGATGATAAGTAACGCACTTAGTCTTTGAACCGTCCACATGGGTAAAAAGCGCACAAACTCTTAGTTCCATCCACATGGCTACATTATGTATTTTCTTTTAGTACCATCCAAAAGGGTAAGTACTGTACTTACAATTCGTACCATGCACAATAATAAGTTACGCACGTACTCTTAGTACCATCCACATGGGTAAGTAACGCCCTTACTCTTAAGACCATCCATATGGGTAACTAACGCATTTACTATTAGTACCATCCAGAGGAGTAAGAACGTACATATTCTTAGTACCATCCACATGGGTAAGTAACCCACTTATAGTACCATCTACATAGATAAATAACGCACTTATTCTTTGTACCGTCCATATGGGTAAAATGCGCTCTTCATATTAGTACCATCTTTATGGGTCAGTAACGCATTTTCTCTTAGTACCATCAACATGGGCAAATTATTCATCCATATTTAATACCATCCGCATAGGTATGTAACGCACTTACTGTTACTACCATCCACATGGACAAATTACGAATATGTTCTTTGTACCAGCGACATTGGCAAGTAACACACTTTCTTTAAGTACCATCCATATGGATGAATAGCACGCATTATTTTTAAACCATCCACATGTGTAAATAACGAACTTACTCTTACAACCATCCACATGGGTGGATTGCACTCTTCCTCTTAGTACCATCTATATGGGTAGGTAACGCACTTACTCTTAGTACCATCCACGTAAGCAAATTATGCATTTACTCCTAGTACCATCAACATAGGTAAATTGCGCTCCTACTCTTAGTACCATCCACATAAGTAACGCACTTGATTTTAGTACCATCCATGTGGTTGAGTGACGCATTACTCCTAGGTCTGTCCACATGGGAAAGAA
The DNA here is from genome assembly GCA_947470075.1 of Closterium sp. Yama58-4. Taxonomy (NCBI): domain Eukaryota; kingdom Viridiplantae; phylum Streptophyta; class Zygnematophyceae; order Desmidiales; family Closteriaceae; genus Closterium; species Closterium sp. Yama58-4. Next base: position 73,798 of record CANIUD010000060.1, on the reverse strand, counting down.
ACACACATACTCTTAGTACCATCCACATGGGTAAGTGCGGAGATAACTACTACAACGGGAGCTAGACTACGGGCTAGGCACGGGTGCTCGTGTGATCTCTGCGTTCGTAGTCGTTTTCCTAGTGCACACACTACTTGCTGGTTCACAGGGAAAGTTGGCAAGAGTTTTACTAAGAAAGGTTGACAACAATAATACAATGAAGTTGGCAAGGCAAGACTACATCAGAGCTAGGATGCAAGCAGGTCGACTGCCAGCACAGCACGGTCGACCGCGTGCCAGCACGACTTGGTCGACTGCGCTCCAGCAGTGCAGAGTCGCGGCTTGCCAACGCTGCAAGTCGACGGCGTGACAACAGCGCAAGTCGATGGCGTGCCAGCGTTGCTCCCGCAGTACAGCATCGCAACCGCTTTGCATGTGCTCGCAGATGATTGGCGTGCAGTGCCTCGTCACCTGCACAGCGCACACACCAAGTCAACTTCGTGCTGACGACAGCTTCTGATCAGCCACGTCGACCTCGGGATACCACCACCGAGGTCGTCCTCGCCAAAATCACCTGGGTGAACATTGCATGCCTCCGCAGAACCTTGTCACCCAGGTAACCTGGTCGACCGAGCAACCAGGTCGACCAGAGGCTCCTGTGCGTGCCCGTCGACCACCCAGGTCGACGACCACTTCCAGTCGACCTCCCCAGGTCGACCACTGCCTCTGGTATGTGCCGGTCGACCTCCCAAGTCGACGGCCACCTCCAGTCGACCTCCCCAGGTCGACCACTACCCCCTGGTCGACCAGCTCTAGGTCGACGTCACTCCTGGTCGACCAGAAGGCCTGGTCGACCAACCAGGTCGACCAGAAGGCTTGGTCGACTTACCAGGTCGACCAAAAGGTCTGGTCAACTTACCACGTCGACGAGAAGGCCTGGTCGACTTACCAGGTCGACCAGAAGGTCTGGTCGACCAACCAGGTCGACCAGAGGTTCTGTCAGCCGACCATCCAAGTCGGCTACCCCAAGTTGGCGTCACCAAGTCAACGCCCTTTGGAGGTCGACTTCCCAGGTCGACCACCCGAAGCTGGCGCCCTCCCAAAGTCGGATGTCAACGGGAGTTGGATGTTGGCCCCGTCCTCGCTTGGGCGGAGCCGACTTCCTGGTCGGGTGTAGGGGTGCAGCCGACCTGCAGCAGTGGGCGGGCTGGTCGACGTGGTTGGTCGACCTGCACGGGGAGCCACTGCATGGGCGCCGACTTCGGGAGGGCGCCAACTTCGGGTGGTCGACCCGGGGAGTCGACCAGACCTTCTGGTCGACCCGGGACGTCGACCAGCCCTTCTGGTCGACCAGGAGTGACGTCGACTTGGAGCTGGTCGACCAGGGGATAGTGGTCGACCTGGGGAGGTCGACTGGAGGTGGCCGTCGACTTGGGAGGTCGATTGGCACGCACTAGCGACAGTGGTCGACCTGGGAGGTCGACCGGAAGTGGTCGTCGACCTGGGTGGTCGACGGGCACGCTGGATCCTCTGGTCGACCTGGTTGCCCGGTCGACCAGGTTACCTGGGTGACGAGGTGCTGCGAAGGCTTGCGATGGTCGCCCAGGTGGTTTTGGCGAGGACGACCTCGGTGATGGTATCCCGAGGTCGACGTGGTGCATCAGAAGCAGTCGTCAGCACGAAGTTGATGTGGTGTGTGCGTTGTGCAGGTGACGAGGCACTGCACGCCAATCATCTGCGAGCACCTGCGAAGTAGGTGCGCTGCTGTCCTGCGGGACAACGTTGGCGCGCCGTCGACTTGCGCTGTTGTCACGCCGTCGACTTGCAGCGTTGGCAAGCCATGACTCTGCACTGCTGGAACGCGGTCGACCAAGTCGTGCTGGCGCGCGGTCGACCGTGCTGCGCTGGAAGTCGACCTGCTTGCATGCTAGCTCTGATGTAGTCTTGCCTTGCCAACTTCTTTGTATCATTGTTGTCAACTTTCTCTAGTGAAACTCTTGCCAAATTGCCTTGTGAACTAGCAAGCAGTGTGTGCACTAGGAAACGACTAAGGACCAACGAACGCAGAGATCACACGAGCATCCGTGCCTAGCCCGTAGTCTAGCTCCCGTTGCTATAGTTATCTCCGCATCGGGGCCCTTGCAGTGGCTCCCGTGCAGGTCGACCAACCTCGTCGACCAGCCCGCCCACTGCTGCAGGCCGGCTGCACACCGACCACTAATTCGACCCTGCCCAAGCGAGGACGGGGCCAACACCCAACTCCCGTTGACACTCCCCTGCCGCGTTCACGCTTGGGCCCCCAGCCCACACGGCAGTACTACTCGGAGACAAGCTCGTCGACGTGCACCCAACACACAGCACGTCGTCCACCGCACCAGCCATGCAAGAGGGCATGGCACCTACTGCTGCACATCGTCGTCGCCGTCGCCCAAGTCGGCCAGGCGCACTTGGTAGATTGCAACGGAGCACCAGTTGAAGGCCGGATAGTGCAGCGCCTTCGTCAGGAAGTCGGCTGGCTGCTCAGCGGTCGGGATGTACTGCAACGCAAACTTCCCCCGCTTCACCATGTGCTGCAGCCAAGCCTGTCGCCGCTCCATGTGCTTGAGGTTGCCCGTCAACCCCATGCCCTCGGCGACTGTGATGGCCGACTTGTTGTCCACCCTCAGGACCGTCGGCCTTGCAGCATCCAGCTGCTGGAACTCTGCCAGGAGGAAGCGAAGTCGGCGTCCCTCCTTGCCGGCTTCGACGGCCGCCACGTACTCCGACTCGGTCGACGACAGCGTCGCGCACTTGATGAGCTAGCTCGACCAGGAGACTGCGGCCCCTCCGTAGACGAACGCGTAGCCATCCGTACTCGTCCTATTCTGCTTGTCACTGGCGTCGTCGGCGTCCACGTAGCCGACCAGCTCCAGTGACTCAGGTCCACCGCCGAACTCCAGGGCGGTGTTACGCGTGTTGGCGAAGGACGGCGAGCCAGCAGTCGACCTCGCGCCAGTGCTGGTCGCTCCTCACCGTGAGGCCGCTGCCCAGCTTGCTGCACGCGAATGCGATGTCCGGCCTCGTCGTTGTCGCCGCGAACTGCAGCGAGCCGACCTTCTGCCGGTACTCCTCCTCCTATCGCTCCTACACCTCCTCGTCGTCGAAGGTGAGCTTCGTGTAGGCGTCGACCGAGACCGGCGTCTTCGGAGTCCGACCACCCTGCTCCTCGTCGATGAAACGCCTACGCAGCTTGTCGGCGTAGCCCTGCTGGTGCAGCCACAGCTTCCCCGCCGACCTGTCGCGCACGATCTCCAGCCCGAGGTACTTCTGCACCGGCGAGATCTCACGCAGCTCGAAGGCGGCCTCCAGCAGCTCCTTCAGCTCCTTCAGCATCTCGGCACTACTGCTGGCAGCGAGCAGGTCGTCGACGTAGACCAGCACCCAGCAGGTCACCTTGTCCTCGCCAACCTTGAAGTAGAGGGCCTCGTCGACCTGGCTCTTCTTCCACCCAGCGCCGACCAGCACGTCGTTGAGCGCCAAGTACCACAACAGCGGCGACTGCTTCAGCCCGTATAGGCTCTTCAGCAGCTTGCACACCCGGCCAGTTCCGTCGTTGAAGTAGTCCGGCTGGGACATGTACAGCACCCGGTCGAGCTTGCTCTGCAAGAAGGCGTTCTTCATGTCGAGCTGCATCAGGTTGAGGTTGAGGACGGCGACGATGCTGAGGAAGATCCTCAGCGTCACGTAGCTGCCCACCGGCGCGAACGTCTCGTCGTAGTCGGCGCCGTACATCTGCGTGAAGCCCTTCACGACTAGCCTCGCCTTCTCTCGCTCGACGGTGTCGTCGATGTGGTACTTCGTCGTCAACCGTGCGCCGTGGTCCAGGCTGACCCTCCTCGGCGTCACCGTCGGCGTGCTCCTCGTCACCGCCGTCCTCGTCGTCCTGCTGCACCTCGGTCGGCGTCCCGACCGATTTCTCCCCTGCGGTCAGCTCCCCTGCCGACTGCCAGGTCGCCGACTGCTCCTTGGTCGGCCGTGCTGCTGCCTGCTCCCATGTGGGCTTCGCCCAAGTTGGTTGCACCGCCTCGACCGCTCCTCCCCTATCCAGGTCGACTGCACTTCCATGTCGACCTGTTGTCCGTCGACTTGCTGCTCGTCCCGTCGGCCACCGGCGATGCCCTTGGTCGGCGCCACAGGCGACGCCCCACTGCTCCCCTCATCGCCGGAGGCCGACGGCGGAGTCAGCCCACGCAGGTCGACGAGGGGAGGGGCACGGGAGGGAGAGGAAGGGTGGACGACCTCGGCGTCGTCCTCAGCAAGCTCACCGACCTCGGCGAGCAGAGGGAGCGTTGCCGTCGAGGTATCCGTCGGCGTGGCCACCTGCGACCGCCTTGACACTGGCCCATGCTCCGACTTCCACACCTCGAGCGACATGGTCTCATAGAACACCACGTCCGACGTGGTGACCACCCGGTTGTCGGCAATGTCGAGGAGCTCCCAGCCCTTGCTCTCCTCCGACACGCCGAGGTGAAGGCCCCACTTGGCCTTTGGCTTCAGCTTCCCACCACGCTGCTGCTCGGGGACGAGGAATTGCGCCATGCAGCCCCACACGCGCGCCAGCGACAAGTCGGGCTTCGTCCCGGTCAGCAGCTGGTACGGCGTCGTCCCCGGCGTCGCCGACCGCTCCAGGCAGTTGCGGACCCAGACGGCCTGCCGCAGAGCAGAGTGCCACCAGTGGTGCTGCACGCCCATGTGCAGCAGCATCGTCCGTACCGATTCCACCACCGTTCGTATCTCTCGCTTTGCCATGCCATTCTGCTGCGGGGTGTAGGGGCAGGTCAGGTCGTGGACGATTCCCTTGCCATCCACGAAGGCGGTGAACTCCTTGCCGAGGAACTCCCCTCCTCGGTCAGAGCGCAGCTGCAACACCGACTTCTTCGTCTGCCGCTCCACCAGCACCAGCCACTTCTGGAACTCCCGCAGCACGTCCGACTTCTTGGCGACCGGCCTCACCCACACGTAGCGGGACTTACGGTCCTTCAGCAACAAGAAGTACAGGCTGCCATCCTTGGCAGCCACCCGGAATGGCCCGCACAAGTCGATGTGCCGAGTGCCGCGCCAGCTTCCCGCCAACGCACGAAACGCACGGTGAGTCGGCGCCAGTCGTCGACTTGAGGTCCAGCCCAGTGGCGACCTCGTGCTTCGCCGAGCGCAGGATGGTGTCCATGCCGACGTGCGCCAGCCGCGCGTGCAGCCTGTCCGGCGTCGACTTCGTCGCCGAGACGATGGACCGCAGAGCCTGTGTTCGTCGCCGAGCAGGGACGTAAGTCGGTGCAGAGGACCCGGCCGGAATACGTTGCTCGACCAAGCACGTCCCCAGTCGCCGAGACGAGCAGCATCCCGTCGTTGTCGTCCAGCAGCTTCACGCCGTGCTCCTTCAGCTGGCCGGACGACAGCAGGTTCGCGTGCACGCCCGGGACGTACAGCACATCGGGAATCAGTACCCGCTTCCCGGCCTCGCCTTGCAGCGCAACCGTGCCCCGGCCCTTGACGTCTTGCAGCGCCCCATTGAAGCCACGCACGTGCTTCACGTCGCCGCTCGTCCCAAGTCGACGAAGGCGTCCTTCGTCCCCATCAGGTGGTGAGAGCAGCCACTGTCGAGCAGGACCACCGCCGGGTTAGCCTGCACAGCTGCCGCCACCGCCTGGAAGTCCTCGCCGGTCTCCGGCGTGCACCAGCGAGACGGTCGGCTCCACGACGCCGACCAGAGAGCACGACGCCGACTTGTCGTCTCGCCCCTTGCGGCGAACAGAGGAGTCGGCGTCCTTCGCCGAGGTCGACGACTTGGTCGACTGCTTCTCCTTGCGTGGCTGGTTTCCTCCTCGATGAGGACGACGACTGCCAGATCTCCCCCGGCCTCCCTTGGAGTAGTCGTCGTCGGAGTCACTGCGGTCGGGGCACTCGAAGGAGAGGTGGTCGGGGTCGCCGCACAGCCAGCACTCCCGACGTCGACTTCCTCCTCCTCGACCGTTGTCCTTGGTCGACTTCTTCTTGTCGACTTCCTTGGCCAACTTCGAGCTACTGCTTCCACCGCCGCCAGACTGTCCACGCTGCCCCGGTCGACCGCCTTGTTTCGCCGGGGCGACGTAGTTCACCTGCGCCAAGAGCTCTTGGGACCGCTCGGCCTCCTGCATTGCCTCGTCCTGCAGGATGTACGAGGTCAACATGTCCTCGTTGAAAGTTGCCCGCGTGCTCGGCGCCATCGACAGCCGCTTCAGCAGGTTGTAGCTGCTCGGGAGTCCCTGCATGACATGGGTGACGTACGACGCCGTCGAGTACTCCGCGCCGGCCATCCTGATGGTGGCAAGAATTCGCCGGGCCCGGTTGCAGTAGTCGGTCGCCGTTTCCTGGTCGCCCATACGCAGGTGTGTCAGCTGCCCCTCCAGCTGGGCGATGAACAAGTCGTCGGTGACTTGGTAAGTCGACTCGATGAAGTGACACCCGGTGACCGGCATCGATGTGCTCCCTGCACGACTTCAGGGCGATTTGCACGCCCGGCGAACAGCACCGCGAGATAACCGTGAAGCGCGAAACTCTGCACGCAAGTCGGGGTCATCCGGCGTCGCCACGGTACCACGAGCAAAGTTGATCAACCCGGCCATCTCCAGCTGAGGCTCGATGGCCTCCTTCCAGGTGAGAATGTCGGGTCGACCGACCAGCAGGGGAGTCACCAAGATCCTATCCGGCGTAAACTTGAAGTAGCCGTAGCTCGGTGCAATCCCGCCTGCTGTCACCTGGGTCGCCGACATCGGCGAAGATCCACTTCGCCGACCTCCGACGTCACCCTGCGAGGACCCTGCAGCCGCCGACGACCGCATCCCTCGCGCCTGAACGACGCCGACTTCATCGGCGTGAATCACACCACGCTGCCTCGACGACGTGCCTCCCGCACTGCTGCCGACTTGGTCGCCCCCGGCGTGGACGCCCACATCGATGCCGCCTTCGTCGTTCACCGGTCGAGGAGACGTAGGCCGAGAAGGGTGATCCGTTGCCCACATGGAACGGATGCCAGCATCGACGACCGCCCAAGGGATATCGCCGAACCCTTCACCTCATGGCGTCTCTTCCCACTCTCCAGCCGTGCCTCCAGGGTGTCCACCACCCCCGTGTCACCTACGGCGCCTACCATAGTGACTACCGCACAGCTGCTGGCCTACGAACAACTTAGGTAAGGTGCCTACTAAGTCGACTAGACTGAAAGGTAAGTCGGGTGCCGTCCATGCTCACCGCACCATGCGGAGATAACTACTACAACGGGAGCTAGACTACGGGCTAGGCATGGGTGCTCGTGTGATCTCTGCGTTCGTAGTTCCTTTGACGTTTTCCTAGTGCACACACTACTTGCTGGTTCACAGGGAAAGTTGGCAAGAGTTTTACTAAGAAAGGTTGACAACAATAATACAATGAAGTTGGCAAGGCAAGACTACATCACAGCTAGCATGCAAGCAGGATGAATGCCAGCGCAGCACAGCGAGTCAACCGCGTGCCAGCACGACTTGGTCGACCGTGCTCCAGCAGTGCAGAGTCGCGGCTTGCCAACGCTGCAAGTCGACGGCGTGACAACAGCGCAGGTCGACGGCGTGCCAGCGTTGCTCCCGCAGTACAGCATCGCACCCGCTTCGCAGGTGCTCGCAGATGATTGGCGTGCAGTGCCTCGTCACCTGCACAGCGCACACACCAAGTCAACTTCGTGCTGACGACAGCTTCTGATCAGCCACGTCGACCTCGGGATACCACCACCGAGGTCGTCCTCGCCAAAATCACCTGGGTGAACGTCGCATGCCTCCGCAGGACTTAGGATGGCGCCGACGTCGACCTGCATAGGAGAGTTAGTGGGCACCGAGCTCGGGTCGCCGACGTTGGGGACACCGGCTTGGTGCAGCCGGCGACCGAAATGTGCTCAACGACATGGGTGGTCAACAAGCACGAGGAGAAGCTACTGGTTGACGGGGTTGCCTGATCGACCGAGTTACTCGGGCGATGTGTTTCTGCGGAGGTGTGCGATTGTCGCCGGGATGGTTCCTGCAAAGCCGAGCTCGGAAGTGGTATTTCGAGGTCGACGTGGCTCGTGGGCGCAGTCACTGGCGTGTTCTCGACCTGGCATGTGTGCTGTGCACGTGACGCACCTGTGAAGCGGGTGCACCGCTGTCATACGGGTGCAACGCTGTACAGCCGCCTTGCTGCAATGTTGGCACGCCGTGGACTTGCAGGTTGGCAAGCCGCTTCTGTGCTGCGCTGAGCGGTACGAGCTATGCAGTAATGGAACGCGGTCGACCGTGCTACGCTGGAGGTCGCCCTGCATTCGTGCTAGCTCTAATGTAGTCTCTCTTGCCGATGTTGTTGCTATCATTCTGATGTTGTTAATCTTTGCTAGTGGAAGTCTTGCCAATTTTCCTCGTGAATGTGCAAGTAGAGTGAACACACGCAAACGACTAAGGAAAGCATAGATCATCCTCACATCCATGCCTATCCTGTATACTAGCTCCCATTATATGAGTTATCTTCGCGCTTAGTACCATCCACATGGGCAAGTAATATTCTTATAACCATCCATATGGGTAAATAACGCACTTACTCTTAGTACCATCGACATGGGTAAATTGCACTCTTCTTCGTAGTATCATCTACATGGTAAGTAACGCTCTTACTCTTAGTACCATCCAGATGGGTAAGTAATACACTGTTTCTTATTTCCGTCCGCATGGGTAGATTGCGCTCTTACTCTTGGTATCGTACACATGTGTAAACAGTGCATTTCTCCTGGTACCATCCACATTGGGAAGATATGCATTTCTTCTTCTTCTTGGGCCCGCCCTCGCTTGGGCGACGTCGACTTTCTGGTTCGATGCGTGCTGGTTGCTGGGCTGCTAGGTTCCCGATGTAGTCATTATTTCCATTGCTTGTTCTCTTGCAACTTTGCAAGTGAGAATTTTTGCCAATTATTCCGTAAATATGCAAGTGCTAAGGAACACAGGCAACCCTACGATAATTCTTAGAACACGTACCAACCCATTGTCTAGCTCCCGGTTGTTGTAGAGTGACTCCTCGGTTGGTACGGTAAGCGTGGAACGAATGCCCGACCTTCAGATAAGAGCCGAATTTTATACCTACTAAGTCATTCGTAGGGCCGTCTTAGTCACCATGGTCGACTCCGTAGTTGAAGCGGGCGTAGAGGACACTCTGACGCCACGACTAGCTAAAGCGAGGAGACTCCACGTGGCTGGCGAGTTCGGGACGACCCTCCCGTTGGGGTTCGTCAATCTGGGCATTCGGGTGCAGTGGGCGACAGAACACCCTTCTCGTCCTGCATCTCCTCCACCAGTGCGAAACACCGATGATGGTGTACGAGTCAGCAGCAGTGAGAAAACGAAGAAGAGAGGTGTGATCAAGGTCGACGGCGGCGTCGACGCCAGACAATTCGCGTGTTGGCGTTGATGCTTGACGTAGCTCTCCTTTACAAAGCAGTGGGAGGCCCACATCGACGACACATGTATCGGCTGGCGGGATCGCAAAGGCATATGGATCAAAATCACCACCACGCCGCTGCAAGGTCGACGGGGCCTCATCACGTGGAAGGAGGCTATTGAGCCTCAGCTAGAGGACGCCGGGCTGAAGGGTTTCGCCGATGGTACCGTTCCGATACCGCGCGAGGAAGTCAAGCTGCGCGGGGAGTTTCGTGTCGCTCACTTGCTCACCTTCATGATCATCTCCGGGTGCTGCTCGCCGATGGTGCAGATTGCGCTGAAGCCATGTCGATTTTGACGGGACGCAGCCCACCAGGCGTGGCAGTGCATCATGTCGACCTACCAAGCGACAGACGACATCTACATCGGCCAGTCGGAGGAGCTGACACACCTCCGAATGGGCGAGCAGGAGTCTACGACCGACTACTCCAATCGTGCTCGACGACTCCTGGCCGAGATGCGGATGGCGAGCGTCGAGTATGCGACGGCGTCATACCTCACGCATGTCATCAAAGGACTACCAAGCAGCTTCAATCTCGTGAACAGGCTGATGGTGGTGCCTGGCACGCGTGAGTCACATGACGAGGACTCCCTCACAAGCTACTTCATCCAAGATGAGGCGATGAACTTACAGTTAGTACCATCCACATAGGTGAATGATGCACTTATTCTTAGTACCATCCAGATGGGTAAGTAACACACCTACTCTTAATACCATCCACATTAATAAGTAACACACCTACTATTAGTACCATCCACATGGGTTAGCTACGTGCCTATTCTTTGTACCATTCACATTGTTAAGTAACGCACTTACCCTTAATACCATCCGCCTGAGTAAGTAATGCATTTACTCTTAGTACCATCCACATAGATAAATTTTGCTTCCTATTCTTAGTGCCATCCACATGGGTAAGTAACTGGCTTACTCTTACTACCATCTACATTAGTAAATAATGCATTTATTCTTCGTACCATCCACATGGATAATTTAACGTAGATACATTTAATAACATCCACTTGAGTAAGTAACACACCTACTTTTAGTACCATCCACATGGGCCAGTTACGCACATTTTCATAGTACCATTCACATGGGTAAGTAACGCACTGAATCTCAATACCATCCGCCTGAGTAAGTAACAAACTTGCTCTTAGTACCATCCACATGAGTAAAAAAAGCACTTACTCTTAGTACCATCCACATGGGTAAATAACGCACTTACTCGTAGTGCCATCCAGATGGGTAAGTAACTCTTAGTACCATCGAGACGGGTAAATTTCGCTCCTACTCTTAGTACCACTCCAGATCGGTGACACGCTCACTCTTAGTACTATCCACATAGGAAAGTAGCACACTTATTCTTAGTGCCATCCACATGGGTAAGTAACACACTTACTCATAATTCCATCCACATGGATAAATCATTCACTAATTCTTTTTACCATCAAATAGGTAAATTACGCATTTACTGATAGTACCATCCATAAGAAGACTTCTATCCACATGGATTAACTACTTACTTATTCTTAGTAACTTCCTTATGGGTAAGAAATACACTTACTATTAGTAGCATCCACATGGTTAAATTATGCACTTATTCCTGGTACAATCCACATGGAATAAATGGGTAAGTAACGCACTTACCATCGAGATGGGTAATTTGCTCTCTTCCTCTTAATACCATCCACATGGGTAGGTAACGTACTTTTTTTTTAGTTCCATCCACGTGGGTAAATTACACACCTATTCTTAGTATCGTCCAGATGAGTAAGCAACGCACTTAGTTGTAGAGACATGGGTAAATTGCGCTCCTACTCTTAGTACCATCCATATGGGTAAATAACACACTTACTCTTAATACCATCCGCATGGGTATACTGCGCTCCAACTCTTAGTACAATCCATATGGGTAAATAACGCGCTTATTCTTAGTACCATGTACATGGGTGATTTGCGCTCCTACTCTTAGTACCATCCATGTGGGTAAGTAATGTCAACAGAGGTTGTGTATTGGCCCCGTCTTCGCTTGGGCGGAGCCGACTCCGTGGTGGGGTGTGCGTAAGGTGCAGCCGACCTGCAGCAGTGGGCGAACCGACTGGGGCGAGCTGGTTGACGGGCTGGTCGACCTGCACGGGGCCATTGCAGAGCCGCGGACTTTGGAGAGCCAGCGACCGACTTCAACCTGGTGGTCGACGAGTGGAGACTTCGAATTGGAGGGGGCGCCGATTTGGGAGGTCGACTAGGGAGGTCAATCCGGGAGGGTGTTGACTTGGTGACGCCGACCTGGGGAAGCTGGCATGGTGGGGTCGGCTGACAGCTGTGCTGGTCGACTTGGTGTAGTCGACCAGGCGTATTCGACTTGGTATAGTCGACCGGAGGTGGTCGTTGACCTGAGTGGTCAACGTGCACGAGAAGAAGTGTGACTGTCGCCCAGGTGGTTTTGGCGAGACCGACCTCGGTGGTGGTATTCCGAGGTCGACATGGCTGATCATGTGCAGTAGCGTGATAACGATCTGGTATCTGTCATCTTCGGGCACCTTCCAAGCGGGTGCGCTGCTGTCCTGCGGGTGCAACGCTGTGCAGCCGCCTTGCTGCAGCATTGAAACGCCGTCGACATGCAGCATTGGCAGACCGCCATTTTGCACTAACAGAGCGCGGTCGACCAAGTCGTGCTGGCATGCGGTCGACCGTGCTGCGCTGGAGGTCGACCTGCATGCTTGCTAGCTCGATATAGTCTCTCTTGCGAATGTTGTTGCTATAAGTCTGATCCCTGTGTTCTCAATTCTTGATAGCAAAACTCTTGCCAATTCTCCTCGTAAATGTGTGCAAAGAGAGAAAACAAGAAAACGTATATGGAACAAAGAGATCGCTCTCACAACCGTGCCTTCCGCGTAGTCATGTTCCCGTAGTACGAGTAATCATCGCAAGTAACGCACTTACTTTTAGTACCATCCACATGGAAAAATTACGCACTTACTCTTATTATCTTTATATGAGTAACTAATGTACTTACTCTTAGTACCATCCGTACGGGTAAGTAACGCATTTTCTCTTAGTACCATCCAAAAGGGTAAACAACGCATTTCTCTTAATACCATCCACATGGGTATATTGCGCCCTAACTCTTGGAACCATCCAGATGGGTAAGCTAAGCACTTATTCTTAGTACCATTGACAAATGTAAATTGTGCTCGTAGTTTTAGCACCACCTACATAGGTAAGTCACACATGGTTAAGTTACACATTATTTCTTAGTACCATCTAGATGGGTTAGTAAGTAACGCACTTACTTTTAGTACCATCCACACGGGGAAGTAGCGTGTTTATTCTTAGTTCCGTCCACATGGGTAAATTACTCACATTTCTTAGTTTCATCCAGATCGGTAAATTTCTCACTTACTCTTAGTACCATCCACACAGTTAAGTAACTAATTTACTCTTAGTACCATCCACATGGGTAAAAACTCCACTTAATCTGAGTACCATCCACATTGGAAAGTAACAAACATATTCTTAGCACCATCCTACATGGGTAAATAACGCCCTTACTCTTACTACCATCAACATAGGAAATTTGTGCTCTTCCTCTTAGTACCACCCATATGGATAGGTAACGCACTTATTCTTACTATCATCTATATGGGTAAACTATGCACTTATTCTCAGAACCATCCACATCGGTAGGTAACACACTTGCTCGTAGCACCATCTACATGGGTAAATAATGCACTTATTCAAAGTAGCATCTAGATGGGTAAGTTACTCACTTACCCTTAGTAGCATCCAGATAGGTAAGTAATGCACTTACTCTTGGTACCATCCAAATACGCAGTAATACATTTACTCTAAGTACCATCCACATTGGTATGTGACGCACCAACTCTTAAGTACAATCCACATGGGTAAGAAACTCAACGTAGTTACTCCTAGTACAGCCAAATGGACAAGTAACGCACTTACTCGTGGTATCAACCACATCGGTAAGTAAAGCACTTCAACTTAGTACCATCCATAGGGGCTAGTTATGCATTTATTCCTAGAATCATCCACATGCGAAAACACTTCGTCTTAGTATCATCCACATGGGCAAATAACGCACTTACTTTTAGTACCATCCACATGGGTAAGTAACGCACTTACTCTTTGTACCATCCGCATGGGAAGTTTACGCACTTACTCTTAGTACCGTCCGCATGAGTTTAATATGCAGTTATTTTTAATAAAATCTACATAAGTAAGTTACGGACTTACTCTAAGATCCTTCCACATGGGCAAATTACGTTCCTACACTTAGTACCATCCATACGGGTAAGTAACGACTTACTCTTAGAACAATCCACATGGGTAATGGTAAGTTACGCAATAACTTTTAGTACCATCCACATGGGCGAGTAACGCACCTACAGTTAGTAGCACGAGGACGATCTGGTATCTGTGCTGAGCAGGTGACGAGAAACAGCACGCCTATTATCTTCGGGCACCTGCGAAGCGGGTGCGCTGTTGTCCTGCGGGTGCAACGTTGTGCAGCCGTCTTGCTGCAGACTTGACTCGCCGTTGACTTGCAGCATTGGCAGGCCGCCACTTTGCACTACCATTTGGAGCGCGGTCGACCATGTCGTGCTAGAAGGCGGTCGACCGTGGTGCTCTAGCAGTCGACCAGCGTGCTTGCTAGCTCTGATGTAGTCTCCCTTGCGGATGCTGTTGCTATCGTTCTGATCCTTGTGTTGTCAATCCTTGCTAGCGAACCCTCTTGCCAATTCTCCCCGTGAATGTGTGCGTAGAGAGAACACATGCAAACGAATATGGAACGAAGAGATCGCTCCCACAACCGTGCCTTCCCCGTAGTCAAGCTTTCGTAGTACGAGTTAGTGTCGCAAGTAACGCACTTACTTTTAGTACCATCCACATGGGTTATTTCCACACTTACACTTAGTACCTTTCATATAAATAAGGAATGCATTTGCTCTTTGTACCATCCAAATAGGTAAATAACACATTTCTCTTAATACCATCTACATGGATATATTGCCCCCTAACTCTTAGTACCAACCAAATGGGTAAGTAACCACTCATTCTTAGTACAATCGACATGGGTAAATTGTTCCCCTACTCTTAGTACCATCTACATAGGTAAGAACGCACTTATTCTTTATTTCATCCACATGGTTAAATTACGCATTTTTTCTTAAATGGATAAGTAACGCACTTACTTTTAGTACCATCCACATGAGTAAGTAGCGCATTTCTTCTTAGTTCTGTCCAGATGGGTAAATTACTCACCTATTCTTAGTTCCATCGAGATAGGTAAATTACTCACTTACTATTAGTACCATCCACACGGTTAAGTAACGCACTTATTTTTAGTACCATCCATATAGGTAAACTATCCATTTAATTTTAGTACCATCCAAATTGGTAAGTAACACACTCTTAGCACCATCTATATGGGTAATTAACGCCCTACTACCATCGACATGGTAAAAATACGCTCTTCCTCATAGTACCACTCACATGGGTAGGTAATGCACTTATTCTTAGTATCATTCACAACGGTAAGTAACACTCTTACTCGTAGCACCATCTATATGGCTAAATAACGCACTTACTCTTAGTAGCATTTAGATGGGTAAGTTACGCACTTAACCTTAATAGCATCTACACAGGTAAGTAATGCACTTACTCTTGGTACCATTCACATAGGCAAGTAACACACTTACTCTAAGTACTATCCACATGGGAATGTAACGCACTAACTCTTAAGTACAATCCACATGGGTAAGAAACGCAACATAATTACTCCTAGTACCATCCAAATGCGCAAGTAACGCACTTACTCCTGTTATCAACCACATGGGTAAATCACGCACTTACGCTTCGTACCATCCACATGGGTAAGTAAAGAACTTCATCTTAGTACCACCCATATGGGCTATTTACGCACTTATAATTAGTATCATCCACTTGGTAAAGTAACGCACGCCTCCGTACCATCCACATGGGTAGTCTTAGTACTATCTGCATGGGTAAAATAAACACTTACTATTCAAAACATCCACAAAAGCAAGTTACGGACTTACTCTAAGTACCTTTCACATGGGCAAATTACGCAATAACTTTTAGTACCATCCACATGGGCGAGTAATGTAACTACAGTTAGTTTTATCCACAAGGGTACATTGCGCACTTGCTTTTAGTACTATCCACATGGGTATGTTACTCACTTGAGCATAGTATTATCCAACTATATGGGTAAGTAACGCACATACTCTTAGTAACATCGACATGTGTAGATTCCGGTCCTACTCTTAGTACCATTAATATAGGTAAGCAACACACTTCCTTTGTAACATCAATATGGGTAAATTGCGCTCCTACTGTTAGTACCATCCACATGGTTAAGCAACGCAGTTTCTCTTAGTATCATCCACATGGGCAAGTAACGCACAATCTACATGGGCAAATAACGCACTTATGTTTTAGTACCATCGACATGGGTAGCCAACGTAGTTGCTCTCAGTGCCTTCCAAATGTTCAAGTTGCCATCTTACTATCAGTACCATCCACATGGTTAAGTAACGCATTTACTAGTATTACCGTCCACGTACTCTTAGTACTATCCATGTAGGTAAATTGCACTCCTAATTTTGTATCATCCATATGGTAAGTAACGCACTTACTCTTAGTACCATCCACATGGGTAAGTAACACACTTACTCTTAGTACCATCGACATGGGTAAATTATGCACTTAATCTTGGTACCATCCACATGGGCATGTAACACACTTATTCTTAGAACCGTCCACACGGATAAAAAACGCACTTACTCTTAGTACCATCCATATGGGTAAATTACGTACATACTCTTAGTACCATCGACATGGGTAAATTATGCACTTAATATTGGTACCATCCACATGGGCATGTAACACACTTATTCTTAGAACCGTCCACACGGATTAAAAACGCACTTACTATTAGTACCATCCATATGGGTAAATTACGTACATACTCTTAGTACCAACCATATGGGTAAATAACGCACATACTCTTAGTACCATCCACATGGGTAAGTAACGTACGTACTCTTAGTACTATCGACATGAGTAAGTAACGTGCTTATTCTTCATACAATCAATATGGGAAAATTTACGCACCTACTTGCTCTTAGTACCATCCATATGGGTAAATATTGCATTTACTCTTAGTACCATCCACATGGGTAGGTAACGCAATTACTCTTCGAACCATCCACATGGGGAAATTACGGACCTATTTACTCTTAGTACCATCCACATGGGTATGTAATACATTTACTCCTATTACCACCCAAATGTGAAAATTGCGCACTTACTATTAGAACTATCCACTTGGGTAAGTAACTTACTAACTCTTAGTACCATCCACCTAGGTACGTAACGCACTTACTCTTAGTACCATCCATATGGGTAAATAACGCACTTACTCTTAGTACCATCCATGTGGGTAAGTAATGTACTTATTCTTAGTACCATCTACATAGATAAGTAACACACTTACTCTTCGTACCATCCACATGGAAAATTACACGCACACTCATAGTATTATCCGCATGGATGACTTACGCTCTTCATCTTAGTACCATGCTTACTTTAAATACCATCCACAAGTGTGTGTAACGCAATTAGTCTTAGAACCATCCACATGGGTAAATCATGCTCTTATTCTTAGTACTATCTACATAGGAAAGTAATACACTAGCTTTTAGTACCATCAACATGGGTAAATTGCGCTCTTACTCTTAGTACCATCCATATGGGTAAGTAATGCACTTACTCGTAGTACCACCCACAGGGAAAAGTAACGTACGTACTCTTCGTACCATCCATATGAGAAAATTACGTAAATATTTTTAGTACCATCCATATGGGTAAGAAACACACTTACTCTAAGAACCATCCACATGGTTAAGGAATGCACTTACTCTTAGTACCATCCACACGGGTAAGTAACGTTTTTATTCTTCGTACCATCCACATGGGGAAATTACACAAATATTCTTAGTACCATCCATATAGGTAAGTAACGCACTTACTCTTAGTACCATCCATATGGGTAAATAACGCACTTACTCTTAGTACCAACCACATGGGTAAATTGCCCTATTCCTCTTAGTACCAACTATATGGGTAAGTAACGCACTTACTCTTAGTACCATCTACATGGGTAAATGATGCACTTATTCTTAGTACCATTCACATATATAAATAACACACTCACACTTATTACCGTGTACATAGGAAAATTGTTCTCTTACTCCTAGTACCATCTACATGGTTAGGTTTCGCACTTATCTTAGTACCATCTACATGAATAATTTGTCCTCTTAGTTTTAGTACCATCCATATAGGTAAGTAACGCATTACTCTTAGTACAATCCACATGGGTAAGTAACGCACCTACTCTTAGTACCATCCACATGTGTAAGTACGTACTTACTCTTAGCACCATCGACATGTGTAAGTAACGTACTTACTCTTAGTACCATCTACAGATGGGGGAATTACGCACATATTCTTAGTGTCATCCACATGGGCAAGTAACGCACTTAGTATTAGTTCCTGCGGAGATAACTATAGCAACGGGAGCTAGACTACGGGCTAGGCACGGGTGCTCGTGTGATCTCTGCGTTCGTTGGTCCTTAGTCGTTTTCCTAGTGCACACACTACTTGCTAGTTCACAAGACAATTTGGCAAGAGTTTCACTAGAGAAAGTTGACAACAATGATACAAAGAAGTTGACAAGGTGGGACTACATCAGAGCTAGCATGCAAGCAAGTCTACTGCCAGCGCAGCACGGTCGACCGCGTGCCAGCACGACTTGGTCGACCGCGCTCCAGCAGTGCAGAGGCGCGGCTTGCCAACGCTGCAAGTCGACGGCGTGACAACAACGCAAGTCGACGGCGTGCCAGCGTTGCTCCCGCAGTACAGCATCGCACCCGCTTCGCAGGTGCTCGCAGATGATTGGCGTGCAGTGCCCCGTCACCTGTACAGCACACACACCACATCAACTTCGTGCTGACGACTGCTTCTGATGCACCATGTCGACCTCGGGATACCATCACCGAGGTCGTCCTCGCCAAACCACCTGGGCGACCATCGCAAGCCTTCGCAGCACCTCGTCACCCAGGTAACCTGGTCGACCGGGCAACCAGGTCGACCAGAGGCTCCAGTGCGTGCCCGTCGACCACCCAGGTCGACGACCACTTCCGGTCGACCTCCCAGGTCGACCACTGCCTCTGGTACGTGCCGGTCGACCTCCCAAGTCGACGGCCACCTCCAGTCGACCTCCCCAGGTCGACCACTATCCCCTGGTCGACCAGCTTCAAGTCGACGTCACTCCTGGTCGACCAGAAGGCCTGGTCGACTTACCAGGTCGACCAGAAGGTCTGGTCGACGTCCCAGGTCGACCAGAAGGGCTGGTCGACTTCCCAGGTCGACCACCCGAAGTTGGCGCCCTCCCGAAGTCGGCGCCCATGCAGTGGCTTCTCGTGTAGGTCGACCAACCTCGTCGACCAACTCGCCCACTGCTGCAGGTCGGCTGCACCCTACACCCGACCACGAAGTCGGCTCCGCCCAAGCGAGGACGGGGCCAACATACAACTCCCGTTGACACTCCCCTGCCGCGTTCACGCTTGGGCCCCCAGCCCACACGACAGTACTTCTCGGAGACAAGCTCGTCGACGTGCACCCAACACACAGCACGTCGTCCACCGCACCAGCCATGCAAGAGGGCATGGCACCTACTGCTGCACTTCGTCAACTTCGTCGCCCACGTCGGCCAAGCGCACCTGGCCGATGGCGACAGAGCACCGGTTGAAAGCCGGATAGTGCAGCGCCTTCGTGAGGAAGTCGGCCGGCTGCTCAGCGGTCGGGATGTACTGCAACGCAAACTTCCCCCGCTTCACCATGTGCTGTAGCCAGGCCTGTCGCCGCTCCATGTGCTTGAGGTTGCCTGTCAACCCCATGCCCTCGGCGACTGTGATGGCCGACTTGTTGTCCACCCTGAGGACAGTTTGCTTCCCAGCGTCCAGCTGCCGGAATTCCGCCAAGAGGAAGCGAAGTCGGCGTCCCTCCTTGCCGGCTTCGACGGCCGCCACGTACTCCGACTCGGTCGACGACAGCGTCGCGCACTTGATGCGCTGG
The DNA here is from genome assembly GCA_947470075.1 of Closterium sp. Yama58-4. NCBI lineage: Eukaryota > Viridiplantae > Streptophyta > Zygnematophyceae > Desmidiales > Closteriaceae > Closterium > Closterium sp. Yama58-4. Next base: position 54,130 of record CANIUD010000060.1, on the reverse strand, counting down.
CTCGACCAGGAGACTGCGGCCCCTCCGTAGACGAACACGTAGCCGCCCGTGCTCGTCCGGCTCTGCTTGTCGCCGGCGTCGTCGGCGTCTACGTAGCCGACCAGCTCCAGCGACTCTGGTCCACCACCGAACTCCAGGGCGGTGTCACGCGTGTTGGCGAGGTAGGCGAGGCAGCGGTCGACCTCGCGCCAGTGCTGGTCGCTCCTCACCGTGAGGCCACTCCCCAGCTTGCTGCAGGCGAAGGCGATGTCCGGCCTCGTCGTCGTCGCCGCGAACTGCAGCGAGCCGACCTTTTGCCGGTACTCCTCCTCCTGTCGCTCCTGCGCCTCCTCGTCATCGAAGGTGAGCTCGGCGTAGGCGTCGACCGAGATCGGCGTCTTCGGAGTCCGTCCGCCCTGCTCCTCGTCGATGAAGCGCCTATGCAGCTTGTCGGCGTAGCCCTGCTGATGCAGCCACAGCTTCCCCGCCGACCTGTCGCGCACGATCTCACCCCCGAGGTACTTCTGCACCGGCGAGATCTCGCGCAGCTCGAAGGCGGCCTCCAGCAGCTCCTTCAGCTCCCTCAGCATCGTGGTGCTGCTGCTGGCGGCGAGCAGGTCGTCGATGTAGACCAGCACCCAGCAGGTCACCTCGTCCTTGCCGACCTTGAAGTAGAGGGCCTCGTCGACCTACCTCTTCTTCCAGCCAGCGCCGACCAGCACGTCGTTGAGCACCAAGTACCACAGCAGCGGCGACTGCTTCAGCCCGTACAGGCTCTTCAGCAGCTTGCACACCTGGCTGGATCCGTTGTTGAAGTAGTCCGGCTGGTACATGTAGAGCACCCGGTCAAGCTTGCTCTGCAGGAAGGCGTTCTTCATGTCGAGCTGCATCAGGTTCAGGTCGAGGACGGCGACGATGCTGAGGAAGATCCTCAGCGTGACGTAGCTGCTCACTGGCGCGTACGTCTCGTCGTAGTCGGCGCCATACACCTGGGTGAAGCCCTTCACGACCAGCCTCGCCTTCTCGCGCTCGACGGTGTCGTCGATGTGGTACTTCGTCGTCAGCACCCACCGGTTCTTCATGACGTTCACTCCCGGCGGGCGTTCGACCAGCTCCCACGTGCCGTTGTTGATGAGGCTGCGGATCTCCTCCTCCATGGCAGCCTTCACCGCCGGGCCCTTCCAGCTCGCCAACGCCTCCTTCACCGTCATGGTCGAGATGTCCCAGCGGTGCTCGGGGTCGGCCAGCATGTCGGGGTCGAGCTCCGGAAACTCTTCGTCCTCATCAGCGTCGTCGTACAGCAGGTCGTCGTCGTCCTCCACGTCGTACACCGTGGTGAAGGCAGCGGGGACGAAGAAGTCGGGCGGCCTCCGAAGTCGACCAGACTTCCGGGGTTCAGGCGGAACCCCCGCCACGTCACGGTCGGTGGACTGGTCGACCACCTCCTGGTCGACCAGCTCCTCGTCGCCCAACTGCTCCCCTTTATCTTCAATGCCGTCCTCGTCGTCCAGTTGCACTTCGGTCGGCGTCCCGACCGACTGCTCCCCTGCGGTCAGCTCCCCTGCCGACTGCCAGGTCGCCGACTGCTCCTTGGTCGACCGCGCTGCTGCCTGCTCCCCTGTGGGCTTCACCCAAGTCGGCTGCACCTCCTCGACCTGCTCCCCTATCCAGGTCGACTGCACTCCCAGGTCGACCTGCTGCTCGTCGACTTGCTGCTCGTCCCGTCGGCCACCGGCGATGCCCTTGGTCGGCCCAACAGGCAACGTCCCACTGCTCCCCTCATCGCCGGAGGCCGACGGCGGAGTCAGCCCACGCAGGTCGACGAGGGGAGGGGCAGGGGAGGGGGAGGAAGGGTGGACGACCTCGGCGTCGTCCTCAGCAAGCTCACCGACCTCGGCGAGCAGAGGGAGCGTTGCCGTCGAGGTATCCGTCGGCGTGGCCATCAGTGTCCGCCCTGACACGGGTCCGTGCGCCGACTTCCACTCCTCCAGCGACAGGTCCTCGTAGAACACCACGTCCGACGTGGTGACCACCCGGTTGGCGACAATGTCGAGGAGCTCCCAGCCCTTGCTTGCCTCCGACACGCCGAGGTGAAGGCCCCACTTGGCCTTCGGCTTCAGCTTCCCACCGCGCTGCTGCTCGGGGACGAGGAACTGCGCCATGCAGCCCCACACACGCGCCAGCGACAAGTCGGGCTTCGTCCCGGTCAGCAGCTGGTACGGCGTCGTCCCCGGCGTGGCCGACCGCTCCAGGCAGTTGCGGACCCAGACGGCCTGCCGCAGAGCGAGGTGCCACCAGTGGTGCTGCACGCCCATGTGCAGCAGCATCGTCCGCACCGACTCCACGACCGTCCGCATCTCCCGCTCCGCCATGCCGTTCTGCTGCGGAGTGTACGGGCAGGTCAGGTCGTGGACGATCCCCTTGCCATCCACGAAGTCGGTGAACTGTCTCCCGAGGAACTCCCCGCCCCGGTCCGAGCGCAACATCAGCACCGACTTCTTCGTCTGCCTCTCCACCAGCACCAGCCACTTCTGGAACTCCAGCAGCACATCCGACTTCTTGGCGACCGGCCTCACCCACACGAAGCGGGTCTTACGGTCCTTCAGCAGCAGGAAGTACAGGCTGCCGTCTTTGGCAACCACGTGGAATGGCCCGCACAGGTCGATGTGCACGACGGCCAGTACGTCGGCGGCGTCGGAGCCCTGGTCGGGGAAGGTGTGTCGCGCCAGCTTCCCACCGACGCACGAGACACACGGTGAGTCGGCGCCTTTCGTCGACTTGAGGTCCAGCCCAATGGCGACCTCGTTCTTCGCCGGGCTCTGGATAGTGTCCATGCCGACGTGCGCAAGCCGAGCGTGCATCCTGTCCGGCGTCGACTTCGTCTTGGAGACGATCGCCCGCAGTGCCACGACCTCCGGCGTGGTCGACGTCGGCCTCGTAGAGCAGGGGCGCAGGTCGGTGCAGAGGATACGCCCGGAGTACGTCGCCCGACCGAGCACCTCTCCCGTCGCCGAGACGAGCAGCATCCCGTCGCCGTCCTCCTTCAGCTTCACGCCATGCTCCTTCATTTGGCCGGACGACAGCAGGTTCGCATGCACGCCCGGGACGTACAACACGTCGGGGATGAGCACCTGCTTCCCGGCCTCGCCTTGCAGGGCGACAGTGCTGCAGCCCTGGACGTCCTGCAGCGCCCCATTGAAGCCACGCACGTGCTTCACGTCGCCGCTCGGCCCCAAGTCGACGAAGGCGTCCTTCGTCCCCATCAGGTGGTGAGAGCAGCCACTGTCGAGCAGGACCACCGCCGGGTTCGCCTGCACAGCCGCCGCCACCGCCTGGAAGTCCTCGCCAGCCTCCGGCGCCAGCGAGACGGTCGGCTCCACGACGCCGTCTTGTCGTCCCGCGCCTTGCCGCCAGCAGAGGAGTCGGCGTCCTTCGCCGTGGTCGACGTGGTCGACTGCTTCTCCTTGCGCGGCTTCTCCTTTCCTCCACGACGTGGACGACGACTGCCAGATCTCCCACGGCCTCCCTTGTCGTCGTCGTCGTCGGAGTCACTGCGGTCGGGGCACTCAAAGGAGAGATGGTCGGGGCTGTGACAAATCGAGCACTCCCGACGTCGACCTCCTCCTCCTCGACCACTGTCCTTGGTCGACTTCTTCTTGTCGACCTCCTTGGCCGACTTCCAGCCACTGCTACCACCGCCACCAGACTGTCCACGCTGCCCCGGTCGACCGCCTTGCTTCACCGGGGCGACGTAGTTCACCTGCGCCAGGAGCTCTTGGGACCGCTCGGCCTCTTGCATCGCCTCGTGTCCTCGTTGAGCGTCGCCCGCGTGCTCGGCACCATCGACAGCCGCTTCAGCAGGTTGTAGCTGCTCGGAAGTCCCTGCATGACATGGGTGATGTACGACGCCGTCGAATACTCCGCACCGGCCATCCTGATGGTGGCGAGAATTCGCCGGGCCCGGTTGCAGTAGTCGGTCGCCGTCTCCTCGTCGCCCATGCGCAGGTGCGTCAGCTGCCCCTCCAGCTGGGCGATGAACAGGTCGTCGGTGACCTGGTACGTCGACTCAATGAAGTGCCACGCCTGGTGGCCGGCGTCGAGGTACTCCCTGCACCACTTCAGGGCGATCTGCACGCCCGGCATACAGCACCGCGAGATGACCGTGAAGGTCAATAGCTGCACGGCGCGGAACTCAGCTCGCAAGTCGGGGTCGTCCGGCGTCTCCACGGTGCCTCGAGCGAAGCTGATCAGCCCGGCCATCTCCAGCTGGGGCTCGATGGCCTCCTTCCAGGTGAGGATGTCTGGTCGACCGACCAGCGGGGGAGTCACCGAGATCCTGTCCGGCGTGAACTTGTAGTAGCCGTAGCTCGGTGCAATTCCGCCCGCCGTCACCTGGGACGCCGCCATCGGCATCAACCCGCTTCGTCGACCTCCGACATCGCCCTGCGAGGTGCCTGCAGCCGCAGTCGACCGCATCCCTCGCGCCTGAACGCCGCCGACTTCATCGGCGTGAATCACACCACGCAGCCTCGACGACGTGCCTCCCGCACTGCTGCCGACTTGGCCACCACCGGCGTTGACGCCCATGTCGACGCCGCCCTGGGTGTTCGCCGGTCGAGGAGACGCAGGCCGAGAAGGGTGCTCCGTTGCCCACAAGGAACAGATTCCAGCCTCGACGACCGCCCACGGCAGGTCGCCATACTCGTTGGCCTCGTGCTTCCTCCTCGCGTTTTCCAGCCGTGCCTCCAGGGTGTCCACCACCCCCGTGTCACCTACGGCGCCTACCATAGTGACTACTGCACAGCTGCCGGCCTACGAACAACTTAGGTAAGGTGCCTACTAAGTCGACTAGACTGAAAGGTAAGTCGGGTGCCGTCCACGCTCACCGCACCATGCGGAGATAACTATAGCAACGGGAGCTAGACTACGGGCTAGGCATGGGTGCTCGTGTGATCTCTGCGTTCGTTGGTCCTTAGTCGTTTTCCTAGTGCACACACTGCTTGCTAGTTCACAAGACAATTTGGCAAGAGTTTCACTAGAGAAAGTTGACAACAATGATACAAAGAAGTTGACAAGGTGGGACTACATCAGAGCTAGCATGCAAGCAAGTCTACTGCCAGCGCAGCACGGTCGACCGCGTGCCAGCACGACTTGGTCGACCGCGCTCCAGCAGTGCAGAGGCGCGGCTTGCCAACGCTGCAAGTCGACGGCATGACAAACAACAACGCAAGTCGACGGCGTGCCAGCGTTGCTCCCGCAGTACAGCATCGCACCCGCTTCGCAGGTGCTCGCAGATGATTGGCGTGCAGTGCCCCGTCACCTGCACAGCGCACACACCACATCAACTTCGTGCTGACGACTGCTTCTGATGCACCACGTCGACCTCGGGATACCATCACCGAGGTCGTCCTCGCCAAACCACCTGGGCGACCATCGCAAGCCTTCGCAGCACCTCGTCACCCAGGTAACCTGGTCGACCGGGCAACCAGGTCGACCAGAGGCTCCAGTGCGTGCCCGTCGACCACCCAGGTCGACGACCACTTCCGGTCGACCTCCCAGGTCGACCACTGCCTCTGGTACGTGCCGGTCGACCTCCCAAGTCGACGGCCACCTCCAGTCGACCTCCCCAGGTCGACCACTATCCCCTGGTCGACCAGCTTCAAGTCGACGTCACTCCTGGTCGACCAGAAGGCCTGGTCGACTTACCAGGTCGACCAGCAGGTCGGGTCGACGTCCCAGGTCGACCAGAAGGGCTGGTCGACTTCCCAGGTCGACCACCCGAAGTTGGCGCCCTCCCGAAGTCGGCGCCCATGCAGTGGCTTCCCTTGTAGGTCGACCAACCTCGTCGACCAACTCGCCCACTGCTGCAGGTCGGCTGCACCCTACACCCGACCACGAAGTCGGCTCCGCCCAAGCGAGGACGGGGCCAACATACAACTCCTGTTGACAGTTCCATCCACATGGATGAATAATGCACATATTCTCTTAGTACCATCCACATGGGTAAATTACACTCTTCCTCTTATTGCCATCTATATGGGTAAGTAACGCACTTACTTTTAGTATAATCCACATGGGAAGGTAACTCACTTACTTTTAGTACCATCCACATGTATAAATTATTCACTACTTCTTGGCATTTACATCAGTGAGTAACGCATTCACTCTTAGTACCATCGACATGGGAAAATTGCTCCCTTACTCCTAGTACCATCCACATAAGTAAGTAACGCACTTACTCTTAGTGCCGTCTACATGGATCTAACGCACTTACTCTTAGTACCATGCACATGGATAAATAACACACTTATTCTTTTTACCATCCACATGGGAAAATTGCGCTCTTCCTCTTAGTACCATCTACATGGGTAAGTATGCACTTACTCTTAGTACCATCCACAAGGGTAAATAACACACTTACTCTTAGTACTATCCACCTGGGTAAGTAATGCACTGACCCAAAGTATCATCCACATGGGTAAGTAACACACTTACTCAGTACCATCCAGATAGATGAATAACACATTTTTTATTTGTACAATCTACATAGATAAATTGCGCTCTTCAACTTAGGATTATCTACATGGGTAAGTATATCACTTACTATTAGTACCATCCACATCGGTAAAAAAATGCACTTACTCTTAGTACCATCCACATAGGTAAGTAACGCACTTACTATTAGTACCATCCATACGGGTAAATAATGCGCTTGTCTCAGTACCATGAACATGGGGAAACTACGCACATATTCTTAGTGTCATCAATATAGGTAAGTAACGCACTTACTATTAGTACCAACCATACGGGTAAGTAACACACTTACTATTAGTACCATCTATACGGGTAAATAATGCGCTTGTCTCAGTACCATCCACATGGGGAAACTACGCACATATTCTTAGTGTCATCTATATAGGTAAGTAACGCACTTACTATTAGTACCATCCATACGGATAAGTAACACACTTACTCTTAGTACCATCCACATGGGTAACTAAAGCACTTACGTGTAGTACCATCCACATGGGTAAATTATGCACTTTTTCTTGGCACCATCTAGATAGGTAAGTAACGCACTTACTATTAGTACCATCCATATGGGTAAATAACGCACTTGTCTTAGTACCATCCACACGGGTAAGTAACGTTCTTACTTGTCGTACAATCCATATGGGGAAATTACACAAATATTCTTATTACCATCCATATATGTAAATAACGCACTTACCCATTGTACCATCCATATGTTGGATGCAAATTTACTTTGTACGACATCCTGCCGTCTGTTTGTACGAGTATGCGTGTGCGAGTGCATTTGCGTGTGCATGGTGTGTTCGTGTGTTTGTTTGCTTTCGCAATTTTCGCTTGAAGCATTTGCAGGTACTCGCGCAATGTGCGCTTCGGCACAACATTGTACGCGTTATGAACAGTGCAAGCAGAAAGGACGAGCTCGCAAAGGAACCCAAGATGGAAGCTTTGCAGTTCGGATGAGTTGATTGCGCAGATTCAGTTCTATCCAACTCGAAATTGTACTGTTATGTTTGGTTGACTATAGTGTAGCAAGGCAGGCACTATAGGGGTACAATTTAGGTGAAGGTTGGATGTTGTTTGTCTGTATCTGCATGCTACAAGGCCAGGGGAAACTAGCAGAACCAGCATTTGGCTGGTTGGGCAAAGACAAAACAGGTTCTGTTTTTAGAACCTGAACCTGGTTGTTGTTTTCCCAGGTTGGAAAAACAGAACCAGAGGTTGTTTTCCAACCTACCACCTGCTATTTTGTCTAGCCAGGTTGGTTCTGTTGCTTGGAATTATTTGGGATCATCCCTGGTTGTTCCCAGGTTGATTCCCAAGGTCCTTGCTAGCTAGAACTATTTATTCCTTCTCTGTTTGTACCTGAATATAGTCAATTGATTCATGCGAATTCCTTCCTCGCTGGAATTTCGTTTCTATGAGTTTCGACGGCGGAATGCTACCCGAGTCAACGCTAGTACGCTAGCACTCCAACGCTAGGCAAACGCTGTCCGAGCCATAACTTTGTAATGGCAAAACTTTTCGCGAGGCAACTTGGCTTATTTTAAAGCTCCTGGAGAGAGCTTTGATATAGCAAATTCTCAGCTTAATCCGATCGACGGCCTGCACGGCACGCTGCGCGACGGTCCATGTACTCTTGTTATTTTGGCTAAGTCTTTCTTGACTCTTCTCTCTACAAACTCGGACCCGAGGATAGGGGCTGGTCTTGTGCCAGGCACCCAGGGACCCTTGGAGGTGACCCCGAGGAGAGGTTTTAAGTTTGATTAAGTCATAATAGCTTGAGTTTATTAGGCCCTTACACCAACACCTTATGGGTAATAATTGCACTTACTCTTAGTACCATCCACATGGGTAAGTAACACACTTATTCTTAGTATCATGGACATGGGTAAATTGCACTGTTACTGTTAGTGCCATCTACATGTGTAAGTAACGTACGTACTCTTAGTACCATCCACATGGGTAAGTAACGCACTTACTCTTAGTACCATCTACATGGATAAAGAACGCACTTGTTCTTTGTACCATCCACATGGGTAAGTTCCTCTCTTATTCTTAACCAGATGGGTAATTAACTCACCTACCCTTAGTATCATCCACAAGTGTAAATAACGCAATTACTCTTCGTAACATCCATATGGGTATATTGCACTCTTCCTCTTAGTGGGTAAGTAACGTACTCACTCTTCGTAACATCTGTATGGGTAAGAAACGCAGTTACTCTTAGTATCATCTACATATTAGTAACACACTTAATATTAGCACCATCATATGAGTAAGTTATGCACTCATTCTTGGTACCATCCACATAGGTAAGTAACGCACTTACTATTAGTACCATCCATATGGGTAAATAACACACATGTCTTAGTACCATCTACATGGAGAAATTACACACTTATCTTAGTGCCATCCACATGGGTAAGTAACACACTTACTCTTAGTATTATCGACATGGGCTCGTTGTACCATCCACATGGGGAAATACACAAATATTCCTATCCACATGGGAGAGCAACGCACATACTCGTAGTACCATCCACCTGTATAAAAAACGCACTTACTCTTAGTTCCATCTGTCAACGGGAGTTGTATGTTGGCCCCGTCCTCGCTTGGGCGGAGCCGACTTCGTGGTTGGGTGTAGGGTGCAGCCGACCTGCAGCAGTGGGCGAGTTGGTCGACGAGGTTGGTCGACCTGCACGGGGAGCCACTGCATGGGCGCCGACTTCAGGAGGGCGCCAACTTCGGCTGGTCGACCTGGGAAGTCGACCAGCCCTTCTGGTCGACCAGGGACGTCGACCAGGCCTTCTGGTCGACCAGGAGTGACGTCGACTTGGAGCTGGTCGACCAGGGGATAGTGGTCGACCTGGGGAGGTCGACTGGAGGTGGCCGTCGACTTGGGAGGTCGACCGGCACGTACCAGAGGCAGTGGTCGACCTGGGAGGTCGACCGGAAGTGGTCGTCGACCTGGGTGGTCGACGGGCACGCACTGGAGCCTCTGGTCGACCTGGTTGCCCGGTCGACCAAGTTACCTGGGTGACGAGGTGCTGCGAAGGCTTGCGAAGGTCGCCCAGGTGGTTTTGGCAAGGACGACCTCGGTGATGGTATCCCGAGGTCGACGTGGTGCATCAGATGCAGTCGTCAGCGCGAGGTGGACTTGGTGTGTGCGCTGTGCAGGTGACGAAGCAGTGCACGCCAATCATCTACGAGCACCTGCGAAGCGGGTGCGATGCTGGACTGCAGGAGCAACGCTGGCACGCCGTCGACTTGCGCTGTTGTTACGCCGTCGACCTGCAGCGTTGGCAAGCCGCGTCTCTGCACTGCTGGAGCGCGGTCGACCAAGTCGTGCTGGCACGCGGTCGACCGTGCTGCGCTGGCAGTCGACCTGCTTGCATCCTAGCTCTGATGTAGTCTTGTCTTGCCAACATTATTGTATCATTGTTGTCAACTTTCTCTAGTGAAACTCTTGCCAAATTGCCCTGTGAACTAGCAAGCTGTGTGTGCACTAGGAAAACGACTAAGGAACGAACGCAGAGATCACACGAGCATCCGTGCCTAGCCCGTAGTCTAGCTCCCGTTACTATAGTTATCTCCGCACCATCCACATGGATAAATTGCGCTCTTCCTCTTAGTACGATACACATAGGTAAGTAACGCAGATTTTTTTATAGTACCATATATATGGGTACAATATACATGGGAACATTATGCACATATTTTTTGCATCCACGTGGGTAAATAACCGGCTTACTCTTGGTACCATCCACATGGGTAAGTAACACACTTACTCTTAGTACCATCCACATAGGTAAGTAACACACTTGCTCTTAATACCATCCAAAAGAGTAAGTAACGTACTTACTCTTCGTACCATCAACATGGGGAAATTACATACATATTCTTAATACCATTCACGTAGGTAAGTAATGCACTTACTCATAGTACCATCCACATACGTAGGTAACAAACACGCTTACTCTTAGTACCATCCACATGGAGATATTATACAAATATTCTTAGTCCCATTCATATAGGTGAGTAACGAACTTGCTCTTAGTACAATCCACATAGGTAATTATCACACTTACCCTTAGTATGATCCACATGGGTAAATTGGGCTTTTCCTCTTCAATACCATCTAAATGGATAAATAACGCACTTGCTCTTAGTACCATCCACATGGGTAAGAAAAGCACTTACCCTTAGTATCATCCACATGAGTAAATTTTACACTTATTCTTAGTACTGTCCACATGAATAAGTAACGCACTTACTCTTGGTACCATCCACATGGGTAAGTAATGCGGAGATAACTACTACACCGTGAGCTAGACTACGGGCTAGGCACGGGTGCTCGTGTGATCTCTGCGTTCGTTGCTCCTTATTCTTTTTCCTAGTGCACACACTGCTTGCTGGTACACGGGGCAATTTGGCAAGAGTTTCACTAGAGAAAGTTGACAACAAAAATGATCCAATCAAGTTGGCAAGGCAATACTACATCAGAGCTAGCATGCAATCAGGACAACTGCCAGCGCAGCACGGTCGACCGCGTGCCAGCACGACTTGGTCGACCGCGCTCCAGCAGTGCAGAGTCGCGGCTTGCCAATGCTGCAAGTCGACGGCGTGACAACAGCGCAAGTCGACGGCGTGCCAGCGTTGCTCCCGCAGTACAGCATCGCACCCGCTTCGCAGGTGCTCGCAGATGATTGGCATGCAGTGCCTCGTCACCTGCAAAACGCATACACCAAGTCAACTTCGTGCTGACGACTGCTTTTGATCAGCCACGTCGACCTCGGGATACCACCACCAAGGTCGTCCTCGCCAAAATCACCTGGGCGAACGTCGCATGCCTCCGCAGAACCTCGTCACCCAGGTAACCTGGTCGACCGAGCAACCAGGTCGACCAGAGGCTTCTGTGCGTGCCCGTCGACCACTTCCAGTCGACCTCACCAGGTCGACCACTGCCTCTGGTATGTGCCGGTCGACCTCCCAAGTCGACGGCCACCTCCAGTCGACCTCCCCAGGTCGACCACTGCCCCCTGGTCGACCAGCTCTAGGTCGACGTCACTCCTGGTCGACCAGAAGGCCTGGTCGACCAACCAAGTCGACCAGAAGGCTTGGTCGACCTCCCTTGGTCGGTTGACCAACCGAAGTCGGCGCCCATGCAGTGGCTCCCCGTGCAGGTCGACCAACCTCGTCGACCAGCTTGCCCACTGCTTCAGGTCAGCTGCACCCCTACACCCGACCACGAAGTCGGCTCCGCCCAAGCGAGGACGGGGCCACACAACAACTCCCGTTGACAAGTAGCACACTTACTCTTAGTACCATCTACATGGGTAAGTAACGCACTTGACCTTAGTACTATCCACATGGATAAATAACGCAATACTCAAAGTACCATCCACATGGGTAAGTAACATACTTAGTCTTTGTACCATCCACCTGGGTCAATTACGTACATATTCTTAGTACCATCCACATGGGTAAGTAACCCACTTATTCATAGTACCATCTACATGGATATATAACGCACTTATTCGTTGTACCGTCCACATGGGTAAATTGCGCTCTTCATCTTAGTACCATCTATATGGGTAACTATCGCATTTTCTCTTAGTACCATCAACATGGGCAAATTATGCACTCATTCTTAGTACCATTCACATAGGTAAGTAACACACTTTTTGTTAGTACGATCCACATGAATAAATAACGGACCTGTTCTTAGTACCATCCACATGGGTAAGTAACTTGCTTTCTCATAGTACCATCCACATGGGTAAGTAACGCACTTACTCTTAGTAACATCCACATGCGTAAATTGTGCACTTATTCTTAGTGCCATCCACATGGGTAGTACCATCAATATGGGTAAGTAACATGCTTACTCTTAGTACTATCGACATAGGTAAAATGCGTTCCTACTCTTAGTACCATCACATGGGTTAGGAATGGACTTACTCTTAGTGTCATCTACATGGGTAAGTAACGCACTTACTCTTAGTACCATCTATATGGGTAAGTAACGCACTTACTCTTAGTACCATCCACATCGGTATGTAACGCACTTACTTTTAGTACCATCCATATAGGTATATTATGCATTTATTCTTAGAACCATCTACATGGGTAAGTAATACACTTACTCTTAGTACCATCACATATTTGAGTAAGTAACGCACTTACTCTTAGTACCATCTACATAGATAAGTAACACAAATACTCTTTGTACCATTCACAGGGGTAAGTAATGTGCTTAGTCTTCGTACTATCCACATAGGAAAATTACGTAAATATTGCTAGTACAATCCAAATGGGTAAGTAACGCACATATTTTTAGTACCATGCACATGGGTAAATTGCGCTCTTCATCTTAGTATCATCCACGAGGGTAGGTAACGCACTTACTCTTAGTACCATCCACATAGGTAAGCTATGCACTTACTCTTGGTACCATCCACATGGATAACTAACGGATCCAATGTTTGTACCATCCACATGGGTAAATTGCGCTCTTCCTCTTAGTACCATCTACATAGATAAGTAACACACTTACTCTTAGTACCATCCACATGGGTAAATAACGCACGTACACTTAGTACCATCCATCTGGGTAAGTAATGCACATACTCTTAGTACCATCAATTTGGGTAAGAAACGTACTTACTCTTAGTGCCATCCACAAGGATAAATAACACACTTATTCTTTGCACAGTCTACATGGGTAAATTGCGCTCTTCCTCTTAGTACCATCCATATGGGTAAGTAACTTGCTTCCTCGTAGTACCATCCATCTGGGTAAATAACGTACTAACTCTCATACCATCCACATGGGTAAATTGCACTCTTCCTTTTATACAATCATATACGTAAGTAACGCACTTACTCTTAATACAATCCACATTGGTAAGTAACACATTCACTCTTAGTACCATCGATATGGGTAAGTAATATACTTACTGTTTGTACCATAAACATTTGGAACTTCCGCACATGTTCTTAGTACCATCCACATAGGTAAGTAACGCACTTACTCTTATTACCATCCATATGGGTAAGTAACGCATGAACTCTTAGTATAATCCACATGGTAAGTAACGCACTTACTCTTAGTATCATCCACAGGAGTAAGTAACGTACGTACTCTTTGTACCGTCCACATGGGGGAATTATGTACCATCAACATTGGTAAGTAACACACTTACTCTGGGTACCATCGGCATTGATAAATAACACGCACTATATTTGAACCATCCACATGGGCAAATTGCACTCTTCCTCTTAGTACTATCAATATAGGTAAGTAACTTGACTCCTCGTAGTACCACCCATATGGATAAAGAACACACTTACTCTTACTACTATCCACATGGGTAGATTGCACTCCTCCTCTTAGTGTCATCAATATGGGTAGATAACACACTTACTTAGTACCATCCACATTGGTTAGTAACGCACTTACTCTTCGTACCAACCATATGGGTAAGTAACAAACTTACTCTTATTACCATCCACATAGGTAAGTAATGCACTTCTTCTTCTTCTTACCATGTGGTTGAGTAACGCACTTACTCTTAGGACTGTCTACATGGGAAAGAAACACACTTACTTTTTGTACCATCCATATGGGTAAGCAACGCACTTACTCTTGGTATCATCCATATGGGTAAGTAACGCACTTACTCTTAGTACCGTATACAGGGGTAAGTAACGTACGTACTCTTTGTACCGTTCACATAGGGAAATTACGTAGATACACTTAGTACAATCCATATGGATAAATATCATGCATTATCTTTAAACCATCCACATGGGTTAATTGCGCTCGTCCTCTTAGTACTATTAATATGGGTAAGTAACTTGCTTCCTCGTAGTACCATCCACATATGTAAATGATGCACTTACTCTTACTACCATCCGCATGTGTAAATTGCACTCTTCCTCTTAGTATCATCTATATGGGTAGGTAACGCACTTACTCTTAGTACCATCCGAATGGGTTAGTAACGCACTTACTCTTAGTACCATCCACATGGGTTAGTAACGCACTTACTCTTAGTAGCATCCACATGGGTAAATTATCCACTTATTCTTAGTACCATACACATGGGTAAGTAACACAATTACTCTTAGTACCATCGACATAGGTAAATTGCACTCCTAGTCTTAGTACCATCCACATAGGTAAGTAAGTACTGGACTGTCCACATGGGAAAGAAATGCACTTACTCTCAGTACCATCCACGTGAGTAAGTAACGCACTTACTCTTAGTACCATCCATATGGGTAAGTAACGCACTTACTCTTAGTACCATCCACAGGGGTAAGTAACGTACGTAGTCTTTGTACCGTCCACATAGGGAAGTTACGTATATATTCTTAGTACCATTCATATGGAAAAATATCATGCATTATCTTTGAACCACCCGCATGGGTAAATTGCGCTCTTCCTCTTAGTACTATTTCTATGGGTAAGTAATTTGCTTCCTCGTAGTACCATCCACATAGGTAAATGACGCACTTACTCTAACTACCATCCACACTCTTACTCTTAGTACCATCCATATGGATAGGTAATGCACTTACTCTTAGTACCATCCACAATAGTTAGTAACGCACTTACTCTTAGTACCATCTATATAGGTACATTATCCACCTATTATTAATTAGTACCATCCACATGGGTAAGTAACACAATTACTCTTAGTACCATCGGCATAGGTAAATTGCGCTCCGACTGTTAGTACTATCCATATAGGTAAGTAACAGACTTCTACTTAGTTCTATCCATGTGGTTGAGTAACGCACTTACTCTTAGGACAGTCCATATGAAAAAAAACACACTTACTCTTAGTTCAATCTACATAGGTAACCAACGCACGTACTCTTAGTACCATCCACATGGGTAAGTAACGCACTTACTCTTAGTACCGAAATGTTATGTCATTACAAAGTTATGGCTCGTACAGTGTTTGCCTGCGTACTAGCATTGACTCGGGTAACATTCCGCCGTCGAACGGCGTAGAAACAAAATTTCAGCGAGGAAGGAATTCGCATGACTATGTTCAGGTACAAACAGAGAAGGAATAAATAGTTCTAGCTAGCAAGGACCTTGGGAATCAACCTGGGAACAACCAGGGATGATCCCAAATAATTCCAAGCAACAGAACCAGCCTGGCTGGACAAAATAGCAGGTGGTAGGTTGGAAAACAACCTCTGGTTCTGTTTTTCCAACATGGGAAAACAACAACCAGGTTCAGGTTCTAAAAACAGAACCTGTTTTTGTCTTTGCCCAACCAGCCAAATGCTGGTTCTGCTGGTTTCCCCTGGCCTTGTAGCATGCAGATACAGACAAACAACATCCAAACTTCACCTAAATTGTACCCCTATAGTGCCTGCCTTGCTACACTATAGTCAACCAAACATAACAGTACAATTTCGAGTTGGATAGAACTGAATCTGCGCAATCAACTCAACCGAACTGCAAAGCTTCCATCTTGGGTTCCTTTGCGAGCTCGTCCTTTCTGCTTGCACTGTTCATAGCACGTACAATGTTGTGCCGAAGCGCACATTACGCGAGTACCTGCAAATGCTTCAAGCGAAGATTGCGAAAGCAAACAAACACACGAACACACCATTCACACGCAAATGCACTCGCACACGCATACTCGTACAAACAGACGGCAGGATGTCGTGCAAAGTGAATTTGCACCCAACATCCACACGTGTAAGTAACGTATATACTTTCTCTTAGTACCATCCATATGAGTAAGTAAAGAACTTACTCCTAGAACCGTCCACATGCGTAAGAAACACACTTACTCTATGTACCATCCGCATGGATAAATAATGCAGTGACTCTTAGTACCATCCACAAGAGTACTTACTCTTTGTACCATCCACATTTGGAAGTAACGCACATATTCTTAGTACCATCTACATCGGTAAGTACCACACATTCTCTTAGTACCATGGTAGATTGCTCTCCTACTGTTAGTACCATCCACGTGGGTAAGTGATGCACTTACTCTTAGTACCATTTACATGTGTAAGTAACGTACTTATTCCTAGAATAGTCGAAATGGGTAAGTAACATACTTATTCTTTGTACCATCAACATTTGGAAATTACACACATATTCTTAGTACCATCCACATGGGTATGTAATGCACTTATCCTTAGTACCATCAAGATAGATAAATAACAGGCCTATTCTTAGTACCATCCACATAGGTTAAATGCGGCTCCTCCTCCTAGTGCCATCTACATGGATGCATAACGCACTTACTCTTATTACCATCCATATGGGTAAGTAACGGACGTAATCTTAGTACCATCCACATGGGTAAGTAATGCACTTACTCTTATTACAATTCATATGGGTAGAAACATACTTACTCTTAGTACCATCTATATGGATAAATAGCACACTTATTCTTTGTACAATCCATATGGGTAAGCATTTTGCTTCATCGTGGTACCATCCACATAGGTAAGTAACACAATTACTCATAGTACCATCCACATGGGTAAGTAACACAATTACTCTTCTACCGTCCACATGGGGAAATTACGCACTATTCTTAATACCATCCATGTGGATAAGTAACGTACTTACAGTTCGTACCATCCACATGGGGAAATTATGGGCATAATCTTAGTACCATCCACATGGGTAAGTAACGTACGTACTCTTAGTACCATCCACATGGGTAAGTAACGCGCATACTCTTAGTACCATCCATAGCAGTAAGTAATGTACGTACTCTCTGTACCATCCACATAGGGAAATTACGTATATATTCTTAGTACCATCGACATCGTTAAGTAACACACTTACTTTAAGTACCATCCACATAGATAAATAACATGCATTACCTTTTGAACCATCCACGTTGGTAAATTGTGCTCGTTCTCTTAGTACTATCAATGTGGGTAAATAACTTGCTTCCTCGTAGTGCCACCCACATGGGTATATAACGCACGTACTCTTACTACCATCCACATGGGTACATTCCACTCTTCTTCTTAGTAATATGGGTAGGTAACGCACTTAGTTTTAGTACCATCCACAAGGGTAAATTGCACTCTTCCTCTTAGTACCATCTATATGGGTAGGTAACGCACTTACTCTTAGTACCATCCACGTGAGCAAATTATCCATTTTCTCTTAGTACCATCAACATAGGTAAATTGCGCTCCTACTCTTAGTACCATCCACATAAGTAACGTACTTGATTTTAGTACCATCCATGTGGTTGAGTAACGCATTACTCCTAGGACTGTCCACATGGGAAAGAAACACACATACTCTTAGTACCATCCACATGGGCAATATGCGCACCTACTCTTAGTACCATTCACATGGGTAAGTGCGGAGATAACTACTACAAGGGGGCTAGACTACGGGCTAGGCACGGGTGCTCGTGTGATCTCTGCGTTCGTAGTCGTTTTCCTAGTGCACAAACTCCTTGCTGGTTCACAGGGAAAGTTGGCAAGAGTTTTACTAAGAAAGGTTGACAACAATAATACAATGAAGTTGGCAAGGCAAGACTACATCAGAGCTAGCATGCAAGCAGGACGACTGCCAGCGCAGCACGGTCGACCGCGTGCCAGCACGACTTGGTCGACTGCGCTCCAGCAGTGCAGAGTCGCGGCTTGCCAACGTTGCAAGTCGACGGCGTGACAACAGCGCAGGTCGAGGGCGTCCCAGCGTTGCTCCCGCAGTACAGCATCGCACCCGCTTCGCAGGTGCTCGCAGATGATTGGCGTGCAGTGCCTCGTCACCTGCACAGCGCACACACCAAGTCAACTTCGTGCTGACGACAGCTTCTGATCAGCCACGTCGACCTCGGGATACCACCACCGAGGTCGTCCTCGCCAAAATCACCTGGGTGAACGTTGCATGCCTCCGCAGAACCTCGTCACCCAGGTAACCTGGTCGACCGAGCAACCAGGTCGACCAGAGGCTCCTGTGCGTGCCCGTCGACCACCCAGGTCGACGACCACTTCCAGTCGACCTCCCCAGGTCGACCACTGCCTCTGGTATGTGCCGGTCGACCTCCCAAGTCGACGGCCACCTCCAGTCGACCTCCCCAGGTCGACCACTACCCCCTGGTCGACCAGCTCTAGGTCGACGTCACTCCTGGTCGACCAGAAGGCCTGGTCGACCAACCAGGTCGACCAGAAGGCTTGGTCGACTTACCAGGTCGACCAAAAGGTCTGGTCGACTTACCACCAAGTCGACCAGAAGGCCTGGTCGACTTACCAGGTCGACCAGAAGGTCAAGTCGACCAACCAGGTCGACCAGAGGTTCTGTCAGCCGACCATCCAAGTCGGCTACCCCAAGTTGGCGTCACCAAATCAACGCCCTTTACAGGTCGACTTCCTAGGTCGACCATCCGAAGCTGGCGCCCTCCCGATGTCTGCGCCCTTGCAGTGGCTCCCGTGCAGGTCGACCAACCTCGTCGACCAGCCCGCCCACTGCTGCAAAGTCGGGTGCACCCCTACAACCGACCACGAAAACGACCCTACCCAAGCGAGGACGGGGCAAACACCCAACTCCCGTTGACAGTAAGTAACGCAAATACTTTTAGTACCATCGAGACGGGTAGGTAACACACTTACTGTTAGTACCATCGACATAGATTAGTATCGTACTTACTGTTAGTACCATCCACATGGGTAGGTAACGCACTTACTCTTAGTACCAAACACATATCTCTTACGCTTAGTATTATCGACATTTCTAAGTGGTGCACTTACTCTTAGTACCATCCACATAGGTAAGTAATGCACTTACTCTTAGTACCATCCATATGGGTAAATTTTGCACTTATTCTTAGTACCATCCACAAAGGTAACTAACGCACTTACTATTAATACCATCCTTATGGGTAAATAATGCACATGTCTTAGTACCATCTACATGGGGAAATTACGCACTAATTCTTAGTGCCATCTACATGAGTAAGTAACACACTTTCTCTTAGTATTATCAACATGGGTAAGTAACACACCTACCTTTTGTACCATCCACATGGGAAAATTACGCATATATTCTTAGTACGATCCACATGGGAGGGTAACGCACTTACTCTTATTTTTAGTTCCATCCATACGGGTAAATTGCTCTCTTCCTCTTAGTACCATATACATGGGAAAGTAACATAGTTTTGTATAGTACCATGTATCGCATGGGTAAGTAACGCACTTACTTTTCGTACTATCTACATGGGAAAATTACTCACATATTTCTGTACTATCCACATTGGTAAACAACGCGCTTACTCTTAGTACTATCTAGATGACTAAATTATGCACTCATTATTACCATCCACACGGGTAAGTAACACAAGCACTTTTAGTATTTTTATATGGGTAATTTATGCACATTTTCTTAATATCATTCACATGGGTAAGTAACACACTTTCTCTTAGTACCGTCGACAGTGGGTAAATTGTGCTCCTAATCCTAGTACCACCCACATGGGTAAGTAGTGCACTTACTCTTAGAACCGTCCACATGGGTAAGAAACACACTTACTCTTAGTACCATCCACATGGGTAAATAACGCACTTACTTTTAGTAACATCCACATGGGTACTTACTTTTTATACCATCCACATTTGGAAATGATGCACATATTCTTAGAACCATCTACATGGAAAAGTAACACACTTTCTCTTAGTTCCATTTACAATGTGTAAATTGCGCTACGTGATGAAGTCGGAGCATGGGCCGGCATCGGGGCAGACGCACGCCAACCCGCCGACGGACTCCTCGTCGGCGACACTTCCATTGATCGCCGAAGTTTGTAAGCTTGCTAATGAGGACGCCGGGGACGTCCACCCTCCTTCCTTTTTTCCCGCTCTTCCTGCCCCACCTCTTATAGTCGACCTCCGTAAGCTGACCCGACGTAAACCTCCGGCGATGAGGGGAGCAGTGGAGCGTCACCTGTGGTGCCGCCAAGGGCATTGACGGTGACCGACATGACGTGAAGCAAGTCGATGTGGTGGTGGTCCAGGTCTACTAGACTGGTCTATGGCGTTCGGGTCTAATTACAGGGCCGCCTGAGCGGCTCATCTACCACGTCTGCCTCCGTTCAGCCGCCTTCACCAAGCTGTATAATGATGACGCCGAGGATAACGACGACTTGCTGGAGGTCAACCCCGACATGCACGCCAACACCGAGCACCATTAGGACATCGCAACAATGCTGGTGAAGGAGGCGTTGGCGAGCTGGAACGGCAAGGCGGTGAAGGCTATTCGCAGCCTCATTAGCATGGGCACCTGGGAGCTGGTCGAACGTCCACGCGGGGTAAACATTACAAAGAACTGGTGGGTCCTGATCACCAAGTACCATGTCGAAGACACGGTCGCCCGGGAAAAGGCGAGGCTGGTCGTGAAGAGCTTCACACAGGTTTACGGCGCCGACAACAATGAGACGTATGCGCCGTTGAGCAGCTACGTCGAGGATCTTCCTCACCATCATCACCGTCCTCGAACTTAACCTGATGAAGCTCGACATGAAGAATGTCTTCTTGCAGAGTTAGCTCGACATAGTGTTGTACATGTACCAGCCGGACTACTACGTTGACAGGACCGGCCGGGTGTACAAGCTGCTGAAGCAATCACCGCTGCTGTAGTACAAGGTGCTCAACGACGTGCTTGTCGGGGGTGGCTGGAAGAAGAGCCCGCTCGACGAGGCCCTTTACATCAAGGTGGACGACGACGGAGTGGCCTGCTGGGTGCTGGTCTGAGTCTACGATGTGGAGATAACTACTACAACGGGAGCTAGAATACGGGCTAGGCATGAGGAGGGTGACCTCTGCATTCGTTCCTTAGTTGTTTACTTGTGCTTGCAGTACATGCTGGTTCACTGGGAAATCTGGCAATAATTTTACTAGCAAATCTTTACAACAATGATACAACAAAGTTGGCAAGACAAGACTACATCAGAGCTAGCATGCAAGCAGGACGACTGCCAGCGCAGCACGGTCGACCGCGTTACAGCACGACTCAGTCGACCGCGCTCCAGCATTGCAAGGTTGCGGCCCGCCAGCAATGCAAGTTGACGGTGTGCCTGCGCTGCAGCAAGTCAGCTGTACAACGCTGCACGCGCAGAACAGCACTGCACTTGCTTCGCAGGTGCTCGCTGATTTTTGGCGTGCTGTGCCTTGTCACCTGCCAGTGTACACACCAAATCGTCCTCATGCCGACGATTACATCTGATCAGCCACGTCGACCTCGGGATACCACCACCGGAGTCGGACCCGCCAATACCACCTGGGCGACCGTCGCACTCCTCCGCAGAACTTCGTCACCCAGGTAACCTGGTCGACCGGGCAACCACGTGGACCAGCTGCCCCTTCAGGTGCCCGTCGATCACCCAAGTCGACGACCACCTCTAGTCGACCTCACCAGGTCAACCACACCCTTGGTCGACCAGCTCCAGGTCGGCGACACTCCTGGTCGACCAGCACACCTGTCAGCCGACCATACCCAATCGGCTTTCCCAGGTCGACCTCCGAAGTAGGCACCCTCCCCAAGTCGGTGCCCATGCTGTGGCCCTTGTGCAAGTCGAGCAGCCTTGTCGACCAGCTCGCCCACTGCTGCAGGTTGGCTGCACCCCTACACCCGACCACGAAGTCGGCTCTGCCCAAGCGAGGACGGGGCCTAACACAACTCCTGTTAACACTCCCCTGCCGTGTTCACGCTTGGATCCCCAGCCCGCACGGCACTGCTCGGAGAACAGCTCGTCGGCGCGCACCCAACGTACAGCAAGCTAGTCTCCGCACAAGCCATGCAAAATGGCATTGCACCTACTGCTGCACGTCGTCGTCGCCGTCGCCCACGTCGGCCAGGCGCACTTGGCCGATTGCGACGGAGCACCGGTTGAAGGCCGGGTAGTGCAGCGCCTTTGTCAGGAAGTCGGTCGGCTGCTCGGTGGTCGGGATGTACTTCAGCGTGAATTTCCCGCGCTTCACGATGTGCTGCAGCCAGGCCTATCATCGTTCCATGTGCTTGAGGTTGCCCGTCAACCCCATGCCTTTGGCGACCGTGATTGCCGACTTGTTGTCCATCCAGATGACGGTCGGCTTCCCGACATCCAGTTGCCGGAACTCTGCGAGGAGGAAGTGAAGGCGGCGTCCTCCTTGCCGGCTTCGATGGCCACCACTTACTCCGACTCGGTCGACAACAACATCGCGCACTTAATGCGCTGGCTCGACCAGGAGACCGCGGCCCCTCTGTAGACGAATACATAGCCGCCCGCTCGTCCAGTTTTGCATGTCGCCAGTCTCATTGGCGTTCACGTAGCGGACCAGCTCCATAGACTCTGGGTCACCGCCGAACTCCAGGGCGGTGTCACTCGTGTTGGCGAGGTAGGTGAGTCAGCAATCGACCTCGCGCCAGTGCTGGTCGCTCCTCACCGTGAGACCGCTCCCCAGCTTGCTGCAAGCGAAGGCGATGTTCGGTCTCCTCGTCGTCACCGCGAACTGCAGCGAGCCGACCTTCTGCCGGTACTCCTCCTCGCGCTCCTGGGCTCCCTCGTCATCGAACGTCAGCTCGGCGTAGGCGTCGACGGAGACCGGCGTCTTTGGGGTACACCTGGTCTGCTTCTCGTAGATGAAGCATCTACACAGCTTGTCGGCGTAGCCCTGCTGGTGCAGCCACAGCTTCCTCGCTGGCCTGTCGCACACGATCTCCAAAACGAAGTACTTCTCCAGCGGCGAAATCTCGTGCAGCTGAAAGGCAGCCTCCAGCAGCTCCTTCAGCTCCTTCAGCATCGTGGTGCTGCTGCTGGCAGCGAGCAGATCGTCGACACACACCAGCACCCAGCAGGCTACCTTGTCGTCGCCGACCTTGAAGTACAGAGCCTCGTCGACTTGGCTCTTCTTCCACCCGGCGCCGACCAGCACGTCGTTGAGCGCCTTGTACCACAACAACGGCGACTGCTTCAGCTTTTCAGCAGCTTGCATACCTGGTCAGTCCCGTTGTTGTACTAGTCCGGCTAGAACATGTACAGCACCCGGTTGAGCTTGCTCTGCAGGACGACGTTCTTGGTGTCAATCTGCATCAGGTTGAGGTCGAGAACGGCGATGATGCTGAGGATGACGATCTGCCATACACCTGCGTGAAGCCCTTCACGACCAGCCTCGCCTTCTTGCACTTGACTGTGTCGTCGATGCGGTACTTCGTTGTCAGCACCCACCGGTTCTTCATGATGTTCACCCCGGGTGGGCGCTCGACCAGCTCCCAGGTTCCCATGCTGATGAGGCTGCGGATCTCCTCCGCCATGGCGGCCTTCACCGCCTCGCCCTTCCAGCTCGCCATTGCCTCCTTCACCGTCATCGTGGAGATGTCCCAACGGTGCTCAAGGTCGGCGTGCATATCGGGTCGAGCTCAGGCAGGTCGTCGTCGTCCTTGGCGTCGTCGTACGCCATGTCGTCGTCGTCCACGTCGTACACCGTGGTGAAGGCGTATAGGCCGAGTTCGGAGGCCACCTGACCTCTTCATACCGGCCACCATGTCACCGGCTTCGCTGCCCTCGTCAACCTGCTGCACCTCAGTCGGCTTCCCTGCCGACTTCTCCCCTGTCGCTGGCTCCCCTGCCAACAGCCTGGTCGCCAACTACTCCTTGATCGGCTTCGCTGGTGCCTGCTCCCCTGCCGGCTGTTTGCCTGCTGATGCCTCCTCCAGTGGCTCCACAAAAGTCGGCTGAACCTCCGCGGCCTGCTTCGCCCCCGCTGGCGTCGACTTCACTCTCACGCCGGCCACCGGAGATGTTTTTGGCCGGCGCCGCAGGCGACGCCACAATTCTACCCTCATCGCCACTGGTCGACGTCGAAATCAGTCCATGCAGGTCGGCGACAAGGGGTTCGGTAGGAGGTGCAAGGGGAGGTGAAGGAGGGCGGACAACCTCGACGTCCTCATCAGCAAGCTCCTAGAACCGTCCACATGCGTAAGAAACACACTTACTCTATGTACCATCCGCATGGATAAATAACGCAGTGACTCTTAGTACCATCCACAAGGGTACTTACTCTTTGTACCATCCACATTTGGAAGTAACGCACATATTCGTAGTACCATCTACATCGGTAAGTACCTCACTTTCTCTTAGTACCATGGTAGATTGCTCTCCTACTGTTAGTACCATCCACGTGGGTAAGTGATGCACTTACTCTTAGTACCATTTACATGTGTAAGTAACGTACTTATTCCTAGAATAGTCGAAATGGGTAAGTAACATACTTATTCTTTGTACCATCAACATTTGGAAATTACACACATATTCTTAGTACCATCCACATGGGTATGTAACGCACTTATCCTTAGTACCATCAAGATGGATAAATAACAGGCCTATTCTTAGTACCATCCACATAGGTTAAATGCGGCTCCTCCTCTTAGTGCCATCTACATGGATGCATAACGCACTTACTCTTATTACCATCCATATGGGTAAGTAACGGACGTAATCTTAGTACCATCCACATGGGTAAGTAATGCACTTACTCTTATTACAATTCATATGGGTAGAAACATACTTACTCTTAGTACCATCTATATGGATAAATAGCACACTTATTCTTTGTACAATCCATATGGGTAAGCATTTTGCTTCATCGTGGTACCATCCACATAGGTAAGTAACACAATTACTCATAGTACCATCCACATGGGTAAGTAACACAATTACTCTTCTACCGTCCACATGGGGAAATTACGCACTATTCTTAATACCATCCATGTGGATAAGTAACGTACTTACAGTTCGTACCATCCACATGGGGAAATTATGGGCATAATCTTAGTGCCATCCACATGAGTAAGTAACGCACGTCCTCTTAGTACCATCCATATGGGTAAATAACGCGCTTACTCTTAGTACCATCCATAGCAGTAAGTAATGTACGTACTCTCTGTACCATCCACATAGGGAAATTACGTATATATTCTTAGTACCATCGACATCGTTAAGTAACACACTTACTTTAAGTACCATCCACATAGATAAATAACATGCATTACCTTTTGAACCATCCACGTTGGTAAATTGTGCTCGTTCTCTTAGTACTATCAATGTGGGTAAATAACTTGCTTCCTCGTAGTGCCACCCACATGGGTAGATAACGCACGTACTCTTACTACCATCCACATGGGTACATTCCACTCTTCTTCTTAGTAATATGGGTAGGTAACGCACTTAGTTTTAGTACCATCCACATGGGTGAATTATGCACTTCTTCTTAGTACCATCCATGTGGTAGAGTATCTCGCTTACTCTTATGACTGTCTATATGGGGAAGAAACGCAGTTACTGTTAGTACCATCCACATGGTTAAGTAACGCACTTACTCTTAGTACCATCTATATGGGTAAGTAACGCACCATCTATATGGATAAGTAACGCACTCATTCTTATTACCATCTACGTGGGTAAGTAACACGCTTACTCTTAAGACCATCCGCATGGGTTAGTAACATATTTACTCTTTGTACCATCCACATTTGGAAATTACACACATATTTTTAGTAGCATCCACATGATAAGTAACGCACTTAGTCTTTGAACCGTCCACATGGGTAAAAAGCGCACAAACTCTTAGTTCCATCTATATGGCTACATTACGCACTTTCATTTAGTACCATCCATAAGGGTAAGTAATGTACTTACAATTCGTACCATGCACAATAATAAGTTACGCACGTACTCTTAGTACCATCCACATAAGTAACACTTTTACTCTTAGTACCATCCAGAGGGGTAAGAACGTACTTACTCTTTGAACCATCCACATGGGTAAATTACGTACATATTCTTAGTACCATCCACATGGGTAAGTAACCACTTATAGTACCATCTACATGGATAAATAACGCACTTATTCTTTGTACCGTCCATATGGGTACAATGTGCTATTCGTATTAGTACCATCTTTATGGGTCAGTAACGCATTTTCTCTTAGTACCATCAACATGGGCAAATTGTGCACCCATATTTAATACCATCCGCATAGGTAAGTAACGCACTTACTGTTACTACCATCCACATGGATAAATTACGTATATATTCTTTGTACCAGCGACATTGGCAAGTAATACACTTTCTCTAAGTACCATCCATATGGATGAATAACCCGCATTATTTTCAAACCATCCACATGTGTAAACTGCTATTTTCCTCTTAGTACCATCAATATGGGTAAATAACTTGCTTCCTCGTAGTACCATCCACATGGGTAAATAACGAACTTACTCTTACTTCCATCCACATGGGTAAATTGCACTCTTCCTCTTAGTACCATCTATATGGGTAGGTAACGCACTTACTCTTAGTACCATCCACGTAAGCAAATTATGCATTTACTCCTAGTACCATCAACATAGGTAAATTGCGCTCCTACTCTTAGTACCATCCACATAAGTAACGTACTTGATTTTAGTACCATCCATGTGGTTGAGAAACGCATTATTCCTAGGACTGTCCACATGGGAAAGAAACACACATACTCTTAGTACCATCCACATGGGCAATATGCGCACCTACTCTTAGTACCATTCACATGGGTAAGTGCGGAGATAACTACTACAAGGGGGCTAGACTACGGGCTAGGCACGGGTGCTCGTGTGATCTCTGCGTTCGTAGTCGTTTTCCTAGTGCACACACTACTTGCTGGTTCACAGGGAAAGTTGGCAAGAGTTTTACTAAGAAAGGTTGACAACAATAATACAATGAAGTTGGCAAGGCAAGACTACATCAGAGCTAGCATGCAAGCAGGACGACTGCCAGCGCAGCACGGTCGACCGCGTGCCAGCACGACTTGGTCGACTGCGCTCCAGCAGTGCAGAGTCGCGGCTTGCCAACGTTGCAAGTCGACGGCGTGACAACAGCGCAGGTCGACGGCGTGCCAGCGTTGCTCCCGCAGTACAGCATCGCACCCGCTTCGCAGGTGCTCGCAGATGATTGGCATGCAGTGCCTCGTCACCTGCACAGCGCACACACCAAGTCAACTTCGTGCTTATGACAGCTTCTGATCAGCCACGTCGACCTCGGGATACCACCACCGAGGTCGTCCTCGCCAAAATCACATGGGTTAACGTTGCATGCCTCCGCAGAACCTCGTCACCCAGGTAACCTGGTCGACCGAGCAACCAGGTCGACCAGAGGCTCCTGTGCGTGCCCGTCGACCACCCAGGTCGACGACCACTTCCAGTCGACCTCCCCAGGTCGACCACTGCCTCTGGTATGTGCCGGTCGACCTCCCAAGTCGACGGCCACCTCCAGTCGACCTCCCCAGGTCGACCACTACCCCCTGGTCGACCAGCTCTAGGTCGACGTGGCTCCTAGTTGACCAGAAGGCCTGGTCGACCAACCAGGTCGACCAGAAGGCTTGGTCGACTTACCAGGTCGACCAAAAGGTCTGGTCGACTTACCACCAAGTCGACCAGAAGGCCTGGTCGACTTACCAGGTCGACCAGAAGGTCTGGTCGACCAACCAGGTCGACCAGAGGTTCTGTCAGCCGACCATCCAAGTCGGCTACCCCAAGTTGGCGTCACCAAATCAACGCCCTTTACAGGTCGACTTCCTAGGTCGAACACCCGAAGCTGGCGTCCTCTCGATGTCTGCGCCCTTGCAGTGGCTCCCGTGCAGGTCGACCAACCTCGTCGACCAGCCCGCCCACTGCTGCAAAGTCGGGTGCACCCCTACAACCGACCACGAAAACGACCCTACCCAAGCGAGGACGGGGCAAACACCCAACTCCCGTTGACAGTAAGTAACGCAATTACATTTAGTACCATCGAGACGGGTAGGTAACACACTTACTGTTAGTACCATCGACATAGATTAGTATCGTACTTACTGTTAGTACCATCCACATGGGTAAGTAACGCACATACTCTTAGTACCAAACACATATCTCTTACGCTTAGTATTATCGACATTTCTAAGTGGTGCACTTTCTCTTAGTACCATCCACATAGTAAGAAGTAATGCACTTACTCTTAGTACCATCCATATGGGTAAATTTTGCACTTATTCTTAGTACCATCCACAAAGGTAACTAACGCACTTACTATTAATACCATCCTTATGGGTAAATAATGCACATGTCTTAGTACCATCTACATGGGGAAATTACGCACTAATTGTTAGTGCCATCGACATGAGTAAGTAACACACTTTCTCTTAGTATTATCAACATGGGTTAGTAACACACCTACCTTTCGTACCATCCACATGGGAAAATTACGCATATATTCTTAGTACGATCCACATGGGAGAGTATCGCACTTACTCTTATTTTTAGTTCCATCCATACGGGTAAATTGCTCTCTTCCTCTTAGTACCATATACATGGGAAAGTAACATAGTTTTGTATAGTACCATGTATCGCATGGGTAAGTAACGCACTTACTTTTCGTACTATCTACATAGGAAAATTAC
This sequence comes from Closterium sp. Yama58-4, assembly GCA_947470075.1. Lineage (NCBI taxonomy): Eukaryota > Viridiplantae > Streptophyta > Zygnematophyceae > Desmidiales > Closteriaceae > Closterium > Closterium sp. Yama58-4. Next base: position 25,159 of record CANIUD010000060.1, on the reverse strand, counting down.
TCACATATTTTTGTACTATCCACATTGGTAAACAGCGCGCTTACTCTTAGTACTATCTAGATGAGTAAAGTATGCACTCATTATTACCATCCACACGGGTAAGTAACACAAGCACTCTTAGTATTTTTACATGGGTAATTTATGCACATTTTCTTAATATCATTCACATGGGTAAGTAACACACTTTCTCTTAGTACCGTCGACAGTGGGTAAATTGTGCTCCTAATCCTAGTACCACCCACATGGGTAAGTAGTGCACTTACTCTTAGAACCGTCCACATGGGTAAGAAATACACTTACTCTTTGTACCATCAACATCGGTAAATAACGCACTTACTTTTAGTAACATCCACATGGGTACTTACTTTTATACCATCCACATTTGGAAATGATGCACATATTCTTAGAACCATCTACATGGAAAAGTAACACACTTTCTCTTAGTTCAATTTACAATGTGTAAATTGCGCTACGTGATGAAGTCGGAGCATGGGCCGGCATCGGGGCAGACGCACGCCAACCCGCCGACGGACTCCTCGTCGGCGACACTTCCATTGATCGCCGAAGTTTGTAAGCTTGCTAATGAGGACGCCGGGGACGTCCACCCTCCTTCCTTTTTTCCCGCTCTTCCTGCCCCACCTCTTATAGTCGACCTCCGTAAGCTGACCCGACGTAAACCTCCGGCGATGAGGGGAGCAGTGGAGCGTCACCTGTGGTGCCGCCAAGGGCATCGACGGTGACCGACATGACGTGAAGCAAGTCGATGTGGTGGTGGTCCAGGTCTACTAGACTGGTCTATGGCGTTCGGGTCTAATTACAGGGCCGCCTGAGCGGCTCATCTACCACGTCTGCCTCCGTTCAGCCGCCTTCACCAAGCTGTATAATGATGACGCCGAGGATAACGACGACTTGCTGGAGGTCAACCCCGACATGCACGCCAACACCGAGCACCATTAGGACATCGCAACAATGCTGGTGAAGGAGGCGTTGGCGAGCTGGAACGGCAAGGCGGTGAAGGCTATTCGCAGCCTCATTAGCATGGGCACCTGGGAGCTGGTCGAACGTCCACGCGGGGTAAACATTACAAAGAACTGGTGGGTCCTGATCACCAAGTACCATGTCGAAGACACGGTCGCCCGGGAAAAGGCGAGGCTGGTCGTGAAGAGCTTCACACAGGTTTACGGCGCCGACAACAATGAGACGTATGCGCCGTTGAGCAGCTACGTCGAGGATCTTCCTCACCATCATCACCGTCCTCGAACTTAACCTGATGAAGCTCGACATGAAGAATGTCTTCTTGCAGAGTTAGCTCGACATAGTGTTGTACATGTACCAGCCGGACTACTACGTTGACAGGACCGGCCGGGTGTACAAGCTGCTGAAGCAATCACCGCTGCTGTAGTACAAGGTGCTCAACGACGTGCTTGTCGGGGGTGGCTGGAAGAAGAGCCCGCTCGACGAGGCCCTCTACTTCAAGGTCGGCGACGACGGAGTGGCCTGCTGGGTGCTGGTCTGAGTCGACGATGTGAAGATAACTACTACAACGGGAGCTAGAATACGGGCTAGGCATGAGGAGGGTGACCTCTGCATTCGTTCCTTAGTTGTTTACTTGTGCTTGCAGTACATGCTGGTTCACTGGGAAATCTGGCAATAATTTTACTAGCAAATCTTTACAACAATGATACAACAAAGTTGGCAAGACAAGACTACATCAGAGCTAGCATGCAAGCAGGACGACTGCCAGCGCAGCACGGTCGACCGCGTTACAGCACGACTCAGTCGACCGCGCTCCAGCATTGCAAGGTTGCGGCCCGCCAGCAATGCAAGTTGACGGTGTGCCTGCGCTGCAGCAAGTCAGCTGTACAACGCTGCACGCGCAGAACAGCACTGCACTTGCTTCGCAGGTGCTCGCTGATTTTTGGCGTGCTGTGCCTTGTCACCTGCCAGTGTACACACCAAATCGTCCTCATGCCGACGATTACATCTGATCAGCCACGTCGACCTCGGGATACCACCACCGGAGTCGGACCCGCCAATACCACCTGGGCGACCGTCGCACTCCTCCGCAGAACTTCGTCACCCAGGTAACCTGGTCGACCGGGCAACCACGTGGACCAGCTGCCCCTTCAGGTGCCCGTCGATCACCCAAGTCGACGACCACCTCTAGTCGACCTCACCAGGTCAACCACACCCTTGGTCGACCAGCTCCAGGTCGGCGACACTCCTGGTCGACCAGCACACCTGTCAGCCGACCATACCCAATCGGCTTTCCCAGGTCGACCTCCGAAGTAGGCACCCTCCCCAAGTCGGTGCCCATGCTGTGGCCCTTGTGCAAGTCGAGCAGCCTTGTCGACCAGCTCGCCCACTGCTGCAGGTTGGCTGCACCCCTACACCCGACCACGAAGTCGGCTCTGCCCAAGCGAGGACGGGGCCTAACACAACTCCTGTTAACACTCCCCTGCCGTGTTCACGCTTGGATCCCCAGCCCGCACGGCACTGCTCGGAGAACAGCTCGTCGGCGCGCACCCAACGTACAGCAAGCTAGTCTCCGCACAAGCCATGCAAAATGGCATTGCACCTACTGCTGCACGTCGTCGTCGCCGTCGCCCACGTCGGCCAGGCGCACTTGGCCGATTGCGACGGAGCACCGGTTGAAGGCCGGGTAGTGCAGCGCCTTTGTCAGGAAGTCGGTCGGCTGCTCGGTGGTCGGGATGTACTTCAGCGTGAATTTCCCGCGCTTCACGATGTGCTGCAGCCAGGCCTATCATCGTTCCATGTGCTTGAGGTTGCCCGTCAACCCCATGCCTTTGGCGACCGTGATTGCCGACTTGTTGTCCATCCAGATGACGGTCGGCTTCCCGACATCCAGTTGCCGGAACTCTGCGAGGAGGAAGTGAAGGCGGCGTCCTCCTTGCCGGCTTCGATGGCCACCACTTACTCCGACTCGGTCGACAACAACATCGCGCACTTAATGCGCTGGCTCGACCAGGAGACCGCGGCCCCTCTGTAGACGAATACATAGCCGCCCGCTCGTCCAGTTTTGCATGTCGCCAGTCTCATTGGCGTTCACGTAGCGGACCAGCTCCATAGACTCTGGGTCACCGCCGAACTCCAGGGCGGTGTCACTCGTGTTGGCGAGGTAGGTGAGTCAGCAATCGACCTCGCGCCAGTGCTGGTCGCTCCTCACCATGAGGCCGCTCCCCAGCTTGCTGCAAGCGAAGGCGATGTTCGGTCTCCTCGTCGTCACCGCGAACTGCAGCGAGCCGACCTTCTGCCGGTACTCCTCCTCGCGCTCCTGGGCTCCCTCGTCATCGAACGTCAGCTCGGCGTAGGCGTCGACGGAGACCGGCGTCTTTGGGGTACACCTGGTCTGCTTCTCGTAGATGAAGCATCTACACAGCTTGTCGGCGTAGCCCTGCTGGTGCAGCCACAGCTTCCTCGCTGGCCTGTCGCACACGATCTCCAAAACGAAGTACTTCTCCAGCGGCGAAATCTCGTGCAGCTGAAAGGCAGCCTCCAGCAGCTCCTTCAGCTCCTTCAGCATCGTGGTGCTGCTGCTGGCAGCGAGCAGATCGTCGACACACACCAGCACTCAGCAGGCTACCTTGTCGTCGCCGACCTTGAAGTACAGAGCCTCGTCGACTTGGCTCTTCTTCCACCCGGCGCCGACCAGCACGTCGTTGAGCGCCTTGTACCACAACAACGGCGACTGCTTCAGCTTTTCAGCAGCTTGCATACCTGGTCAGTCCCGTTGTTGTACTAGTCCGGCTAGAACATGTACAGCACCCGGTTGAGCTTGCTCTGCAGGACGACGTTCTTGGTGTCAATCTGCATCAGGTTGAGGTCGAGAACGGCGATGATGCTGAGGATGACGATCTGCCATACACCTGCGTGAAGCCCTTCACGACCAGCCTCGCCTTCTTGCACTTGACTGTGTCGTCGATGCGGTACTTCGTTGTCAGCACCCACCGGTTCTTCATGATGTTCACCCTGGGTGGGCGCTCAACCAGCTCCCAGGTTCCCGTGCTGATGAGGCTATGGATCTCCTCCGCCATGGCGGCCTTCACCGCCTCGCCCTTCCAGCTCGCCATTGCCTCCTTCACCGTCATCGTGGAGATGTCCCAACGGTGCTCAAGGTCGGCGTGCATATCGGGTCGAGCTCAGGCAGGTCGTCGACGTCCTTGGCGTCGTCGTACGCCAGGTCGTCGTCGTCCACGTCGTACACCGTGGTGAAGGCGTATAGGCCGAGTTCGGAGGCCACCTGACCTCTTCATACCGGCCACCACATCACCGGCTTCGCTGCCCTCGTCAACCTGTTGCACCTCAGTCGGCTTCCCTGCCGACTTCTCCCCTGTCGCTGGCTCCCCTGCCAACAGCCTGGTCGCCAACTACTCCTTGATCGGCTTCGCTGGTGCCTGCTCCCCTGCCGGCTGTTTGCCTGCTGATGCCTCCTCCAGTGGCTCCACAAAAGTCGGCTGAACCTCCGCGGCCTGCTTCGCCCCCGCTGGCGTCGACTTCACTCTCACGCCGGCCACCGGAGATGTTTTTGGCCGGCGCCGCAGGCGACGCCACAATTCTACCCTCATCGCCACTGGTCGACGTCGAAATCAGTCCATGCAGGTCGGCGACAAGGGGTTCGGTAGGAGGTGCAAGGGGAGGTGAAGGAGGGCGGACAACCTCGACGTCCTCATCAGCAAGCTACTGACCTCGGCGAGCAGAGGCAGTCTCGCCATCGAGGCGTCCGTCGGCGGGGTGGTCGGCGTCCGTCCCGACGCCGGCCTATGCTCCGACTTCCATACCTCCAGCGACATGTGTAGAGCACCACGCCCGACGTGGTGGCCACCTGGTTGTCGGTGATCTCGAAGAGCTCCCAGCCCTTGCTCTCCTCCGACACGCCGAGGTGAAGGCCCCACCTGGCCTTCGGCTTCAGCTTCCCACCTGGCTGCTTCACAGGGACGAGGAACTGCGCCATGCAGCCCCACACTCGCGCCAGCGACAAGTCGGGCTTCTTCCCGGTCAGCATCTGGTACGGCGTCATTCTCAGCGGCAGTGCCGACCTCTCGAGGCAATTGCGGACCCAGACAGCCTGCCGCAGAGCGAGGTGCCACCAATGGTGCTGCACGCCCATGTGCAGCAGCATCATTCGCACCGACTCTACCACCGTCCGCATCTCCCTTTCCGCCATGCAGTTCTGCTGCGGGGTATATGGGCAGGTAAGGTTATGGATGATCCCATTGCCGTCCACGAAGGCGGTGAAATTCTTCCTGAGGAACTCCCCTCCCCGGTCAGAGCGCAGCATCAACACCAACTTCTTCGCCTGCCACTCAACCGTCACCAACCACTGCTAGAACTCCTGCAGCACGCCGACTTCCTCGCGATCGGCCTCACCCACACATGGTCTTGCGGTCTTTCAGCAGTAGGAAGCACCGGCTTCTGTCCTTGGTCGCGACCGAGCCCTTGTCGGGGAAGGTGTGCCGCGCCAGCTTCCCGCCGACGCACGAGACGCACGGGGAGTCCACACCGGCCGACGGCTTGATGTCTAGGCCAATGGCGACCTGGTGTTCCGCCGAGCTTGTGATGGTATCGACACCGACATGCGCAAGTCGTGCCTGCCACCTACCCGGCGTCGAATTGGTAGCCGAGACAATCGCCCGCAGTGCCAACACCTCTGTCATGGTCGGCTTCATCTTCCCCGAGCGAGGTCGAAGGTCGGTGAAGAGGACCCAGCCGGTGTACGTCGCCCGACCGAGCAAGCCCCCTGCACCCGAGACGAGCAGCATCCCGTCGCCATCGTCCTGCAGCTTCACGCCGTTCTCCTTCAGCTGGCCGGCAAGAGGTTAGCCGCCATGCCTGGGACGTAGAGCACGTCGGGAATCGGCACTTGTTTCCCGGCCTCCCCTTGCAGGGCAACCGTGCCCCTGCTATCGACGTCCTTCAACGCCCCATTGAAGCAGCGCACTTGCTTGACGTCACCGCTCGGGTGCAAGTCGACGAAGGCCTCCTTCGTCCCCATCAGGTGGTGCGAGCAGCCGCTGTCGAGCAGGACCACTGCCGGGTTCTCCAGCACCAGCTGTCACCGCCTGGAAGTCCTCGCTGGCCTCCGGCGCCAGGGAGACTGAGTTGGAGCACGTGGCGGCCGCGGAGGTCGGCAAGGAGGGACACTGCCCTGGCTTCCTCCTTGCAAAGTTTCAGCTGCACGATGCCGCGGCGCTGACTGTCCTTCGAATGGACAACATGTCTGCCATCACGGTCGCGGAGGGCTTGGAGCTGCAGGGCAATAGTATCAAACATATAGAGTGGCGACGCTATGCCTGGCTGCAGCACATGGTGAAGCGCGGAAAGTTCACACCGAAATATATCCCAAACACCGAGCAGCCGGCCGACTTTCTGACGAAGGCGCTGCACTTTCCGGCCTTCAACCTGTGCTCCGTCGCAATCCGCCAAGTGCGCCAGGCCGACTTCGGCAACGGTGAAGGTAGCGTGCAGTAGTAGGTGCCGTGCCCTTCTGCAAGGCTGGTGCGGTGACTGGCGTGCTGTGTGTTGTGTGCACGCCGACGACAATGAGCTGTTATCCATGGAGCTCTCTCGTGTAGGTTGGGAGTGCTGTGGAGCCCAAGCGTGAACACGGCAGGGGAGTGTCAACGCGAGTTGTGTGTTGGCCCAGTCCTCACACAACCATTCCACATTGGTAAGAAATGCAGTTACCCTTAGTATTATTCATAAATGTAAGTAACGCACTGACTCTTAGTACCATCCCAATAGGCAAGTGTCTAACATGCTCTTAGAACCATCCACATGGGCAAGTTTTGCACTTACTCGTAGCACCATCCGCATGGGTAAATTACACACATACTCTTAATACCATCCACATAGGTGAATTACACACTTACTCTTAGTACCATTCACATGTGTAAGTAACGCACTTACTCTTAGTACCATCCACATACGTAAAATACGCACTTACTCTTAATACCATCCGCATAAGCATGTTATGCACTTACTCTTCTTAGTACCATCCAAATGGGTAACTAACGTTATTACTCTTGGTACCAATTACGCACTATTTCTCTGTACCATCCGCATGGGTAAATTATGAAACTACTCTTAATACCGTCAACAGAGGTAAGTTACGCAACTACTATTAATACCGTCAACAGAGGTACGTTACGCACTCACATATAGCACCATCCACATGGGCAAGTAACGCACTTACTGTTCATACCATCCAAATTAGTAAATTACGCACTTACTCTTAGAACCATCGACGTGAATAAGTAACGCACTTACTCTTAGTACCATCGATATGGGTATATTACACACTTTTCCTTCATACCATCCACATGGATAAGCACAGACTTGCTCTTAGTTCCATGCACATGGGCAAGTAAGACGTTTACGCTTAGTATCATCCACATGGGAAAGTAATGCACTTACTCTTAGTACAATCCACATGAGTCAGCACGCACTTACTCTTAGTACCATCCAAATGGGCAATTGACCAACTTACTCTTAGTGCCATCCACATGGGTAAGTTACAGCCTTACTTTTAGTACCACCCATATGGGAAAATTGCGCACCTAATTTTCGTACTATCCACATGGGTAAGTACTGCACTTACTATTGGTACAATTTAAATGGGCTAGTTACGCCGGATTGGTAAATTACGCACAAACTCTTAATACCATCCACATAAGCAAGTTACGCAATTAATCTTGGTACCATCCACATGGGTTAATTACCCACTAGCGTTTAGGATCTTACCCATGGGTAAGTAATGCACATTCGTTTAGTATCATCCACGTGGGAAAGTAACGCACTAACTCTTTGTATTATCCACATGGGTAGGTAACGAACTTACCCTTAGTATCTTCCACATGGGTAAGTAACGCATTTACTCTTAGTACCATCCACGTCGGTAATTTACACACCTACTCTTAATACCACCCACATAAGCAAGTTACGCACTTACTCTACCATCCACATGAGAAAATTACGCACGTACTCTTAGTGCCGGCCACGTCCGTACGTAATGCACTTACTCTTAGCATCATTCACATGGGTAAGTAACACAAATACTCTTAGCACTATCCAAATAAGCAAGTGACGGACATAATTTTAGTACCATCCAAATGGGCAAGTGAATTACTTACTCTTAGTAGCATCCTCGTGAATAACTTAAATAACTTACGTACCATTCCACATGGGCAAGTAATGCACTCACTCTTAGTACCATCTAAATGGGCAACGCACTTACTGTTAGTACCATCCACATGGGTAAGTTACACATTTATTCTTAGTACCATCCACTTGTGTAAGTAACTCGCTTACTCTTAGTATCATCTGCGGAGAATCACTTTACAATAGCTGAGCTAGACAACGGGGTGTTGGCACGAACTCTAGGAGTGATCGTAGCTTTGTTTACTTCCTTAGCGCTTGCAAAATGACGAAAGAGAGTGTCCACTAGCAAATACTACATTACAGAATGTTTGAATATACATCAGGCACCTAGCAACTCTGCAGCTAGCCTGGTCGACCGCCAGCACAGCATGGTCGTCCACCTGCCAACGTTGCGAAGAAAATCCGCACAAACACTGCAGAAATGCGGCCTGCCACCACATCCGGTTGACGGCGTGCCAACGCTGCAGCAGAGCGGCTGTCCAGCGTTGCACCCGTAGAAGACAGCAGTGTGCACGTCCGCAGGTGCGCGCAGACGATTTGCCCGAGTTGTACCGCTTTGTTATAAACACAATAGGCTCCAATGTGCCTAAAACAAAGAATAGAGTGCACAAACGGATTTCTGCACAGCGGCTTCAAACGTTCATAGCGATCTGGTCACAGCTTTGAATGGCCTGATTCAACCTGGATCTGGAGCGTTTTGAAGGCCTCTACAATAGGCAATTTAGATCGCACGTTTTGTATGAGAATTGATGATACCGTGTCAGATTGAACGAACGGCACTATGGCAGCAACATAGTCTTGGAACACACAATTTGGAAGAGCTAGGAAAAGTTATGAGTTGGGAATGACTCCCAGCTCCTACAAACCCCAAGAGCCGAGGTACAGTGATGTGGAACAGTGCCACACTGTTCTCAAACAAGAAGGGTCTCAAAACTACCCTCCACAAGGGCCTACACCAAATCAAATATTACACTACACATTGTAATGAAACTATTTTTGATATCTTCAAGTGTACCCTTTTGGTGAGCCTAAAAAAAACATGAAGCTTAAAACCAACGCTCGGGTTTTTCATCACAAACTTATCCTTCAGTTCTTGATGGGTCTGCTGCACACATCTGCGACACGCCGAACGTTCGACACACGGCAAAAAAAAAAAAAAAACCGCGCGAAACATACGAACGACAAAATAGAAACCGCGCGGGACACACAAAATGACCGTGTTAACACGCGACTATCAATAACTCGCTATTGACTTGCACACACTCGGAATTACGACCCATCATACACACACTATTATAAGCATGAAATATATATTATCTCATGCCCTCATACCATTCCATGCACAGACGCATGCACGCACACGGGCAACAAGCCGAGTGCAAACCGTAGGGTTGCACCAACAAACTCCCCCTCGGATTGTTGGCCTTAGGATCTTGCACTCTCATTTTAGAGCCATCCCAGCCAGCTTGCAACACTTCCAGTGCTGCTGCTCCACCAGCGTCATCATGTCAGCTGGCTGCCCCGTCGTCTTCACGTAGCGCAACTCAACTTCACCCGCGGCCACCATGCTCCTCGTCCAGTGCCACTTCACCCTCATGTGCTTGGTGAGGACGTGCAACACCAGATTCTTAGCTAGAGCAATGGCACTCTGGCTGTCACAATAGAGAGGAGTAGGTCCTTGCTGCTCCTCCCCAATTCAGCCAACAAACGCCCCTGCCACACAATCTCTCGTACGGCACGGAAGAGTGCCATGTACTCGGACTCCACCGAGCTCAAAGCTTGATCAAGCTGCCTCTTGCTCTCCCAAGCAGATGGGCCTCCGCCAATACAGCAGATGAAGCCTCCCACACTTGTCATGTCCTCTGGTTCCGACGCATAAGAGGCATTTGAGAAGGCTGTGAGGAACAAACGCCCGTGCCCTTTTGGCGCCTTTGTGCCGCCGCCGAGTATTGCAGCCCAACGGTCGGTGTTTGGCCAAGGTACTTGGCCACCCTCATTCCAGCTGCTACCTGCTCCTCATTAGGGAATTATGTTGGTGTAAGGGCCTAATAAACTCAAGCTATTAAGACTCAATCAAACTTAATACCTCTCCTCGGGGTCACCTCCAAGGGTCCTTGGGTGCCTGGTACATGACCAGCCCCTATCCTTGTTGGTGTAAGGGCCTAATAAACTCAAGCTATTAGGACTTAATCAAACTTAAAGCCTCTCCTCGGGGTCACCTCCAAGGGTCCTTGGGTGCCTGGTACAAGACCAGCCCCTATCATCGGGTCCGAGTTTGTAGAGAGAGGAGTCAATAATGACTTAGCCAAATTAACAAAAATACCTTGAACGTCGCGCAGCGTGCCGTGCAGATCATCTATCGGATTAAGCTGAGAGTTCTTTATATCGAATCTCGCTCCAAGAGCTTTAAAATGAGCCAAGTTGCCTCGCGAAAGGTTCTGCCATTACGAAGTTATGGCTCGAACAGCGTTTGCCTAGCGTTGGAGTGCTAACGTACTAGTGTTGATACGGGTAGCATTACGCCGTCGAACCGCGTAGAAACGAAAGTCTAGCAAAGAAGGAATCCGTTTGAATCAACTGACTATATCCAGGTACAAACAGAGAAGGAATAAATAGTTCTAGCTAGCAAGGATATTGAGAAATAACCTGGGAACAACCAGGGATGATCCCAAATAATTCCAAGCGACAGAACAAACCTGGCTGGACAAACTATCAGGTAGTGGGTTGGTAAACAACCTCTGGCTCGGTTTTGTCAACCTGGGAAAACAACAACCAGTTTCAGGTTCTAAAAGCAAAGCCTGTTTTGTCTTTGCCCAACCAGCCAAATGCTGGTTCTGCTGGTTTTCCCTGGCCTTGTAGCATGCAGATACAGACAAACAACATCCAACCTTCACCTAAATTGTATCCCTATAGTGCCTGCCCTGCTACACTATAGTCAACCAAACAAAACAGTACAATTTCGAGTTGGATAGAACTGAATCTGCGCAATCAACTCAACCAAACTGCAAAGCTTCCATCTTGGGTTCCTTTGCAAGCTCGTTCTTTCTGCTTGCACTGTTCATAACGCGTACAATGTTGTGCCGAAGCGCACATTGCGCGAGTACCTGCAAATGCTTCAAGCGAAAATTGCGAAAGCACACAAACACTCGAACACACCATTCACACGCAAATGCATTCGCACACGCATACTCGTACAAACAGACGGCAGGATGTCGTGCAAAGTGGAATTGCACCCAACACATTGAACAACCCTTGCCAGCTGCCCGGTAGCAAACACGACATCCGGTCGTGTGTTGACCGCCGCATACATGAGGCTGCCCACCAATGAGTGAAATCGGCACCTCTTAGTACCATCTAAATGGGCAATGCACCTACTCTTAGAACCATCCACATGGGTAAGTTACACACTTTGTTTTAGTACCATCCACTTGAATAAGTAATTCACTTACTCTTAGTATTATCTGCGTAGAATCACTCTACAATAATCGTGAGCTAAACTATGGGGTGTTGGCACGAACTCTACAAGTGATCGTAGCTTTGCTTAGTTCCTTTGTGCCTGAAAAATCACGAAAGAATTTGGCATGAATGTTTGATTATACAATGACAATAATGACTATATCAGGTACCTAGCAACTCTGCAGCTAGCCTGGTCGACCGCCAGCACAGCATGGTCGACCACCTGGCAACGTTGTGTAGAGGATCCGTGCCAACACTGCAGAAATGCGGCCTGCCACCACAACAGGTCGACGGCGTGCCAACACTGCAGCAGGGCTGCTGTCCAGCGTTGCACCCGTAGAAGACAGCAGTGTGCACGTCCGCAGGTGCGCGCAGACGACTTGCCCGACTTAACCATCTGTCGGCTGGTGTCTGGGCCTAACGAGCCACATCGACTTCAGAATGCCAGCACAAAGTCGTGTTCACCATCACGACCTCGACCACATCCGTCTGCCTCCGCAGAACTCGCCGAGCAGAGTACCAGGTCGACCAGGTCGACCACCCAGTATGCGCCCTGGTCGACGAACCCCTCGTCGACCAGCCCAGCCAGCTGCAGCCAGCGCACTCCCCTGGTCGACGGCTCCAGCCTCGCGACAGTCGTGTGCAGATCGACGACTACCACGTCGACCTGCCCCGCCGAAAAAGGCCGTCAAACTCCCCTGGTCGACGTCAACATCAAAGCGATCCCCTGCAGCTCGACGAAGCCCGTCGAGCAGCTCCTTCACTGCGAACGGTCGGCTGCTTCTTCCGTACATCCGACCAGGACGTCGGCGTCGCCCAAACGAAGGCGGGGCCAACACTCCATTCCCGTTTACACTCTCCTCTTGGGCTCCCTAGCCCACACGGCAGTATTCCACGGAGAAAAACCCCGTCCTCAGAGTGCATTCCACAGACAGCACGCCGTCACCGCACAAGTTGTGCAGAAGGGGACGGCACCTACTGCTGCTCCTCGTGATCACCGTCGCCGACGTTGGCCAGGCGCACTTGGCCGATCGCAATGGAGCACTGGTTGAAGGCTGGAAAGTGCAGTACCTTTATCACGAACTCGGTCGGCTGCTCGGTGGTCTGGATCTACTTCAGCAGAAACGTCCCGCGCCTCACTATGTGCTGCAAACAAATATAGCGTCACTTCATGTGCTTGATGTTGCCAATAAGGCCCAAGCTCTCAGCAACCGTGATGGCCGACTTGTTGTCCACCCGAAGGACAGTCGGCTTCCTGACATCCAGCTGCGGGAACTCTGCAATGAGGAAGCGAAGATGGCGTCCCTCCTTGCTGGCTTCGGTGGCCGCCACGTACTCCGACTCGGTCGACGATAGCGTCGCGCACTTGATGCGCTGGCTCGACCAGGAGATCGCAATCTCCCCGAAGACAAACACGTAGCCGCCCGTGCTCGTCCGGTTTGTTGGTGTAAGAGCCTAATAAACTCAAGCTATTAGGACTTAATCAAACTGAATTTCTCTCCTCGAGGTCACCTCCAAGGGTCCCTGTTGGGTGCAAATTCACTTTGCACGACATCCTGCCGTCTGTTTGTACGAGTATGCGTGTGCGAGTGCATTTGCGTGTGCATGGTGTGTTCGTGTGTTTGTTTGCTTTCGCAATTTTTGCTTGAAGCATTTGCAGGTACTCGCGCAATGTGCGCTTCGGCACAACATTGTACGCGCTATGAACAGTGCAAGCAGAAAGGACGAGCTCGCAAAGGAACCCAAGATGGAAGCTCGCGCAGATTCAGTTCTATCCAACTCGAAATTGTACTGTATTGTTTGGTTGACTATAGTGTAGCAGGGCAGGCACTATAGGGGTACAATTTAGGTGAAGTTTGGATGTTGTTTGTCTGTATCTGCATGCTACAAGGCCAGGGGAAACCAGCGGAACCAGCATTTGGCTGGTTGGGCAAAGACAAAACAGGTTCTGTTTTTAGAACCTGAACCTGGTTGTTGTTTTCCCAGGTTGGAAAAACAGAACCAGAGGTTGTTTTCCAACCTACCACCTGCTGTTTTGTCCAGCCAAGTTGGTTCTGTTGCTTGGAATTATTTGGGACCATCCCTGGTTGTTCCCAGGTTTATCGCTAGCACTCCAACGCTATGCAAACGCTGTCCGAGCCATAACTTCGTAATGGCAGAACTTTTCGCAAGGCAACTTGGCTTATTTTAAAGCTCTTGGAATCAGCTTCGATATAGCAAATTCTCAGCTTAATCCGATCGACGGTCTGCACGGCACGCTGCGCGACGTTCAAGGTACTCTTGCTGTTTTGACTAAGTCTCTCTTGATCCCTCTCTCTACAAACTCGGACCCGAGGATAGGGGCTGGTCTTGTGCCAGGCACCCAGGGACCCTTGGAGGTGACCCCGATGAGAGGTTTTAAGTTTGATTAAGTCCTAATAGCTTGAGTTTATTAGGCCCTTACACCAACAAGCTGGTATCAGAGCTGCGTTATAGTGATCCTCGTTAAAGGTAGCTATGGCGGGCAACACCTCGGCGGTAGCTGGTGAATCTTCAGCCCAAGATCGTAGCGGCAGCCAAGATTCTGGTGTTTCGGCGCCAAGGGGAGCGCGAACAAACCAGGGCTCGCTGATCAAGGAGGTGCTGAAGAACTTCACCATCGAGAAGTTCAATGGTGAGGGCTATGATGATTGGGCCTGGAAAATGCAACTCTACTTCCGTCAGATTGGATTGCTGAAACTAATGATTGGGGAGGAGCCTAGACCGAGTGACCCCGCCCTGCAGGAAGATTGGGACGAGCACGCCTCGGCTGGCTACTACTTGATGTCGCAGAGTTTGGAGCTGAATCAGCGTCACCACGTCATGCACCTGCTGCCGGAGGTTGAATGCGGTCCGAAGGCGTGGACCGTGTTGAAGGAGCTACACGCCCCTACCTCCATCGCCGCAATGCTCATGATGGAGAGGGAGCTGTCTGCGTTGCGCCTGAGCGAGGGAGAGCCGGTGCAACCCATCCTGGACAAGATGCGCGACCTCTACGCGAAGCTATCGATTACCTACCCGGAGCAGACCAAGTGCTTGAAGATGCTGTCGCTGCTGCCGGAATCGTGGCTTCAATTCACGAGCGGATTGAGCCTGCCGCAGAACCAGAGCTTGTGGACGCTCGAGTGGGTGCGGACAAAGATTCTGGAGGAGGATTTCCGTCGCCGCCAACTGAGGGGTGGAGACGACGGCAGCAGCGGGTACGGGATGCAAGGGAGCCGACGTGGCAGAGGACGTGGCTTCGGTGGTGCTGGGCGCGGTGCAAAGAAGGACGACGACTCCAACGACCAACAAGGAGGTACCGGTTGGGGTCGTGGTGCGAAATCTGGACGTGGGGGCAAGTCGGGTGCTGGTGGCAAAATGAAAGGGAGTTGCTGGTACTGTGAGAAGGAAGGGCATCCCTGGTTCTTGTGCTATAAGAAACCCGATGGATGGACCCCCCAGAATCGTCACCAGGATGGCGGCGCGCGGAGGAACCAGAAAAACGGCGCGAACATGGTCGCTGATTCGTCCGACAACAACCCGAAGGGCAACGGCGGTGCAGAGAAGAAGAAGGAGCGCACCGCGGGCCAATTCTTCCATGTGGGAGACAAGGGGGAGCAAGGAGACGCCTCTGCCAAAGTTGGAGCAGAGCTGCACCCCCTGGACTATTGGGTGTTGGACACAGGCGCTGCTTGGACGATGACGCCGCGCAAGGACCTGCTGGACGAAGTACGCGCTGCACCGATCAATGAGGTGTGCTCCGCCTCTGGACACATGTTGAAGGTGGCTGGTGCGGGACGAGCTGCGTTTAAGGGAGCGGATGGCAAGCCGGTGGTGCTGCACGACGTTCTCCTCGTCCCCGACCTGAAGGCCAACCTTATCTCCCTCCGTAAGCTTGGCAAGGCTGGGGTGAACACCAACATGGATGGGACATGCACTTATAAGGGGAAGCTGGGCAATCGGGTGCTTTGGGATCTGCACGAGAGCAAGGACGTGTACAGATCTATGTGGCAGCTGCCGGCCCTGGCATGGCACGGTGGGGGGCAGGCTGGAGAGGGGTCTGCATCCCAGGGGGAGTGCAACGCCATTGGAGGGGTTGGTGTGAAAGTGTCGGCCAGATCTGGGGAGACGGATTGGGCAACGGCATACCGACGCTTGGGGCATGTGGCAATGCCTTTGCTGAAGCAGCTGGAGAAGGATGGAGCCGTTAAGGGTCTGAAGCTGAACGGACAGCCACCCGATGAAAACTGTGAAATCTGTTTGCTCTCAAAGTTCACCCGTTTCCCCTTCCATAGTGTGGCTGGCAGGAGCAAGAAGCCGCTGGAGCTGGTCCACATGGACTTGGTGGGGCCGCTGCCGGTGCAAGGGGGAGCGGTATTTCCTAACCATAGTGGATGACTGGAGCAGGCTGTTGGGTGCAAATGCACATTGCACGACATCCTGCCGTCTGTTTGTACGAGTATGTGTTGGGTGCAAATGCACATTGCACGACATCCTGCCGTCTGTTTGTACGAGTATGCGTGTGCGAATGCATTTGCGTGTGAATGGTGTGTTCGTGTGTTTGTTTGCTTTCGCATTTTTCGCTTGATGCATTTGCAGGTACTCGCGCAATGTGCGCTTCGGCACAACATTGTACGCGCTATGAACAGTGCAAGCAGAAAGGACGAGCTCGCAAAGGAACCCAAGATGGAAGCTTTGCAGTTCGGTTGAGTTGATTGCGCAGATTCAGTTCTATCCAACTCGAAATTGTACTGTTTTGTTTGGTTAACTATAGTGTAGCAGGGAAGGCACTATAGGGGTACAATTTAGGTGAATGTTGGATGTTGTTTGTCTGTATCTGCATGCTACAAGGCCAGGGGAAACCAGCGGAACCAGCATTTGGCTGGTTGGGAAAAGACAAAACAGGTTCTGTTTTTAGAACCTGAACCTGGTTGTTGTTTTCCCAGGTTGGAAAAACAGAACCAGAGGTTGTTTACCAACCTACCACCTGCTATTTTGTCCAGCCAGGTTGGTTCTGTTGCTTGGAATTATTTGGGATCATCCCTGGTTGTTCCCAGGTTGATTCCCAAGGTCCTTGCTAGCTAGAACTATTTAATCCTTCTCTGTTTGTACCTGAATATAGTCAAATTGATTCAAGCGAATTCCTTCCTCACTGGAATTTCGTTTCTGCGCTATTCGACGGCGGAATGCTACCCGAGTCAACGCTAGTATGCTAGCACTCCAACGCTAGGCAAACGCTGTCCGAGCCATAACTTAGTAATGGCAGAACTTTTTGCGAGGCAACTTGGCTCATTTTAAAGCTCTTGGAGCGAGCTTCGATATAGCGAATTCTCAGCTTAATCCGACCGATGGTCTGCACGGCACGCTGCGCGACGTTCAAGGTGCTCTTGCTGTTTTGACTAAGTCCTTCTTGATCCCTCTCTCTACAAACTCGGACCCGAGGATAGGGGCTAGTCTTGTACCAGGCACCCAGGGACCCTTGGAGGTGACCCCGAGGAGAGGTTTTAAGTTTGATTAAGTCCTAATAGCTTGAGTTTATTAGGCCCTTACACCAACAAGCTGGTATCAGAGCTGCGTTATAGTGATCCTCGTTATAGGTAGCTATGGCGGGCAACACCTCGGCGGGAGCTGGTGAATCTTCAGCCCAAGATCGTAGCGGCAGCCAAGATTCTGGTCTTTCAGCGCCAAGGGGAGCGCGAACAAACCAGGGCTCGCTTGTCAAGGAGGTGCTGAAGAATTTCACCGTCGAGAAGTTCAATGGTGAGGGCTATGATGATTGGGCCTGGAAAATGCAATTATATTTCCGTCAGATCGGTTTGCTGAAACTAATGATTGGGGAGGAGCCTAGACCGAGTGACCCCACGCTGCAGGAAGATTGGGACGAGCGCTCCTCGGCTGGCTACTATTTGATGTCGCAGAGTTTGGAGCTGAACCAGCGTCACCACGTCATGCACCTGCTGCCGGAGGTTGAATGCGGTCCGAAGGCGTGGACCGTGTTGAAGGAGCTGCACGCCCCGACCTCCGTTGTCGCAACGTTGATGCTGGAGAGGGAGCTGTCTGCGTTGCGCCTGAGCGAGGGAGAGCCGGTGCAACCAGTCCTGGACAAGATGCGCGACCTCTACGCGAAGTTGGCGACCGCGGGAATCACCTACCCGGAGCAGACCAAGTGCTTGAAGATGCTCTCGCTGCTGCCAGAATCGTGGCTTCAATTTACGAGCGGATTGAGCCTGCCGCAGAACCAGAGCTTGTGGACGCTCGAGTGGGTGCGGACGAAGATTCTGGAGGAGGACTTCCGTCGCCGCCAACTGAGGGGTGGAGACGACGGCAGCAGCGGCTACGGGATGCAAGGGAGCCGACGTGGCAGAGGACGTGGCTTCGGTGGTGCTGGACGCGGTGCAAAGAAAGACGACGACTCCAACGACCAACAAGGAGGTACCGGTTGGGGTCGCGGTGCGAAATCTGGACGTGGGGGCAAGTCGGGTGCTGGTGGCAAAATGAAAGGGAGTTGCTGGTATTGTGAGAAGGAAGGGCACCCCTGGTTTTTGTGCTATAAGAAACCCGATGGATGGACCCCCCAGAATCGTCACCAGGATGGCGGCGCGCGGAGGAACCAGAAAAACGGCGCCAACATGGTCGCTGATTCGTCCGACAACAACCCGAAGGGCAACGGCGGTGCGGAGAAGAAGAAGGAGCGCACCGCGGGCCAATTCTTCCATGTGGGAGACAAGGGGGAGCAAGGAGACGCCTCTGCCAAAGTTGGAGCAGAGCTGCACCCCCTAGACTATTGGGTGTTGGACACAGGCGCTGCTTGGACGATGACGCCGCGCAAGGACCTGCTGGACGAAGTACGAGCTGCACCAATCAATGAAGTGTGCTCCGCCTCTGGACACATGTTGAAGGTGGCTGGTGCGGGACGAGCTGCGTTTAAGGGAGCGGATGGCAAGCCGGTGGTGCTGCACGACGTTCTCTTCGTCCCCGACCTGAAGGCCAACCTTATCTCCCTCCGTAAGCTTGGCAAGGCTGGGGTGAACACCAACACGGATGGGGCACGCACTTATAAGGGGAAGCTGGGCAATCGGGTGCTTTGGGATCTGCACGAGAGCAAGGACGTGTACAGATCTATGTGGCAGCTGCCGGCCCTGGCGTGGCATGGTGGTGTTGGTGTAAGGGCCTAATAAACTCAAGCTATTAGGACTTAATCAAACTTAAAACCTCTCCTCGGGGTCACCTCCAAGGGTCCCTGGGTGCCTGGTACAAGACCAGCCCCTATCCTCGGGTCCGAGTTTGTAGAGAGAGGGATCAAGAAGGACTTAGTCAAAACAGCAAGAGTACCTTGAATGTCGCGCAGCGTGCCGTGCAGACCGTCGGTCGGATTAAGCTGAGAATTCGCTATATCGAAGCTCGCTCCAAGAGCTTTAAAATGAGCCAAGTTGCCTCGCGAAAAGTTCTGCCATTACTAAGTTATGTCTCGGACAGCGTTTGCCTAGCGTTGGAGTGCTAGCATACTAGCGTTGACTCGGGTAGCATTCCGCCGTCGAATAGCGCAGAAACGAAATTCCAGCGAGGAAGGAATTCGCTTGAATCAATTTGACTATATTCAGGTACAAACAGAGAAGGATTAAATAGTTCTAGCTAGCAAGGACCTTGGGAATCAACCTGGGAAAAACCAGGGATGATCCCAAATAATTCCAAGCAACAGAACCAATCTGGCTGGACAAAATAGCAGGTGGTAGGTTGGTAAACAACCTCTGGTTCTGTTTTTCCAACCTGGGAAAAACAACAACCAGGTTCAGGTTCTAAAAACAGAACCTGTTTTGTCTTTGCCCAACCAGCCAAATGCTGGTTCCGCTGGTTTCCCCTGGCCTTGTAGCATGCAGATACAGACAAACAACATCCAACCTTCACCTAAATTGTACCCCTATAGTGCCTTCCCTGCTACACTATAGTTAACCAAACAAAACAGTACAATTTCGAGTTGGATAGAACCGAATCTGCGCAATCAACTCAACCGAACTGCAAAGCTTCCATCTTGGGTTCCTTTGCGAGCTCGTCCTTTCTGCTTGCATTGTTCATAGCGCGTACAATGTTGTGCCGAAGCGCACATTGCGTGAGTACCTGCAAATGCATCAAGCGAAAAATGCGAAAGCAAACAAACACACGAACACACCATTCACACACAAATGCATTCGCACACGCATACTCGTACAAACAGACGGCAGGATGTCGTGCAATGTGCATTTGCACCCAACACACTCCCCCTCAGCCTGCCGGCTGCATCCCCGTCATTCCATGCTAGTTCATGCTCATTCCACTCATGCGCACACAACGCCAATGAGGCTCATCCGCAAGCCTCTTGGTGAGAAAGTCTGCTGGCTGCTGGTGAGTCTTGATGTAGATCGGATGCACCGTCCCCCTCTTCACCTCCTTACGCAGCCAGTGCCACTTGATACGCATGTGCTTGTTCAGCCCATGAAGCACAGCGTTTCTGGCCATCCCAAGAGCCCCCTTGCTATCACAAAACAGCGGCGTAGCAACTTTCTGCTCCTGGCCAATCTCCTCTAACAGCCTCCTCAGCCAAATCACCTCCTTCACCCCATGGAACATCGCCATGTACTCTGATTCTACGGAAGAGAGTGCCGTCTCCGTCTGCTTCTTGGACCTCCAACTAACAGGTCCTCCCCCAACTACGCAGATGTATCCTCCCACAGATGAGGAATCCTCCTTCTCAGAAGCCCACGTAGCATCGGTAAAGCAAGTGAGAAATAGCTTGCCTTCTCCAAGCCTCTCCCCCTTCTCTTTCAGCACCTCCACCCCTTTCTGCTTCACCTGTGCAGATGCGGAGTATTGAACTCCAATGCTTGGGTGAGAGTTCAGGTACTTCACCACACGCTCAGCTGCATCCACCTGCTCCTCTGATGGATTCTGCACCACCCTAGCCAGCTGCCCAACCGAGAAAGAGATGTCGGGCCTCGTGTGAACTGCTGCGTACAAGAGGCTGCCCACCAAGGACTGAAATTGCTGCTGCTCTTCAGCTTCAACCCCTTCATCCTCTGCAGCCTTCACAAGCTTGAATTCTGCTGGCAGGGGAGTTGCAACCTTGCGCTCATTCTCAATCCCATACTTCTCCCCCAGCTCCTTGATGAACTTCTCCTGGTGCAGCTTCAACCACCTGTGATCTGGATCCCTCTCCACGTGCATCCCGAGGTAGTACTTTACCTCCCCAAGGTTCTTGCACTTGAAGTTTTCCATCAGTTGCTGCTGCACTTTCTGGATCTCCTTCATGCTGCTGCTGAAGAGAAGAATGTCGTCCACATAGACCAGAAACAGCACCAGCTTCTCCCCCTCGCCTTTGAGAAAGAGGCTCTCATCACAGCTGCTGGTCCTGAATCCCATCTCCTCTAAAACAGCTGCCAACTTCTGGTACCAGCAGCGTGGCGCCTGCTTCAAGCCGTAGATGGACTTGTTGAGCTTGCACACCCTGCCCGTACCATCCTCATACCCAGGCGGCTGCGTCATGTACACATCCTCCTCTAAAATCCCATTCAGGAATGCCGTTGAAATATCCATCTGAATGATGAATTTTCCACTAACAGCTGCATCTGCCAACAAGACACGGAGGGTAGGGGGTTTGGCAGTGGGAGCAAAGATCTCGTTGAAGTCCTGCTTCTCCTTCTGCATAAACCCCTTCGCCACCAGCCTACTCTTGTAGATGGTGACCTGCCCCTTGTCATCGGTCTTGATCCTCAGCACCCACTTGCATTGTATCGCTTTCTTCCCATCAGGCAGCACCACCAGATCCCATGTCCTATTCTCCAGCAGACTCTGGTACTCAGCATCCCTAGAAGCCAGCCACTTGTCCCTATCTGGTCCAGCTAATGCCTCCTCCATGCTAGCTGGTTCCTCTGGTGCAGGGGCAAGAAAACAGTACGCAGGCTCATCCTCCTCATCCGGGTCATAGCCATGAGGTAGAATCAGCAATGCCTCTTCGGTCCCTAGCTGCTGCTCTGCTGCATCAGTTCCTGCAGTCAGCTTCTTAGTAGCCATACGGGTACGTCCTGGCCTGGAGACGGGTGTCTCCCATCCCTTCATAACGACACCCTTCGGCTTCTTAGTTTTTCCCTGCTGCTTCTCTCCTCCCTCGGGTCCAGCAGCTCCACTAGTGCTGCCGCCAGTTTCCACACCATTTTCTCCACCAGCAGATGCCTCCTGTACCTTCTCTCCATCACCATTTCCAGCAGCTGCCTCCTCTCCCTCCTCCCACACACTAGGAGTCAGGTCCAGCTGCATGGTGATTTGCTCCATCTGCTGGGACACCCTTGCCTCCGGCTGTTTCTCCCAGCTCCCATACATCATGCCCTCAATGAATTTCACATCCCTGCTGTCAAACAACACACCCTTGGATGGTTCCCACAGCAGCCATCCCTTGCTCTCAGCAGCCAGCCCCAAA
The DNA here is from genome assembly GCA_947470075.1 of Closterium sp. Yama58-4. Taxonomy (NCBI): domain Eukaryota; kingdom Viridiplantae; phylum Streptophyta; class Zygnematophyceae; order Desmidiales; family Closteriaceae; genus Closterium; species Closterium sp. Yama58-4. The sequence continues at coordinate 3,078 of CANIUD010000060.1, read as the reverse complement.
TGCACACACCAGATTGCACTCGCCCCCAACTTACTGCGGTAGGTCTTGGGGACGTGGGCGACTGCCATGCAACCGAACACCCTCAGCATGTCCACCGGCGGCTTCCTCCCAAGCCACCTCTCCAACGGCACCCACGAGTCATCCCCAACCTTGGTGAGCACCCTGTTCCTAGCGACAGTGGCGTGCCGGACAGCATGAGGCCACATAGAATTGCTCAGCCCAGATTCTATGAGCAGCGCCCTAGCTGTCTCCAGAATGGTCCGGTTTGCCCGTTCTGCTACACCATTGGACTGTGGGGTATAAGCCGTGGTCAGCTCTCTCTGGATGCCCTGCTTCTTGAGCCAGGCCGTCATTTCAGCTCCAAGGAACTCACCACCCCGGTCTGTCCTAATCCGCTTCACTACACACTCCGCCTGCTTCTCCACGAATGGCAGCCAATCGTCCCGTATCGTGGAGGCGGCGTGGTCCTTCTGCTTCAGCGGATACGCCCACATCAGCCTGCTCCAGTCATCCACAATTGTAAGAAAATACCGCTCCCCCTTGTGCCCTTGCACCGGCAGCGGCCCCACCAAGTCCATGTGGACCAGCTCCAAAGGCTTCTTGCTCCTGCCAGCCACACTATGGAAAGGGAAACGGGTGAACTTTGAAAGCAAACAGATTTCACAGTTGTAATCGGGTGGCTGTCCGTTCAGCTTCAGACCCTTAACGGCTCCATCCTTCTCCAGCTGCTTCAGCAAAGGCATTGCCACATGCCCTAAGCGCCGGTGTGCCGTTGCCCAATCTGTCTCCCCAGATCTGGCCGACACTTTCACACCAACCCCTCCAACGGCATTGCACTCCCCCTGGGATGCAGACCCCTCTCCAGCCTGCCCCCCACCATGCCACGCCAGGGCCGGCAGCTGCCACATAGATCTGTACACGTCCTTGCTCTCGTGCAGATCCCAAAGCACCCGATTGCCCAGCTTCCCCTTATAAGTGCGTGCCCCATCCGTGTTGGTGTTCACCCCAGCCTTGCCAAGCTTACGGAGGGAGATAAGGTTGGCCTTCAGGTCGGGGACAAAGAGAACGTCGTGCAGCACCACCGGCTTGCCATCCGCTCCCTTAAACGCAGCTCGTCCCGCACCAGCCACCTTCAACATGTGTCCAGAGGCGGAGCACACTTCATTGATCGGTGCAGCTCGTACTTCGTCCAGCAGGTCCTTGCGCGGCGTCATCGTCCAAGCAGCGCCTGTGTCCAACACCCAATAGTCTAGGGGGTGCAGCTCTGCTCCAACTTTGGCAGAGGCGTCTCCTTGCTCCCCCTTGTCTCCCACATGGAAGAATTGGCCCGCGGTGCGCTCCTTCTTCTTCTCCGCACCGCCGTTGCCCTTCGGGTTGTTGTCGGACGAATCAGCGACCATGTTGGCGCCGTTTTTCTGGTTCCTCCGCGCGCCGCCATCCTGGTGACGATTCTGGGGGGTCCATCCATCGGGTTTCTTATAGCACAAAAACCAGGGGTGCCCTTCCTTCTCACAATACCAGCAACTCCCTTTCATTTTGCCACCAGCACCCGACTTGCCCCCACGTCCAGATTTCGCACCGCGACCCCAACCGGTACCTCCTTGTTGGTCGTTGGAGTCGTCGTCTTTCTTTGCACCGCGTCCAGCACCACCGAAGCCACGTCCTCTGCCACGTCGGCTCCCTTGCATCCCGTAGCCGCTGCTGCCCCGTCTCCACCCCTCAGTTGGCGGCGACGGAAGTCCTCCTCCAGAATCTTCGTCCGCACCCACTCGAGCGTCCACAAGCTCTGGTTCTGCGGCAGGCTCAATCCGCTCGTAAATTGAAGCCACGATTCCGGCAGCAGCGAGAGCATCTTCAAGCACTTGGTCTGCTCCGGGTAGGTGATTCCCGCGGTCGCCAACTTCGCGTAGAGGTCGCGCATCTTGTCCAGGACTGGTTGCACCGGCTCTCCCTCGCTCAGGCGCAACGCGGACAGCTCCCTCTCCAGCATCAACGTTGCGACAACGGAGGTCGGGGCGTGCAGCTCCTTCAACACGGTCCACGCCTTCGGACCGCATTCAACCTCCGGCAGCAGCAAGCAGGTGCATGACGTGGTGACGCTGGTTCAGCTCCAAACTCTGCGACATCAAATAGTAGCCAGCCGAGGAGCGCTCGTCCCAATCTTCCTGCAGCGTGGGGTCACTCGGTCTAGGCTCCTCCCCAATCATTAGTTTCAGCAAACCGATCTGACGGAAATATAATTGCATTTTCCAGGCCCAATCATCATAGCCCTCACCATTGAACTTCTCGACGGTGAAATTCTTCAGCACCTCCTTGACAAGCGAGCCCTGGTTTGTTCGCGCTCCCCTTGGCGCTGAAAGACCAGAATCTTGGCTGCCGCTACGATCTTGGGCTGAAGATTCACCAGCTCCCGCCGATGTGTTGCCCGCCATAGCTACCTATAACGAGGATCACTATAACGCGGCTCTGATACCAGCTTGTTGGTGTAAGGGCCTAATAAACTCAAGCTATTAGGACTTAATCAAACTTAAAACCTCTCCTCGGGGTCACCTCCAAGGGTCCCTGGGTGCCTGGTACAAGACCAGCCCCTATCCTCGGGTCCGAGTTTGTAGAGAGAGGGATCAAGAAAGACTTAGTCAAAACAGCAAGAGTACCTTGAATGTCGCGCAGCGTGCCGTGCAGACCGTCGGTCGGATTAAGCTGAGAATTCGCTATATCGAAGCTCGCTCCAAGAGCTTTAAAATGAGCCAAGTTGCCTCGCGAAAAGTTCTGCCATTACTAAGTTATGTCTCGGACAGCGTTTGCCTAGCGTTGGAGTGCTAGCATACTAGCGTTGACTCGGGTAGCATTCCGCCGTCGAATAGCGCAGAAACGAAATTCCAGCGAGGAAGGAATTCGCTTGAATCAATTTGACTATATTCAGGTACAAACAGAGAAGGATTAAATAGTTCTAGCTAGCAAGGACCTTGGGAATCAACCTGGGAAAAACCAGGGATGATCCCAAATAATTCCAAGCAACAGAACCAATCTGGCTGGACAAAATAGCAGGTGGTAGGTTGGTAAACAACCTCTGGGAAA